>CM018079.1:69459338-70059338 GCA_008658365.1 Alca torda
AGTGCAAAATTAGCTAAAAATACATCAAGAGAATTCATGACCACCTGAAAGAGACACAATTTTAACTCATCTCACTTTCACAAATCAACCAAGCAATACCATTTGTTATTGCTATGATAAGATGTAGGCTAAATGAGTTTGTTTATGGAGAATTCCTCAATGTTTGGATAGTCACCATTCTAAGCACACATGTATGAGTTCCTCTCTAACCTGGCCCAAATCTTCCCATCTGACCCTGGGACAAATAAGGTAGCTGCTCTGTGCCCCAGTGGTGCCCTCTAAAATGAAGCACAAAATACATTATTTTCTCATAGGAGTGATGACAGCATTCTGTACTGGAGATTGCCAGACATTAAATATTACGTGGAGTAAGGTAATCTTAGTCATTAGACGTGCATTTTGTTTCTGATTAAGCCTAAATGGCAAAACATAGCTCATTGTATTAGACCTCATGAGTTAGTTTACAAATTGTTATTACCACAGAGCAGGGTAAAAAATGCAGCAACTCTTTTACAGAAAAGCTGGCTTGGATCCTAGGAAGTTTATCTACATTAATAGTGGCATACTTTAGCATTGGTTTTGAGGAAACCGCATTTCTTTCGAGATCCTTTCCGCAAAAAAGTGGATGTCTATCTATTCAACAGATGAGCTGTCAGCAACCTTTGCAAGGCAGAGGCCATCATTTCCTAATTAACGCAACACGATCAAGAAACATGGAGCCATTTGTGCTGCAAAATACAGCTCCGCCAAGATGTCATGGCTTGAATTCTGGTTCTGTTTTGCTTCACTCAAACTTGCCTATACGGCCATTGCCACAGCCTCACAGGCTGCTGAGATCAGTAAAAAGTTCCCTCAGATGCATGTTTAATTTTCCTAGGAATCATCTTCTCCCTGCAGCAAAAGCCCCATATACTCTCTCTCTCTCCCTATACCTGCAAAACTGATTGTAGATCCATGTTTTCTTTTGGCTCTTGAAATAGAAATCTTACCTGTTTCAGTTTTCTGAAGTTAGTATCTTCCTTCCTAAACTTCATGCAAAGGTTCACAAAAACAAATACACAGACCCTTGCTACAGAAATTTTCAACTTTTAAACTTTGTGTTTCTTTGCAAAAAGGATATAACCACTAACAAATACCTTGAAAGCTAAACTGTATTATTCTAAATAACTGCCATAAATGGCAATCTCCGTGGGATCCAGCTGCAGGATAACAGACCTAAATTTGCCCATGTATGACACACCTGTTTAAGCCCCCATTACCGTCAATGCAGATCCATTCAACAAAAAGAAGTCTGAATACCTATTCAACTGAGCAACAGGTCAGTACCTATATTAGGATAAAATGCATTGCTTTCTTGATTTCTTTTATTGACTTGATCCTTGAATACTATGGGTGTTAAGGCACTTAATTCACCTATAGATAGTTATCTGTAAATGTCTCAGTCTGGAGGCGAATCCCACCCTTCTAGTCTAATAAAATAAGCCAGGACGTTAACAGAGAAAAAAATTACCATGATTTATTGATATTCATGATAAAATATTTGGATATTTTTAAAAGAGGATTTTTAAATTAGGGATGCGCTTTTCCCAAGGCTAGTGCATTTGTGCAATGTTATATATTCAATTTCAGAAATATGTGCAACAAAATTGAATTACACATAAGAAAAACCTCAGGTTCAGATTACATACATAGAATAGCAGTAAGAAAAGCAAACAGGATTTTAGTTTGGAAAATTTTCCCCACAGTTTACTTTTAGATACCCGTGTTGAGTGACCTGCAACATTTTCTTGATGAGTAGGTTCTAATATTTTTTGCTTTGAAATATGAGAGACTCACCTGTTCTGCTGCCTCTCTTTTGACATTATAAGTATCCAAGTGTTCTTGGAGCTCTAGAACACTGAACTTCAACGTCTCTAGCAGGCCACAAGACATTAGCTGAAAGATAAAAGCAATCACCTCTATAGTCACGTAACATCTGACTACAAACCATATAGTCTAATATCTAAATTATATAATATGAAATTCCAAGTCCACATTTGGAAAAACAATCAAGTTAGAATTAGCCAGGTACAGATCATTCATGACACTTTTGACTTTAACTAACACATGTAGCTATATCAGTTAAATCAGTGAACAGTTTTGATTCCAAAATAAGAAGGGCAGTACCTAGTTAACATCTGAAAGACAGATCTCAAAGGCATTTTTAGATCTTTCAAAAAAAAAAAAAATATTTGATATACACACAGCTAGCATAAATAGAATAGCCTGCAGCAGGAAAAAAAGTACTGCTTCGGTTTGTAGGAACCAGGAACTGTCAATGCAGGAACAGCCGGAGATTTGAAGGATCGTTTTACCCTTAATGACTTTGCCTTTTTCTACATAGTTTCAAAATCTCTTTTTTCCTCAGGGGATGCTACCTCAGCTTTGCTCCACGCCATTTCTCCCTGTAGAAACGCACCATTTCCACTTGTGCATAAAGATTATTATTCCACCACCATATTAAGACACTGCTACTCCCAACCTCTATGTCCGCATCAACCTAGAAGCAAGTGATGGCTCTGTGCCACGATGCCACTCTGCACTCAATGTGTGCAAAGAGGTCAGTGGGCATCTCCTATCAGCTGTAGGCCATGAGCCACTTCCAAATAGCTCCTGAACCCGTGCTGTGATGTAAGGGGGCATCCTTCTGCTGAAAACTACTTTCTGAATGAATCAAAGGCCAAATCTGAATCAAATGTCAATCTCGTACGCATGAGTAGACATCATGAAACCAAAGATTTGTGTAGGAATGTTATTTTGGATTACCCATTCATTGTGCATGAACGTTATTTTGGATTATTCTGGATTACTCATTCTTTCTTAGTAAGAAGTAATCTGATAAACAAGCAGGTTCATTTTAATTAAATTATCTGGAGAGGAAAGATTTATCTACACAAGATTTGCCAATGTAACAACACTAATGCACATATGTGCATAAATGTGCATGCACACATACACACAAGTTTGTATACTGTTGTGCATATATATTTATTTTTTTGTATTTTTTTTTTACTTTTTATTTTTTAAAACACACATGCTGTTCTAGATAGACACTAGAGTAACTCTTCTTGTAGCTTCTTATCCCAAACAGATTTATTCTTTTTTTTAAGTTTCTACTGCTTTTAAAGTGGCATAAATTAAGCAAAGAAATGCACTGTGTCATGGTTTTTTAGTCCCCGTATTCTAAATTGAGAGTGTAACAGCAGAGCTGCCCCTTAGCACCAAGGGGAAAAAACAGGTCAGGAGAAGAGTCTCACACTGGGTGAAGGCCAAAGGTTCACCTCTCTCAGTCCCTCATCTGACAATGTCTAATAGCAGTTGCTTAAAGAAGGGCAAAACAGGGCAAGTGTGCGGTGACACGCTCCAGAATGCTTTCTTAGCCTCTGTCAACGTCTTGTTCTGCATATTCAAAAATCTGTCCAGGACTATTTCTTTCATGAATCTCGTCAGTTGCTTTTTGAAAACATGAAGAGACACTGTAAAAAAGGACAGGGCTTCACAGTTACAGCTATGGACAGATTCTGCTCCTAAAGGGCTGAAAAATCATAGCCTGCATACTCATATCCTGTATGGAAGTCGTTCCATGTATTTCATAAACCTTGTGATCTTTCTTGGAACCTTTACCATTTCAACTGCATTTTCTCTGAAAGCAGGGGACCAGAACCACCCCCAAAATTCAGGATGTAGGTATATCAGGGATAAGTACATTAGCTCAATGATGTTTTCTGTTTTGCTGTCTCTTTTCTTAATTAGTCTAGAATAGCTTTTATTGACTGCTGCTGAACATTGAACTGACTTCTCACATTATTATTTACTATAACCCAAGATTTCAACCGAAACCCAACAAACAATTCAAAGCTTTCATTGTGTATTTGTAGCTAGAATGTTATGCATCACTGAATATATACATAAACAATATCATTTAAAAAGGCAAAGTTGCTGCTGCTAGATAAGTAGTCTTCCTTTTTCTTCTCTGTGCAAAGAATATAGAATAAATATGAACAAGCAGGGAAGATAAATAGCAAAGGAATTTAAGCGATGTCCAGTATCAGTAAGTTCCCTCTCTGTTCACTGTTACAGCTGGAGGTTTTCAAATGTTTATGATACATAGCGGCCACCTAACATTTTAATTCCTTTCTGATTTCAATTATAAAAAGCAGATGTTTCAATTAGTGATGTTAGAGAGCAGCCTTTCAAAAGGCACATTTTATTCAAACCTTTGAAAACCTTCCTGAGCATTGCCGTTTTCCAAACATTAAAACATCATTTTGTATGGTACATAAAAAGGTTTAAGCAGACAGCTCTTTCAACGTGTAAGTTTGAAATTTTTACCGTTTCCGCATCCACAAAGACTGTCGGACATTCTGAACATATCATCATCACTTCCAGAGAACTTTTAAATTTTGTTCCAATGCGCTGCAGACTTTCGCCAAGAAAGCTGACTGAATCATTTGTTATAGACACAAACTTTCTTTGAATGGTCTAGAAATCAAATCAGAAAAACATTTATTTTACATTGCATTTTACTCCTCCTCCACCTCTGGCTTTTTACATTAAGAATTTCAGGGCAAATTTCCATCACGACAGCATATATTTTTGTCATTAAATTACAAACTAATACATAATTTGCTCTGAATATTTATGTAAAACTAGCTCCAGAAAATGCAGTCAATTAGTAAGTAAAACCAGTGTGTATCTATAAAGACAATTACTCCTTTCACATCTAGGCCTTTAGCATCAGTATAGCTGGACAACTATTTGTCTTTATCCAGTATAGATAGTAGTTTGGTGAGTTCTCAAGTGTTTGTGTTGCAGAAAATTATACACAGTTTTACGAGTCGGAATACGACCTGTGTAGCCAATCTGTGTTCAAAATTGCCACCTGCAGGTTTCCTACCTTCTTCAAAAATCAGTCCTATGTGTATCATGTTCGATTATGTAGACTGTCAGCTTGGCCTAATACAACACTGTGCTTTACTATATATTATTTCATAAATCCTACAAAGTTACATGTAGAATAAAACTATACAAAGATGACATTTACAGCTGCAAAGTTAAACACAGCGTAGGAGCCAGAAGGCAAAATGGAAAGGTCCAGTCAGACAAGACCCCCAGGGTCTCCTTTAATCATTTTAACCCTCCTCTGTACCCTTTAACAACTCCTCAGAACACTTTGCCTGCACTCAGCCCTGGATTGCTACTGCCCCTTTTCCCAGAGTATCCACCTTTCCAGTTGACTGAGGGTTATTCTGTTAAGCCACAGAAAGCTTCACCTTTCTTTCTAGCTCCCTCTTTAATGAGCACAAGGAGAACATGAACCCCTGTTTGACCAGTTTCAAGAAACGGATGAATGTGTGAAAAAACTGCAGCTAAGCTTTGGTATAATATAGAGAAACTAAACTCCTGATGCCTAGATGAAGCAAAAAGACAAAAATTTAAAACCAGTAACAGGAATTTCACAGCACTCTGGAAAAATACTTAGTTCAACAAAAAATGGAAGATGGGTATAGACACACAAACAAGCGATTCCATCAATAAGGTACAGTATGAATTCTTCATATAAGTAAGTTAGTTCACCTTACTAACCCTAAACCTGCCCATACATATGGGATAAAATGCATGCTAGCGTGGTAAAAGTGAGGCTTTCACTGAGAAATTTATTATGATATATCAAACAGCAGGCAAAATTAATATTGGAGATATATGAAAGGGTCAGAGTCATAAGGTCTTGGTTTGTAGTACCAAATTTGCTCTTAGCTCACTTGGCACATTGCCTGTAAATAAAATGGATTAATTACGCTTCTCCTATCCCATAGGAAGTTGCAAAGAATAATGCACGTCCAGGTGGTACCACTTTGAAAATGTAAAAAACCATCCTCTACGTACAGGGAGGAGGGAGCCAGAAAAATTAAGCCATAGGCATTTTGTACTGGATACCAGACCTATGAGGTCTGATATAGTTAAAGAGCGGCATTTGAACATTCCAGCTTTAGTGGATCTCCTGGTGTTTCAATTACTTCTCTGCAGAAAAAAAACCCCTTTTCTCCCAAGACAGATGCAAGATAAATTCATTAATGTTTGTCATGCTGGGATCCTATAATAATGAATCCCACAGAAAACCCAGGAGGAAGTCATTAATTCTGTAATCAGCACAGAACCTGGGTGATGTTCAGAAAATAAAAGAAGGGACACAACCTGAACTAAGAGCTTACAAGAAACACTGAACTGCCGGGGTTTTTTTGAGCTGGATTTTTGTTTCCCCTGAGTAGAATCACTCCTGACAATGAATAGAGCAGATATCACATGGAAAAACAGTGTACGACCATATAACTTTCTTTCAGCAATGTGGGTTTTTTTGTCTGCTTTTGATTTGATTTCTAAAGCTTCTTGCTACCATAATCTTGCAGCTTTTGCAGTTACGGAGGGGAAGAATAGTTTTGAAAGCAGGTGGACAGGGTTTCAGACAAACAACCAGGTACTGGCAGCTCACTGACCTGAAACAACCTTGAGAAGACGTGAAACGTATAGACAGCACAAGATCCATCTGTATCTGACAGCATTTGATTGACGTGGCAGCGCCAGGCTTGCTCTTCGTCATCGTATGCCACTGGTTGGAAGGCTGCCAATATGGCAGAAAGAAACGGCGATGGAGGTGGGGAAGTTTGTACTTCTGGGAAACCATCCTGTTCTTCTTCGTCTTGGCTATGAATAACAAACAGCAGAAATTAACTCCTCAGAAATTTTTTTAGGAAAAAAACCCCTTCAATTTGGTAAGAAGAAAAAAAAAATCAGAATTTAGAATTCAGAATAGTGTTTTGTAAAATAATCAGTCAACTAAGGTAACTATGAACCAAGAAAAGAGTAAAAATAAATCAAAAACTTTTGCTACGCAATGTAAAAAAATTGCTTATACTTTCAAATACCTCTGAAGTTTATTAAAACATGTTATTTCTATGCATATCTACAGACAAAAGGCTATCTGTAGGTTGTATATAGCTATATATACAGTACTCTATATATATATATATACACACACCACTCAAACTGGTATTTTTTCTTGCCCCCAATAACTGAATAGCATTCAATTCTTCAAATTTTATTCATCTAAACATATGCTCCGCCAATATCTGTAACAAATTCCAGGTTTCCTTAAGAGAAACACTCATATACCAATGCAATGCTATAACTGTCTCAAGTAACATCGTAAGTGAAATAAGAGATAGATTGGAACACTTTCATTTTTATGGGCAATCAATTAAATGGGCTTTGTTCAAAGAGCATTCTGCAGTCATGCTTTCCATTAGGCACGAAACCTCCAATAAAAACATCAAACTAGAAATTAATCAATGCTACTACTCACAACCATTAACTTAATTGTTAAAATTTTCTGTATTACAAGGAATGATATGCTTTGACGGTTCTTGTATAATTGTACTTACACAGCAAAAATACGTGTGGAAGGATTCCAAGTACAGATAGTTTATTGAGATAATTTTTTAAGCACGTACTGTTTTTCTCTATAACAACCACCTCATTCACAGGAGCACCAAATGTCTTAAATAAGAATTAAACATATCTTAAACAAGAAGTGTGGGTGCCGTTTGTAGGTACATTCATTTTAGTAGCACAAAGCTCAAAAGCTAAAATGCAGTCCTTTTGTATAATATCTGTAAGCATAGCCTCAAAAAGCTTTTCAGATATTTTCTAACTAGCGTATCAACCCTATAAATAATCACCTCTGCTGCTCTTCAAAGCAGAGCTACGGGTTTAAACTAAAACCTTAAGAGATCTTCAGTTGCACACTAGGAAATAACCTGCTATTAACTGGTACCAGCCTTTAATTCTGGCAAGGTGTAACACAGTAGGTTGCAAAATTCAATTTCTCTTCCCTGTCCCAGCAGAACCTTCTCAAACAACTTGGTCTTTTTATAGCTCCTGTTGTGTCTTTTTCTGTAAAAGGCTCCTTAAATGATCTCTCTGACAGAATATACACTAAGTCCATGCTCCTATAAACACTAAGTTTATGTATTATTCAACCCAAACTTCTGAACAAATTTTTTATTCAAAGTATGAATAATTTGGAATTTGTTTGTTGTGGGGTTTTTTATTTGTTGGGTTGTGGGGTTGTTTGTGATTTTGGTTTGTTTGTTTGGTGTTTTTTGTTTGTTTTCCCTCCTTAAACTGTTATTTTCAAAGTACTTAGGGTTTCAATTTAAACTTGACTCAAACAGCTAGGACTTATTATTATAACTTTTCCTCTCAATAGTTATTTTTGCTCTCCACATTAAAAAATGGAAAAATGGTATTTTACTTTAAAATGTCATAGAAATATACAAAAGACTGATTGACCTTAACATGGAAAATAAACCTTGGGCAAATTCAAAGACAAACTGTCCTGACTCCTACAGGAGTTTTGATTAAAAAAAAAAAAAATTAACATTTTTCCACTGTCTTTTGGTGCCAAAATAGGCTCTCTGCCACAATTCAGAGCAGTTCAAAGGCTTTTCTATGTTATATTGCTTGCAGTGGGTGGCTGCCAAGAAAACACTCCAAAACACCCCTCTGACCTCTTTCACATTTCTAGCCTATCAATGGTGATGAAATGTGCTAGATTTCTTTTATTTGAGAATTCTCATCTTTTCCTGCATGGCTGTTTTCCCTGTACCAGAAACAACTGCTGAGCAAAGTACTGAGTTTATTTGCTATAACAGGCAAAACCAATCGACCATTATTTCAGATATGAGAAACATCATTTTAGATACTTGTATTACAGGATTCATGGAAAACCCCACACTGTAAGAAACCCTACTTTGTTTAATTCATGTGCTAATAACATGTAATTTCTGTTACTTAGAACCAGTATTAATCCTACCTAGACAAACCAGAGAAGTCAGCTTCTTCTTCTTCACATCTCTCATCTAGCTCTTTCAAAGCAAGAGTGACATCCTCTTCACAGATGGATTCAGAATAGCTCTCAGGAGCTGCTGCCTCTGCCAGTTCCGGGGTCTCTTCCAGCTCAAGGGATTCATGACAGACCAGACAGTCCTGTTGTTCTTGTAGTAGATACGACCCGGTGTCTTCACTAGCAGTGCTCACCTGTTCATCCCTTACTGCCGAACTGCCTTCCTGTGAAGCAAACATACTTTTATCACTTTTATTGTCAGGGCTTATTACGGTCAGTTTTTATTATGGTAAAGTAACAGAGTTATAAAATACTGTTTACAAATATCCATTTATACGTTATAATAATTCAGCTCTTTGAATTGTTCACATAGTTTTCTTGAGCAAAGACAGGCAGTCTACTCATAATGTTTGTAACTTCTGGTTAACATTAATATCCTAGAATATGACTTATCATTTATAGCAAATACAATTTCTCAAATACACTCAGTTAAATCTGTAAAGAGAACATTCCCAGAAAATACCTGCAAATAGCTTCAAACTTATTTACATCACAATGAACACAATCAAGACTTTCATATTTTACTTTTCTAGGTAAGGACCAAAATGACTGCCTCATGCCTGCCTTTGGGGTCTGGAACCAGTACAGAACACTTCTTCTTTCTGCTCTCCATTTTAACAAGTTTCTAAAGCATAACTGAGCAAACAGTATAACAGATGAAAAACGGAAAAGGGACACTCCATTATTTTTATTATTTTGCTATTACTGTTAATATGGGGAGCTTTAAGGGTTTAACCCTGAATCTCTAAATGTAGGCTTTCAATCACTGGCATTTATAAAGAGATGATGATTAAATTCAGGCAGGTAATATCAGAATGACCCTTTCTCCCTTCCCTCTTCCTCCATTAGCATCACTATACTCGCCAACATCAATATATTGAACAGAGAAATTCAGATTAAGTTAATTTATGATTAATCCATTTGAAGCCTTTTACTGGATTTTTCTGTGGAATAAAAGTAACAGTTTCTTGTACTTGCTATTTCCTAAAGGCACAAATTATTACACGTTTTCATCCTTAGTGTGCTGGTCTTGCTCTACTGCCATATCCAAGACCGGTCAACAAACCTTTGGACAGCCTCTAAGCATACACATCACTTTGTGGCTTTCAACCAATCCTCTGACATAAATAACTGTACACATTATTAGAAAAGACAATTCAGCTTTAAACAGAACGGTATCGCTTTCTTTCCCAGTGATCCTAACCTCATCTCACTTTGACTGTGGTACTCCTCAACGTGACACTCCTGTCGTTACACACAGATAGTGACCCCACTTCTAACGACTCTCTTGTAACAGTGAAATCTGTAATTTTATTGCACAGAACAGCCATTTCGTCACACTGCGCAGCTCAGGCACATGGGAACGCAAGATACTTTTACAGTAACGCAGCAAAATAATTTGGATTGAAGCAGTGGTCCGTATCTATTCTATACGATACAGAGCTGCACTGATGAGGTCTAGTAGATGCACATATGAGGGATACATTTTTAGAAAATAATTAAGTGCTAATTATTAGGTAATAAATTTACAGCTAAGTTAGTCTTCATAGTGCCATGACTCCTGATTTCTGAAGTTTTCTATGTAACATTGGTCATGTCTTTACTACCATCATGAATGTTCTTTAAGTATCTTAAAAATGTGATTTATATAGTTGACAACTCCACAGAACCTAAGGAAAATTACTTCTAGTAACCCATTTCCCTCATAAATCCACAGTGTGAGTAAAATAGAGAATCCTTTAAGTCAGAAACTTTCATATACTTAATCTTGTAAAACTTATTGTACGAAATTTAAAATATTCTTGTAAGCTAGACTGTAAATTCCCAAGTGGAATGTGAAATGTCCTTTTTGCAAAGATACATGCTATTGCTGGGAATCAGCCAAATGCATTTAAGTAAACTATTTGCTTAACTCTTCAGCATCCCTACAAAAGAAACACGGAGCTCAACTGCATCTAACCAGCACACAAACTTGCTTTTAAATAACAACCTTTTTTTCCTTTTTTTTAATTTTACCTTAGGTAAAACTTTTGATACATAGTTATATTAAAAATATTTTGATAACCGACACTTGGCATGCAATGAAATGCCCAAGCTGAAAGAGTTATACGCGAAGCATATGAGCACAGGAAAAAAACAACTGCACTGCGCTGCAAGTTGTGCAGTGTAAGAATTCAGAACAAAATTAGTTTTACTGGCTTCAGGAATTTTTCAAAGTGAGTTGACAGTGTGCATATTTTCAAGCGCATTCCGTTAAGAGTCACAAAGCCAGCTCTCCCTTTTAGCAACAAAATCCAGCTAGATAGCTAACTCTTGCAGAGAGATAACTTTGAGTGTTTGAACTGTACTTGAAGAAAACAAATGTATTTGACTGAATCCCATATTCTAACAAGTACAAAATAAACCTGGAACACACGACATTCAGCAATTGCATTTACATGCAGGTGCAGTCTTTTTTTCTTTTTTTTTTTTTATATAGCAGTTTTTTCTGGATGCTGTTTAGTCACAAAATTAATTTTACAGCCCAGTTTAAATGTTTTCAATATTTTGAATGACATTGGGGCTTTTCGTGTGAATGTTTTCATGTGGATTATCAGAAGTATAACAATTTTATAAAGGGAGCTGCAGAAGAACAATGAATCCAAGTATAAAGTATAAAAGCAGTCTCAGAAAGAACTACAAAAACGTAAAAATGAGTTACAGCTGAGAGCCTACTACAAGCGAACAACAGAGAAGACAAGAGTTGTATCACGGTGAGTTTCGTTCTACAAAATGTCAGCATATATGTATCGCTTCTCCCTTTTGAAATCTTAACATAAAAATATCTATCCTATGAGGAAAAAAATCATCCCCAGCCAAAACCCTATGGGAACAAAAATGCATGTTGTAGACAAGCAGATGAAGCGCTGACAGAACAATGTGTTTGACAATCTAAGCACAGGTCCTCTACTGAAGTTGAGACAACTTATCAACTGCAATGTAACCAAACACTTAAAAAAAAAGCATGCAGGTAATCATAATGGAAAAATATTAAAAATATGAGGGAAAAGCTGCTTTGTAGAAGTCACAATATTACACTTCTAGAAGGCTAGTATTTTATCACAGGAAACCAGTCACCCATACTTCCCCTTTGTTGCATATTCTGTCTTCTGTTCTTACAGTTATCTTCATTAAATGTTAGCTAGGTGGATAGTTTACCTGTTAACAGGAGTGACTTTTTTTAGGTAGCAAACAGGGATACTAGAGCCTTTGTCCAGAAATCCCTGTCACTTGAGCCAGTCAGTCGACTGCTTAAACCAAGTTGGCTGAAGACCCATTCTTAAGAGTAAACACATAGGAGTATCTTAATTTTCTGGAAAACTCAATAAAACTGTACATTCTGTTAAAGATGGGATTAGCAATGCTTGTCCAAATAAAAGTAAGATTGCCAGCAGCACCAATAACTTTAACAGAAGAGATAAAAAGTCCACCTAAACCAAGCCACTTCAAATTCAAGAAAAAAACCCAACATACTGAGGTTTTAGCTACAACTGCTAGATATTGTAGGAATTGTAGCAGATGATAATTTTATTTTAAATGAGTTTTTTAAATTTTAAATTATGCAAAAGATGTAAAAAACCAAGAAACCGAAGTACTCACAGATTTGCAGGCGGCCATTAGCTTGAAATCTGTCTCAGTCCACACAGGCCTTTCCAAAAAAGTATACCACTAGCATCTGTGGTCCTTTTTAAAGGATTATTTAATGGAACCAACTGCTAACACAGCTGGCCTGAGGTTTTATTCCCAAATAGCACCAATCACATTAACCCAAAGAAAGCAAAAAAAATAAAAAAAGGGGAGATCAAAAAGTATTTGAAAGAAAATGTTGCTCAAGAACGATTTCAACCATATCAAGTAAAAGCATCTTGAATATTAGCCTATTTTCATTCTGCACCATGAAATGATCATTTTCAGCCCTTCAAGAATATTTTTAACCTGTAGTAAGTTCCCTCAGTCCACCCAAGTAGTTTTCATACTGAGGGAACATCTTGCAAGAACATTCCAACAGGTTAGAAATATTAAAAGCAAATCAAATAATCAGTGTAACAGATGAAAATTCAGTTGAAAAGAAAGACAAAGTTGCTACTAAACACTAGAAGGAGCCCAAATCAGCCATGCACCAGCCCACATTTCTCCCCACCTCAGGCAGCTGGTTGCTAGAGTTATCTAGAGGAGAAGCCTCCAAACTTGGGGTCTCAGTTCTGATTTGAAGCACCTCTTCTGTTCCCACACTGCTAGTGGAATCTTGAGACTGAAGTGATAAACCAGCATGGTCTGATATTGTCTCATCTATGGCAGAATCGCTGTTTAACTAAGAAAAGAAAGAAACGTGAAACTCTTCATAGTTTATCAAATATACAAATTACAGGGAAAAACACGTTAGTTTTGAAATAGGCTGTTTCAGTATGGCTAAATATTTGAATTATTTTACATATTAGGAGTTTAACAGCTATAAACTGAAACCATTACAAGTATCGCATGCATTTCCGTAACATTTAACTTTGAAGAGAAGTTTGAAGTTATCCTTAGGATCCAGAAAGATATTTTCTTTCTTGTTCTTAAAGGTCTATGGCACTGGTGAAATGTTAGACCGAAAACACTGAAGAGCAGAGCTTTGTTATGGGCAACATTAACACAAACTTTGCCTGAAGTCTGCAAAGCAGCACACTATCCCCGCTGCTCCCCATCCAGTCAATTTTTTCCTAATTTAATGTATGTAATGCAGAGAGACTTCTGAGAAGCCAGCATTCTTGATTTTCCTCAGTTTTATGTACACATGCTTCAAAATCAATAATTAAATTAGCAATTTCAATGGTTACGTGCTGCTCTTGTTCTTATTTAGTATTTTGGGGTTTTTTTGAAGCTAGGAATCCACAAAGACACACACTTATATATAAACACATGCAATTTTGTGCTTATATTTAAACAAATATAGTAAATATAAAGACAATAATGTTGCAATAGAATTATAAACCTGTCCTGTACCACCCATAGGTAAAGTAACTCTTTTCCTTCATTGATGCTGTTATGAAATAGAAGCTTACCCATATTACTTGAGTTGCTCTTTAGTTCACTTACGCTGAAAGTGTGAGCCACGCTTCTCCATTAAAAACTTACGTTCTCAGATCGCTTTCAGAGAAAAATAACTTACCATCTGCGAACGAGACAGTATCTGACTTGCAGTCAGGGCTGCTTCTTCTTCTGAAGACTCATCAGTATCTTCCTGGTTGGTCAAGTTCAAGCTGGGTGTGCTACCAGAGTACTGACATTCTTGAAGAGACGGTGTGTCTCCTTTGTCAATACTGTCAAGAGAGCGCCTACGAACGCCCCAGTTGAAGTTGTCCATGCTTTCACCCTGTAATTAAAAAAATTTGCACACATATGTATGTATGTATTTCAACATAATAAAATTAATACACAAACGCCACACAGAAAACACAAGTACTGAATGCATTATGAGCAGAGTTTCAATCAGCCCTTTAATTTTATTAAAATTTTAAATACCTTCTTAAAAGATGTTTGTAAATAAATTAAAATATATGGCAAATGAAGTAGAAATCTTTTGAATATCTTCTTGGAAACGAACTCAATATATAATCTAGAACTATATCAGCATCAAATTTATGTATCTGACTAGAAAGTACAAACACATCACAGACAACAACAGATGAACAAGCCGGGGCACCAGGCTGCAACTTACCTGCAGCTCCTGGTTAGCAAAAAGGAAAACACATAGAATTAGAAAGAACGAGGACAAACACTTAAAGATACTCTAGAACCAGGGAAAAATGTTTTATTACATAAGATTTGCCAACAGTAAAAGACTGATTCAAGCTCTGAAAAAAAGCTTTAGTCAAAAAGCTAGTATTTAAAATAATTCCTCTTTCTAATGGGAGATTGATAAAAAAAACTAAACAAACTGATGACAGAACACTAAAACCAGCATGCTTATGATACATTTTCTCTAGTGTAACATGTATAGCAACTGTTTCAACAAACAATACATGAAATTCTTTAACTAACACACACGGATCTAAACTGACCACATCCAACTGACAAAGCATCATCAACATTAATTATATACAGGTTGTAGAAAAAACAACGTCTTCATTAACTGTTTTACCAGCTACTTTGTGCCAGTTTTATGAAGTGCACCCTAAACACCAATAGCTGGATCCTTTCTGTTTGCACTTTTTAAAGCTGGGATACTTGGGTTTCACACATCCAACATACTAAGTGAAATTTATATCTTAAAACACTAGTGTTTTAATTCACAAGTACAATAATGATCTTTGATTTTCTCAAGCATCTTGTCAATCTTCAACAATTCATCTAAGTAAGATGGAAAACCTGCTCAGTTCATTTTGCCAGTCTATGAACAGTTCTGAAAATACCACATCTAGCCCCAAGGGTGCAAGTACAGGTTCCAAATCTGCACTAACAGAGTAAGCGTCTCTTGTGGTGACTTAAGATCATCATGACCCGTTAAATATATAATGCAAACTAAACATGTTGTAGTCTCTTTTTCTCTTAGTGACTTGTTTTTCTCCAAAAAGGTGAAGTTATGGCAAAGCAAAAGAATCCCCAGAACAACAAAGTACTATTTATGTAGGCTGACGGACTTAAGTTTAATCTGAATATTACTCAGATTTTACTGAAAAAGCATCAGCTTATACTGTTGACATTTAATTATTAGCAACAAAGAACACCTATATTTTTGGTGCAAAACTAGGCAGCTCTTATATCAAGCGCACAATTTATATGTAATGTCCTAAAATTGTAAAAGCTGTGCTTTTTCCTTTTTTTTTTTTCCTATTTTTGCGAGTATAGCACTATGTGTTGCATACAGGCAGTAATAATGAAGAAAAGACAGTTGCTTTCTCATGATCTCCTATTAAAATACTACAGAAAATGAAGTTAAAGACTAACTTGGTTTGGCGAAGTTTTCAACTTTTGGCATCCTACCTGCAAAGCCCCATCTAGTGCTAAAATAATGTTTTACTACTACTGAGCCTTGATTCTGAATTTTCTGACTACTTGCATTCAATATAGGAAATTGTATCTGTATACGTCACATACAGACAGCAGACTATAATGAGCCTGTACTTCTAGGAGATGTAAATATTAGCTGAAGTGAAGCAATACACGGGAAGCACGAAAAAAGTGAGATAAAACTAAAGTATTAGGGGGGAGAAAAAGCAAGATTTTGTAAAAAGGGCTAGATTAATCAGGAAGAGAACAATCTTAGGGTTTAAATAGGCAGATATTCTTCTTAGTAGCTTGTTGACTCATGACCTGCAAGGGTCTCCATTACTAATTCAATATTGTGTATAGACTGTAACAAAGCACTGAAAGAAATTACAAAGCACTTGACTTCTTCTCCCCAGTCCTTTTACAGTCATAGTTTAAGCTTTAGCAAATTCTGGTCTGAAGCCTTTTATTTATCCCAAACAAGTAACAACTGTTAACAGAATCTTTACTATTTCTCAATATTTTATTTTGTTTTACCTCCCTTCTCTCTCTTTGACAGGAGGAGAAGTGGAGGAAATGTAAGAACTGCAGACCAGATATAATATAAAAGTCAATGCAAGCAATTATGGTGCCCGAGTCAATCGTACACAATGAGATACTATATCATACAGTTTGTAACTTTGAAAGCTATTCTTCATGTTTTCAAAATGCAGAAACATACCAGGAACAAAGATTATGCAATTTTCTTAACATATTGTTCCATAATTAAGTTTTGTAATGCATCATACCCAGGTGTTCATCCTGTCATTGGCTTATACTGTCATATCCCTTCACTTTCAGATTAAGTCACTCAACCCTCCCTCAAAAATCCCAACCCTCTCTCAAAAACCACCCAACGATTTGCAACAACTTAACACTGCAAAGTCTGAGACACAGGTTTCTTTATCGTGCAAGTTAAATTCAATCATCATAAATTCTTCCCAATTGGATTAGTTAGAAGAGCTGCCAATTCCTTAGAACTGCACCAACATAACCTAATTTTTAAAACGTTCTCAAATGGAAATACACAGAAGAAATCCCAAGGTCTCACCTCTGCATCTTCCAATTCAACATCTAAAAAGTCAAAGTCTTTAAAAACTCCAAATTGTTGTTCACTGGTATTGTCTTCTACAGCCACTTCCTCCTCTTGAATCACTTCTTCTGTTGTTGAAATAAGGCTAGTCTGTTGGTCTCCAACTTCCAAGTCTTCATTAGAAGAAAACACAACCTGTAGATATGGGTAAAAACAAAAATAAGAACTTCCAACTTCTGTAACCCCAAAAGTCAGTTATCCTGCTTCCCACAATCTCATGGCATTAGTAGCTGTTAGCTTACCACTATAATCGTAGTACTAAGGCAAGTGCAGACTGCAATTTGTTTCAAGACTAGTTGGACTTTAAACTACATCTTTAAACTAGTGATATCATTCTCTCCTTAATGTAACTGAGTTGCAAAGGTACAAATAAAGAGAAAAATATATCCCTGAACCTTCCTATTCATAACCTCAGTATTAGTCAAACTTAAGAACAAAACCATCCATCCACATAACACAGGCCGTATCATTTTTGCCTACCAATTTCTGTGGAAGGACTGTATATCTTTAAAAAGACATCCAATGCTGGTTGCAGTGACGATAATCTTCACAAACTACAATTTGCTGTTTCTTTCTATTTGCATTTTTAAAAAATATCTTCAGTTTCAGCTTTCAGGCATCTAATTTTATTTATTTTAACCTCCTCCACTAGATTAAAGATCCACCTCCCATCAATACTTTTCCCCAGCTAAGAACTTCTATGTCACAGTAAAAAACTATATTCTAGATGATAACCAAGCTAGACTACTCACTTTATTTGAAAAGCTCTTAATGTCATCACCACCATTAAGCTTAGTAGGCCCACGGGAATAATTTCTGTGCCATACACAGAAGTAACACCATTGGCCTATTTTTACTCAATAGTTAAGACTATTGTTCCTACTGATATCCATGTTAACTTGAAGGTGTGTGATCCAATTGTCATTTTCAATGGATTCTATGGTATTTTCAATATAGCACCAACATCCTTGTGGTCCTCAGCCATTGTTGCCCCTTCTCTCTGAAGTGCATCTTATTTATAATGGACTAGATAGAGATTTATTCAGAACAGGGGAGACCTAGTTCAATTCCTTTTTCTAGCCAAGACAATTAAAATTCATACATGCAGCCTTAAACATACAACGCTCTATGCTGGAGTGGCAGTGGAGTCCTGCTGTTCTGTGAAGAATGTAAAATGCTGAGAAAAAGTATAATGGAGTAGTCTGATCAACAGAACTCCTTAGCAGTCAACTAATTAAATCTGAAGACCAAAGATTTGAGTTCCACTCCAAAGACTTTAAAAAAATCTTGTTTTGATAACCACATAAGATAAAAATTAAGAATTAATCCTAGTTATTTATCTTTGCTTTAAAACATACAGTCCTTCCCCTATAAGACTGACCTAAATTCACTGAGACGGCAATATTAGTTGTGACAGAATTCAAATACTGTTTTGAAACCTGTCTAGTAAAGAACGGCGCCCACTGGACTTCCTGAGGAATAACAGTTATTCATTACTTATGATTCCATCTCTTTTTAATTCTTCAACTGGATTTGCAAATTATTGAACCAAAACCAGTTTGTCAAAAACCACTATTCATAAATTCACCGATACCTGAAAATGCAACAGCATTGTCACTACTGGAATTTAAAGACCAAAACAAACCACCATCACCACTTACTGAAGGATTCTTGGGAAGACCAGATTCTGGACCACACAAAGAAAGCACGTTCATTAGCTTCTCCCTAGTTCTTCTCTGAAAAATATACCAAAGAAAATCACATAGCAAGCAAGGCATCTGCTGGAGGTCTAGGTAAAAATGTAAAATGTCTGCATTTTTTAACTAGCCATATCACATGCTGACATCCTCTAAGAAGAATCTTACCATTTTTCCTTTTCACCAGTTTATATCTTTTAGTTTATGCTATGTTCATGTATTGTTTTGCTAAGACATAATATAGACTTCAAATTACATTTCAACAAATTATTTTTTTAATACATTCATAAACACTGTCTATAAGATATGTATAACGTGCTTGAGACACGATGTACCTGCGAGAGCTGCGGTCTCTTCCAGCTGACAGGAACTAATGCATTTGAATTGGAGCCTGACGAAGTTGAAGAAGTGCTCCGGGTGACAGCAATGACTTTGGGCTTCCCATTTCTACCAGCTGCGCTGTGTTGATCACCGTACTTATTCCCAATAATTGGTGTCTATCAGAGACAACAAATACTTTCTTAAAATGCAAATCCATATTAGTAAAGACTACACATTCGATTCTAGAATTCAGTATTATATAAAATGTAAGAGGTTTTGTCTGTCTGTTAGCATTCTATGAAGCCCATGCCTAATCAACTTCTACCCTACGCAGCAGGCTGCCATTCTGCCCACTTGTGGTTTTTTGAATTATGCAAGTTATATGCTGAAAATGTATATTTTTCAAACACGCTTTAAAAACAACTGTGTTCTAAGTTTAAAAAATGTGATTTCTCTATCAAAATCTAAAAGATTTCTGTATAGAATCATTCAGACATGAACAAATTGTTTTCACAGACCAGCAACTTCACTAACACACGCACACTTTGAAAATCAAGGATCAAATTCAGCCCTTTTGACAGGAAATGCTATTCCAATGAACTCTTTGGGAATTCATCTTGTCTCTGAATTATCTGCATGCACTGGAATTTCCAGTAAGGAATTAACTTAAAGAGAAGACTCTAACAATTTAAGTAATGCTCCTAAGACACCTTTATCTCCAATCATTATCTATGGTCAGCTTCAACCAGAAGCCCTTATTTTTGACTACTTCTAAAGTTTCTACAACTTTCAGATCCCTATATTACACTACAGTCATTTGGCTGCACTCCCCTTTTGAGACACAGAATGAGTATCAGCTGTAATAATAAAACATATTCTTTTCAGTTCTAATCAACCCTAATTGGGGGATAGGGGTGTTGTTTTCAACTAAAAGTAGTTTTTCTCTAGTTGTGTCCATCTCACACTGAGGTTCCTATATTCTGTACCCTACTCTCCCCTTTAAATTTTCTTCCGCTTCCAAAGTCAAGTCAAAACTGGAGTACAGGGTTTTAATCCTCTCAGCCCTTGAACGCACAACCCTTCATTTGATGAAAGCCTGGAACGTTCAGCTGTAAGCAGCAGCCAGCTGCATTAGCCTGCTCTCTGACATAGCTGAAATACCCTTGAGAATAATCCTGTTGACTTTTAGCAATTAACTCTCCAGACATTCAAAGGGGGGGAAAAGGCAAAAACACAACATAGAAGAATTCGAAGTTTATCTTTCAGTATGACGCTAATTACATGTACGTAAAACTTCAACATCTGCCATTCTTAAAAGTCGTATTTATTTTAAAACACGTAAATGCAGAAGGCCAACAGAAAACAAATCCGAGTTTACAACAGAAAGTCATTATTGCATTATAATTTAAATATAATAATTACCTCTGATATATCAAAATGAAAATCTAAGGTCTTCCCAGGTAGCTCCTTGGAGACATTATTAAAAATTTTCGTGAAAGAGATTTCAGGAGAACCTATGTCACCTCCGTAAGACTTTGGAATATCATTAGGTACAACAAGGCTTGCTGATCGAGACACCACCAGTTTCAAAATATTCAGGGCTTCCTTCCAATATGGACTCTAAAGAGAACGCACACAAATCACAAAACAATCACATC
Organism: Alca torda; assembly: GCA_008658365.1. Classification (NCBI taxonomy): domain Eukaryota; kingdom Metazoa; phylum Chordata; class Aves; order Charadriiformes; family Alcidae; genus Alca; species Alca torda. Next base: position 69,480,159 of record CM018079.1, read on the forward strand.
AAACAAGACAGCCATTTTTAATGCACAGTAGGGTTTTGCACTGATTCATTGCAAGATTCCCAAACCCCAAAGCTCTAATTTTCTACAGGTGGGTGCAAGGTGCTAACGCAGGTGGGCAGCTTCGGACCTTGAAGGCACCAGGTCATTCCATGGTGGGTGGTGAGGTCCAGCCAGGCAGGCTCACCAGCTCCAGGTCAGGGTCCCAGCCACACCAGATCCTGCACCATGTCCCCTGCTCCGTCTATTTACACTATGGTTTTTATCATTGTCTGAAATATCTGCCCTTCCTGCCCCAGAAGATAAAAACTGATAGCATTAAAAAGCAAAAAAACACTTTCCCCTCCTGGCATCTTTAATTATTTTACACTTATGGGCAGAGTAAACTGAATTTGAAACAGACAAAAACATTTTGTGCTTTATATTTCCTCACGCATTTCAAAGATGTTGGGGGGGGGGGGGGGGGGCGGGGGGGGAAGGCAAAACATTTACAAGGTTTTTATATAGTATCAAACCCACAGAGGGCTTCAAAAAGCCAGGGCAAAAGTATGAGAACATAATACGCTGAGAGCCTGAGTTAAATGCAAATCTCCTTAAAAAGAGGATTAAGGTAATATAAATAATTCAGTACAGAGATTGTGGAGTGGATCACAGAAGAGACTTACACCAAAAGCTGCACCTCGGGAGGGTTAAGATTTACACTCCTGAAAATCTTAGGATTCTACCTGAAACTTAAATCTTCCAATTTTTTAAAGTAGCAGAATGTCTTATTCTTGGGTTATTTTTTGGTTTTTTTTTTGTTTTGTTTTGTTTTTTTAATTAGGATGTCAAGTTTGTTGAAATTATTATTTTTTTGTACTGCATTAAAAAAATAAACATCACTTTCAAGGTTTTAAGTAGTATATGTTTCTTTGTAGGTAATGAGATTCTTCAACAATCTCTTGAATTTCTGTATATCATAAACATAAAAAAAGTAGTCTCAAAACTGAACCATCCTGAAGCAATTTAAATTTAGTAAGATGCACTGTGATTGCAGAGGCCTAAAAAAAAAAATATCAGTTTAGTAGCACCACATTTAAACAAGACATGTTCATGTATGATCTTTTCTTTTGTCATCTATAACGTGTTTTATCATATCAAAAACACAGAGACTTCTCTGGAATATTTTTCCCTAGTACCATTAATTTTACAGAAGATGTTACTTCTAATTAAGATTACATTCCATGGTAGTGTGGGCTTGCATTAAAAGCTCAGATAAAGGTTAAAGGCAAAGCAAGCCGTCGTCAGGCCATGAAAAGTATAGTTATGCTAATCATTCCATTTAGCCTAATGCACTCTGACAGGAGCACAATATCTAAAAGTACATATCCATCAATAACAAAACATCCAGGAACACTACTTCTCCTGGTTAATTATGATTAAACCATTTGACTGAAATACATTTGGCAATAATGGAATTCAGGAAAAAAGAAAAGGAAGGCCGGGGGGGAGGGGGCGGGAACAGAATGTCATGCACTGAAATGGTTTTATGCTCCAGGCATTTTCATAAAATCTTTCAGCAAGATGCTAGACTTTCTTCTGCGAAATAGATTTTCAGTAAATTGCGTTCCAAGTACAAAGGATCAGATTACGTAGGGCAAAAGACTGTTGTTCATCTTTTGGGGACTCTCTTTAATAAAAAATCCACTTGAATTCGTTAAAGTACACCTTAATGTTCCTCACAGATATATTGGTGAAAGCAATTTAAACATGCATTTAACTGTAAAACTCCCTTTTGAAAACATATACACTTAAATAAAACATTTTTGCAGTATTATCAGTAAACATTTCCTTATATTTTAATAGTTGAAGAATCATCTCCTCTAACTGCATATGTAGAGTTGCCTACATCTTTAAATAGACACACGTTGACCCAGGTAACTTGTCACAAAGATGTAAATCAAACTGGACAAATACGTAAGCATATAGTGAATTAAAGTACACAGGACAAGAACTAAAATACTACTGAATCTGACTTTGAACAACTATTTTTATATCTGAAATAAATTAATTCCCCCCCCAAATTAAAGTGTAATTTCACTACCACTGATGATAAGCAGAAAATATTTTATAGTTTTTCAGAGTACCCACCTGAACATATTTACCAATAACTTTTATGATTTCCAAATTAAACTGCTTCACCGGTGCTGTGGATAGGTCAATATGACTCAGAAGACTGTAAATGATCTGCAGTAAGGACTGTTGCATACTGGACAACCCTTTCTCTAACAGCTAAAAAAGAGTTTTTTAAAATACAGAATTTAATTAGGGCCTTACATAGTAGCAAAAAGTGAAAACAAACATTAAAATACGGTTCACTTCCATACATATTTATTTCTCCCTTCAAGAAACTTAAGTGTACCACTTTATGTTTTTCAAAATTTTCTTTCAGCATTAAAAAAATAATTAATGCCATAGAACAATGTTCTCTGTCCTAATTCAGTTTTTTTTCCCTTGAATTTTGACATATTTGTTAGCACAAATCTAAAGCATCTAGTAATAACACACTTCTCACTAAATAGAAGTGTCCATACGAACTCAACACCTCAAAACTGTATGAAAAACACATCTACACCTTAAAGAAGGCTGGTAAACACAGTCTTAAGAACAAAATAAGTACACATGAAGTCATTCATAAGAATGTACAAATACTTAAAAAAATCTTCATCAGTTTGAAGTGATATACTTAAGGACAAGGTCCACAAGCTTTTCACAGAAGTTAGTTTTTAAAGGCAATAACAGTTCTGTATCAGTGTCTGGCAGAATCACGTACTGAGTTCTAGAATTTAAATGATCTTTTATTATCTACTATGCAATACTTAAAATTGAACTTTGAAATTATATTTTTAAGTTGTGATAAGGTCATCTTTAAATGTGTACTTGGCTAAAAAAAAGTCTCTTAAAATTTTCACTATATATTTCTGTATATTGCACTGTATATTTCGCTAAAGCCAAGACAGTGTGTGCATTTTATTCATGTGGTACAGAATATAAATATCTACTACAAAACACTACTGCCATAAAAAGGGCTCTTCCATTAGAGGGATTATCATTTCATGGTACATTTAAATTGTTGCCCTTCAAAATGGCAGTAGTCATCCCTTTTCTATATCCTAGAACATTTTAATATTATTTTCCCATTACAGAAGACGCGCTTCCCTGCCCCCCCACCCCGATATTCAGAATCATGAAAAATAAGGAATTGGCAACAACTCAATGTAACATTGATCACAGATCGTCAATAAGGGAAACGCTTTTATTAAAAATTTACCTCTGCAAGATAAGTTACGAGGTTAAATGTGGCATCTGAGAAAGAGTCATGCAAATATCTACACACTACATTAATCCAGTTAGCACAATCTCTGGAGTAACTGTGTGTACTATATAAACTCATCATATGAGCCAGATTGGCAAGAGTTGGCGATTTCTCCTCTGCACAAACCTGAAAAGGAAAAGGCATATTTAATTATATTAGAAATGACAATTTTTAACCTAAGCATTCACCAGGCATTATGCACTTTCCCCAGATTTCACTGTTTTCTCATCACTGAAATCAAACTAATCATACGAGCAACACCTGCAGTTTCTGTTGAAATTTGGTACTCGTGGCATCCATGCTCCAAGTTTATCTACTACTCAAACCAAACTGACCTCAACTAGTGTCCTAGCTAGCAGTGCAAGTATTTAAGGGAGAGCAGTAATTTCTGGATTTGCATCAGGCAGGCTCTCCTTTGAGGTGGCCTGCGCACAGTTAAGTAATTAAGTGATTTACATATCACAATTTGGGCAGCCGGAGGGCTATGACTGCATCTTCTACAACAGACAGCACATTCTTATTCCCCTTTCCACATTCTTCCTTAGAATGCAGGCGGTCAGGACAGCGTACCACCGGCCTGGCTGGAGTTTGTCGGTGTGTACCCTGTACTACAGTTCAGAAATATTCCAAGGTTAATCACTGTGTACAGGTAACCGAAAGAACACGGTACCTTTTCTTCTCTACCTACCAGCCTGAAAGGTAAGGATCACTTCCTTATCATAAGTAAATTAGGAAGTGTGCTTAAAAATTGATTACGCTTATATTGAAAATTACAAGCTGCAAAATCAGACAATGAAGAAAAAGTAACTGATATCATTAACAAGTAAATTTGTTCTTTACATCTAATGTTTACAGAATAAGCAAAATGTGTTTTTTCATTGACAAAGGGAAACTCAGGGGTTGATATGACGACCAACTCTATATAAATTAGGATTGGATTACATCTTTAAAACACAACGTTTTAGAGGTATTTCTATTGACTATTAGAATCACATGAAAGTATTGCATAGGGGAGCAGAAAAATACAGCAATGCAGATAATAAACCCCTGGATCCTCCCCAGGCATCAATTTACATACCTTTGCTATCCTGTCAGCTGTTTCTTTACAGAACTGAGTGGGGTTATCAAAATGTTGGATCAGATGAGGAAGTAGGCACAAGATGTTTAAGGGGAATCCTAAACACATACATAAAACCAGTTATATTAGCCATACAGATTTTAATATGACTTAATTTAATGTCGAGTTACGTGAGCACATAACAGCTTCCTGGTATTTAAGAGCCCTTAGAGCATGATACACATATGTTCACACACATACATAAATTATATATACACACACATACCTAAGTGTGTATGTATGTAGAAGGTATATAAATGTGTCTGTGCATAGGTATAAAAACGCACAAGATGAAAATAAAATCATCACCAATTAAGCAAAACTATCATGAAACTGGATAGCTTTAGGCAGTACAGTCACATTGTTTCAAAAATGTGCGAATGTTTGTAATATTACTAATTGAGCTATTTGGCACAAGATCATGAAAAATAACGCACGTACTCTTAAAACTTGCACGCAAGTTTAAAGTTAATAGTCAACACAAAGTTTTCATGCAGTATTTCTTGGCAGATAACCACAGTCTGTAACGTATTCCCACTATCTAGCACTGTAATATTGACAACTGCAAAAAGCATTTAACTAAAGGGAGTTTTTTAAAGGCAAATGCATAATCACTACTGATTCTGATTACACATAATGTGATGAAAAAAATACATTTTCATTACATATACAGTTACCAAAGGTACCTGCTAACTGAGAAGGATCCACCAAAGCATGCCTGGAAATTGTGATGAGTTTACTGAGGAGATGAACTGTCATTTCTTGTGTAGACGCTGAAGTAAACCCTTTTAGGAAAAGCTGCTGAAGGCCTGGAAAGTTATTCCATTTCAGTTTATTCTGCACCTTTTCTATCTTTTCCCGACTCTCTGATTTATCCAGAGGCAAGTGAATAAGAAGCTTGTTGAGCAGCTTGAGAGCCAAAAGGTATTCATACTCATAATCTGACTCTAGCAACGAAGCTGCAATCCAAAATATGGTGGCCATCAAGTTGACAGGGTCAGTAGTGGGCTGCACATCATACATCCCTCCCTCTCTCAGGGAGGAAAGGCTTCTAGTCCTTGCCAAACTTCCACCGTGATTTATCCTTCCATCCATTATATCCAGTGTGTTGCTCCGTCGACGGTCGCCTCTGCGCTCGCTGATTAAATTCAGTCGCAAAGAATTACTCCTTGTATTGCTGTAGTATCCCAAACAACTGCTGCTATTGATGGGACTTGTGCTTAGATTTATCTGTCCAGTGCTTTTCCTATTAGCTGCATACTTGTTTCCCATTACAGAATCATGGTGTGAGGTTCTAAAAATAAAAAATAATTTTTTTTCAATATTACAGTATTATTCCATGCAAAATACATGAATAATGTACGGCTTAGAAAAAGGGAAGAAAGGACAAAGATGTTACACTAATCACATATATACACACACAGTGAATATTCCGCTTCACCACTGGAAGAGTATTATAATACATGAAAATACAGAATTTCTCTCTATATATATTATTAAAATATCCTTACAGCATAAGGACAAGACTGGGGCATCCCATTATCTCTGCTACCAAACCTATTTGTTACAATCCCAGAACACCAAAATAATTATGTAACGATTCAGTAAAATCAGAAAAATTAGCCTATAGCATGTAAAAGATGATCTGTAAATGAAGATTAGCATTCCAGCTTACTTACAGATGTGATAAAGGTAGAGAAATGAATGAATTAATAAATGAAATTATCTACTTATTACCTTATATTTGTCTGACGCATCTGACCTAGAAAAACCAACACTTTCCAGTTCTGATACTGGAAATATATTCCTAGAAATCTTAACATTTTCAAAAACTTTGTCATGAAGTCAAACAAATAAAGATGTCAGCACATTTAGGGATTTTTTTCAGTTTGATAAAGTCACTCAGACTGTAATGAGACACACAAATGACTCAGACTGTTCAATTACACTTCTGTCATATGGACATCCAATCTGAGGCCTAAGAAAGACTAGCATTTGCTGTAACTGAAGACATTTCTTCTGTATTAACATTGAAATGAAAGTATTTATTGCCGTACAGGAGTTTTCATCTGTGAATCTTAAATTATCTGTTAAAGATTGGTGCCATTACTTTCATTGTACTTATGGGGAAAAAAATAATTAACTATTAATCAGGGCTTGATTAGAAAAAAAATATTTCTAAATGTACTCCGTGCCTTTATTTTTGGGAAGTTTCAGAAGAACAAACATTTCACAACTGAGCTATAAGGAACGCCTTGAACACTGTTGGTTTTTTTTTCTTCTTTTTTTTTTTTTTTTTAAAGGATGGCCTCAAGTGGGTAAGTTGAAAAGGTAGCAGAGATCCTTTTCAGAAAATCTAGATTCTTATGCATTTTGCTTGATGCAGAATGACAAAAACAAAAAAGAGCAGGCAATTTTGCTATAAGGATGCAACTATTCTGCAAAGCCAACAAGAAATTATTTCATTACATTGGTAAAACAGATCTTTAATAATTCTAATGTATAAAAACATGTAATGTAGCTTTACTAATAAAAGAACTTACTGAGAAAGGGCAGAAAGCAGATCGTAATGCTTCATGGTTTCAGCCAATGTATCAATAGCAGACTCTAAGGTCAGAAGCAGTTCTATGACAAAACCCTGGGGAAAGCCACAGGTCATTATAAATTATGCGATATGCACAAGGAGCATCACAGAAAACCTACTGCGTAGTGACATAAAAATATAACATCAGTATCAGTAACTAAATCATTATTTCATACATCAGTTAGAACGCAATCCTGATGAGAAAGTTCAAATTAGCTTCAAGACAGGGAAAAACTACTTTATTGCCAAATATTCACAGAAGTCATTCTGTCTTGCATTATTTTTAAGGATCGACTTAAGGATGGAGTCCCTTTAGACTCATTTTGCAATATTAAAAAGATTAGATCCACTTCTAAAGAAGTACAATGACACTAAGTTGGATGGTTGTTAACACTTTATCAGGTTAACTTCTTAATAAAAGAAAACCTAAATTATTTTTTATATGGCTGATCTCAGGATTCTCTAACTATGAAAGAGAACGTGTTTTCAGGAAACAGAGGTATCAAACTCTCTGAAAGTTCCTATTGCTGCAGAAGAGAATGTGCACAGCTCACCCTTTCATTATTTAATTAAGTGAAAATTCAGAAAGTGTTGTAGTTAAAACTGTTTCGATATTTGAAATACCTTTATTTAAGAATAAAAAGCAACTGAATAAAAAATGCTTTTAAATTTTACTCTCATTAAAATAACGATGCACGTATATAATTTAGATAAACTTAGCTTTCTAATAAAGTAAGGGGAAATTTTCAAATACCTGAGCTTCTTCTCCTGCATCTCCAACAGTTTCTACTAGTCTGGAGAGAACATCAGAAAGCGTAGATGCAGTAAGAGGCTGCTTCAGAGCCCTGAAAATCTGAAAGGACCTCCCAGCATAATGCCGAGAAGAGCACGAAAGCGCAGTTTGCAAAGCAACTTCACTGAGACGGTGTTCCAATTGAAATCCTCCTATAAAAGCAAATAAATATTCAAGCAACACAATGCTTTATAAAAAACAAACCTACTTGAATTTAATGAAGAGTAAATTGCCCAAAATTATTCCTAACTTTTGGATACTCTCGTCTTCTACATTTTTCTCAAGGAGTATTACTCTTAAAAATCTTTCCAGGCATATAAACTTGTATATAATACTTAACACTGGAGAGGTCTGTAGAGAATAAAACATTTACGATTTGAATATTAAGTGTCCACAATAAATTAATAAGATATTTTATCTCTTTCCTAAAAGATTATATTTAGATCTATCATAACAGAAACATGAACGGAAGTGCGCAATACACAAGAAAAGTCTGTTAATTCAAAGCAGTAAGTGATCAACTAGAGTGATTTTTATAGATACCCTGTAAATTTAACGGCATTCAGAAAAATTCATTTAGTTTGTAGGCTTGGACATTCTATCATACATTGACTGTTTTCTAACATACCTGAGCTAGACTGTTTAAATATAGATACCACATGCTTTAAAAACACAGTTAACTGTTCAGCACTCTTTATATTAGGGTTCTTGGCCGAAACATCTTCATGATTCCAAAGTGGGCCTCTTTTCCTAAGAATATAAAAATACAGTAAACATAACAGAATATAAAACATAGACTATGTCATTAATATTATTTAGATACCATTTTAAACTTAGACCTGCACAAGAATCTACTATTTACCACATAAAAGAAACCATTTAGAACTGCAGACACAAATTGGAAAGAAGTTTGACAACTGCCCACTATTACACAACAATATACAGAAGTTAAGACAAGGTGAAAAGCAATATATCAGATCCAACTGAAATAACAGCCTAAGTTTAGGAAGAGACATTCTCTGTTCAACAATATTTAGTTATCTACCAAAGAATCAGTCCAACTAACACCATCATATGCTTCTTAAAACATCCTCCTTTCTTCCCATTTTCTTCCCATCAATACATCACACTATTCTAAATTTAGGCTGGTGTAAAGCGTTAGTAATCAAAAGCTTTGAGAAACAGGCAGGAGTTCAGGTTTACACAATCTTGAAAGCTTAAAAAAAACCTATCATACAAACTGCACAGGCGCTGATGGGTTTACAGATGTCCTTTGCCACAAATTCCTGGGGTTTGAATGGCCAGCTCTCTACTACGAAGTAATCCATGAACTCCACACAAATCTTGCAGCTCCCTAATCATCTTTATGTATTCCAGCCCTAATCCTCTAGATGAAAAAGGGAATTCTATAAACTGTGTGGCAAGCAAAGACAACAGACCTGCGTAGAACATGGTAAAGACTTTTAAACACTTAGGACATGAAAAGGGTGGCCAAAATTCTCTGAAAATGTTGGAAAGTTAGAGGTGGTCACAGGCTGTATCACATAAAAACACTTCAGGATTAAATTGTCTCTTACTGGGGACAAAACAGAGACAACATAATGCTAAATAGTAAGGGTTTTGCCGTAATATACATGTCTTGACAAAAATGAAAACTGACATCTTACCTTGAGGTAATAAATTCTATGAGAGTTTTCACTTTTTCATCCTGCTCTACTGAAATGTCAACCTCATTGAGGATGGTGGTGTGCAGATGAGAAATGGCAGCACTTGTATTTCCTAAACTGATGCTAGAAGAGGTAGAACTTGAACTAAGCCCTGAGTCTGTCATTGGGGAGGGCTGGTAATCAGGTATAAAATCATGAACACCTGCTGAAATAAAAACACAATGATTATGCGGTCTTAAGTTGACAGTTAATATTAAATATATAAAAAGAAAAAACAGTCCTCTAAAAAACATCAATAACTTAGCAAACGTAATGAGAATAATTTAATGGATGCAACAACTTCAATGAAATCAACAAGCCTGATATATGCAAAGTCTCCGTGTGACTGGACCCTTAATAAGGAACTGCTAGATCCCTTTCTAAAACCACTGTATTATGTTTGATTTTGTATGGATAATATGACAGCTCACCGGCTTCTGAGGAATCTCATTTTAATAAGTTGAGACAAATTATATAAACTACTTCCTAATAATGTGCAGATGAGTTTTTTTGTTAAAACTCAGTCCCAGTGTAACTGACAGCATTTAAATCAGTGAACACTAAGTATTAGCTAGCGAATCAACTTGAAGCAGAGCCCCTCTGGATGCACAAAGTTTCTCGTAAATCAGCTTAATCTCACTGCTGTAGATTTTTCTCTCCATGTAAAGAATCACATGTCAATAAAATGCAACTGCAGTAACTCTTCACATTAGGCCTCTATGTATGAGGTGCTGGGAGAAAGTAAACTGGCAAGGAAAAGTGGTTTGTGAACCTCTGAGTGTAACATAAGCTCGAGACTCACTGACATCCACCACAAATATTCACTCTACAGAGCCGCAGGGTTTGGACTGGGGTATTAGCTGCTTCAAATAAAAATTAACGTTAGCTTATCTGACCTGCATGCATACCTGTAATCACCTTATCTTAGTCACCAGCTGGAAACGTTTGATGCTGATCTTATTCTAGTTTCTATCAGACTTTTTTTTTTTTTTTAATATTTGCAAAATACTGTGTCACATTTAGACATTTTACCCAAACCGGTAAAGATCAGGAGTGGAATGGTTTGTATAGGTCACCATATATGTGCACTGGTAAAGTTCTGCGAATAGATTTACATAAAAGAATTCTCCCACTATGCCCACTTTTTAATTTCTCATTGCTATGAACATTAAATTCACAAAACAGATGAGTATTTTTGCTAAGTGACAAAACCACTTCTGATGTGAACAAAACAGAAAGGATTTTACAGCAATATGCTGCCACCTACTGAAATAATATGAAATACTAGGTTTCAAAAAAATGAACTGTTTCACATTTCTTTAGAAACTACAATAGGCTCACACCATCAAAATACTCCTTTCATAGAGAGATATACAGAAAACTATATATTTTCTATGTAATTACAATATTGTAATGTTACAGTGGACATTAAAAGGTAATACCTCAAAAAGTATCCTGATAGCCTATTGAACAATGCAATTACAGCTGACAACAGCCAGACATTTAAAGTTGCTATAAACAAGGAAGAAATACATCTTCCTGGGCTTTATTTTCAAGGGCATCATAAATCCTGCTGTATTACAGATCCAAAACATAGTGCTGCCTCTGTGGTTTCCATGACTATTTAATCACTCAACTGTGATCCCTACTCTGGTGACTGAGCACAAAGTGCTAACGTGAACCATATCAATTTTGACTTAATTAAAACCTGAAGAAATACAATTTAATGCCAAGGGCTCAGGAAAATATTACATAAACACAAGTTTTAATAATTCCTAGAAGAAAAGATAACTTTCTATGTCATTTTAACAAGCAACACTTAATAAATCTAAAGCCTACCTGTGAAAGTATAATCTAAATGAGTAGTTTGCTTGACAGTGAGCACCCTGGACTCATTGAACTCTCTGTTTCTGAGTAGGACAGAAGCAACAGACTGGACGTTACTGCCAGATCCCATCACTATCAGTAGGTGCAAAAGCAGTTGTTTACAATGCTCATAGACTTCAGGGTGACAGTGGTCAAAACCTAACACGAAAGGAAAATGGAAGAACTTTATTACATTCAAAGGGAACGCTGAATTTATTTTAAAAAAAGCAGTATTCAAACTGGTCTGTCATACTTTACCAATAAGAGATACGTAATTCACTAAACAATGTTTTTTCAGTGTTTCAATATAAAAACAAAAGCATGCAGTGTAACAAACATTAATATAGCCTCTTGTTTCTCACACAGTAGTAAGAACAAAGGAAAAAAATTGAATTTTGCTATGTCTTCTACAAGGAGGAAGAGGTAAAAGTGGATCCAACAGAAAGTGCCTTCACACAATTCAAAGAACCTCTTAATTATATTCATATTAATCAAGCTGAAAGATACTTAGTCGATTTTTAAAAAAATATTGTAAAGATTAACAAATTAATGAAATTTCAATACAACGGCAAACATTAATTTAAATGTGGAAAAGAACAGATACATAAATAGCTACAATTCCTAAGTTACCAGACATATTTCTGTAAGAATTTAGTTACCTATAAAAATTGCATGAAGCAAAAGATGCAAGTATCCTCCCCATTCCACCTTTACGCCATGGTCAACTATCAAGTCAGTCAAAAGGATCACTGCTATATTGCATCTGAAACCAAAAAAATAGTTTGTCAGAATGTAACATTAACTTTATGAAGAGCCGCAAAGAGCTTAATATGCTACTAACCAATATTCTTTCTTAAGTCTATAAACATCCACAAAGTTGTATTCTAAGGGAAATGACGAATGCTCATAATGAAGACAGAAAACTTTTAGTCCTCCAAATTAAAAGGCTGAGAAATCTTGAACTGCTAGACCTGCAAGTAAAACCCCGGAAAACAAATGTACTATCCACTGTATTTAAATCTACTGTCTTTTGATCTGCTGTCTTTAAATTACTGTATTTGTGCAACACAAATTAAAACATAATGAATTGCCATCGGCATTGTTAAAACAGTTACCTGTGAAGAGACATGCCTGGAGGAGAGGTTTCAGGCAAGTAATCCACCAATGGTGACCAGCAACCTCCCGTAGGTGGAAAAGGTAAAGGCTCTCCTTGGTTGTGCTCCATCACCTTCAACCGCCAGTTTGAATACAGAGGCATTGAATCACCTAACACAATAGATAATTAAATCATATATATATATATATATATATATAAATATATATATATATATATATATAAAATACATTTCTGAATTAAGAAATTTCTTCTAAAGAAATAATTTTAGATTCTTGAAAAGCTGAGATCTGGGAGAAGGGTAGGTGGAACCAGCTGTAAAGAGTAGCAGTTGGACACAGTTAAAAAAAAAAAAAGTGGTCATTTCTTTTAGCATAAGGATGATTCTACAGAAGCCACGCACAAAACAGAGTAAGATTTTCTTGAGTATGTTCATAAAAGCAATGGATGCGCATAGGGAACATGGATGCACATACAGAAAAAAAGGCAAAGTGATCCAATATCACTTCCTTGAATTTCAAATCTCATGTCAGATAGGGAATTAAGGCTGGGTCCCAAGAGCGTGCTGGACTCATTTTGAAGAGCTGCATTTCATTACAGGCTAAGGAATTATTTCTCAAAAGCAGGTCTTGCTAGCAAAAATCCACCAGTTCTACGTGTCAGATGTCAGTCTGATATATGGGGTAACTTAGAACATGCCACTTTCACAGCAGCATAGCCCAATCCCACTGCTTGACAAGTCAGTGCTCAGAAAACCAATAAATTTGTCAAGAAAAACAGACAGACATTTAGTTTTTGATTAAGCAATCTTCAAAAGTGGAAGAAACGTATCAGCTATTTGGTATGAGTGTATACTGTGTTACACATCCAAAATATTTCTCTGTTTTTAAATGAGATATCTTGGGAATTCAGAACGATCAGTTAAGGCTGCAATCAAGTAAGGAGACTGCCTGAACAGTTTAGTGTTTCAGTGATTCTACCAGTTCTCCTTTCAGAAGCACAGCTGCAGAAGTTTCAGAAGTTCATACATGTATCAGCTCATTATCACCTTCTTGACTGAAGGTGACAAACTTCTTACTGATGGAACACATGAATTATCACCTGCTTCAGGATATTCAGTGTTGCTAACACGAATAGCAAACAAAGATGGAAATGACCACAACTATGATACTGGACATCACCCATCCAAGCAGTAATGAACACACTGGCTGCCCAGAAGGTCCACCAACCTGTTACTGACCCAAAGCTTAGCAGATCTGCATCAGTACGCCCAGCCTTTACAACAAGCTCTGTAGAGGATGTAATGTTCCACTTCCTTGAAAGAGGCAATACGAACCACATATTCACTCTAACCTTTATGGTCTGCACAGAATCGGTCATTAAGGCGTGCGTAAGGAGATCCTGATGGACCCCATTGCTTCAATACAGCATGGGACACACTAGGTTCCATACTGACACACAATGCACAAATTGCAGAAATTCACTTCCTGTTGCTCAGTAGCACAAGAAAGGCAAGGAAAAGGCAGTACTGGATCATGTGCTGTACCACATCCAAACAGCTTATCCGGTAGCAAAATCAACTGTCCATAAAAAAATTGAGTGAAACCTAAGAAGATAGTCTGTGGGAGCACTATAATGATCTGGATCAGACTGAAATATATCCGATAATCCCATGCAGGATTAAAGTACAAAGTCATTTGAATTGCTAACAGCTTGTTAGCTGAAGCAAGAGTTTCAGTCAAACAAGTACTCTGATAAAGCATACAGAACCCACCAATGTAACACATCATTTGCTGTCTGACCACTGTCCTCATTTTTGCCTGATTACATGACCTGTTTAAGCTTTCCCTAGCATTGACACGACTATTTCATACCTTAGGCACTGGTAACAAAAGCACCCACAGTTAGTGAGTCTCTGTTAAATAAAAGTCTCCAAAAGTATATGGACTTTCAGGAAAAATTTCTACCTCTTTCCTTACCTCTGCACCTCACAAAAAACAGACCACAGATCACAAAAAATAACCCAAAAAACATTTTCAAAACAAGCTTGAAAATTACAAGTACACAACAAGATCCTTTTTCCCTGCTATATTTTCCTTTGCTATGGCTTCTCAGAAAGTTCTGTACCCTTTTTTCTTTTTAAACAGGCCAAGGACTGCTATCATTTAAAAGCACAATTACTTCTAATTTTCTATTTTTTTAACTTCTTTTACATCATCTTTTTCCTCATTCATCTCATCTTTCTCCTGCTAATCTCTTCCCTGTTTCTTCTGCCTAACGGTCTACTTATCTTTGCTGTTGGCACTGGCAAAGAAAATCGAATAAAACTGCTTTATTTGGGAAGATGTTCACAAGTCATTCCAGAGGACAAGGGAAGGAAAGAAAGTGTATTATCTTCCTTGCACACTCTATTGTAATCAAATGTATGCTAGACTTCAACAGCAGTACTAAAAAAATCCACATTTTTAATAGGTTCTTGCAAAAACCACCGATAATGCCTATCTCCTCACATTCCACAACCTTCAGGAAAAGTATTAACTTGTGAAAATTTTGTTTTCTCTTCACAGAAATATTTTTAAATAAAAATATTACTTTTTTCCTCTTCATATGATCCTCCAGAGCTGCTGCTGTAGCGAGATTCTAGTCTGTGGTGCTGGCGGTTTAAGTTACTGTTCAACCCGCTGTAGATGTCTAGATGTACATAACTGTAGGAACAAATAAAGCAGCATTAGTAACTGACATTGTAACAAAAATTAATCAGGGTGTCTCAGTAAAACTGTATTTCAACAAAACTAAGTGTTACATAAAAATATTTCATCTTACAAGGACAACCAATATGATGCCAAAGGATCTCAGGTGTGTAAGACACATCTCCTGTAGCAATGCCAGATAAGGGGATTCAAGGAGATAATCCACCATAGATCATATTTCTGTTAGGTCATTTTCATTAACAGTTAAGTACATTAAAAAATTTGTTACCATTATACATAAGCAAGTTCTTCTCACTCTTGAGCAAAATCATGAAATCCCTATTTGATCTGGCACTGACACACACACACACATATATATATATGTGTGTGTGTGTGTGTGTGTGCACGCATGTATCTCTCTCTCTGTGCACATGGAGTCCAAGATCCTACCTCACTAATCTGATAAACTATAAATAAATCAGAGAAATGAGAGTGCTAAAAGCACAATTTCCAACCTGTTTCTACATAACTTTCTAAAACTCTCTCCTCCTGCAAGTCCAAGATGTACATGGTATATCTTATTAAGAAGCCCATACTTTGGGGAGGTGTTAGACAACCCTATAGCACATGCCAAAACGTGCAGAGACTTTCAAAACTGCCTTAATTACTTTACAAATTTCTTCAGCTCCAGCCCCCACGGCAGCCAAATACTCGTCTGTGCCTTGCTAGGCTGAATTCTGAATGACACCCCAGACTCTGTAGTCTTCTGTGATTTATTTTCACACACCGCTCCCCCCCCCCAGTTTAATTGAAGTATTGGGGTTGTGTCTATCAATATATTTACTAATATAACTATATTGACATAATTATCCCAGGGAAGGAAAAAAGTGTCCAACTGAGAAATTATATTGGAAATATAATTAGTAGGGCTCTCAAATGAGTCGTCACAAAATAAACTGTTTTGTGAATGTACCGCATAGTAGCTACTCTACAGTTGGCAAATGTGCACTTTTTTCTGTGCACGCTTTTTCTCATGCTTGTTATAGAATCCCTACTCCCTTTTCACTTTCAAGTTCTCTGTCTCATATTTAACACGAAATGAGAGCGTGCCCACAGGCACTTACTGCTGAGCTCCGAGCCCACACCCTGACTAAGTCTATGTCAGCTGTTTGCTTTCCACCACCCTCACACAGCTACCACTGTCTGGCAGATTTCTCCAAAAGATCTGTTTTAAAGCTAGCTGGAAGAGATCTTGCCACAGATGCCAAGCATCCAAATACCCTAAATTGGAAGAATAAACTAGCTTTCAGCACATGGGCACTATTGATTTCTAGGAAGCTAGGAAACCGATTTGTGAATTGGCTACATTACTAAACTAGTAACTTTTGCCCTTGATGTGTCCATATCCATCTGCAGTATAATTTCTCTTATGCAGACATATACAATCCAGTGTAATATTAGCTAATTTAGGCATCAATAACAATCTAGCTATAGCAATACAAAGCCTGACCTGGATTGGTCCCTTTTTTAATTCCGTTTCCTCTACAGCTTTTTGAGGCTGTATATATATTATTGTGTTTTTACACAGTTACAACTGAGGCTGCTACTATTAATCCCAAAAAGTATTCCAGTTCTGTTGCATAAAATTTATTTATAAAACTTACAGTCATGTAGTTCCTGCAACGTAGACGTACCTGGAGCCATTGAGATGTAAATATTTATAGTACCTGCCAGGAATTTCTGTAATTCAACTAATAATTGCTCTTTGAGGAGATACTTACTTCTCTTCAATACTGTCTTTTATATGTTTACTGTCAGGGTTGCCATCTGTGGGAGCTACCATTGTATTGCTACTAGAAGTGGTACCTGTGAATTATGGACAAAGGAAAAGGTTGGTCAATAAAGCAGAAAAGCAGTCTTAAGCACTACATGATGACTCTTATTCACTTGTCCATGTTGAGCACCCTCCCCAGGTTTACAGCTACTGGCACAAATACAAACTGAGGCACAGAAATTACTTTCACATGCAAGAAAAAAAACCTGTTGTTTAGACTAAAAGATTCTGAGCTGCTACCATAATTTCACTAACTGGAAAAAATAAAAAAAATCCTTTCCAGGAGTCTCAGAATCTTCAAAGTAAATTAAGTAGAAAGGCTTGTTTTGAAGTAGGACCTAGAGACCTATTTCTTTCTTTCCTGCATGCTACACCTCACAGTAATCTGTAAAATGTAGTTGGACTTTGGTATGCAGTTAATTCAAACCACAAACAGATTAGAGATTAAAGCCTGCAGTGAAGCTTTTATCAATTTATTTTTAAGAGACGTTTGCAAGCATCACATGGAACAGATGACTACAGTCGAAAATAATTCTGCACCCTCCCCACAGACTTTGCTACCTTCAATTACACCTAAGTGCAAAAGCCCCATAATTATTTGGTTTTTTCATAATTTTTAAACACTTTTATGAACAAGTGCCAACGCATCCACCTTGTGATCCAGGTAATCCCTATGTGATAGGTCCAGGCTGACCCATAACACTGACAGCTTTGCAGCACAAAAGCTAAGCCCTTGCTTAGATCCCCTCCCATCCGTGTCTTCTGTGGCTCACTTTGAAAGGTGCTTCACCAAAACCAGACAGCTTTTCCCCACATTTCTCAGCATGTTCTTGGAACGAAGCACGAGGCTGACACTTTTTAAATTTTCAGCGGAGGTTTCTTTGACGATTAATCTATTGTTAATTGTTAATTATTTATAAATAAATTCTCCTAAGTAAGTTCACTTAAATCCTCTTGAATAAATTCCTACGGATGCAGCTCGTGTCTACGACAGAACTTCAAATATAACAACTCACATGGATTTAAAATGATACACATTTTCCCAGTTGTTTGCCTGAATTGACATAAAAGTGATACAGTGACTGTAAACAGTGCAAGATCTGAACATAGACAAAGCCTAACGCACCTGTTAGTACAAACCTGTTCCTTGTGAACGTATCAGATGTTCTTTAATAAGAACTCTGGCTACACCAAAAACTGCACATCTTGCAAAACAAACTTTATATCTTAATTTGTTTTCTAGAAACAGAACATTGTACTCCTATTGAATATGTACAGATGAACTCCAATATTATAAGTGATCAGTAACACCATGTTTATCATTGACAATAACAGAAGTTTAAGTTTATAATAAATTCTCACCTGAAGTAACAGAGGGGATTTTGTAACTGGAAGTGATGCGGTAATATGGTGGATTATCCATATGGGTGACTCCTGAACTGACAGGATCTGTAAGCTGAAGTTCACTCACCAGCTCTTCTAGTAGTTGCATGGTTTTATCTCTACCCAAATAAACAATAACTTTCTTTACCTGCCATCAAAAAAAAGTATATGCATATAAAATAGTATGCACATAAATAAAATTCTTATTGCAGTGACTTGATTTAAAAAAGGAAAATAAGAGATTTGAATACCAGAACTTGTTAGAATCAGTAGCTACCTGCAGTGCAAGTGAGGATACCTGAAACTTACTCTAGTTCCAAAAGCAAACAAAATCGCTTTCACAGCTGTCAACAGCAGCATGCATCAGAAACTTATCACAAGAGTAAGAAAAGTAAGTTATTTAAGAAGCAAAATATTTTCTTACAAAGGTCTTAGCAACATCTGAGATCAACATTGGAGCAAACGTATTCTGATATAATTTCTTTTTGATACTTCATGTTGTCTTCTACACTGTTTCTTTTCCAGCAGGTATAATATTTTTCCTCCTGCTACTCTGCAATGCTCTCGCATATGCTTTGACAAAAAATATAATTGGTTTTGAAGGGGCTTGGGGTGGGTTGTCTTTTTTTGTTTTAATACTTGGTCATGTGAGAATAATTGCACTGTCCCTACATGCTGTGACGGGTGCTTTATTTTACTATATTATCTATCTGCTTTTTAGGACTATCCTAAATTATAGCATGGGAAAAAACATTTAATTCCCAAAATGCTCGAGGCCTTTATATACTCTGCTAAGAATAAACATTAACTATAGCAATATTTTATTAAGCATAGAGTAATTAAGAAGTCTCCACTACATCTTACTGCAAAATAACCCTGGTCACTGGTAAGCAGCAGCAGACGGCTGCTAGTCAGTGACTACTCCAGACTCCAGTAAACTCATTGAGCCATTACTGCTCAATGATTTATTTCCATCCTTTTGAGAGAACTCAAAGATGAATGGTAAAGCAAGTGATCCAGGGCGTTTGACTTGTGGAATTACTTTGTCACCTTGTTCAAATCACACACACAAAGATTTTGGGCTGTAACGTGAAGCTGGATTTCCTGATTTGCAATGGAAACAACTGCCAATCAATAAAGAACTTAAGCTGTCCTACTTGATACCTAGGTTTTTTGACTACTAGCAAAACTTATAATAATTTTCTCATTAAAATATTACTTATGGAACTATCTTAATTCTTCCTAACGAACGGAGACCAACTGCTGCAGTTGATTGCATTTTATGATGGAAAGGAGTTGTTCAGTGTATACTCCTAATAAAATTAATCTAAATTTAACAATCAACATCCCTTAAGTTTCCTTCCTATGACAAAGGAACAAAAAAAATGAGATGAAAGATGTAGACATTTTAATAAATCTTTTCCATTTTTTATGATTTACTCACGAAATAAGGTCTACGATCCACCTAGTATACCCTCAATTTTGACAACTCGTAACTGATAAGATGGCCAGTAGACCGTTTCAGACTTATCACCCTGAGTAAATTGCAATAGTCACTAGAGTTGTCTTAAGGTAGCCTCAGCTATCTTTAAGGTGTGATATCCTTTCTGTTTTATTTCCTTTCTCAAGTCCATACCATGAATGCCATGTTTAACCAAAATTGATACTGAAATTTTGACACGGGTGTCCAAAGTAACTCAAACAAAAGAACTGAATTTGATTTGTTCGTAGTATTTAGTGGTCATAAAATATGAGGTGACACTATTACACGGTTGGAGGTTCTGATACTAGAAATCCTAGAAAATTTTTTGTTTGGTTATCTTTGCTGCTACACACAACTCATTTTTGAAGTATCAATAGCACTAAAGAGAGACAAAACGCATACTCACATAAGGCAAAAGGCTGGGTTCGCTGTTCACTCCACAGATACTGATCAGGAAGTGCAAAATTATTTTCAGATTCTTTGGCCAGCTGTCTGCCAAAGTAGTCCAGACATTTTCTATCTCTGACCAAGCCACTTCATCACCATACTAAAAAACAAACAAACAAAGATCTCTCCTGAAAAATCCAGTAGAAAACCTTGTATTTGAAAGTGATCTGTACTGACCAAGTGGGACAGGCTCTAGAAAAAGGAGACATAAATTCTGTAAGCAGCTGTTGCCTTTTTAACATTCCAGAATGAACCTTTCACATATATTAATTTTCATAAACACATTCTGGAAATAACTATTTTCTTTTATAGCTATAAATATATAAAAAATATATCTAAACATATTTGTATATATTATATATTTTATTTATATATAATATATACTTTTATACATTGTATAAGTATATAAATGTTTATTTATATGTGCATTTATTTCTATTTTTACAGATTTATTTACATATTAAAAAAAAAAGCTATCTAAATTTAGCAGACACCCATTCTCCCAGCTGCTGACAATCCTGAATAGAATTCCATGGATCACATGCTGCAAAAAGTTTTTAATTTGTAGCTTAAAACATGATCTCTGGTCAGTAGGATTCAATGATATGAAGAACTGGCAGGAGCACTGCATGTGACCAATACTTTTTCTTTGTTGGAAGTAGCTATCACAGAAAGGAGGAGGGTCTATCAGCCTCTGGCAACAAGATTGGTTCCAAAACTTGTTTTTGAGATCACAGGTATACAGGCGACTTGGTATTATCTATCCAGCTAGGCGTCCATATTGCAGAACAACATTTATATACTTTTACTATATATAACAATTACTATCACATTTATATTACATACTACACGTTCCTCATAATACCTCAAAACTAGACGGTGTAACTTGGGTATACATAAGCAACTCAACAAATTTGAGCAATAATTCTTGAAAGTTTGCTAACACAGTATCTCAGAACAGTATTTTCTTGCACCCTAAACACAACAAGACACAGCACTTAAGAAATTAGTTTTACCTTTGCAGTCATATACATCAGATTGTTCAGAACCATAGCCGTAGCCTGCGGTGATCCCCAGCCTTCTCCTCGCAGCCATCGTCTACTGTTCACCATTATTTCTCTGTCTTTCAAAGAATCTTCTTCGTCTTCATCTTGCCGACGAATGGTCGGCAAAGGTTTCAAGTCTACCAACTCGATATTGTTCATCCACGGCAGCAGATAATGCAGCATCACCTGTCTCCCAGCTGGGTGAGCCGTTTGGATTCTCTGACTTACTTCTGTCATTCAAAAATTAGGTACATACGGGAGTTGCAAATCAATAATGAGAACTGTTTTGGCAAAACAGCAACCATGAGCCCAGAAGACCATACTGATATAAAGTAATGCTGATACAGACATAATTTTTTTTTTAGCTTACTAGCACCATTTCGTAATGATAAAGTCCACAGTCTTCAGTAGAGCTAATTGAAGACACTACTGACAAACAGTATGTTGAAGAAACCATATTAGTATATGCATACATGTATATTACTCTAATTGAAAGAGGGAACTGAAAACCTAGAGGCATGTAAAAATGTACCAACTTTGGCAAAAAAGCACTTAAAGTTTTTTCTTCCTCATGTTAGTCCTAGTAGGTTTTTTTTAATCGATGTGAGAACAATTCTGTAATTGTTTAAAAATGCTATGGAATAATATTTTTAAGCCATCTACAGTAAATAAGAAAACACTAGAAAGAATAATAGAAGAGTAATTTTAAAAAACAGTAGCAAATTATTCCTCTGATGTGATTTTTCATGGCTATTAGAAAGTCAAAAAAGTATCTGATTCTTGTTGTTTCGTCTTGAATAGATTTCAAATACAAGTAAACAAAAACCCTCACTCAGTAAATTCCATTTTCTCCATTCATTATGATGATGTTATCCTGTTGTCCTGATTTTAATGAATTACACATAAATTAGATATTGAAAAATAAGAATTACACACTTTGTACAATGCTTTTGACCCAATGAAGTTGTTTGTTTTGTTTTAAAACCATACCTGAGAAGATAGCAAGTGTTAGTTCAGGATAAGTCCTCGCTAATTCTTCTGACAGTTGATAATACGACATAGAATACAGATGTGGTAAAGGAGAAGGCTGACCCAAAACCCCATCCGTCCGCTGAACTTCCAGTTTATGAGCATAACGGAACATCTTTGGTTCCAAGATCTACAACAGTAATATTCAGAATTTGAAGATAAGTATAGAGCTACAAGGAAAACCTTTATATAAAAATCGCCTTTTAAATTCATGTATCTACTCTCATTTAATGTTTTGTATCTATGTAGATCTCCGTACACCTACAGTATTCACCAACACTGTGATAATTTCATAGAAGACTAGCTAAGACTCACTCCACTTGATGAATTTCCAGCAATAAATTTCAGAAATCTGCTTTCACAGAATACCATATTAAACGTAAATTTCTCCATAACAACATGTGAAATACTACCGAATGCTTCTATTTCCAGATAATATCAACTTCTGCTCATCTGTGAGAGGTGGATAGGAGCAACGTAATCTTTGATGTGGCAGAGATGCAGCAGGAGGCTAAAGCAGTCTGATACTTTAAAAGTCAGTTTTGGCTGATCTTAAACAGTGGTGTTCACTTGAGAAGAAAGATGGGGCTGAAAGGGAGGATGACGCGGGTGCTGACATCAACAGGGGTGTGACTTCAGCGGGGACTTTACTGACAACAAAAACCTTTTAAAAAAAATTCCAAGACTTGTGGTCTGAGCCACAAGCAGCACAGAGTGATTTCTTTATTTTTAAACACTAATGCTGCCTGTAAGATTAAGCTTACCCCTACATGACCTTGGAAAGGAATATGCAAAAGTAAATTAAATGGCTAACAAGATTTTCACTACCATCTCACCACACAGATAGATGAAAAAAATATTTGGTATTAATGCAAAAGTCAGAAATCTGACTGCTACCCCAGCAGACAGAGCAAAGGGACAGGAAGCAAAATATTTCTCACTGAGGTGCTTTTGGACAAATGGAGCTACATGCAACCCTGTTTCAGGGCCAAACCAGAAGAATCTTGATTTAGGTTTTGTCCTTTGAAAAAACAGATATTCTGAAAATACAAGTCTTGAGTGCTTAGTTCATGAAAACAGACACACTTCCACCGAAGTCCATCTGTGCCAGGTAAGGATCTGGCCTAACTATGGATTAAAATAGAAAAGAAAAAAAAAAAAACCAAAACCTAAACATTGTGTTTCATTACTGAAGGGATAATTAATTAATAACTGCATCATTATTTTTTACTGTACAATTCTTCTTGTAAAAGAAAAAAAAATAATCTAAATTAGCTACAAACCTGTAATAGTTGCATAGCAACTTCATAGATAGCCCTAGTAGAATCAGCTGCTTTAAATAGTATCAGATTCAGGAGGGTCACTGTGTCACACTGGTAATCCCTAGGGAAAAATTACAAGGGTGAAATAAGTAAAATTACATATGGCTTTTTAAAATCTGAATTTATTGAAGTTTAGTCTATGGGGGATATGGCATGGGATAACATTTTGAAAAGTTTCTCGAGTAACACACACATGCAAACTGGGGTGATCCTTTCTCTTTGGGGCAGGAAAAAACCCAGTTCTACATGAAAGCACACTTTGAAAAGGAAAGTTTAAAGTTTTGAAAAATGCTGTAGTACCTGTTTTGGAACACGCTGGCTATGGCTTTAAAACAGCCAGCTGCTACCCGCTTGGAACCTGTGTAACACCGGTCTACGGCCCAGTACATGAGGTTACTCTGGTCAGGGTTGAGTTCCAAGAGCAGCATGACTGCCTCACAGCCCAGCTGGTGAACCTGTATTCCAGAAAAGAACCAATATATATTTATAAATATAGAAAAATAGACCAACTTACAAAAATGGCAGAAAATAGGGAAATAGATATTTAATTTTAAAAAACCCAAACAACTGCAATACACAATATCTGTTCCATTCTAAAAACAATGAGACCACAGCCTAAAATAACAACAGGTAATTCTGTCGAACTGTTTAATGTTCAACTTGCACACACAGCCATAAATTATTGAAGCAAATAACTAGATTGCTCTACTGATTTTTTTTTCCTCAGTTCCAAGGCTACCTTGAGCTATTTCCTATTTTCACTTGTCTTACCATGAGCTGAACACTGACCTGAAAACATCAGATACAGAAAAGCGCTTGAACATACACAGGAATTCCCATGGGATACAAGGGATAGATCTACATGGAGACTTGCATGATCTCTTGAATCAAAGTAACCCACTGGAGTGTATTTTTATGCAGTCATAGCATTAGTGTGATGAAGGCTTTATATCTTTTAAATCTAAAGCTTGCCTTACTATTTAGATGTAAAGCTTGGTCTTCATAATGCCGCAGGACCCCCAATGGGCTCTACAGTCTCACAAGAGTTCATGTCCAAAATCTTGTCCCCTTTACATTTCTAAAAGATCTGCTTATTGCTACAACTTAACCTAGCTGATTAGTTTATAAACGATACACAAAGTTTCACTCCTTGCCATTTCCTCTTCCATTCTGTATTGTCTGTTCTTAGACTGTGATTAGGGACTGCTTTCCTCAACAGGGTGAATGCACATATCAAGGACAGTGCAAAAATATGCACTACTAAAACAGCTTTGAGCTTAAGCCACTCTAAAGCATTTAGGCCAATCTGACCGCAAAACTCATTAAAGCTTACGTTGAAAGCACTGATAGTTGCAAACCGATGCTGACATTGCCTGCATTACCTTTTTATCTTGCGAATCCAAAATATTATCCAGCCATTTGTATAAATAGCCATCAGATGAGAGCCCGACGTTATCTGCAACAGGGCCACAACACAGTACAGCAGACATAGCCTTTAGAAAGTAATGGACAAACAATACGTTTTAATAACTTGGATACAAGAAGTGGTTTTACCAAGTTCATTAAAATATCAGAAAACTAACTTCTATTCAGGCAAGGAAGGAAGGCCAAGGCTAACTAAAAACTGTTTAATATCTTATTCAAAAAATTATCAAATTATGTTTTTCTCAACTCCCAAATACAAGGAATACCGAAATGTTGAAATATGTAACAGTTAATATGTCAGCTCTATTGTTAATGTACTTTAACATGAAGCCTTCCTCCTTAGGCAACTGAGGACTAAAGTCATGCAAAGTGAACATTTAGTAGTGATTTTAAGAAAATCGTATAGCAAGCACAATAGTTTACAGTATGGAAAAAAGCTAACCTGTCATAAACACATATGTAGGCAGAAGAGAAAAAGAACTAAGTTATGAATGGCAACAAAGATGTGAAAACCACATCTAAAAAGCCCAAATGTTAAATTTGCATTAGAAAAGTCAACCTAACAATCTGTTCCCAAAACTCAAACGTGCTAAAATACCTTTAATGCACAGTATTGGTGTCTGTTTATTCGCATGTTCCTATCGCTGTATCTGTCCAGGGGAGTAAACATGATACTAAAAGGACCTGCCCAATGACTGAACAACATAAATAGACTGTGGCGTAGACTCTGCTGTGGAAAGACACTTCTTCTCTGGTGTACTGGAAGAAAAGCCCAGAGTTAGACACACTCCTCTTGTCATTCTTTAAAATAAAGTATGTAAAACCGAAACAGACCCAATTAATTAATATAAAAGGAAAAAAACAATGTAAAGACACAGCATTTCAACATCGTAATAGCTGGGCGTAGGTTTACTATGGTGCTGTTTAATACTGCTAATGTACAAGAATAAGCTATTTATTAGTCTAGAAAATTTAAATGCACTGCCAACCTACAAGACTTTTGCTAAATAAGAAAATTACTTATACACTTCCAAATAGTAAGAAAAATCCCTCTTAAAAACTCATGCTGCTAAAGTTATATTCAAAACTGATGGCATAAATCTTTTTTATGAGAGCATTCTGAAACTTCAGGGGAAAAGTGGATTTTTGTTTAAGTTTCTGTTTGTTTGTTTTTTTAAATGTACTGCATATTAAACACAGTCATCAGAAGTTATTAAAGCATTTTTACATACCTGGAACATTTTGAATGATATTTGCCACTAAGGCACTAAAATGGCATCGGATATCTTTCAATGTATCAGAATCCTTTTCATTTTCTGCTTCTAGGAGTTGTCTTGTTAGATCGACATACTCAAGTAAAGTGTTGTTGAGGGAATGTGTTTCATTATCAAGGCCACCACTTGCACTTAAAAATAAAATTAAAAAAATCAAATATTAGGATAAATGCAAGCAACAATTTTTTTAAACAACGCTTTTTTTTTCTCTGAAAAAAAAAATCTACAACCTCATCACTGCAAATATTTAATTCAAAGTCATTTCTTCATCCAGCTTCTATTTCATTGTTAAATAAAAAGTTCCAGTGAAAGCAAACTAATAATCAAGCCTCACTGTCAGAAGTCACTCATCCTTCCACAGAATTAGTTCTTATACTGGGGACAAATGTTAAAAATAATAATAAAAAGCCCCAAATAACCAATCCCTCCCCCCCAAAAAAACACACACAATTTGTAAACCAGAAAAAATAATTACTACTACTTGACTATAGACATGTATATTACACACTGATTTTTGGGAGTCAGTCAAGATGTTCAGTCCTTCATGACATGCTATTGACTATTACCAGATAAAAGCAATTTATTGATTTGATATATTCATTTCCAATCTTCATTGCTTTAGCATCTGACTAGACGCCTGTACTAAACTAAATGAGGAGATTAAAGACTGCATGTGATTCAAACCTGCCCTCCTTTGAAAAACCATTGTTACAAGGGCAGTTCCTTTCCTCTCAGCTCCCTCCACCACCTTTCCACATTTGTGCTGAAGCCAATTAAAAGCATCCTTTGCACACCAAAGGCAAGACGAGGCGGTTTACGTAGCCCTTAGTTGCTTGCTAGCTTCCACCACAGAGTCAGACTGGCCTCAGAGAGAAAAGCTGACAAAAGTTCCAGGGTGCAGACTGTGGTTAGGAGATATTTTACATACCCTAATTAAACACCAGTGAGTACCTTAAAAGATAAGAAGGGAGAGCACAATTTTAACGGCTGCACTCTGAAAAATCAGCATGCCACAAGGGAGAAAGGCATTTTAGCAATGCTTCTGAGGCAGCATTCTGAAATATACTGTAGTAGGCTTGCTTAAAGATGAAGAATTTCACACTGGCTATATTGCTAAGGCCAACAAATAAATGTTTAAGTATCACTGTTTAACAGAATGGGAGGAGCTAGCCTAACCATCTCCTTGGCTACTTGCTCTTACACAGTTCCACCTGCATAGAAAAAATAATTTCTAGGAGACCTGTAAAACGTATGCCATAATTTTAAGTCTTCTTTCAAAGTGTCCTTACACAAGTAGGGTAAACTGCGGGGAAAAAACCCAACCCAGTTAACATTCTGTCTCCATCAGAAAGAAAAAGGTCCAGTGTTAATGAGCAGTAGCCTTCTCTGCACAGGACACACTGACTCCAGGTGAGAAAGAATTCCAGACTGATTACAGAAGAGTTGAAACTTGCATTTTCTGATTTGCATAACCGGTGCAATATTTGAGCACACACAAACAAGAAGGAACATGACACACTGCCTGTTCAAAGCAATGTCTTGGGGAACAGTGGCACTTTAAATAAAACACAGACCACAGTGACAAAAGGTATAGGGGAGGGAGGGATTAGAAAGCTAGCAAAATTCCAAGTTTTAAAAACACATGTCTATTTATTCAGTGGTATACTAAAACTCACTGAATAATTTTGCGTGCTTGTTATAGCGGGTGTCACAAGAATATTAGTGACTTAATTCAGAAGCATAAACAACATCTTCTGGCCAGTGCTGCCCCTACCTGTGACTAATGACACCAGCATCTGCCAACAGTTCAAATATTCGTACTAGTTGTACTCGTAAAATATCTCGACGCCTGCGCCGTTTCATGTTCTATTCAAGACAGGAAACACAAAATTAAATGAAGCAGAGGAAAAGTTACATATAAAACCAGTGTGGCATATAAAAGCATTATTATAGCTGTATTACACCTGGCATCAGTTATCAGGGATGCCAACCTTTTAAGATGAGTTAACAAAATTGCTATCAATTTTAATAAACCAGACGATGAACAAATGTTTTCCCTGTTGCAGTTCCAAGATATACTACGTTTGTTATTACACATATTATCAAAATAATGTTTTTTATCAGTGTCCTGTCAAAGCGCAACATAGAAAATGATGAAGTACAAATGCCAATCTTTCTACAGACTTGCATGCGGGACTGACAAAACACTATAGCCCAGTAACCTTTTGCAATAGAAGTGATGTTCCTTCCCATCATCCGTATTTGATTACAAATTTATTACTAATAAGAATATGACAGTTACCACAAAAAATACTGAGTAATCATCTCTGAGTTTGTGTTTGCAGAGACTATAATTCCTACAAATACCTACTGAGGCTTCTAAACCTTGCTGTAAAACATGCTCTTCGTCAGAAAATTTTCAGTCAGAGCAGTTAGTCAGATGAGCTTACAGCCTTTTTCATTAAAGAAAAAAAAAGTGAAAAAACCACCAAAAAACCCCCCAAAACAACAAAGTGGGTAGACAGTAGGACTCAATTCTATGTCTTAGGTACTACTACTTGTGGGCATGTTACTGATGATACAACGAAGTAACAACTGTGCAAAACTATGCTTAGGTAAAAAGAACTAAAAGAATGTGGAAAAGGTTACATTAATGTTTTCAGCATTTGGAACAAAACCTATTTGCTACAGGAATAATAGCTCAAAACAAACACAAAGCTCTTCTAATGTAAACACTTCACAATCATTTTAAAAAGTAACATCTCACCTTTTTATCTGGCATATTGACAGTTTTTAGGTGCAGAAATTAAAGAACATAACTAACATTTATTTACTACCATTAGTGAGAAGACAGTTAAAACTGTGTACTGAATATAGTGGAAAATATCTAATTACCTCTGGCCTTCTTTCAAGTGCTTCCTTAATTATAGGATGTAATTCTTCTATTAGTTCCCTGAATTAAAATAAAAGAATTAAAAGGAAAGAAATGACCATTAAATTAACATCTCAGCTGAAAGATATATCACAGCAACTAGCATTACAATAGAAGTTAAAATACCCTCAGGTTTTTGTACTTTACCTGTAGCTTTCTGAAATAAATGAGCATTTTAAAGGCATGTTTCCCAGCAAGCTATTTTCCTAATTTAAAGGCAGACTACCAAACACATGTCTCAATAATTACCACTAGGTTTGCATTCACCAAGTATTATGGCATATTTCTATCACAGATGATCTTCATTTACTTTCATACTCAGGGTTTAACAAAGCCTTACGGTGCAAATAGATATTATTAGAGGGGAGGAAAAAAAACAACACAACTATGTTGGCAGCTTATCATACAATGCTCTTTGAGTTGTCACGATGCATTTAGTTGTTAATAAAGATTGTTTCTTTAAGGCTGATATGCTGACATCTTATGGATGATATGCTGACAGAAGTCAGACTAATCTCTTTGAAAACTGAAAAGCAAATGCTCAGCCGCTGCGGTTACATCTCCTAATTGCTCTGAAGTTCCCCAGTCTTTATTACCACTCAGTTCTTTCCGCCAAACTAAGAGTCTCTTACAACTCCAAGAAGGGGGCAAAGGAAAGGGGAAGGAGATCAGTAGTACGGATCTACACAGACAAAATGCTAAAGTAAAAACATGTTGGTTTTACTTTAATATTTGTTAACATAGTAACTAGCACCTCCACTTCAGATTTGTTGGAAGTGTTACACATTCTTCTACTTCTTCTGCTATTGTAATTCAGACATATCAAAAGCATAAACCTCTTCAAGCTTTCATGGTAAATGACTGATTCCTCTGTTACGTCATTCCAAGGTTCTCCTTCAGAGAATGGGTCCAGGCGATCAGAAAGCTGCACAAACTTTTGTGGTGTGCTCAATTAAAAGAGACTTAAGAGACTTGAGCATGGTTAGGGATTGTTTCATACTTTCTTTCAAACAGAAAACACAGAAAAGAATTTGGAAGATTTTTTTTTGGTGCTAAAACATAGTACTTCCAATGGAGAACAAGAGACACCTAGACAAATTCATGTGATCAGTAACAGAAAACAAAAGAGAAAACAAATATTCTAGCAAGTTTAAGTGAACTGCATGTACATATAATCCACAATGAAAAAAGTTCCTGAGTAAAACATACCAAGTGGGGAGGAACAGTGCTTAAAAAAAAACAAAACAAAATCAACAAATCAGTGCAGAGCTGCAATGTTGAAGGGTGGGCTATAGCTAGCATCTGGTGTGAGTATGCACATCAGACGGAGCAAAAAAGCCAGTCACCAGAAACAAAACATAAAATTCAGAATAAAAAAAACCTAGAAGACTGCTGAGAATCAGATATACTTCTTTTTTAAGTTTGCTGAATTGTTTCTAATTTAGAAAACAGCCTTTCTGGTGAAATCCTTTCTGAAAGCATTTTCTAGACTTGTACAGCGTAATTATGATTTAAACTGTTCAGTAGATCTTCAGCGTCATGGGACCAAGTCTTGCTTTACTCCTGATTAGGAGAGTAAAGTCAGATATGATATAAAATGAGAAGATTATCAAAGGACTAAAACAGAATACTATAACTTGGGACTTGGCATTACAGTTCCAAATACATCTTTGGCTCCTCATCTGCCATAATATGGGACACAAGTGATTTCTCCCTCCTCATCCATCCTCCATAAAGAGAGAGCTGTCAGTTGAGGACAGTGGCATTTTAAAACTCATGGCTTCCTGGCATAGGGCTGCCTTTCCACCTCAGTGGATTTGTAATACACATCCACAGTTCAGCAGAATAAGATCTGAAGTAAGCTAAATTTCAGTTGAGGTAGGAATGCCACAACAGCTCGACAGACCGTTTTGAATTCGACATTTATATAAAGAATTGTCACAGTAGGGTAACCAAAAGTTTTGCATTATGAGCTGAATCCAGGTATGTTGAACATGATGTATGAAATTAAACTGACAGAACAAGTGACTTGGCGCAGATTTAATTCTGCTACAGTAGATCACAGTTACCATCACCCAAACTAATCCACATGGACTTGTCATTGGTACAATATATGAGAAAGGTGTATTAGTTATGAAGTTACATGAAGTTTACTCAGAAGAAAAAGAAAAGGGGGGAGAGGGATGTGCCACTAATTTCAGAAGCTTCAGCACTAGTCAGAAAACAGTTGTAACTGGTTTTTTTTATAGCTTGATCCAAAAATCTCTTTTTAAAATACAGTTATCATGAAACTCCTACACACAAAGAGCTCAGAAACATATGTTTGTTGGCAATACCAATAAGGAGAGTTTAGTAACTCTTACAAACATGGTTATAATTAACATTTCAAATGTTAATAGTCTACACAGTCTGTTCTTTCATATAAGGGCAGCCTTTAATATCAATAAAAGGCAGCTATTTATTGTTTCAACTAATTTCTTTTTCTTTATGCAGACATGACCTCCACATAAAATTACTTCAACCTCTAAGAATCTTTATCACACCACTAAATGCTAGAAAAGACAACGGGAATCAGTTTTCACAGCTTTTTCAAAATTCTTAAAAGAAAAAAAAAGCAAACCTTTTTTTCTTTTTGAGCTCTGATTCCCCAGCTTTGTAATCAATTAGTATAAAAACAGATGAAACACAACAGTTACCTAAAAGCTCCTGGGTTGGTCCTGCCAAGTCCCAGCACAAGGGATTCTGTAATTTCCATGCTCTCAGAGCGCATCATTGGAACTATGTGCTTAAACAGGGAGGAAGGGGATGGAATGCCAATGATCTAAGAAGAAAACCAGAATAAAACAGAACAAAGTAGTTACCAACCAATCAGGTGGTGTGACATTAAAACGTCTGCTGTAATTTTACAGTCTTCTCACACTGATCAGTGACTTAAAATGATAATGATGAAATTTTTGATCTTTGACACAGAAAAAAACTTTCTGAAATAGTGAAGTAGCATTAACTACCTCTCCATTCCTTGTATAATTGAATTTTCATTGTCAGATGACAATGAATGCTTCAACATGATAAGCAGACGTTTTGCGTGTTTAGTGTATCTGCCCCCCCTTGGGAGAAGAAGCAGACTTCTGGTGTCCAACTCCGAAGAGTCCATTGCAGCTCTCAAAGAGAACAAAGATTTCAGTCTACAGTTTCTCAGATTTAGGGAAAGGATCTTGGTAACAAACAAGTGGAATAGGCTGCTTCTGCCAAAAATCTGCTGCATAGTCCATGAGGTATCTTCACCTCTACTGCACCTTCTGCAGGAAGCCGAAAAGGAGTGCCAAAAATAAGCAAAGAAGAAGCAAAAGGAAAAAAAAAAATCTGCAGGTGATATGAACCAAAGAAAACTGTCTGTGGTTGGGAAAAATGCAACATCATGCCTGAACAGGTCACTGCTTCAGTTACTGAAGTGAGAGGCTAGTTGCTCAAAATTGCAGAAGTTTACTGACAGAAAAAAAAAAAAAAAAACAACCAACCCTTAATGGTAAACAAAACACTTCTTCATTACCACTAGATAAGACTTTGAGATTGGGTTAATGTTTTCATGACATGATTAGATTTTGCCTTCAAAAACATAAGCAGAAAAGCCTCTACAGCACGTACCGGGAGAAACAAACTGAAAGGCTATCCTAAACAAATGAAAAAGAAATGTATACTAAAATATGTTTTCAGAAAAATTACACCAGTTTCTAAGAATCATGATAGTTATTATAAGCCTCAGGTGTTTCTACTTCAAATAATTTACAGTAAGCGTAAGAAGAACCTACTCTTGAATCAATGCTATAACCACTGTCAGGAGTAGACGCCAGCGTCTCAGGAGGGGAACATCTCACAGAGCCTGTGGAGGTGGAGGAGTTTGAAGAAGACGCTGCACTGCAGCAAAGAATCAGGTAGTTTCTCCAGAGCCCAATATAGGAGTCACTGCTCGTAGTAGTATTCACTTTCTTTGCATTGATAGGGCTGCTATTAAAAAATAAAATTAAAAAAAAGAGAAAGCTCAGTATAGTAAATAAAGCTTACCAGGTTTCACTTTGTTTTTCTACTGAATTTATTTTTCAATTACGTATGTGCCATTGCTTCCGAAATTGTTAACATGGTAAACTCTGAATAAATTGCTCAGAATAGACCTGTACATCAACAATGTATGCTTCTATAGTCAAATCTGTTAACTACAATATGGCCGAAGGCATGAATTAATTAATTTTTACAGCAGATAACCTTTTTCCTAGAGAGAACTGCTTTAATTTTTCTTATATAAAGCTGAACTAAACTCACAGAAAATATTAACATTTGTCACCTCACTGAAACATAAAGACACTACAATGATGACAAATCTTGAAAGAATACTCAATATAATATATTGTATTGTACTTTAGAAATTAACTTACTTTATATCCACTTGTGGAGACAGCAGTTGGAGTCTGGTATAAGCAAACGTCCAAGCATAGCTTACAGCTGTCGGGCAGTGTTTTGGAAGATTTTCCTGTTTCATAAAACTTGAGAGGCTTATAATCCATGGATCTTGGCCTTGAGTCACATGTGCAAATATCCATATATGTGATGGACTGACCACATCAAACTGGTGGCTGATTGGGGAGGAATTCCAATCAGCCAGAGTCTGTAAATCTATTGAACTGGGACAGTACAGTAAAGTAGTCTGTGTGCATAAAAAAAGAGAACAAGGCAATATTTAATATCCATGCATATTAAGTAATCATCTCTTCATTATTAAATATCTAATCAAGTATCAGTGTCAAAACCACACTCGGAATAGATAAAACACATTACTTAATTTATGTTTTTTTTTACAGAAGTTCCCAATGTGGACAGTTATACAAACACGCTGTTTGGGAAGGAACTGGATATTAGGAAACGGTAAATTCTAGAAGAAGACCCTTTCACTCATGATGACTTAATTCTTCTAGGAGATTACAGACTCTAAAAGCCTTACACCTGAATTCCAACTTGTTTCCTAAACCTAAAATCAGAAGAGCTCTTCCTTGATACTTAAGAGTTAATGATAAATATATAAATATGGAATTCAGTTGTTATTCATTGATAGTTATAGCTTTCGTCATGGATAAAGGACACAATGACTCTTAAGACACTGTATTGCTGCAGCAAAAGGCAGTGGTCTTTGCTTCAAAGAAACTGTAATCCATAAGCAAGATGAGAAAAAATAGATAGAGATATAGCTGTCTGTGTGTATACGGTAGTCATAACAACACACTATTGATCAGAAAGCGTACAATG
Source organism: Alca torda (assembly GCA_008658365.1). Lineage (NCBI taxonomy): Eukaryota > Metazoa > Chordata > Aves > Charadriiformes > Alcidae > Alca > Alca torda. The sequence goes on from CM018079.1 coordinate 69,514,851, forward strand.
GAGGCATCAGCCTCACAACATTCCTCAAGATATTTGAGGTTTGGGGGGTTTTTTTTGGTTTGTTGGTTGGCTTTGTTTGATTGTTTTTTTAAGGTGATAAATTGCTGATAATGAAGTTAGCATGAACATAGTGACACTATCATTTAAAATATATATAATTTATTTGGGACAGTTTTGCAGAATTACCTCGTCTTACATCCAATTTAACATAAAAACTCTCCTACCTGGTCAGCCCCAGTGAGATGTATGAAACTCTCCAGGAGAGTAGCACTTAGTCTGTCCATTACATCTATAGCCAACTCATCTTCACTCTACAAAAGATAAAAGGCATAACAAAATGCTCAAAGAAAGTGAAGATAAAAGCAGTTTCATTAAGCAGTTACAAGAATGGGTCATCAATTCTTACCTTAGAAATTTCTAAAACTGTGAACAAGGCCCTTATTTCTCTGAGAACACTGACAGCTAATCTCCTGGTGGCGGGCCTTGTGCTGCAAAGGATGACCAAAGCAAAGCCTTCCACCACATGAAATACACTGGAATAAAGGTTCCTCTCCAGAGGAAGGGTATGGGCAGTCCCATTGGATACACCACGCTAAGAAAAAGATCACAGAAGTTAAGCAAATTAAGAAAAAAGTAAACACAAACAAGCTATAGTTCCATTACTGGCGATGGCAGAATTAATCATGAAGTATTTAGGTCTTGTTTGGCTACTAGTCAAATTTTGCATTATGAGAATGGCATAATACCAGTGACTGCTTTTTTAGTATCTCTCTGAATTCAGTCCAAACAACTATCACAAGAAAGTATTTCTTTCTTCACTTTCTCACGAGAATGATGCAGCGAGGGCAAAATTAAAAACAAACAGGTAATACTCTTACGTATAGGACTGTATAAAATTTAATTCTTTGAACCCTTTCTGTTTGCTAGTTAAAAATAGTCCTTTTTTCTAGTTCTACTGTTTAAGTACTCCTACTTAATATATTTCCAGTTACACATGATGACTTTTCATGTAAGCAAAAAAGTGGCCACAAATTAGTGTTTAGGTAATACTTAATAATATTAAAGTAATTTTTTGGCAACAATGCTGATTTAAAATAATAGGTCTAAAAATCTTCAAGCAATGTAAAAAGTAAGTGGATTTTTTAATCACTTAACAAAACCAATAAAGCTTACTAATAAAATTGTATGTAGATTCATAGATTCAAACCATGTTTTAACATCAAAAGACCTTATTTAGAAATACCTGAGAATCTTGGTTCTTATTGTGCATTTGGGCTGCTTGTTTCCACTGATTTATGAGCTGCACTAACATTTTTACTGCATTGTCAAGAAGCGTTGGGTGGATGTCAGTCACTTCACGCACAATAAAATATACAAATCCTGAAAGAACATCTTCCCGCCAATCTGGAAAATCAAGCATTAATGCTTGGAGAGTATTGAAAGCCAAGGCACGAAGTTCTTCATCCATATGAATTGTCAGCCTGTTTAGAAAAAATACCGGTATCATCACCCTAGATTGGCATACTCTTAACCAGCCTTTATAAATTCAAGTTCGGTGTTAACTCTTCCTTCTTTACTGTACAATGTAGAATACTCCCACACAGATGCATTTTCTGCACTGAATAAATCTGAAACTGGCTACTAACAGAAGGTGCTACTACTATAGCAAAATAATGAAAGACTCCACAAAACTTAGTATAAACAAATAATATTCAAGAGAGATGGGTCAAGTCTTTCATCCAGGCACATCTCTGGACGCATCTGAGCAACCACCTCAGAGCTCAGTAGGCAGGCACCCTGTGAGGTACAGGTTATTTTCTTCAAATTGAAATTGAAAAGAACTGATTATTTTTGTAGATAAAGCAGCTTTACTTTGGATATGAGAAAAAACTTGCAAAAACCCCCTTTGCATATACCCTTGAGAATATGTCTCAGTGCGCTCTGGTAGAAGAAAGTTATCCAGGACTGTATTACTGAATACTTCGTGTCTTTTATGTGATTTTTGACACTGAAGAAAAAGTGTTAGAAAAATCTTATTCTCTCACATATCATTACTAACTTTTTTATATATATAACTCAACACACCATATGCAAATGAATTTATAATTTCAAAGCTAAAAGCTATCATGTATTTCTGCACCAAGACCATTCTTGTATTAAAAAATTGAAAAATTAGAAAGAGGAAGGTTTATCACTGTAGTAATACATAAAGACTGTTTGCATGTACCACAACTACATATTCTCACTGAATGCTCAGTTTACCCACCTGCAAACACCTGGCTGTCCAGTTGTCTCAACTACTTATCAGTACTGATAAAGTACATTCAATTTAAATTGAGATAAGAAATGGAAGAATATGGGTAGCGTTGGATCAGAAAAATGGAAAAAAGGAAGCAGGGTTAGTAAAGAACAAGAAAAAGAAGTATCCTGTGCCTGTCTCACATTTTGGTAATGTCAAACAAGCATATCTTTGTGATAATTTACAGTATTAGCAATAGGAAGAAAAAAAATAAAATAAAAAAGGGGAAAACAGTATGATAGTAACAAAAAGATAAGTTCAAAAAAACAAAGCAACAGAAATACTTTTCAAAGAATTCTCTCTAAAAATAAGTGCAAGATCTGCAGGATAAATTTATCTCCTGCTACTCTGGCCAGTAACACTTGACCAGCTGCAGAAGGCAGGCAGGACCGGGAGTAACAGATTCTGTACGCAATGGGCTCTCACACATAGTGCACTGACAAACCCTTATACACACAGCATTTAAAAAGGAATGCCACTAAGAGCAGAATTTCATTTCCCTTACCGTGCAAGCAACTCAATGAGGTCAGTCCTGCTCATGCCATCTGGAATCAGTCTCGGGATAGCAGCAATACAAGTTCTGAACAAATCGATCTTAGGTTTTCTCTCACCCCTATAAAAACAGTTTATCAACAACAAAACAACAGGAAAATCTGCTTTAGTACACCAGAAATATTTTCAATGTTGTGTCAAAACTAAGCAGCTAATAAAAATTTTTATAATTAATTAATGAAATTAACATTCATTTAATAGTGAAGTAAAAAGCCGACAATTGTAATGCATTAATGATGGCATCTGCAACGTTACAGCATAAAAATAATATGACGTAACTGTGACAGGGAAAATATCGTAATTTAGTACATACGTAATCATGTCTTCAGGTTCTTTGTTGGACATCTGCACACTAGTCATGCACATGGGCCTTCCAACTTCTTTGTCCAAATGCCTAAGAATGCTATCTAGCGCTTTTCTGACTTGAGGGTAGTATATGGACATTCCTGAAAAGCCAAAGAGTTCTGATCACCTCTTTCGTTTGTTCTCATTTAATTTTCACATTTTTATTTACATATTTGCCACTTATTTAGCTTAGGACAAATTTCTCCTTGTATGAAAGATGACAGGAAACACACACTTAAAGTGTCAAAAGAAATGCATGTTAAATGAGTAGTAAGAGGTATTATATGAAAGCAGAAGTTTCTTTCAGAAAGAACATAAACAAGGAAGCAACCATTAGTTGCTTTTCTGTCTTCTCAATTACAAGCGTTTTAGTTCTAGTTTAAGTTTTACACGTTGAAACAGTTCTTTAGAGACGACTGCCTCACCCACAGAAGACCAACAGAATACAGGGATCAAAACTGTCTTACTCCGCTTCAGCTGTGGGACATCTGGGACATTCTAGAGTGACATTGTGCTGGTTTTGGCTGGGATAGTTAATTTTCTTCCTAGTAGTTAATATGTGGCTATGTTTTGGATTTGTTCTGTGTTGACAATTCAGGGATGGTTTAGTTACTGCTTACACAGAGTCAAGGCCTTTTCTGCTCCTCACACCACCACACCGCTGAGTAGGCTGGGGGTGCGCAAGAAGTTGGGAGGGGACACAGCCAAGACAGATGACCCCACCTGATCAAAGGGATATTCCATGTCATGTGAAGCCATTATCAGTATATAAAAGCTGGGGGAAGAAGAAGGAAGGGCGAAAGTTTGGAGTGATGGTGTTTTGTCTTCCCCAGTAACCGTTACTGAACACCTGCCTGCCGACGGGAAGCAGCGAATGAATTCCTTGTCTTGTTTTGCTTGCGTGCACGGTTTTTGCTTTACTTATTGAACTGTCTTTATCTCAATCCACGAGTTTTCTCACTGTTATGCTTCTGATTCTCTCCCCCATTCCACCGGGGATGAGGGAGTGAGTGGCTGTGTGGTACTAGTTGCTGGCTGGGGTTAAACCATGACAGACATCAAGGGATCAAAAACTGTCATGCTATTTACCACACTAATTGCACTCAGGCTTCTTTGTGCTAATTTGGCAGTGCCAAACACTTCCAAAAAAGCCATGGATTTGGTCTCGGACACCAGAAGGTCAATAACGTCTAGCAGCCCTCTCTAAAGAATCAAAGCAATACTGTTAAAATAGACTATCATTAGATTCTCACTAACAACTAAAATAAATATAGAAATAAAGTTACGCAAGTGTACTGCTTGAGAATAATTGAGAATATATATACGCACATATTGGAATGCCAACTTAAAAAAAGAATACAACATACCTATAACTTTTGCTTCCTCATCTGTCAACGTTTTATTAAGGAAAATTTTCTTCACACGCAGAGTATTTCCTGAGGGAAGAACAACTCCTGTTGTTGGCATTGGTGGCTCACCATCTTTCTGCTGCAAGCTATCTGCTATGACAAGGAAGACTCTGAGGCCGATATTCATCCTCTTCAAGAGCAAAAAAGGGAAGAAAAAAGAAAGAGAAAACACAGAAGAAATTGTAACATTAAAGTAACACAGATGAGGCAAAACACGAATTGCATTTTTCCTCTCTTTTAAACAGACAGCAGTACGGTTCCAGTAGGACTGGTATTATTTAAACGTTACGTATTAGGGTAATCAAAGCAACAAGAATAAAGTTTAAGCCTTCGGTGCCTCCACACAACTCTTGATTCCTGTTAACTGACTTGACACCGGCTAACTAAGATACCAAATATTTTATAGTACAGAGCACTAGAGGACTTCATATGAATCTTGAGTACGACACACTGAAGACAGACATTGCTTAAACATCTCATCTGTTAGATTGTGTCTTGAACCATAAGAGCTAGGTATGACTTCCCTGGAAAAAGGCTTTACAGTTAGTTATACTGTAACAAAAATTCCCACATACTTACTGAAATTGTTGTTGAAATGAGTCTGACCTGTAGTACTGCTGCTGGCTTACTCGCCAGAAATGAAACAGCAACTGTGCACAACTACAATTTCTTCTTTAGTTTTAGCAGAACACCCCTTCAGATATTCATTAAACTGCTTTCGCCCCAGATCAAAAATAGTTAACCACTTTCCCCAAAAAAACCCCCAATCCTGTTTTCACTGCATGCAAGTAATGAGCTTTTTTTACCTCTGGATTAATAGTGAAGGTTTTAGGTGATTTTCCAACGCTAAGAAGATCAAATATTATTTCTTTCATTGCAAAATCCAAACGTTCCTATAAAGGAAAACAGATTGATATGATTACCTCTTTTCTGTTAATATGCATAGTTCAATATCTTGGCTTTGCACAGGTGCTGGGTATCACGTCTTAAACATTTAAAAAAAATAAAAAGTTTAAAAAACATTCCTTTTTTCCTATTTCTTCCTATGACTTAATGTTCTTTTCTAAATATAGCACAATTCAACACAGCTTGTCCCCTGATATGGTTGAACCATTTCTCCTGAAAAAATTCCCAGACAATTATGCTCAGGTCAAACACATTTCTACAAATGAGATGAACTGTTTTAGACAATTAAAAATTAGCGATAAAAAGAGGAGCCCTAGGAAACAAATATAAACAGTGAAGGGTTGTGTGTCCTGCCTCATCACTGTACGACCAGAAGCAAATCATTTTGGAAGCTGAAGCACAGACTGTGTGTAAGGAAAACATGCCTTTAATCTATTAAGGTTATAGATGAACGAGAGTTTATCTAGTGAGATCATATCCGGCATTTTGATATTAGGACAACAGAAGCACCTAAAATAATATAAATCATAGTGCAATACTAACTACACACTACTGCATGTATTGCATAAAATAATATAAATCATAGTGCAATACTAACTACACACTACTGCATGTATTGCATATTTTTTCTGTCTACAGAGGCTAGCCTAGAGGCTAAATATAAGTGGATACTTCTGTTCGAATGCTTTATCCTTATAAAAATATAATGGAATATACTAATTATATTAGTGTATTTATATATACACACACACATCCACAACAGTGCACAACAGTGCAATACAAATGTAAATATTAATCATCATAATGTTCATACGCAACAGTTATTGAAGTTTAAGTAAAATAATTTTGCCACTAGTAGAAAGAGAATGAGTCATTTCATTTGTTATACATATTTGGGGAAATTCTATTCAAGATATAAACCCAATAATTCAGTGCAAATATTTCAAAAACTAACCTTAAATTTACACTTCTTCCAAATAACGTTCAAATAATGCTATTCTTATAGCTCTACCTAGAGGTATTCTTACCTGAGCAATGAACTGAATAATCTTCACAAATATATTCAGAGGTGTGTCTCGTGGGACCACGCTACGTGATCCTTTTGGAAAAAGTGCTGATACAATGCTCATGAGACGGCTACAAGAATTTAAAAACAAACAAAAAAAAAAGCCTTTTAAAAGTAACTTTTTATAATAGCACTGATGTTACAGTTCAAATCTGGAAGAGTGTAGGGGGGTCACTACTAAATAACATAGAAACATATGACAGACAAGACCACCTACAGAAGGTACAGCCCTCTGCTGTCACAGGCAACACCACATTTATAAAGTGACCAAGTTCCCGCTTTAAACTAGTTAGTAATAAGTCAGGAGAAAGGGCAAAATCTGAATGACTATTCCAAATTGTCATGATGCTAATTTATAAAGAAAACCTTTTCAGTTCCAGCCCATACTTAGTGATGGCCACTTCATACCCTATTTGTTCTGGTACCAAAAGTGCCTTTTAACTTTAATAAATTTCCTGCTTTTTATCTCTCTGCCCTCTTCTATCTCTGCATATCCCTGCAAAGACAGCTGTAGACTCTATTCTCTCTCCTCGTCAAAGTAACCAAGTTCTTTTGTTTTTCTCTATTAAGATGAAGACTTTGTTCCCTGGTTTACCTGACTAGACCATCCCTGAGCTGGTCTGCTGATATCACTAGGGGGGAAATCAATAGTTTAAAATACTTTGCGCAATGAACTTACCTTTGAGTTACAGTGTTGCTTTCACATTTTATTCTAATAACATAAACCCACAATAACCTATACAAAGATTCCAGTGCAACTCGGGACATTTTGGGATCTTTATTCTGTAAAATAAATGAAAAATATAGTTACTGTTGCCTGTGAGACACTCAGAAAATTCTATTATTGCTCTTTTGACTTTTGAGAATATTTTCAAATTTTTTTAACAATTAAAACTGATGCTTAATACTGACTACAAGTTTTAATATGTTTTTATGGAAAAAAAAAAAAAAAAAACACCACAAACCAAAAACTATATTGCATATTTCCAATGCTACCTGAATATTTAACTAGCAATTCCGGGCTATTTTAGGTGTCTTTCACTCTGGGAGCAGAGGAGTGACTAGAAAGCACATACTCCTCTTGAGATGAACACCAAGGGTGTATTGCTTCCAAGAACTTTTCTCAGAAAGCCATTGGTAACGAATACCTACTTTATAGCAAACTAACTTATAGTCTGTCTAAAACATTGGAGTTGCTGCTTTGGATCAGGTACAAAGTCTAAGTCCATCATTCAGTTTACGACAGCAGACAGTAGCAGGAGCAGAAGAAAAGAATGCAAAACAGGGCAGGCACACAAGGATGCTTCTCTGGGCAAGCACTCCAGGCTTCACCCAACTTTGCCATTTCCTGTGGGATGTATTAGTGTTCACTTACTTCCAATGGATTTTTATCGTAACAATTAAGCTAGCTGGATGAGGCTTTGAGCAGCCTGGTCTAGTGGGAGGTGTCCCTGCCCACGGCAGGGGGTTGGAACTAGATCATCTTTCAGGTCCCTTCCAACCTGAACCATTCTATGATTTGATGATTTTTCTTGAATTAATAGAAAATCTTGTGGCATAATTCAGTTTAAATTACGCACTGTATGAAAAACAATTATTTTTTGTCTTAAAGCTGCTACTAGAAGTTTAGCTTTGCTCCTCCTAGCTCTTGAACTGTGTAAACCACTAAGTAACTAACATTCTTGGTACCAACTCCAGCAATCCCTTTACCAACTAGGGATTTTTGGTGCATTTATAATCTTGAAGTATTCAGCAAGATTCTGGACAAGTATGAGGTTATCAGCAGAATAAATGATTCCCAGTTATCATATTTTTAGGCATTCTCTAAATTTAAAATAAAAGATAAAAAGACAAAAACCACTAAGCAAAAAAAAAAAAACCAAAATAATAAAAAAAACCCAACAAAAGAACCTTCAAAACACTCCTTCCCCATCTCCAGTGAAGTCTCTCTGTTTCAAGACATATCTATATGAGGGCTTGAACCTATCTGATTTCATATGTTGTGGCCTCTACCACAAGTCAAGGAGTCAGAATAACAGAGCACTTTGTCCTCCCAGGACAAGTGGAGGGCAATTTCACAAAGGGTATAAATGGATCTAAGACAACAGTGTTTAAAAAGAGATGGTCACATCCTTGGTTCCCTCCTCTGCTATCTCACTGCTCCCTTTGCATTGACCCTAGCGATAAGAAAGTCCAACTCACACCTGTAAATTGATCCAAATAATTCCATGGCCATGTCTGTGCAACAGACTGTGCAAAGGAAGGTAATTTGGATGGCTTTAACACCGGTAGGTTGGGACTATTGGTTTTGGCAGCAGCTTATTTAAGAAAGGCTAAAAGCTTATCACAAAATCACAGAGTCAAAAGTGGTATTCCACAGACAAATAACATACATGACTGCTTATCAGAATATTAGAGGGAACAATTTAACCCAGTCTGTGTCAGTTCTACCCTGCCTTCACGCTCACCAATGTGATCCTGCCATCGCCAGGCTCTTTTCAGTGGTGCCCGGGGACAGGACAAGAGGCAATGGGCACAAACTTGAGCATAAGAAGTTCCACCTAAACATAAGGAGGAATTTCTTTACCCTGAGGGTGGCAGAGCACTGGAACAGGCTGCCCAGAGAGGTGGTGGAGTCTCCAACTCTGGAGACATTCAAAATCCACCTGGACGTGTTCCTGTGTAACCTGCTGTAGGTGACCCTGCTGTGGCAGGGGTGTTGGACTAGATGATCTCCAGAGGTCCCTTCCAACCCTATGATTCTATGATTCTATGATTCTGAATTAGCACACCTGGAACTAATACTAGTGAGTACATTTAGGAAGGTGATTTGGACAAAATGTCCCTGTTTAGTATTCAGATAACCGTCCCACAGTCCAGTTAATTTACCAGCAATGCTACTGTGAGGAAGAAGCAAACACTCATAATTGCACAGGAGGATGAGACTGTGATAGATTTGATTTTAATCAACTTCAACTGCAAAACCCCATTATATTATTACTCATCACATCTAATCTACAGGCCAACAGTTCTTGATGTTCAAAGTAGGCTGGTGAATTTATCAGTACACGCATTATCAAAGTCTATCCAAAATGCGGTGTCTAGAACTGAGTAATGCTTCAATTTTCTTATTTCTGATATTCCAAAAGGGAGCTTAATTTACAGGTCCAGAAGAAAACCAAAAATTTACCGTTGACTTTCAAACATCTAATCAAAACAATGGTATAGGTAGCAGATTTTTTACAATGTGTTAACAGCATTCCACCTGTTTATCTGTTTTAGTGGTTCATCATCCAATATAGTTACTTGTGCTAAGTTATGACAAAGTTTGCCTGTTTGTGTAAAAAAAAAAAAGGATAAGGAGGCATTTACCTTTTAAAAAGGGTTACAAAGTAAATGCAACTGTACTTCTAACTTCTTAAGCTCAAGAACTGTATTCGGTTACAAAACCAAAAAAGTAAGAGCAAATCTACAGTGTTCTTACATGACACATCAAGACGAGTCACTGAAAGATTATCTCAATGAAGGCAAGAAACAAAATAGCATTTTTTCCATGTTAGTCAAATGTAGTCACTTACTGAAGAAAGTACTTTTTAATACTGATGTTAAACTTTTCTTCTGAACTAAAACAATTTCTACTTTTTAAAACCTGCAAAACCAACAGTGTAAAAGTCTTTCAAGTTAGTGCACTGCAAGTTGTTATAGTAAATCAGTTTCACATTTTTGTATTGTGAAAATGTTTTCAAGTTTGCTCGCATGCAAGACACTTTTTGAAATGAATTAAAAGAAAAAAATCATACATCTGAATAGGTAGTTTACTTCCAGTGGAAACATGCACTGCTGTTCAGGGAAACCAGCTGTGATATTGATACTCAATTTCACAGAGTCACATTTTCACCCCCAAGGAAAAACTGATATTAGATAATTTTCTGATCTTTCTCCTTTACTCCCTGGCAAGAAAAAAAGATCTTTGAAACATTAGCTATTCTTAGTCCTGTTGCTTCTTAACAGTACTAGCAGCAATTTTACAAAGAAAGGAAAGCACAAAATACAACAATTAACATAAAAAAAACAAAGCAAAGGATTTACATGAGACAAAGCAACGTTCCACTGAGTTATAACAACGTATTAACTCACCTGCAGTGTTTCTATTTGTTTTCTGATACTGTTGTTAGATGGCATCTAAATAAAGCAATGTGAGACAGCAAAACATAACAAACATGAGAATGGAAGGCACATGCATGTTAGATGAAAAAAAGCACAAAAACAACAGATAGCTGACTAGTAAGGACTCTATTCAGTAGAAATACAGTGGTAGAAAACGTTCCTCCAACTTTGAGGGTTTTGTGGTAACAGACGCTAAGGTTAAACTGTGAAAAAATAATTATTCTTTTCTACCCAACAGTGGTGTAGAATGATAGACACTTTCCTCTCCCATTTCAGCAGCTTTCTTAAATGTTCCTTTCTCTCCCTGGAAGAGGTGGTAAGGATACCACAACAACTCAGCTTCATCCAGGAACATATCAGCTTTCTGACAAACCTGCTAGAATTAGTCTAGCTACTAAATACTAGTCAAAAAAGTAAGCAAAATGTTTACAGTAGTGACCCAGTGTTACCATCTGCTGAACAAATTCAGAATTTTGCCTATGCTACGGTGTGTAAAGAAATGCCCTGCTGGGTTTAGTGCTGGAAATAGCATCCCAACTGCTTTGTGGGACAAGCAGTTTTTGTGGGATATATGTATACCAAGAAACCTGGAAGTGTTCAAGGCCAGGCTGGATGGGGCTTTGAGCAGCCTGGTCTAGCAGGAGGTGTCCTGGCCCACGGCAGAGGGGTTGGAACTAGATGATCTTTAAGGTCCCTTCCAACCTAAACCATTCTATGAAACACCCTTTGGTACACTCCTGGTCTAAACTGACTCTTACAACTCACTTATCCTCTGTTTGCACTGGTCCAGGCCCCTCAGCTTCCTCCTTCCAGCAAGGCTAGGATGTTTTCCCCATACGATAAGCCTGCTTCGAGGGTAACTAAAGGTAGCGTGCACTGAAGCCCAGTACAAAGAGTTTACAAGGGCAATAAATATTGCTAGTACTGGATTAAGGCTCAGAGCCCTCTCAGGAGCATTATCAAGCACAACACAGTCCCGAAATACTGCAGGGTAAGGCAGGGTATGCGAAGATGTGAGCTTTCACATCATGGCAACTGGGAAATTGCTTATTTTTGTCACCAAAGTGTGACCACATGGTGTTCATTGCTAGGTAAGAGTTTGCACTGGGCAGTCACTAGGGAATAAAGTGAGCACCATAAACCCATGACCTACGTTACCTCTTGGCGACTTGCTAACGGGCCTGTACACTTCATAGAATATCCCTGCAACACAGTCTAAGTGTTGTCCTTATTTCAGTCGTTAATTTGTTACTTTTAACTAATACAGTAGGGTTGGATGAACCTTTTCAGTACTCTGAAGTATCTCCCAGTAACTGTCAAAATTAAATAACAAAGACACTAGAGACAATGGATTTGGAATCCTTATTGCACTTTACGTATTTAGGTAACTGCAAATAAGATAATTTTAGTCATTAGGAAATCAGGAAGGAAAATGGGGAAGGGGAAATCTGAAAGACTAAACTGCTGTGAAATTCAGATTTATAAATTAATGAGATTACTTATTACAGAGTGCATGCATTTAATTAGCTTCAGAAACAAAGGAACACATTAATTCATAAGACACATGAGGACAGTGGGGGTGTATTTTTCAAGATTAATCTCAACAAAGTTTCTGAACAAGGTAGGCACCCAAAAAACCAATAGTATTTTGTGGGCTAAATTAAACCAAGCCATAAAATATCCTAAATAATTAATTGATGACACAGCATCATAACACTGCAAAATCTGAATTGCAGAAATTCATATGTAGAATTTCTGCTGAATAGAGCCTTACAGTATTTGTGTTAAGCTGTTAGTGGTTAACAAAACTAAGTAAAATATAAAATGCATGCTCAGCAACTACCAGTTAAACTCACTGGCATTTTTAGTTTTAATACGTCCATTAGCAGCAATGGACATTATGCCAGAAAAATGCAACTCCTAGGTTGTAAGAAATTTTTTTTAAGCTTTAAAAACAAAAGGAAAAGCAGCCTCCATAAGCAAAATAAACAACGCAACAAAAATCAAGGCAAATATTGCAAAAGAACTGCAATGTTAGATGAAAAATATACAAAAAACCAACAAGCAACAGAAAAGTCTGAAAGATGTCATGAAAACAAAATGACCCCTAAAAAACAGTCCAAGTAGCTAAACCTGTTTCCTTTTGACTTCATGCTGGTTTACATATTTTACTAATAAGCTTCGGAACTGTCACTCATACCTAACCAGAATGAATATTGTGAAGGTGGATCAAAGCATTTATTAAAATTATCAAAATCAATGCATTAGGGAAAATCATGAACTATATTAATTAAAATTAAGGAAAGAACATGTACAACAATCAGTGCTACAAGAAAATCATTAAAACAAATCCCTAATTTCAAGTATCTTGATTTCTTTATCAACCAACTCATGTTTACAATGCTATCAACTGAAGCCAGGAGTTAAAGGGACACTGTAATTTTTATTTGGAAAATATATATCACAGGCTGTAGATATAATCTCTTTTCTAGACTCTCAATTCATTTTCTATTCCTTCAATAAGTGAACAAGAGAGACAAATTTTGCACTTACTATGCATTCTACTTAGAGGAGTAGACAAGCCACTTATTTTCTCACATATAATTTGCACATGAAGAAATACGGATTGTACTTTCTCTGGCATAAACAGTGTTTATTAGCAGATACTTCTGCAGATTTTACTCAGTAAAACTGATAGTTCCCCGAGAGGGGCCACATCTATTTCCAGCATTACACAGCATCACAAAAACTTACTACTAAGTTTAAACTAATGGAGACATAAACCGTTTATTTTTTTTAAAAAGAAATATTTCACAGTGTCCTTTTAAACAGCCAAATATTCATTGTTTATTTGGCGGGATAACGCTGAGAACATATTGGAATAAATGCTATCGATTTGCAACAGTTCCTGAATTGAAAAGGATTCTTACCTTTAGATGTGACAAACAGTTCTGCAGGAAAACGTGCCAGTTATTTAAAAAAAACTGTTTCTGACTGACACACAACAGGCAGGTGATCAATGGATACAAAGCCTATGAGTAGGGGGGAAAAAGAATTGATCAAATTGCTCTTTGCAGACCTCCCAAGTCTTGTACATGGAGAATGAGACAGACAGTCGGTTCTTGTCTCTCACTCTCACAGTTTTAGCATTGCACGGCAGCCTGTCCCCTGCACTAGGACACGCGTGCCAGGCTTGGTGTCCTGGGTACAACAGCCATGTCCATGCTAAGAGCCCACGGTATAAGAGCCGGGCAGGGGACCGTGGTGAAGCCCCATCTCATCTCAAACAAAGACTGAGCAGATCTCACCCTTCCTACAACATTTGCTCTTTCTCTGCAACCACATGAATCAGTTCGTGGGGTCCTACAAGCTGGGAGAGGGAACTGCCTCCAAGAAGAACATTCAGGAAAAACATCATAAACTCAGTAAAAACTGAAGCAGACTTTAGGTTGTCAAAAATGTTACTTCTGCTCAAGGTCTACTTTTAGTAAGGAACAAAGCACAGTCTAAAAAAGTCTGTGAATATGCAGACTAGCAGGACTTCGCTTTGCTTTAGTAACATAGATTTGTTTAAACACCACATACTTTAACAGAATACATAATGGTGATTAATACCAAATCTGACTGCAGATTATTTTGTTATGGAGCAAAATTAAAGAATGAGGATGAAAAGGTAAATTGTCATCTTGATGTAACAATGTTTCTGACTTCATAAATAAAATTACATTGTAAATACTAACATCAACTACTTTATGTTATTCTTACGGAGTTTAACCATGTACAATGACATATGCTTTATATGGTCAGAATACCAGAAACTAAAGCTCGTCCCTAACATGAAAGTGAGAATAAATAATTTTAAATTCACTTGCATTTACTGAATATGCCAATTGTAATGCAACATTTAGCTCTACATTTCCAGCAAAGTGAAGTGAATCAACTTGAAACATAGCTGACTTGGTCATCAAGAATTATCAAATACTGCATCAATGAGAGATTTAAATCCTTGCTAAAATACAGTTTTATGGGAAACCCCCCCCCCCCCCCAAAATATTTATAAGTGAAAGAGATAATAAAAAATATTAGAAAAACAAAGTATGAGGAGAGGAGAAAACAGGCAGAGTAGAGCTATTAACAGTCTGCTGTTTTGCTGGAAAAGTCTTGTCTGACACTTTCATCTTTTAATTAAACATAACTTAAATACAGACTCCCTGAATGCATATTCTTTTTAGAAGAGACATTAGGTTAAATAACTCTGTGCTAAAATCCACTAAAACAATCAAAAACAAGCATCGATTTCAAGACAATGTTACAAGTGAGATAATAGAGCACGTATCTTGCACAAAGAAACAAATCAAAATTAGAGCAAATGCACATACACAGTGTGAATTTAATTATACTTGAACTGAGGAGTTAAGATTTAAATACAGCTGTTAGCTTTTCCTCATATAATGTACTAGCTTAAAACTCTAAGATGAGCAAAATGGAGAAGTTGAAATATTTCTTTAAAATACCAGCGAATGCTTCTTTCTTGAACTCAGTTCAAAGGTAGTCTGATAAAGCATCTCCACAAAATTTTTCAAACATGGCACATTCACTTCATTTTTAACAGCCTATTAAAAAAAAAAAAAAGACACACATAAATTGTTTTAAAAGTTTATACAGAAGACAATTTAAATATACACCAAGATGTCCATGAATCCAAGAACATTCAAAAGGTAAATCTCACTAATTAGGTAAGTATTTGAGTGTATTTATCTGAAATATAAAGAGAAGCATAAGAAATCACGTCATACACTACTCCCATGCAGTTAAAAAAACCTAACCAACAAAACAAACCCAAAAGCCATTAAAAACCCCACTATTTTAAGAATGCGGCCTGTATTCCTTACTTAAAGAAGTATTTACCACCTAACAAATAAAAACTACACTGAAACTCCTTATACACATAATTTCATATATTTTAAAAAATAATACCCATAACTTTTTCACTGTTCCCGTCTGCAACGCTCCCCTTTTATGTCCTCCAGTTCTGAAAACTTAGGAAACAATACACAGGATTACCAGCCAACCAACCATGTAAGTTGTCTTTGTTCAGCTTTCAGAATTAATGGAGCAGATACATGGAGCCCTACACCTTTTTTTACCCTCTCTGTCCTTGCCTACAGAATAGCCTTCCTTCCACAAACCAGGCAGTACCTTCTTCATCAAAAACTCTGCAAGTCTCTTAGGCTTTCCCTGGATACCTGCGATGACCCATTTAAACATTATTCTCAACCTAGTATTTTATACTGCTTTATTTATCAAATTGGGGGGTGGGGTGTTAGACAGGGGGTTGGCTTTTCTGGAAGAGATTCTCTATATTCCTAATTTCCCTACAATACAAGGTAATTTTTTGTTAGTTTTTATTATCCAAAGTTATTAAAAGATAGTCATGTGCACCTTGCTAAGATCACTGAAAACATTCAAGACGGGGAAGCATAAAAAATAGTGTGTATCTCTGTAACATGTACAAAACCATAAAGAAAGAACTGTTTTAAATCACTTCCTACATACCCCCAAATCATTTGTCTTTTGCTATTCTTAACCTGTAAATTGATCAGTACCCCACTAGTTCCACATGAAAAATTAGTCAGTTGTTGCCACCACCACACTGTTGCTTTGGGATATAACCTTGGCCTTACAGATCAGCCTTAACTTCCCTGCTGTAAAACGTGCTGTCACCCATCATACCTGCAGGGTCCAAATCAGGTCATATTTTTAAAACTGCCTGAATGACTAAGCAGGAGAATGACAGTAAAGAAGTCACAATGCCAAAACCCAATAGCTTCCTCACTTAAGCAATTTTCTGTATCCAAGATACAGAAAAATCTAGATTCAGTTCCTTCGTCTACTTCAAAAAGACTCAAACTCACATCTCGCATCTTCCAAGAGGATGACTAACCCTCTCAACTGCTTCTCAATCTGGGATGGGGCTCTCCGCTTCTATTTAAGAAGCTCCGTTTGTATGAAATGATTAGGGACTCGGTGAGTCAGAAGGAAAGATCAAGCCTCCCTCACCAACCGTTTAAAGCGCTGATTCAGGCGATGCTCGTAGGAAGCGATCTACAAAACACTACAGGCGCCCTGCACAGACGGTGTGCATGCCTCCGTGGCTACCACCACATAGTCCCAATTCCCAAACTGCCTCTACATGCAGTCTTCACTATATTTAAATCGTGATTTTGCATCTTTGCCTAAGCGCTAAGTACTTTCACTGTGCACCTTCACTCCAACTGCCGAGCACCTATGGAGTTCAAATAGACAAACGGGACAAAAACAGGACAAAAACAGGACAAAAAATTCTTCTCTAGAAGAGTATAAGTACGCCCAGGTAAGATCAAAACTTCAGTCAATAAACAGCTGCTGTTAACACCACCTCTTTTTGGTCATGCCCTAAGAAGAAAAATTGTCTCCTTCCTAATTTAAAAAAAAAAAAAGCCCAAGGTTGAGACCAGTGAAAGGAGAGAAGCGTTTCCCCATGGCTCAGGGTAAGGCAGATCGTTTGAAAGAGGACACAGAGTTCAGAATGATTTATCTTTCTTTTCCTATGAGCTTGCTTAGTCAGGATCCCTACCCGGAGTGCTAGTCTTTGAAGATCCCATTCTACAAAATGGGATCTACATGTCCCAGCTCTCCATATATAGCAAGACATGCCCCTAGAGTTGGTCATAATACAGAGCCATGACCCATCATTTTTCGGGACAGCATGCTGAATGCACTGTGGCCTAATACAACTATAATTTTAGCCAACAATCACAGCAAGTATCCATTTTACTACAATGAAACTTTCTGAGCTTGTGGTAAATGGTCAACTTGGGGTATACCAAGTTGCCATAATTTCTCGTTGACCTGTTGGCCAAGCTTTACACAACGGAGCGAAGCGGTCTGGGAGGAAGGGGGAGAACCTGTCCTGACCGAAAGCATTCTCACAAGTAGCATTACAGCCACCGTACATCCAATGCGGTGATGGTATCAAGGTTTTTTTTCTTGTTCATGGCTGCTGAGTAAAATTTCTGGCTTTAAATTTAAAACGTACAGGAGATGATTGACTGCTCTTCCACTTGAAGGATTACATCTAGTGGACACTCACCTCTACGAACAATTTTTATTTAATTAGCCAAAACCTACATTATTCCTTCTTGCATGGGAGTTCACACTCTCCCTTATCAGACCATAAAAATGTTATGTATCTCAATTTATTCCAGAAAGACCTTAACAGGTTTCAGCTAATGAAGAAAAGTCAATGGGACCCTTGAGTTTATAAATATTAAACCAAGGCAATTTCAAATTTTTAGAGCAAGTATAAAATTGCACAGTGCTCCGGTGATAAAAGGGTCTAGAAAACAGACAATTTTAAGAAGTTCTGAAAAAAGATTGGAAGCCAGCTAATACACAAATCACACTGACACATTTCCCTTTAAAAGATTATGTAGGTGCTTGTAATTTACTTAATAGTCTTTTTGAATCTGTAAAAACGTAATATTGTGAGGATTAATGGAAGCAATTTTAACAATGAGAGCCTAATTGAAAGTGAGGAAAATAGCAGGGGAAAAAAAAAAAATACTTACAGCAGCCACAGGGATGAGAATTTCCACAAACAAACCAGCAAGTGCATGTTTTATATCTTTATCTTTTACTTCCAGGAAGTATTGAGCACATTCCTTAGTAAGGAAGCATTAGAAAATTATTTAGAAAAAAGAAGAAAAATGTCACTATGCCATAAAAGCCACTAGCAGCATCACGTTAATTTGTAGTTTGAAACATGCAATATGTTTAAGTTAGTCTTATATTTCTTGACAATATCAACTTTACAAAACATTACAAACTTTAAAACCTGTTTCCCCAGCAATTAAAAAGAAACTGAAAGAGCATTTGTAGTACCAGATAGCTATTTACTTTCTACTCAGAATATGAGTACTCAGAACACAGAATATAAATACGCACATTTTTCCTCAGATTATTCTGAAGTTTTAAAAAATAAATGCTTATCTCTATTAAAATTATTAGAAAATAATATTTTATTTTTTATATACTCATTTTGAAGATGACTTTGATGCAAAGAAAATTTGAGAGACATAAATAATCCATAGATGTGTTTGCACGCTCCACTATACCAAACTGACTACTCTGGACACAATCTAAAGCAACTATGTGTATGTTAGTTTTTTCAGGATTGAGATCAATGTCAATGGCTGTTAAATAGCTCTAACAAAATTTATGACTAATTTGCAATAACTTCAGTTACTGTCGAATGGCCAAGTTATTCATTAGGACAATTTTTAATCCACAATCAAGAGAAGCAAAGAGAGATTTTAAGTCTCTCTGAAAATTAACGAAAGCATTTTTTAAACAAAAGCTTTTCTTGGCATCTCAACTGTTTAAAAAAAGATATATCAAGTAACCTTAACACACTGCTTTCATAAAGAAAGAAAATTATTTGATTGCTAGCCATTTTCATTTAGTCTTGAATAAATTTGTATATTACAAGTTTGCCACAATACTGAGACAATTGAGAATGGATGCTCATTATGTACTCACGAACTACAGAGAAAAAAATGACTCATACCTCTGAGAACTTATGAACTAAAAAGAAAAGGATAAAGGACGACACACAAGTAGATTGAGCGACTGATCACAGTAAGCATCATTGTAGCTTTATGACCTAAACAATCAAAATTATGCTCATTGCAAGTTTTCTGTAATATTCATTTACCTGCATGAACTGAAATGATGCTTCAAAATCCTCCACGGGATACATCTTTACTCGAAAAAACTTCATTCCCATAATCAAACTGATGATACTTTGTACTACATGAGGACTCTGTTCTTTTTGTCGCAGTTCCTTTAACTCAGTGACAAACTTCTTCCTAACAGCTTGAAACCTGAACAAGGGATACAGATGGCAATTATTTGCATTCTTTTATATGATGTCTATAATTTTGAACCTATTTCTTTAGTCTGTTAATGATAACAGCACCTACAGTAAAGGAAACACAAGCAAGATGAACCCTGATACTTAAAATCCAGGCACTTAAGAGTGCCTATGATGATCAGCACTTTAGAATGTGCTTGTTAACTGAACAACAGCTATTGACTGATACCAGGTCTCCATTCCCTGCACCTAGAAGTTGACAGCAAAGCAGTTTAGTATTGTACTAAAGATTATTTCTTGATTTGTTCAAATTTATTATGCTGGAACATGAGACAGACACACCAGACTACACCTGACTATGCTTGACACTTAGGGGATTAGTTACTGGGGTCATTAATAACGCTGCTGTATTAAATAGTCTTTAAGTCTAGAGTCATTTTTCTCTGAGCGCAAGAAGACTCGGAGACTGAACTTACTTTGATTGAGCAAGAACCCCTGTCACTTCTGCATATAAGTCTGCAATAATATGCACATTCCCAGTGTTGGTTCCTGAATACCTAAAGAGGAAAAAAAAGAGAGAGAAAGAAAAAAAAAAAGGTGTTAAATACAACTTTGTTCTTCTAAACATCAAGCATGTTCTCAATTACAAACAAAAGTTTGTTCCATAGCAAGGTGGATTATTACCATAAAAACAATGAAAGTCAAGCATAAAATGCACTGGTGACATTTAAAGTGATGTGGTTTCATTGAGCGGACATAAGAGACGTATTCCGCATAGGGAGTTTACTATAATTATCCAAACTCGGATTTTTCTTCCTCTGGCTGGCTATGCAAATCATTCTGTATATTCTAAGCAAAATAAACTCAAGCTTTATATTGAACACAGCCGTATTCTTTCAAGATATGTCTTCAGTATAAAGATATTAATCGGTGTTTGTTTACAGTATTATCACCAACACGTTACACGTGAGGCAAAGGAGAACAATCACAACACACACAGGCTGGTAACACACACAGAATATTTTAAAGTACACAAGTTAAACTTACCCTTCCTTATGTTTAAAGTGCTTAAAAGCCAAGTTTAGAACTTCATGTACTAAAGGATCTGGCACTGGATGAACAGGTATCTGAAATGTAGATATCATTTATATGTATGTAACTATACATGTATATATACACGTGTGTGTGTATGTATGAAATAAAGAAACAGTACTACGAAATGTTCTGTTGAAATCTCTCCCACTAGTGTCAGAGGACAAATCCTTTATTGGCACAGGATATCAAGTTAATTCTACAATATATGAATATTTACACAACTTGTATTGACATTCTCTCAAATTATTTTGCATACTGGCTTTTAGAGATTAAATTTGTACTAAAATAAACAACAGTAATGTAAACACTTTGAATTTGTCATCAAAATTTATTAGACTAGGCAGTCTGGGTTAACTGGCAGGGGGGTTGGAGTAGATGATCTCCAGAGGTCCCTTCCAACCCCTGTCATTCTGTGATTCTGTGAACTACGCATCTTTCCACACTTTCTACCTTGTGTGGCGTTACTATTACAGATTTAACCTCACAGTGCGATTCATCTCGATATAAAGGAAGACAAAACCAAAAAAAATAGGCATGCAGAAGAGATGATCATCTCCATTTTATATTTTCTGCAGACGAAAGCAGCCAAAGCAGATAAAAATCTTCCTAGCAATAAGTAACAATTTGGTGAGAAACCAAAACCAAGCATTGATTAGAAGGCCCTTTTTTACTGAGGTTCTCTTTGACATCAACACTTTTCACGGGTTTAAAATAAAACGTTTGCTTAAAAATAAAATGTATTCCTTAAAAAAAGCACTCTATATAATTATGAAGTCATAATATCTTTAAAATTTCAAAGCAATTGAGGTAGGGACTAGGATAACCCTACTAAACATTACTACTAAAGAGTGATTAAGATTTTCACTAAAATAAATCAGAAGAAAAGATTACTGTCTTGGCTACAGAAAATGAAGCACTTACTGCTTGAGAATTTCATACTCTTCTGCATCAAGAAAGCTATTTGTCCAAGAACTTCCAGTTACTGGAACTGTCTATTTACATGCATATTCATACAATGAGTAATATGTAGTCATTTAAGCAAAAGATTTTTGTTCCTACATAGGTCCTGTCTGTCACCCGTTCTCCAGTTGCTTTGCGCATATTACAGAAAGGGCTGGATCATACTCTTTGCACCCTCTAAAACCAGTTTATAAGAATTAAACAACGATAGGGATCCCAGGAGGTGGATGTAATGTGAATGTAAATATGTTTACATTACAGACAGAACATACAAACCCTCCTTTAGATAACTTTTAATACTAAATTGACCAAAGGATTCTCTTAAGTGGTGTATCTGTATTTAGTGGCCCATTGCAGGTCTTTAGCAGAGGAAAATATCCTGATCAGAAAAATACCTATCTTGTCCAGACTACAAGTGTGAGAGCCTCACCAACCATTACAGGAGTCACCACAGACTCTCTTCAAGACCAAAACTTTGGCATCTCTCCTGACACCTGAATCACTGGCAACATGTACTCTACTCAACAGAAAAAGTTGAGTACCAGTTCAAAATACAGAAGCGATGCATACAACCCTGCAATCCTAAACAACCTAGTCCATTTCCCTTTTTCTTTCCGACGGATAGAAAATTTAAACAGGGAGAGAGCATGAATTAAACTTGCTGTAAAACACTAACATGTAAGAGTTTCATGGTTTTAATCCTGCTCTCTGCATCTCCGGGCATGCAGTATAGGAATATCACTTTGGATGATTGGTCGGTTTCTCAGAGAAAAGATGGGCACCTCTTTTGCTTTACTGTTTTCATTTTTCCCCTGTATCACAAACATGCCATGCACAACCACATCAATCTCCTACAAAGTATTTGCAAACTAAACCATAGTCCTTGCTTTACTTAGTACAGAAAGCCGTTTAATTTTCATGTACCTATACATAAAAGACAAACTACTTAAGTATTTGAAACATGAAATTTGTTCAAGGCTGCTTTATGTTTCAAATGCTTTCTTACAGTAATGTTTTTTTCCTCTCAAAAAATGCAAGAAAGAAATGCTGCTACTTGAAGCCAAATTCTATCCTCTTGTCCATACAACAACGCAAATTTTGTATTAACAGAAATTGTGTGTGACATCATCTAGCACTACACTATAAGGCCAAGCAAAATTACATACCATTTCTAATTTTTTTTTAAAGTGACATTTAAATCTTTTCATACAATGATTTCACATTGTATTTCAAAAATATTTAAGCAGACAAAAGGTACTGAACATAAATAAAGTATTATTTTTCACAGTTTTTGTTTTTGCAGTACATCAGCAACTTTGACTTAGTAGATCCAAGGCACATGAACTGAAATAATACAGGTACGTACAGAAAAGACAGGAGAGGCCAAATGCTTTCTGCAACTGAGAGTACAATTACAGCCTTGCATATGCTCATTATATATATGCTCCAGTTTTTACTATAAAAATTTAAAGGAGATGATCAAAACTGGCATTAAAAGCAAAAGATTAAAAGAAGCTTGCCAAAGCAAAAGAGCTTACCTGTTTTAGAACCTCTATTAAAACTAAACAAAAAATGAAATCTACAGCTAAGTCCCTCCTTTCAAGTAGATAATCTCTTTCACGTTGTTGGTCATCCCTAAAATAAGAGATCAAGAATATATATATCATACACAAGAACACAAATATTACACAGAAGGGGTATACATGGCTTTCATGCCATCGTTGCTGCACACATATATAAAGTGGATGGTTAAAAAGACTTCGGGGTTTGCTGCAGCACTGGCATCTTGCCCCCTCCTGAAAGGAAGCCAACAACCAAAACAATTAAAAAAGAGACAAACTTCCTTCTGTATATCAACCCCAAAATCATTAAGTTACTTCATGAGTATCATCTACACAAGTTAAATACACTACCCTCAAAGAAACTCATGCTTTTTCTACACAGATTTAGGTAGACAGATTCAAATACAAAATACTTGCCAAGAAAGTATAAACCACACATTTTGTTACAAGAAAGCACACAAAAGTCAACCAGATTTTTGCAAGGAAAACTCTTACCCCTTTGATTTTGTGCTAGATCGAGGTCTATATTCATAAGATTCATCATCTGTTCCATTTTGACGCCTGTACCAGTCAAACAAGGTGCGTAATAAGGAGGGGAGACAGTGCTCTGCTACTGAGCTCATAGAGCTTATCAACTGAAAAAAAGTAAGAAAAATAGTTTAGCGTGATAAAGCAATCTAAAAATCCTAGATTTATAATTATAATCATTCTTTCAAATTGGTTTTCAGTGTTAAAAAACATGTATCATAGAATTTTGCGAAGTGGCAACTTTATGTATCATTTTCACCTAGGACAATTACCGTAAATATGACACACTAAGTCAAATATTATGATAAATTTAAGTAGACAAAGTGTCCCGAAGCTCACAGGGATCCAGAATCCGGTATTTCTCCAGATAACCCATATAAAACCATTGAGAAAACAGCAGAGGTTTTAGGATGTCCCTGAACGTTGCCATATGTATCGCTGAAGTATATGTACTTTACATTACAAATGACAGACAAGAGGTAACCCTCCTAAGCTGAGCAAGTATGTAACCTTCAAAAACATGCTGCTTTGATTATTACACAAACAAAACTAAGAGCCTTTTAAATATTCTACTCTACTTTTAATACATTTGCCTGGCCTAGATCTCAAGCTGTATTTACTTTCAGCATAACTCCTCTATCTACTGCTCTCTTTCAGAAAACTCATAAGAGTTGTAAACTTATCAGTGAAAAAGTGGCAACATAAACCATTATAGAAGGAAGATTTAAGTTCTCTAGGTTTCTGTTAACTTAAATTTTAACAGAACTCATCAGTGCCCGAGCTTGGAGAGGAGAAGAATGGCTGGAGAAAGGCAGCATGAAGCACCTACAAACCCCCTGCCAGGAGGCAGCATCTCTCATCTGGAAAAGGAGAGTTACCGGTTGCTCAATATTGCCATGTATTAATTACCTCTTGCATCTTTCAAATAAGAGGTTTCAATAGAAGCCACCCTCATGCTATAACTTATCTATTATTCACTATTCCGGAAAACCAAGTTAACATCAATGCAATTATTTCTATGTCCTCATTTGAAGCATCCTGTTTTTTCAGGTTTCGGGAAGAGATCCTCAGGAGGATCTCTTTCAACCATCTGAATATTTTACTCAGCTTGTTAACTCAGCTATTTTCCTCAGCTATTCAAGTCACAAGAACTTAGTGTACTTGACCCTCTGAAAAATCCTTTAATTATATGAAGAAGTGGAGAAACTTCCTCAAAACAAGTAAAATCATATTCTTATTCTGTAAATTCACTAAATTTAAAATCCCAGTATGCAATACAAACTACATACATTCCAAATCTGAAGAGGAACTTTCCTGAAGAGGAAAGAAATTTTTACTAGAGTAATGAGACTGGGCTTTTCTGTATTATTATTATTATTATTATTGTCTGCCAATAGGACACTCACTAAAAAGGGATTTAATGGAAAAACTAGGCACGCCTGCTACAAGAGGGGCACACATGTTGAACTAACTGCACAAAAAGATGAAGGCAGTGATTGCAGGCAACAAAAAAAAACCAAGCAAGCCTTTTTAACTCAGAAAAGAAACAGAAGCTAGAAATACTCTGTAAGGCTTGCTATAATGCCTTGCATCTCAGAACAAAGGCTAAATTTTGAGAATACCTTAATTCTTATACTAACGTACGCTGAAATCTTTACAACTTGCTTCAGAAACCAAGCATGTTGTAAACCTGTTCCTTGTGGACTGATATCCACATAAAATAAATACCCAGTCTTCTGGAAGAGGACAGTAAGAAACAGCTCAATTTTACCACTTTAAAGTTACATTGTGATCTGAAATGAAGCAGTGCGTGATGAAAAGGAACGCATACACATTAAGATGTTGCTCAAGAGAATTTTCTGATGTGGCAGAGGTCTGACAAACCTTTGGAAAAAGAAAACAATAGCAAAAACTTGTGAAGAGGGAGAGGAGAAAAGGAAAGAAAAACTATGAGGAAATTTGAGACACTTGTGGGCTACTATTAAAACTATTATTCTTCAGAAGAGGAAAAATAACTCAAAGGACTCATTTGTATTGATAAAGCTTTGAAAAATCTTCACCAAAATTTGATGTGCAAGAAATGCCTATTCCTTGTATCAGCTTGGGGTACTCAAACATCTCTGTTGACCTCACTCCAGCCATGAGCAGAAATCACAAGTTAAAAGCAGCAATATATTCTGAGGGGAAAAAAAGGTTCAGAAAGCAGAAAGAATGAACCCTCCTCATGGGCTCAGTTACTAAACTGAAGGTATTATACTCAGCAGAAAATCAATGTAACTGGTAATCCTTAGAATGAAAGCTAAAGCTAACCTCGAAGAGGGGATCTATCACCAACCACAGCAATCCAAAATGTGTTCTGCCTTCAGAATTTACTGTCAATTCCCATACCCCTAATAACCTAAACACTGGGGAAATATATTAATGTCTCTTTCTCTAAAAATAACAAGCTCTCTATCTCTAAAAATAATGATATATTCAATACATTGCACAGAGCTATGTTCATACAGCAACTACACACACAACAGGACAGGAACAGATTAAGCGAACACTGAAGTTACCCTGTACTGTCTGTGTAAAATGATGCCACAAAGCACTTCTGCTCCTCTGCCCTCCTGAACTGATGGGTTTATTAGCAGAAGAAAAAGAAGAAAGCTGCGTTGTAAGCTTTACTAAACCTTTTCCTTAAGTTTTCCTGCAAGTTCACATAGTATATTAATACTGCTACCATTCATAAATGCTCCAGCAGTTAGATAATTTACATCATCTTCCACAGAAACAAGCTGTATCACATGCATTAAAAAAAATTTGTCATTGGTAAAGTGCTCAGCCCAGAAACTACTGGCATTATAAAGCATTTTCCTCTTGAAATCAAAAATCAGTTTCACATTATTTC
The DNA here is from genome assembly GCA_008658365.1 of Alca torda. Lineage (NCBI taxonomy): Eukaryota > Metazoa > Chordata > Aves > Charadriiformes > Alcidae > Alca > Alca torda. Next base: position 69,541,547 of record CM018079.1, read on the forward strand.
CTGCCAAATTTTGCATCCTTAACATTCTAATGAAAAGGCACTGGAATTATCAGGAAGACAAAATCTTTGCTCATATTACATAGCTCCTAAGCAGAACACGAGCTATATGCTCGTTCGTTGTATTTAAAATAATTACCTTACTGCTTGGACACTAAATTCAAGATCATCTTATATAAAAATTATATGAAAACACTTTTATTCTAGCATTAAGTTATGCCTAGGTTGAAAGCAGCAATCCAGACAAAGAGAGATCCTGTAATGCCCAAGAGGACAGGGCTGCACTAGTCATCATGACGATGCTTATATTCCTTGGAATGAAACAGCAAAGTGTTCTCCAGTCTTAAAGGCCATAACACGTCGCGAATTGCTGCAGTTCACACACCCAACAGTACATTGACAGGTAAGGAGAGAGAGGGAGAGAGAGAGAGAGAGGGAGAGAGGGAGAGAGGGAGAGAGAGAGAGAGAGAGAGAGATATGCAAATTTATAGTAAGATGCTAGAGCCCAAATTCCAGCTATGGCCAAAACCCTGAAAACATTGTTCAAGTTGTGCCTAACTGTGAAGAAGCCTGAACCCCAGACACACCAGTCACTGAGATGGCCAAGATATGCTTCTGTGTGATCATAAAGTTTTGGTGTCTTAGGACAAGAATAGGAAATTGCCAAGTATGATTCCTAAAACAAACAAAAGAAGAAAAAGACATGCTATTTCAGTTTCAAGCTGTACAAGCAAAAATATTTTAAGAAATGCAATATATGCTCTATAAAAAAAAATTCCTCTCCAGTAGCTTCTTGATGCGCTGGGAATGATAAAGGGAAAGCACTGGTACTGAAATTTTTAACAGTTTAGAGGTGTACCAACATAAAAATTCCCTTCTCGTTTTCCAAAGTTACATCTCTCTTTGCTAAATTTACATTTTTGTTCAATTTAAAACCTCAACGACAAATGAAAGAATTGTACTATTTGAAAATTAGAAACTATTGATTTTGCACACTCTGATCTAATAGCAGCCTTCTATGGTCTGGCTATGCTTCCAACAGAAGCCTATAATCCCATTAAACAGCTATTTCACTTTTTCATGATAGGAACAGGCAACATGCCTTCCTCCTCCATCCCTCTTCTCGTCACTTACTGAGCTGAGAGAATGTGTGTTAACTATGTACCTTCTTACTCCCAGAGTCCCTCTTGTGTTTCTATCACTTTCCTTTTATTCCCAAAGTACAATGCTTACTAGTTCAGACACCGTATCAGGACAGCTAAAGCCACTTTTCAGACTTGAACTCCTAACTCCGTGAAGATCTCTGGGTGAACAAGGTTGGCCAGCAGCAGCCCTAGCTTCTCTGCTGGATGCTGTGGCTGTGCACTCTGGACCTTCCTCTCTCCCCTACTTTGCCAGTGTGTTTTTACTCTGCAATCTTCTGCACTGCTGGAGAATTGATCTTAATGTGGGTTTCATACACCCAGCAACGAACAGAGAGAAGCAATCTCAATTCTGCCAAACAGTGTTCAAAATTCCCTATCCAAATTCACAACTCCTGTCACCACAAGGGAGCCATTCTGCTCTGACTCTCTAAAGTACTTATTCAGTACCATTAAAATTCAGATCTCGATGAACCCAAAGTAGATTAAAATAACAAAAGAACAAAGTAAGAACTCACACACACACACATATATATACACAATCAAAACAAATTAAAGTACTAAGTTTTCAAGAAAGGTAGCTTCTATATTACAAGATTTCAAAAGTTTTATGCTTTGGCTTTTTACTTTTCTTCACACAGCATATTTTTAGAACCTATATGTAGTTTAATAACATGACTACTAGTGATTTATAAAAAACATCCTTAACTGAGGAAAAATGTGGCAGTAGGAGGTGGGGATGGAGTTAGTATAAAAATTAGTAATATTACTGATTTACAGATTTCCTTAGATTATCCCTATCTGCATGTTATTTAGCTTTTGGTCAGCTTTAAAACAAAATACTGTAGCTACAAAAGAATTTATGCCCTGTCCCCCTCCCACTCATCTTCCTTGCTTATGGGTAAACTTTCATTTAGGAGATAATGGCCTTACAGCAGGTTAGATCATAAAGCATTAAAGGACTATGTGAGGGTTCTGGTGGTGGTTTTGGTTTTGTTTTTATTTGAAAAAAAAAGATACATGCTATTATTTGTTTCTCTTTTGGGAGGAGGGAAGAGAGGTTCACAGATAGCTATTAATTGAAATGTAGGGGCAGGTCCACAGATTTCACTGCAATGTCTAATACCTATATCCGAGGAGTAATGGAAAGCATGAAACAAAAATCCAGTTACAGAAGATATGGACAGAACATTAAACTTCATACAGGAAGATGCAATTCAGTAGCAATTAAGAACAGGAACAGGCAATCAATGCGGCTTCATCTGAATGCTGCCTCTCCGTTGCAAGGAAATAGTTATGAGACAAAAACATGCCTCTACTATGAAAGAATAAGAAATAAAGACAATAAGCATGAAAAAATTTGAGCTGAGAGTTATTCCAGGTACAGTTCACTTACAGTAAAGAACTGCCTCAGTGTGACTACATACTCAGCAAAGGACTAAGTAACATTTTGAATTAACTTATGCCTTCTGCCATAGAATCAAAAAGCCCTCAGTAAAAGCCATGTTACTGAAATTAACACTATTTGCTTATAAAAGCAGAACCCCTAACACTGAAATAGTAAGTGATATAGGCTGAGGTTCCACAAAGCCTGTCAACAGGAAGAGAAATAAATCAAGTTTTTTTCTCCCCTACCATATTTCAGCATCTTTCCTCTAGCAGCTTTCACTGCCACCATCAAATTATTATTCTAGTAGTTTCTTACTGTCGTATTCTACAATGGAAAATAAAGACTAACTAACATTCAATATCTAAATCTTCTGAGGCTGATTCAGATGTGGATGTTCCAAGTCATTACAATAGTGGAACCACTGTTCTGCAAGAACAGAGGCAATGTTAATCCAATAAAAACTGCCTTCAATTACATGTCTCCTACCTGATCAAACTGAAGATCTTCACCTCTTTGAAGAGATCTGGACAAGAGCTTTTCCTGTAAAAAAAAAAAAAAAAAAAAAGAAACATGAATTTCACAGTGCAATTGACTGCTATCAAAGTTATATTCCTTCTTTTCTCAGCTACATTACAGAACAAGTAAATAACTTTTGATGTGAATATTTGCATTATTTTTCAGCTAGAACCATTTCTGAAGATGCGAAGTGTACTCACAAAATAGAAGAATACAGATCGAAAATTAACTTGGTGGCTTAATAGTTACAGCGTTAAAGACTGACAAACAGAAAATGTCAAACACGTCTCCCAAATGGCCAGGCCTACAGCAGCGTGCTCAACACAGATAGCTGGCGGTGGGTGCCAAGTCTCACTTAGAAGGAAAGCCATTCCCATCTGAATTAACAAGCATTTTCACGTTCATATAAGGCAGTTCTTGTAAGCTACAAGAATGAATTTTAAAATGCCTTCACAAAGGCAGAGACAATTGTTTGATGCATTTCCAATCTGCGCTTTCCCTCAACTGCAACGAAAAATAGCTAGAAAACCTAGTCCAGGAAAAGAAGAATGACAACAATAGCTTGCTTTACATTTGAAATAACTTTGTTAGGTACAGAAAAGACGCAATAATACTAGAATTTTATTATTACAATATTTCATTGCTACCAGTACCATAAGACATACTGCTCTGTTAAAAGCAAAATTAAATTATACTCCTGACAAAATAATTTAGTGAGAATTAAAGTATTAAAAAAACAAAACACTTATGAACTGTAGTAATAATGTAATCATAATTCTTACTAGTCACTGTGGAGAGCACCAAATTATACAGCTACCAGAAACACAACTTTTATAGTCTCTTGCTAGGGTATACAGGAAAGTAATAAAAAAAAAAAAAAAAAAAAAAAAAAAAAAAAGAAAGAAAAAAAGAAAATGGGAAGGTGAAAAAAAAAAAAAAAGACTAAGTCCTGTGTACTGGCTCTGAGGGTCAATGATTTACAGTAAGCCAAGTGCCACAATAACAACTTTAAGGGCATGCTACTGAACAGCAAGATATATAAGGATGTGATTAGCGTTTCTCGTTACTTAAAGAAATGTTAAACTACTTTTCACTTTATTATAAATGAATCAAAAATGTTATCTTGGATGGGGAAAGCAGAAAAAATACTCAAGGTAAGGAGTTAATAGCTCACATTAGATTGCAGTACGCAAACAAAGAGATTTTATGGAGCAAGGGTAAGGCAAGTAGTAAGCTGGAAGAGCTGTGAACTTGCCTGGTCCGGGATGTAAAAGGAGGTGTCAGCAATACTGATAACCAGGTACTGCTCTCAAAAGGTTGTGCCTCAGTTAACACAAAGTTTACTAAGAGCCAACACCCATGTCAGGGTGTTGACAAAAATTTAGTAAGTCAACATTGCTTGGCGTTTAACCCTTGCCATGCTGCAACAGACAGGCTGTATGTTGAACAGATAGAAACTAGGATTGCATGTACCAAGTACAAGATTCAAAATGGCAGCTTATTTCTGCTTGTCCTAACTGTAATCTTGAAAATACGAGACATTTTCTGGTATTTTCTGCTATGACTGCAGCTGTATTCAGTGTTCAAAAGGACACAATCTCTGGCAGCTATTACAGCCTTTGAAAACTTGAATTCAACATTGCCCAGGCAAACAACATTTGCCTACTCTGAAAGTAGAACTGGAAATAACATAGGTATCAATTCAGAAGTCAGGCCATTTTCACTTTCTATAACCAAAGAAACCCACTTAATTGTCTAAGGAAATAGTCATTTATGTACACTTCCAGTATGCTTAAATAACAAATATTTAAAAAAGAAGGTAGTTTCATGAAAATTCATTTAATGTTCTGAAATAGTTGTGTTTGTTCATCAACTCATGTATTAACCAATGTTCTTTCACTGTGTATTCAAAAGCAAGGGGGAAAAGGTTTCAGATACTGGCAAATGAACACTTTTTTGAATCTTATAAATTCATATCATTTTACATGTTGAGTCTGGTCAAAATACTGTTATGAGAATTGACATTTTGCAGCAAATAGTAAAAGCTCCAGAGAGCACTTGCAAAACAGAATTCACTTCTAACCAGAATTCCTCCCTTTTTTTTTTTTAATAAGAAAACGTCTACTGTAGGTGAATTAGTGTTATCTATACTATGCTTCTAGATAAGCTGCACAAATAATTGTAATCTTATCTATAAAGCAAAAACATGAGAAATTTTCCACCCAATATAAACATCGTATATTGCTAAATAAGCTGAAGGAAGATAACTAAAAACCTATTTCCCAAGAAGATGGAGAAGTGACTTTCCTGTAAGAAGATGGTAAAAGTCAGGTTCCTTGGGTTTCCTTACGATACAAGGCCCTGACATGCCACGTTTCCATCATGGTACTACAAAACTGTTACACAGGTGAACAAAAACTGGGTTTACTATATCCATTGCACGTGTCTAAAACCAGAAATACCTAAAGAAAAGAATGGTAAAAAAGCAAAGGGAAGTGAAATAATCTGTGAGTGTTTAGATGAAGAAGTTTACATCCATGTCAACAGAGAGCAAACTATTTTAAGCTAGTTCTGAAAGTTTAGCTTTTTCCCCCCATATTCTATACTAATTGAGACACTTCTGTACATCAAATGTAAGATTTTTGTATCAGAAAGAATTAAGACCTTACAAGTTCATAATCCTCTCTATTATTTTTCCTCAGCATTAAAGATCTTAACTGCTAAAAGGTAAATACCACTGTAGTTAATGTAACACTGACCAAACAAACGTGACATAACCAAATAATACTCTTTAGCCCAGTGAGAGGTTTATCAAGGCCCTTTAATTATCTTCTAACTCTGCTTTGTCATGGCCTCAGTCATCCCACATGACTTACAAAAATCTATCCAACAGCATAAAGTAAAGGTCTGGAAACTTTCACTGAATTAATAATTTAAGATTTATGTTCCTGGCTTCCTGAAGTTCAGAGAGAGATGGAAATAACAGGGCTACATTTATCTTTTACAAATGAAATGAAAAAGAAAAAAAAAGAAAAACCAACAACCTATTGAATTAACCAAAGAGCAGTTTGCATCCGTTGTGTAAAGCAGAAATGTCAACATATGGGAGGCAGCAGAGATCAGGATGTAGACAGACGTGCGTGTGCTGTGCAAACAACTGCACCCCCGGAAAAAGGTACCACCCGTTGGCCCCTCTCCAGCATTCACCACCACCCTCCTCCGGTGGCCAGCACACCTCGGCAGGGTGGCTCGGGTGAGCACGCAGAAAAATCAGCCTACTTGTTTCTGTCCTCTAAGCTGTAAGTAAGAAAGCAGAGGAGCAATGCTGCCTTACCTCCTGTAGCCCAGGCGCTGCGCAGCGCCTGCATCCTTGCCCTGGCATCAGACCAGTGTGGGAGAAACACCGCGCTGAAGAAATGCTAAATTTTACAGACTTTGGGCAAGGTTTTGAAAGCATCTAGGCAAGACTTGCAAAAGCACACAGTCCTCGTCTGAGCAATGTTTAGTACTTCCACGATGGAATAAAATTGCTGGTGTTGGCAACAGGCTTAAATACTCTTGCTAGTTTTAACTTAAACATGAGACTGATCTACAACTTACCTAGTTAACAGCTTGGTAACATGGTGGCACCATGTTAAACTCTCTGCTTAAATTCTAACCATCTATATTTACAAGCAGCCTGACAAAAAATGAGGTAACTGAGTTTATCACTAATCTTCACTGGTATAGTTTGTTTCACATTTGGGGAAGGCTGGTATCATGACTCACGGTCACCCTTGCTCAGCTGAGGAAGAGTATTTTAAGCTACAATAAATTGTGTCTGAGCCCTTTTTCCTTTAAAACTATATACTACTACAGAAGACTGAAAAGAATTTATTTTAAAAAAAATAAGTGTTTAAATTTAATTTACTCACTAAAAAGATGATCTTCCTGTGGTTATGCTTGCTACCTGAACCATTTATTTTTAAGCATTTGCTGATAAGCTCTTTCTGTAACTTTGGGAACTGTGGTATTCTGCAAGCAGAGATCTCTTAATTAAATCAGTGAAAGGAAACTACTTCGCTGCTCACCGAGTACCATTCACAGCCAGAGAAACTATTTAGTTACTTTTTAAAATCACAAGCCAGTCATTTCTAAATGAAACCCATACATCTAGCCAAAAGGGTACCGTCCCCTACCCCCAGTTGCTGTCTTGATCTGAAGTTACTTTTTTAAAAAAATAAAATTTATTTTTAAATTATTTTTTGCTCCCCTACTGGCATGTTCTTCTTCAAGTTTTAAAGTGTCTAGCTCCTAACTTTAATTGGTCTGGCTCCAAATTCTCTCCACCAGCTTCACCCAACAGCCTAGCTTCATCTAACACATTAAAGATTTATGTAACATTGTATTCTCCACATTATTATTTGTAGCCAAGTGATTCCACAAAATCACATCACACTAAAATGATAAACGGCTTTCCTCTCTTCCATTAAGGCCTTTTCTCCAATCTCAGTCAGTGCCTTTCCTGTGCCCTTTCAGACTTTTATCTTTCTTTTTAAATGTCATACACTAGAACTGAATATTCAGTATTTATATCAAATACTACATACAAAAATAAAATCATTCCAGTACGTCCTTTCATTGCGATACCTAAGGATGCCCTTCTACCTCTTTGTGTTACATCGTCTCAAGGTTGTTTCACTTTTCCACTGCTTTTGGCACTTCTTTTAAATTGCCTTTTTTCTATGCAGTCATTCCTCCCCACCAATATAAAATAAGGAATGCTGGCTATATGTGTAAATTTATATTTGATTGCATTAAAAAAACATTTTGCTTAAATGAATTCAACTTGGCAGACAGAACTGTTAAAGACCTTCACAAATGACTACTCCAGTAATATTTATATATAAAATGTATACCCTAGGTAGGTGCGTATAAAGAAATGTTTCCTTTTCCTCTGTCTTTGATCCACAGTCTGGATCACCAACAGAATTTTGCATTTTGCCTAATCTGCAAAACATGCCGAGGACTATGTTCTTCCAGTTGTTAGCATCATTATTTGGGAAAACAAACCCAACACATCTTTTCTTGAAAGTACATTGTCGAAGCATTATTCCAAAGAAACATCAACAGGAAACACACTTCAGAGTGTTAATGAAGAAACATTTTTTGTTGTCGCTAGTTCCTCTTGTAACTTTACAGAACTTACGAATACTAAGAGCTCTTGTTTCCAGTAACCACTGCGTAACAGAAGACAATAAAACATAATCCAGGTAGCAACTCTGTTTGCAGAAGCCTATTTATTCTTGAAGTAATCCCTTTGAAAAGTCAACAATATCTGGGGATGTTTTTTTCAGTAACTATACATATGCTAAATCAGCCTATTTTAGAAAAAAAGCAGGACCATTTCAAGGGATACTATGAAAAAAAGGACTCACCAAAGGTTCAGCCATTACAACTTCAATTTTCTTTTCAGCTTGAACAGCAAATTCAGCGAAGAGGCTTTTGATGACATACTCGCCAGGTTTGACATCTGGATCAATAGTGATGTTAGACATGATGATGCCTCTCTTTTCCCAGGTGGAAACAACACTTGGAGAAACTCTGCGTTTATTTACTCTGCTGGGTGGCGTGGAGGCTATAGGGGGAAAAAAAAAAAAGAAAAATAAAAATAAAGAGCTATAAACAGAGCTTCAAACACAGTGCCTATCACTTCTTTACTTTCCCATCTACCACATAGATGTATTCACGCAGTAAATTCTGTAAAACCAGAAGGAGGAAATAACTAGCTATATCATCCAACAAGATTTTATTTTTTTTAATTAGGTGGGAAATTCCACTGTAAATTGCATAAAAGAGTTGCATTGTAAACCCTTTTTTTATTGACAAAATGCAAAACTGTCTTAAGCTGTGTGAACCACCCCATTCTGAATACAACTGTACGATGATCATGATAAAGATTTCAGCTTTTAATATCTGGTATCTTCAGTTCAAGTATGACTAAAAATCAAAAGGTTCAAATTTAAGGGTTATCTCCCTACATTGTGAGAGGCGTCTGCTTGATTCAGTTTTTATAAATCATCCATGAAGTTCAAGTTTCTACTTGGTGCCCAAATATCTTCAGGAGAAATACTTCCTTGGTCCCTCTGGGCACTTTTTGTCAGTAAGCTGATTTTCCTAACAAGAACGCAAACCCTTTCTAGACATGTCATGCTAACTGTTTTTGCCACTCTCTAGTCACAAATCTGAAAGACTTGTTCCTCATCAGAAATATTAATTAATCGATCAATATAAATAACACTGGATATATCAGCCTCCCTCTTTAAGGATTAGTGCCTTCACCTTTATTCTGAAATAGTCATATACTAAGTTTACATAAATTTATCAACATTTAATTTTTTTTTTCTCCCGAAGCACTCAAAAACATTTCTTTATTATCACAGCTGCCACCCAATGTGAATCACAGTACCAAAAATCAGGTATCAAAACTCACTCACGCGTGAGTTTAACAAACACATAACAATTACAGTAAATAATTACAATTCTTGTCTTCCACACTGTAAATCAAAATAACTATTGACATCTCTAATGATGCTCCAGACCTACCCAGAAAGGTCTCATATTTCTCTAGTATGTTCCATGACTGCAGGTGTTATTTTTTTTAATTGATACTAGGAACTGATCTTAAGAATTCTTACCTACTGATTGTATCACATACTGTGATTTGTTCGGGTAAGCTTCTTTAAGGCTTTGTGCAGTTTAATTGTGAGGAGATGCACTCGGTCAATTTTCATGAACTTGCAATTTTTTTGTGTGTTTTCAACTTGTACATGCGCAATTCCTATTACCTAAATATTATCCACAATTTTTACTCAAACATTTTTTCAGTGTTCAACTCATTCATGAAAATACTGGTTGCCATGGAAACCAAACCTATGGTACTTCACTTCATATCTTCCCAAGTTTGAGTCTCAGCCATTCATAATTTCATCTACCAGTTCAGAAAGTTACATTTTATGTTAACGCAGACCTCCTCAACTTCCATTGAAAATAATCATTTATCAAACTCATTAGTGAAGTCAGCAATTCAGGAGTGAAAACAGAATGGTCACGACTACCTTAGCCTCTAATCAAAAAGGTTACCTTGCAGAAGGTTTTGCGTACCAACATATGACCTGTGTTTTCACCCCCTAAGTATTATTTGTACAAACTTGCTGTTTAATTGGAGTAATGCATATTTTTTCCTGTACGTAAATTGCAGTATGCCGGCTTTGAGGCTGGAAGGACTTGCCAAGGTCACAGAGCTGAGTTCCCAGCAAGCAGAGGCAACACCAGAACGACATGCAAGCACACTGCACGCCATAAAGCATTTCTGAACATCCTCTAACACTTCGATCTAACACTTTGATCTCAGTAGCATGGGTCCTAAAAGCCACAGAAGAGCGTGTGCCACACGCCGGCAATGGGAGATCAAAGGCGCTGCCATGTTCTAGATCCCTGTGGTGGAAGTTTGCTAGACGAAAGTACACAAAGGTGTTAGGAAATAGACCAAAGTGCACGCTGCAAAGAAAGGCGACAACCCAGAACACCTGCCTTGAAAAATTCTTCCTTATCCCGTATCTGATGATTGGCTTGTCCCACAGTACAGAAGCATAAATGTGTCAGGCACTTTAAAAATATTTCGTTTCTTTACAATGCCTACATTCTCCAGCATCTGTGCTCTTGTCATTCCTAAACTCCGAAGTTTCCAAAGGCAGCCCAGGAAAGGAGAGAGATGCATTATGTGTCAAGAACGAGAGCACAAAGGTTTGAGGAGAGAAGAGGTGAAAAGAAGAAATGTATCCTTTCTAGCCATAGCTGGTAACAAACAGAAACACCAAGTATGAGATTGACAAAACAGGAAAATGCTGCAACACAGATTTTTAACAACTCTCCTTTCACCTCCACCTGCAGATGAACAAAATGAAAAAGTCAAGTATCCAAGGGCTCCTAACAGATACCACACATTTCTAGGTAAACGGTTGTTTCTACCCTAAATTTAAGAGTTTTTAAGAAAGCTAAAGCTTTGTTCTACTCAACAGACAAACTGTTCTCTATTCTTTTAAATCATATATTGAAGTTAACAGACTGGAAAGAAGTGAGAAGCTTAAGTCTCCTTTTCATAGAATCGCCTAAGTTGGAAGGGACCTTTCAGATCATCTAGTCCAACACCTACCTAACACTGGCAAAATCACCACTAAACCATATCTCTAAGCACTATGTCTACCTGTCTTTCAAATACCTCCAGGGACGGTGACTCAACTACTTCCCTGGGAAGCCTGTTCCAATGTTTGATAACACTTTCAGTGAAGAAATTTTTCCTAATATCCAATCTAAACCTCCCCCGGTGCAACTTGAGGCCATTTCCTCTTGTCCCATCGCCTGTTACTTGGGAGAAGAGACTGACACCCACCTGGCTACACCCTCCTTTCAGGTGGCTGTAGAGAGCGATAAGGTCTCCCCTCAGCCTCCTTTTCTCCAGGCTGAACACCCCCAGCTCCCTCAGCCGCTCCTCATCAGACTTGTGCTCCAGACCCCTCACCAGCTTCGTTGCCCTTCTCTGGACGTGCTCCAGCACCTCAATGTCTTTTTTGTGGTGAGGGGGTGAACATCATTAGCTGTGCCTGGTCAGAAGACATTTAGCAAAGCAGCTGCTTTGGATCCTTCTAGACTTGCCTACTGGAGTATGCCACAATCCCCACATTATCAGGACTGGGGACTAAGGGAACATGCCACAGCTCTGGTCCAGCCCACACTCCTGAAAAATGAGAAGCTGGTACTCAACCAGCTCCTGTCTTTCCATTGGGAAACTAAGAAGGACTAACATGCTCCTTAACCGTCCTTAACCCGGAACTACGTCTAGATTTGCTTTATGTAGACAAGTCTTAATAGTGTGTTTACATAATACGTTTCTGTCTCCAGTTTTCAAAAGATCACCTTCAAAAGCCCCTGTCATTTAAGAATCGGGAAAACACTGAGAGTTCATCATCTTCAAAGTACTGTCTTTACTTTGCACGAGTAAACTAATCCTCAGTAAGAGACCATCTTAGTATGTTAACTTTAAAAGCTACAAAACAGCTTCTCTCACTAAGGATGAAATCCCAAGGCTGTTTAGGCTGATCTAAACCCAGGCAGTACTGCAAGCAAATCCTCCTCCCAGGCTCATGCAACAACACAGGAAATCAACTCAAAACAAGTAAACTAGACAAAACCCCTAACCCTGGCAAGAAAAAAAGAAGCAACTGGACTACAACCAGACCAGCGCTGCAGAAATTACGGTGCAAGGGCAGAGGGCATGACCACGAAGCCAGAGGAACGTGGTACCAGGACAGCCTTACAGTAACACGTGATGTCACGGACCCCGCTCCCCGGCTACAGTTTCCCGCAGCCCCCTTTGGATGGCATCAGCCACAGTACTGTCAAAGGCCAGCTCTCTCCTTCCGTGTGCCATCCTCCTCCTGTGCAAGCAAACACGAGCATGCAGCTGTGTAGTGAAATGAATTGGAAAAGCAGCATATGTATTAATTTATTTTCCCCAGGTTAATTTTGACACAATCAGTTGTCCAATTCGCTCACCACATGACCGCACGTACGCTTGCGCCAGCGCAAAGAGGAGAGTCAATGCAGGGCCACCATTTGCCTTTCTACTCTTCCAGCAGCAAAGCAGAGCTCAGGCTACCCTACAGTCATACACGCTACTAATCTCTGTGTTCACATGCACGGACTCTTCAGTTGGTAATAAACCTCCCCCACCAAAAAAGGGGGGAAATGTCAAACTGAAGCAATTATAAATGGTGCCATGAGAGGATTACAAATATCTCAGTTCTGTTGAAACACCAGCACGTTCAATAGGCAGAATAAATGACTAGGATTTACTTTCATCTATGAACTTGCTGAGGACTCTAATTCATGACAGCATTAATGGTTCACATTAATGACTCTTGCCTTGTATATGACAATGTTTGTGGTTTTATCCGAACTGTAAAACCAGTAAGTTAGTTAAACACACAGAAAAAAAAAAAACACATAGGAAGGAAAAAGGGGAGGGAGCTTGACTGTGTTTAATAAAAAGATATAGAGTAGTTCCTTAAAGAAAAGCCAAAATCTATTATCAGACTTCTTAACTAGGTCAAACAACATTATTATCTGGTATAATTATGTTCAGTGGGATTTATTTACTCATGAACTTGCAATCGATAACACTGTAAGAAGGGTCTATGTGGATTTAAAATAGCACGTTTAATGGATAAAAAAATCTCATTACAGGACAGGATTAAGTAATTTCTTTCTGCTATTCCTTGCTATCAAACCATAAGCCATTCTCTGCTCTCAGCTGCCAGAGAAGATTTAAGTTTCAAACATTGTTTTGAAGTTCCAAAACATGGACCATTCTACAGAACTTCAGATGAAATCTGGAACCAAAAATCATACCACTTGCAACAGTTCAAAAACAAAAACCTACTTTCATAAATCGCTTGAAAACACTGAATGTTATTCACTTGAAACAATATCCTGTTTGTTTGCTCTGATGCGAGCTGGCGCTACGTGGGAAATCTGGGAGCAAGTGCCGTAGGAAATCTCTGTTAAACAGTATTGTTTGGTTGCTAGGGCCACACCAAATTGTTTGGATAGTTTCAAGGAACAGTGAAACAATACAAAGGATAATTAGACAGACAACATACTCCTAGGTCAAAAGGCAACACGCCCTGATGTATGCTAAATGAGAAAGAAAGTTATTTCATGCTAAACACAAGTGTCCAGAAGTAGGAAAGGTTACTTAATACCCAAGTTGGTATTAAAGAATGCTATTTTTATCATCCTGCTTCTCTCTGTATAGCCCAAACGCATCAAGTATTTCAGGATATAAGTAGTGTCCTATTTACCAACAAGGTAATTCAGAATTCAAACACACAGAGCGGGTACCAAAAGGTAACAAGCGCACCCCAGCCTGTGACAGTCTGTGAGTTCATTTTACTCCATGGCTAATATGAAATGATGATTTTTACCTTTCATAGAATGGCTTTGGTACTAGTTTACACTTCGCCAACTGTTGACACTTAATATGTGCTTTAAATAGTACTTCCTAAGTTTTTCATGTCTTTTCCTTTAACTGAAATTTGCTTTCAGTTGCTGCTGTTTCTCAGGAAGTTGGAATGGTCAGACTGAAGCAAAACTTCCATCAGGTACCTCCCCCTCTCTTGAGATACCTGAAAATACATCTAGAATTATTTTAGGGTTTTCTAAATAAGGTATCCAACTATAAAACAAGGATACTCAACACAATACTCAACACACTTCTGAGAGGGCCTCCATAGTTTTCATCAAGCAGATCATATTCTTGGTTGCTATTTTTATGTTCATTGCTATGGTAGTAAATCACTTTACACAGCTCACATTTAACAATTAAACTTTTTATTATTATTTTTAAAGCACATGTAATATCACAGGTACTTTAAGTTTCCTGCGATACTTGTTGAAGAATAGCATTTGTATGTCCCACTGACAACAAAAAAAATTCCCAAAGATTGAAAATATTTTAATTAAGCTCCTTGTCTTCTAATCTGATAAACATCTAGAACATTTCATCCTACCTCACAGAAGTGATATTAATATACACAGAAACGAGTCTGTAACAATTGTTATGAGTGCTTCATAGCAACAAATCTTTAGTTATTTTACCAAAGGAATCATTATTTTTTTCCTAATAAGGATGTCAATGCTCAAAAGAGATGGCAATCTATCCAGTATCATCCACCCAAACCATGAGCAGAGCCAAAAATTTATATCTTGGTTTCCTGTGTCCCAGACCAGCAGTCTGTTTTCTAGAGCAGACAGCTTCCTCAATAACCTTATCATTAGTTGACAACTCTACAATTCATGTAGACCATCAGGTTTCTATTGTTTCCAAAATCTCCTTACATCAGTGAACTATAACTCATGATTTGCATAATAACAATAATAACATCTCTAATAACAGATGCACATTCCAAATCTTAGCCCCCAGTCTACCGACAAATATAAAGAAAGAGCCATTCTTCACTTAAGTCCCTTGGATTTGCTTTCAGAGTAGCGATGGGAGGATGCGGCTGCTATTCATTTATCCAGCCAGTTCACCTGGGTTGCCGAAGCATGTGACAGCGCACCAGACCAGCCAGGTCTGCTTCACTGGGTTTTGTCCAAACTATGCACCGCTAGTGATGGTGCATGGAGTCTGTCCGTAGTTGGATTTATTACTGCCTCACTATAGCTCTAGCTGCGCTGAATGCCAGCTGCTCGTGCACAGCCAGCACGGCTGCACACAGGCTCTGGCTGGTTCCTTGGTCTGCCAGCAGCAGGCAAGTGCTGGAGTCAGCAGCCTTTGCAGAGATGGTGGATGCTTCCGCATTATACTGCATTTATCCAGATTTTTCCATTTATTTCATGAACGCTCATTTACCAGCAAAATGTAACTCATTTTAAACTGTGCTAATAGATTACACTGAAAGAGAAGAAATTGAAAACTTGTCAAATATACTTATATACTTACTTTAACCACTTCCAGTTCTATATAAATGCTATTCCAATTTTTTCAGTGATGTATATTACTCTCAATAACTTACATGGACTAAGACGGTAAGTTTCTGCTAGATGCCATTTTTTGAGGCATTCTTAGGATATGCTTAAAAAAAAGTACCTAATAAAAATATCATTCTTGACATTGGTATGAAAACCTGAAAGTGAGGGGCAAGGCATAGCAGCCTCCTGATACTACAGTCATGTCACTTTACAAGATAACCTAAATGTGAATAGAATCCACAGCTGTTACCAGTGAAATTATATATCTCTTAAGAGCCACTAACCACACAAATTTTCATAGATTGTGTTACCTAGATATTCCTTTGCTTTATGTAATATACACCTACTGACTGGTAACACCACAAATAGAAATACAGTGATTGAAAATCAGTCCAAATACATTAGAATATAAATGACCAAGAAAAAAAAATCTGCTATTTCTCCTATATTTCTTGTATCTTAGTCTGGATACATAGTTCCTGATGAAGAAACATCCTATTATTTTCAATGCAGACTAGACAACTGATTCATTCCGTGACATGAGGTATGGCATTCTTCTGAGTTGGCAGTATACAGTGAACTATCTTTGGGAAATGTTTAACAAAGATCATGACTCCACATGTCCAATTGCACTACGTGAACAGGCAAAGAAGGACCAGTATCTCATTAACAAGCCACATGGACTAAGAGCCCAGATCACAAATTCTTATTCACCTCTCTCTCTTTCACTGATTTTATGGGAATTTTATGAAAAGAATTAAGTAACTTGCAGTAGTAGCTGGTACTCGTCATGCATTTATGAAACGTCACATTAATAAGATGGATTACCCACCTGTGAAGTAGAAACAGGCTTTAGAATTGGCTTAGTTCAGTGGCATGGTTCAGTGTAATGTTTGTAAAGCCAAGTCAAACCTTTCAGTGAGAGGAAGTTGTATGTGTATTGATAACTTCCCCTCCGTGTCTAAATCAGAACTTACATCTTACTTCTTCAGTAGAAACACTTCCCTATTGAAAATTTATCTAAGGAGCTTCAGATATGTTTACATTACATTTAAGTCAAACTCTGGAATGAAGAAACATAAATGAATGCTGCATCGATAAACAGAAAATAAGATTATTTCAGGAAGCTAACTAAGCACATGGCTGAAATGTGAAGGATTCCCTGGAAGGGACTACAGAAATGAAAGGTTTTTGAGCGTATTGTGGGAACTGGTACTATGACAACTGAGCTTTCATTTGAGCTCAAAAAAAACCATAGAACAAAAATCTCACCGAAATCTTCTGAAGCTTTATCATACAAATAATTTTTTCTACCCCCAAATATGACCATCCTTTCTTTATGGAAAGTTGACTCAACTTGGAGACCAGCTGCCAAGTTGTCTAGGTACAGGTACTCACATGAAGCTTGTTTTCTGCTTTCAAAGCTTCTGGAAACACCAGCAAGAAATTTAATCCTAGCTTTCACCAGAACGCAGACTCCTCTACTAGCAAACAGTAATAGAAACATTATTTGAGGTCAACACAGAGACAGAGCAGAAATTCTAAGGCATAAAATCTTCATCTGGAAGTTTTCTGGGTATCTGGGCCAAATTACAATTCCTTAGCAGATACAGTCTTGCTGCTACTGATGATCCTCAAATTTGAAGTTCTGCCTTACAACTACATAGTTTTGACCTTCAAAAATTCAGTAGTCTTTTTCCTCCACTGCTGTTAACATCTCTGACAATTTCATTCATAAACTATAATTTTTAAATTTTCATTTGGCATAATGCTTTCTAGAAATCTGACCAGTCAATCTCCTGCAAGGGCAAAAGCAAGAGAGAAATATATTTCGGTAATATTGCTTCAAACCTAAAAGTGATGTTTTTTGTTATTTAAAAAAAAAATAATCAATTTAAGCTTAGAATAAAATTTGTCCTCCATCTTTTCCACACCTATGAATATGAGAAGTCAGTCCCCTGCATCTCAAACTCAGACAAGTCCTTGAAGGGTCTCTCTCCCCCTTCTGAACTTCCCATCACCAAAATCTTCTGGAGACTTTTTGCTATTTCCTCTGCCACGTAGCACCTTTCCCCCTTTTTCACACTAATATTCAGACACTCCTTGAGGAATTCTTCTGAAGAGAACAAGAAATTCTTCTTGCCTAGCTGCTTCAATGACTGAGCAAATTCTAACCAGCAAATATTCCAGTCCCTGTATCGGACTTCATATCTTGCAGTCTCTTCCCTACTTTATTTTGAGAAGTCTCAAAATAAAATAGGTATATTATTTCTTCCATCAAACTCTAAAACAGACAGAAAGATAAAACAAATTACAGAGATAAAATCAAGAAAATTATTTTTGAATACTTCTTTTGCCTAAACTCAGATACATGAGAAAGGAGAAACCAGGCTATGAATTTTCCCAAGTAAATCCTACTGGCTTTACCACTTCTTAAATAAGGACTATGCTAGTCATTCCTCTTAACCTTTATACATAGGTGAGAAGTAGCAACCCTGCAAAACCTTCTTTCTAAACCTCTCTCATCTGTGTAAAGCAGCACCACTACTAAATTGCAAAATACCTCTCCACGCTGGAGAGGGACTTTTTACAAGGGCATGTAGTGATAGGACAAGGGGTAATGGCTTCAAAATGGAAGAGGGTAGGCTTAGAGTAGATATCAGGGAGAAATTTTTCACTCAGAGTGGTGAAGCACTGGAACAGGTTTCCTAGAGAAACTGTGGATGCCCCATCCCTGGAGGTGTTCAAAGCCAGGCTGGATGGAGCTTTGAGCAACCTGGCCTAGTAGGAGGTGTCCCTGGCCACAGCAGCGGTTTAGAACTAGATGATCTTTAAGGTCCCTTCCAACCCAAACCATTCTATGATTCTGTGAAACCCTTTGGTACACTCCTGGTCTAAACTGACTCTATGATTAAGTGTTTATCCCTGAGCAAAGCGGTTTTTTGGGTTAAAAAAAAAAAAAAAAAATCACAACAATCCTTGAAAACTGTTAGCAACACCTTATCCTCATACTGTATATAGAGAACCTGCTTCTCTATAGAATTGTGACTGAACAGGACAAACAACAGCCACGTGTGTCATGTACAATCACCTAAATCAGATAGGTCGGTATTTTATATCTACCTAAGGTAGAAAACACAAGTAGTTTTATTAATAAATTTACTGGTTGGAAAAAAGGTCAGATCTGACATTCAGGACATCCAGTGAGAAACAGACCATTAGTCATTGCTGGGCTCACTCTGTCCACTGAGAATGTCAGACCAGAGCAGCAAAGGCTGCTCCAAGCTACAGTCTCAAAGACATTTGCTGAAGGCTCACCTGATCTCTCATACTATGCAATTCTAACTTACTTAGTGTGGGATGGCAGGGCAAAATGTCCCATCTATGGCGAAGGTAACTACCTTTGCAACCAAGAAATTTAAAATTGAATTTAAAAAAATCACTAAGATGTATGTAAGACCAATTTTGCATATTTAAATTTAAAAAAAATCCTTAACAACATAACAGCTGGGACATAGATGTGACATACTGGCTGAAACTGCTATGAGCATTTGCAAGCAGAAGTACAACTCATTATGTGAACCACTTCACAGAGCCTTTTATGGTAGAACATGCATGTAGATTATTATCAGACAGGAAAAAAAAGAGGAAATTAAAAAATAATTTTGATAGCACAAAATGCCAAAAGACCAAACCATACACATTGGAAAACAATGTGATAAAGCACAAAAATTGGAGGGGGAAGAGGAAATCAGTTTGAACTCAATTGTCTCAAGTCCTGCCCAGTCATTCTTGATTATGGCATGCTGTCAGGAAATCCTGACCATTAAAGTGTCAGACCATTAAAAATGTAGTTTATGTAATTCCTTTTCTAGAACAACTGCCAGAATAGAAAGCCTCTTCAGAGAAACCATTTTAATTAAAAATCGTATTTTGAATTTCACAGAAACCTTCACTTAGAAAGACATAAGATTTATTTCACAGGATACTTCCAAACTGCTAATATATTTAACATGCTTTGCTACACTGTCAGAAAGCTGTTCCCATGCTAGAGTAGTTTAAAAGAATAGAGAGGCTAAGTCTCTTTCATTTGTCCATAATCTAGAACATAATCCACCACATAAGGAAGTAGGATAATGGCAGGAATTTAAAGGTTCAGGGCTGTAAGTTAAATTCCCAATGGTAATTTTCAGAAATGCTTTTACTGTCCTGAAGTTTTATACAATTGTAGCTTTCAATTAAAATTAAAGCTGCATGTACAATAAAGCAAGTTAGACGTAAAATATTAATTTCTGCTGGAAAACAGTTCTGCAATCAAGTTGCAAGCTTTTCAAAGAAAACATACCACCCTAAGCACATATCTGTTATCTACTGTCTTCTTTCCCAGTAGACTTATTGTGAAGACTTAACACAACCCTACTGTCAAAATACTTTTGCACGGCACCAAAGGACTAGTGCTGTGTTGTCAAGTTAACAGAGGTATCTCAGTTCCCTTCAAACCACTGAACTATAACTGTAACAACTGAGTACATAAACCTGCAAAGTTTCACTCATTTACAAATTTTGTATTCCCTCAGAAGAATAACCACATAAGCATAAGAAAACCTTAACTTGTGTCTTTACTTCCTATACCTCAATGTTAGGGTTCTACAGCAATGTAAGTCATACCTTCAGTAAAGGTGCAAACACAGAAGGAATTCTATTGCAGTATGATTAACTTGCAAAAAAAAAAATCAACAAAAAAAAAAGCTCATACTACTAATTTTAAAGAGCAGTATCTGATGCCTTCTGTTTACTCAAAATTACTACTGCAACAGGAGTAAAGATGACAATTTCCTTTTGAAAATGGACAGCAGGAATGGAGTAGCGTAACTTTGGCTTGTTCTGTTAGTTCTTCTGATCCACCTGCCCTAAGGAAATATAAACCAAGTCACCACTATGTCTGAGCTAGTTGTATTCCACGACTTTCAGGGAGACCTGTAAACTCAATCTTACCACCATACCAGTCACAGCTGTCCTGCTTTTTAGATAGTACTGTGCATTCACGTAATAGTTGAGAGGCCATAACTCGTGAAAGCGCCACACATCTTTCCTTCAGTTCTAAGTCCTGGAGTCAGAAGGACAACTGGAAGGAGCTATGCCTAGGTAATCTGGCATTAATTCCAATGATTCGTGCCATCAACTTTTCCTCTAAACATGACGAGTTACAACTTTCTCTGACAATATAAAAGCTAAAAATGTTGACACCATCCCATGGCTCACTGCTGGATTCTCAACCTGGCTGCAGCATTTACCCAGACTTCACCACCCAGAAATAAGGTTCCCATTCCAGCCTAGCAGGTATTCATAATCCTATCTCCTGTATCAATGTTTTCCAGTATTTTGCCATTAGCAGACTTTTTTTTCCCCCTGCATCCAAAGGGGATGCAGATTCCTACTGAGCAAATTTAAGCGTGCCAAGGGCAGTTTGGTTTCCCTCCATTCCCTCTCTCAGCTGATGAACTGCAGTTTGAGCCACTGAATGACAGTCAATTTCTCAAGTGATTGGTAAGTCTGCAGCTAAACTTGCTCGCACACTTTCTCCCCCGTGCCTTTTCTGTTTAGTATGGAAAGCGTGCCCTCCTCAGCCCATGGCGGGTGGGGGGAAGCAGGGCAGAGAACAGAACATTTATTGCTAACAGAGAAATCCATTTTTTTCTTCCTGGGCTATCAAATTGCCCAGGAAAATGCACTGACGCTCTGAATCCTATGTTAAGCATGAGCTAACAAAGGCAATAAAATTATAACAATGCTTAGCTAAGTGATGTTAAATTAAAAAGCATGAGGGAAACACAGGCAGCAGTGGGAAGATACATTAGTCAAGCCTGGGGTCTAGAAGAGTGGAAAAAGAAGGAAAGAGAATTATATTTACTAGCATTTATTCCAGATTTCCATGTACACTGTTCTACAAGTTAAGGAAGCACACATTTCCACAGCAACTTGAGGGTGAACATACTCTGAATAAAGACTTCATTTTTATGGTACACTATGTGAAGTGAAGAAAAAAAAAAAAAGCACAAACTAAACCCTATATCTAAAACTTTAAGAAACGGTACCTAAAAAACCCAAAACTAAGGCACGGATATAGCATCAAAAGAATACAAACACTCTTATATATGGGCTGCACAGACAACTTAATTCTAACGCTTGTCACTGCAAACATATCATCTAGGATGAGGTTTTGTTTCCTTTTAATATATTAACAGATACATATATGCCACACAAAAAAATGCATCAAGTAACAAGGTCAAAGTGATCATAAGCATGACTTTGTTAACCAGCAAACAGAAAAAGAAACATAAATACCTTCTCTCATCTTTCCTAATCCACATTTCTCTGGAAAAACAAAACTCCACATCCTCAGTTTGAAGAATTAAGAATATAAAAAGCCCTACTGATGCACTGTACTGAAAGAAAAAACAATGACAAAATGCTCAACAGTTTTATGCTTGATATTCCAAAAAGACGGTGCCAGAAGCCAGCAGCTTTTTGCCAAGAGTTCTCTTGCCGAGCACAACCCAAGGTAGTTTGTTTAAACACCCCTCCCACTGCCTGTGAGAAGAGGGCAATTCCAGCACCCAGTAGAAAGAGGAAAAGACTTTTCCTCATTATGCTCATTATGCTCATTATCCTCAATTATCCTCATTAATGTCAAACTGATACCTTTCCTGAGTAAATGCAGAAAGTAATGAATACTGGCAGCTTTGCTGTAAAAAGCTATTTTGGAAAAAGACTCTGGAGCATCAGTTATAAAGTAACCAATAACTTCAAATCATGTATCATTAAAAAACCACAAAATCTATTTTTAAAAATCTATAAAGAAACCAATTTAATCTATTTTAATATGCTCCATATAAGCATATTAATATTTCAGATTAAAAAAATGTATCTACAAGTTAAAGCTCAAAAACATTACATTAGCCCAGACTGTGTCCATTTAAAGAGCATTTTCACATCTTTGTAAGTAATTGCCCAGTGAAGTACTCAGAAATATTATAATAGTACTGCTGATACTGAGGTATGGTCTAAAAAGCAAAGTGTAAGATGTAAACACGAGGATTAAAAAAAGAGAATAAACAAACAAATACATTTGAGCATTGGAATATGCTCAAGCATACACAAATCAGGGTTAGAATAAGTCTCACATATTAAGTATCAATTTCAGGAAAGAACAACTGTTCCACGCTCCGATTCTGTCAGTTTTGCCTAGTAATCCTCCATATGAACATAGGAGCTGACAAGGGAAATAAACCTCTGAAGACTAACTCAGATCTGTCACATTTAACACAAACATGCCAAGGAAGAAAAAAAAAAAAACCACAACATTTTCAAAAGAATATTCTTACAATAAGTCTGCTGAGGAGTCAAAATAAAACAACAAAAACCATTTTTTTTGGCACATCCAGGTAACCACCTAAATTTAATTGTGAGGGGAAAAAAAAAAAAAATCATATCTGAACATATTCCCTAAAGTGTTCTGCCCTGCACTGAGGGGAACAGCTCGTCTGAAAATTTGACTCTGATGGGTTTCAGTTCCCAGTACAACTAACCAAAGAGTAAGCACATTGGAGAGGTTGATTCTTTTTCCACTAGAGCATGTATTTCCTTGTGATGGCACACACATATGCTACAACGTTGTAAATTCTGTTTTTTTGTTTACCAAATGTCCTCTTCTGAGCCACGTCCTTTCATTCCCCAAACTCTACAGAAAAACAGTAACATCAAATGCTGAGTCGGTGATGATCTGGGATGTCTATTTTCATTTTTTCTTGGGGAAAAAAGTTTGATGAATATGAAAATTAGCAAACATCTAGGAGGTTCGTGATTGGTCACTATTTCATTTATGGAAATTTGTTTTGCTTCTATGGTTAGTGTGGGAACTGTATTTTGAGGCTTCTCAGCACTTTTTAAGACTTTAACAGCATGAGTTAGCGCTGAGTTCACATGAAGCCCTAGTTAACCATGTTTTTTTTCAAGTAAGCATGAGACACTTGTATTTCTAACCAGACCTTCTGAAGAAATTTATCTATGCTAGCTGCAAATAAAAGTAAACTAAACTAGCAAGAATCTGAAGTTGTGCGACTCCTTAGAAAAACAGATGACAGCCTTCAGGGCTTTAAGTCTTCAGAGAAAGTGCATGGGCACAGCACAAACCTGGTGAAAAAAACCCTCATGGGACACGCAGACATAGCCAGCGCTCGAACCGGACCTCTGGAAGAAGACAATACTAAGTGCCATGCAGTGCTATTCTTAGTCCCCATAAACACACCAAGCTTTCAGAGTTAACAGCTTCTTTGTCAGTTCCAGGGGAGGAGACTAGTCACATCTGAAATAAAAATAGGCTATCATATGCTTGTTCACAGAACTCCAAAATACACGGCTAAATTGGTCATTTAAAAGACTTGAGCTGTATGTATTGGAATTCAGAGGAAAAAGAAAAAGCTTTTTTTCTCTTACCTTCCTCAACTTTCATTTTAACTTTTTATCTGATTCTAATTTACTTCGGAAAGTAGTTTGCTTTCTCCACAGTAAGAGCCATTATCTGGCTTCAATACGTTCTTCTAAGCTCTAAAAAGCACTGTAACCGAGAGGCTCAGACTGGTATGAGCAGGAAGGTCTGGCTGTGGAGGCACTGGGGGAAGTGGGGCTCTCCGCATGGCCTGCGTGAACGGCACCCCGTGAGCAGGTGATGGAGACCCCCAGCACATCTAACTGCAGTTTCACACCCAGACCTGCAGACAAAGAACCACAGCGGCTTGGAACGACTCACAGAGGTGGGACAGGATACAGACGCTGATCACTGTCAGCTCTAAAAACACATATCCAAATGTTGGCAACTGAAGAGGAACTCAGGAAATGAGGAGAATGTGGCACCTGGCATCCTTTCCTCTCATACCATGGCCACGGATTCCAGACCTAACAGCTGGACACAAGAATTTTGGTGTCTTTTTTGCTGGACGGACACCCTGAACACCCCTGTTCTGGTGCCCAGCTGCTGGACGGACCTCTTAGATGCATGTTCTGGGGCTCAACAAACTGTGAGAGTGAGTGAAAACTCTTTTTCCCCCTCAGGTCTTATTTTAAATAACATATCCTTTCTCTCTTATATAAGGTCTCACATTTACATCTGGTACATGGTTTATATGATGTTGCAATAGTATTTCCTACACTGTTTTCTGATAAAAAATAAATAGTAGGATTCATATTTTTGCAGGAAGACACGGAAAATACCCATCATCTATCAGTAAAGTAACAGACACTTGCCTACTCAATGAATTGTGGTAAAATCTGCTCTGAAGTCTTCCATGCTGATGGACAGGTATAAAAATAAGTTTATACATAAAACCATATTTTAAAGAGAGCAGCCTGTAAGGATGTAGGACAACCGTATCACAGCTACATTCAGAACTGTAATCATTTGAATACTACCAGGTTTTGAGGCTCAAAAAGTAACTAAGCATCTGACTGTCTGCACTAACACCAACTATGACTGGGCCATTAATGACAGGAGCAGTATTTGGGTGGTATTTAGAAGACTACACAGTTCACCACAAATATAAAAACAAGGAAAGAAGAAATATATTGGAAGTAAGATAAGAAACTATTAAGATTCTGCTTTAAAAATTCTCTAACGTCCGGCCCTCTTCAGGAACAGAGGGTAAAATTTCAAAGTAGCGGGCATCATAAAAAATCTGATGTATAATCCATAACGGTCCTTACTACTGCTACATGAAGAAAAAAAGTAAGGTCACTTAGCTTACCAACCAGAATTAGCACAGATAGCTAGCCAATGCCACCATCTCCCAAGCTGCAATATATAACTATACTGGTGGCATTATTTTGAAAACAGATCAATATTTGCTTCATTCTTGCTCAGGTACACTATTACCAAAATTGTTTTTACGCATTGTCCAACCATTCCCTCTCAAGCCTGAAAATCTCAGTTTCTCTGGTCAAGGTTTTAGACCACGAACTTCTTCAGTATACCAAGGTTACACAGGCACAATCTGTGCTTACTCCAAGAAAACATTACCTCATTAATCACTTTACAGCAATAAAGCACCGATTACCAACTGAATCCCCTTTGAGGGGGACGGAAGCAGTCCGGCCATGGTGGGACCGTGCAGCTCAGTCAGGGTGAGGGCCTCAAAGGAGGGAGCGCTCTGGTGCCGACACCTGGAAGGAGACCAAATGCGAACCACGACACGATAACGAGCTCTGGCCTCTGCCGAGTTACACTCTCAGCCAGTGACCTAGAAATTTGAGTTTCACATCCAGCGCTCATCGCTCATCTTTTTCCCTGATGATGTGGTATTTGAGTTTGTATGGTCACGTACTGACAGCACCATAAAGCACCAAGCTGTTTTAATCATGGTATAAAATTTCCCTTCCGAGCTGACTAAGTTTGCTAGACCCACAGAAGAACGAGACTGCCTTTTTCTTCCTCTGCAGATGGAGAGCAGGAGGCAGTCAGACCAGCAATGCACCGCTACTCCACAGACACAAACACAA
Source organism: Alca torda (assembly GCA_008658365.1). Taxonomy (NCBI): domain Eukaryota; kingdom Metazoa; phylum Chordata; class Aves; order Charadriiformes; family Alcidae; genus Alca; species Alca torda. The sequence goes on from CM018079.1 coordinate 69,567,716, forward strand.
CTCAAGGGGGGAGCACTGTTCAGTCTCCAGAAATACGTTATCAATACCCTGCTAAAGCTGCTGCACTTGGCAAGAAGGACAGGACAAGAAAACAGAGAAATCTATAAGGTTGGTTTTTTTCCTAATTGTAGATGCTGATGAAAAATTGCGACCCTTCACAAGCCTCTGCTACACCTCCATGGAGTCACAATGCAGACTGCACACAAGCAAACATCTTCCAGTTAACAAGACAGACCAATACATTTAAAGGTTCGAAATATCCCGTCCCCCTCCCACAAGACTTTTTTCGGTAAGACGCATGCAAAACACGCACACATCACGGTGCCATTAACTTGGAATTTTAACTCAGGCCTACCCTACAGCTTCTTGGTAGCACTCCCAGTCAGTGGGAACCAGGGACCAAGGCTCCTGAGAACTGTAACTCTGCAGAGAAAATCCCGTCAAGACGGCACCAGCTGATCCTCCCCACCTTCATGGCTCTGTCACCCCTCCCAGGGCCCAAATAGCTAAAGCTATCCAACAGTCATGATGGCTTTTTGTCAGTCAGTCTTCATAACCTTCATCCTAGAACTGCAAATATAAAAACGAAACCAAATAATTCTCAAGAACCTGACACCATTTTTCTCAGCACCATTAATGTAAATGGTCCGAGCAGAAGTAAGGAAGTACAGAAGAGATATGAAAGCTTGAGAAAGAACTAAAAAAGTACAAGACTGTATCTAATAAACCAGTATCTAAACTAAAATTAACCAAGGAATCAGTACTTCAGGTCTCCAGAATAAATAGTGTATACTATTTTTTTATTCTGAAAACTTGCATCTCCAGAAAGACACCAGTTTGGCACAGTGAGATTCAATTTTAGTGAGGTTGAACTTCAGCTCAATACGCTTCAAAAAGTTTTCATGCTCTGTGGCAGCATAATTCACATCCTTCACCACATTTTAGACAGTGAAATCCTACAGGGTTGCTTCCAAAAATACAGAACCAATGTCTGCACCCTCCCTAGGGCCCTCCCAGGCCTTGTCCTGCCATCTTCTCCCCTGCTCAATAAATTAAACAAGTTACCTTCTTGTTTCCCCTATCCTCTCTAAGATAAGCACTCTCGTTTTCCAGTTACAGCATCCCCCTTCCGGGATAATGCAGCCATAAAAGCCAGGCACAAACTATAAATTATAAATAAGTGAAAATTATTCAAACAATCCTTTGAACAGTACTACAGTCACAGATGCCAGGAAAACTTTTAACAGTGGAATCACTTTCCTTTCGGTCACCTTTATTTGTGAAACCTGGTTTTGCTCAAATTGTTTTGCTTAACCTAATTCTTTCAGGATTAGTTATACACTTTTCACTTTCTTTCCTGTGGAGGAATAGCAACATGGTTTAGTGATAGTTTTTGTCAGAGTTAGGTTGATGGTTGGATCCAATGATCTGAGAGGTCCCTTCCAACCCAGGCAATTCTATGATTCTATGAATAATTATAGTTTGAAGTATGAAAAGGTCAAGGTTTTTTAAATTATTATTTAAGAAGAAGAAAAAAAATATATAAAAAGACTCCAAAAATCTTTCTCAGCCATACACTTCTGCTAGGGAATTTCTAGGTTTGGGATTCCTCCTTCCTCTTTTCCTATCCTGTTAATTTCTCAAGAGAGAGAGGTTCAAAGGTAAGAATATCCCCACAAGCAGAAGAATGCACAACTCCACCTTAATACCCCCTGATCAGTCTGTCATTGGTTTCTGGCCACAGTGTCTCAAATAGCTATGAAAAAAACTTTGAACTTCTCAGCCAAAGCTCAGTACATCTGGGTTAGCTTCCTTCTTTGCTTTGCTGTCATAAAAATGAAGTGCCAGTTGCCAGCCTGTCTTTTTTCCAGGACAAGACCTCATTTATAGCTGAAAGAACAGTAAAAATCTGGTGATATTTGGCCCAACTGCTATGTCCTGCTGACAGCCGGCACAAACAAGATGTTAGAGAGAAAAAGGAGGCAGGTTTCCACTGAGAAGTCAGACACTTGGTGTTCTAAGCCTAACATCGGCCGCATTAAGAGTAGCCAAGTTGTTACTGACGGGCAGCCCTGGCACACCAGCATCCTCACAAACATCACAGCTCCGAACTTGAAAATCTCATGTTCCAGTTCAGCAGTGTGAACAAAGGAAGCAAACGGGGATGATGAATAAAAGAAGCAAAAGGAATAAAAATCAATAATTCCTAAGGCTACTTAGCTGCTTGGATAGCACTGTGAATATAACAATTCTATCCAATATCCATTAATTAGTTAGCATTGATTTGCAAGGGTTTAAGGCATTCATACATCTTTCTAGACTGGCATTCTGGTCTGTAGCAATTGTTTGCAAAGGAAACTTCAAAAAGTATAGTTGAGAATTTCCCCAAATCACATGCCAGCTGTGCCCGATGGGCAGGACCAGGAGTCATTTATACTTTCTGTGCTGTGCTTTCCTAAGGTCTCCGAGAAATTAATTAGTCCTAGAACTAGAACTAATTCTTGAGCAAGAAACCGATAAATGTTAATGTTTTAAATTAAATTTTTCCTTTAGAAGCTTGAAATGGTTGTTTTTTTAAACTCTTAGAGATCTATTCCTGAGGCTATGTAAATCTGAAGAAAAGTACTTTTTCCCCTTTGGATTTTCAAATTCTTGATTCTTAAGAGAAGAATGAGAAAAGGTAAAGAGTTAGAAAAAATGTTTATATGCTTGTTGTTTTCTACTTTGAAAGCATTATATATTCATTAATAATATTTATTCTGAACTGAGTAAAATCTGTCCAACACATATTGCTCTTATTTGTTCTAACTATACCTACCTTATGGCCCCAAGTTTAAAATCTGATGAAAATAATGAAGCACAAAACATGTAATTCTGTAACTGTATTGAAACATCCTACACCTCTTGCTTTTCAATCATCACCATATTTTAAAAACTTCTTGATCGGTCCATTAAAAACTAGATTTGTCTAATGAAAATTTTCAATGTAACGTCAATTATACAAAGTTTCTTTCTTTCTATATCTTAATTTTTCAATAATTAATATTCTAATATTAATTAAACCAAAGCAATTCTATGCCTTAACATTCTATTTTCTTTTGCTATTGCAGCTTGGCAGCCTAGTATACAAATTACGTTTCAGTAAACTACCCTGAAATTTCTCCCAGAAAGTAGTTTCTACCAGACCTACTACCGTAAACCTTTGCTTGAGACATTAGCACAGGCAACTGGGAACATCAGAGTTCAAACACTTAATTCACATTTACAGTAGCGTGGCCCAGTGTCTTTTGGGTTCCAAGTGTCCGTTTTGATTTAGAACGGCCTTTTCCTCTTTAAGTTTAAATTCACCCTGGCATCATTACTCTTTCTAGAGGAATGAGGAAGAGTATTTCTTTCTACACTGGTTAAAACCTACATGCAAACGGGATGTAACATAGCAAACAACAGTTTTGCTCCACACAGCGTTCTAAAGTTGGCAGTCACCTTTCTAAATAAATAAACACTGTTTTGTCAGTGATCTCTTAAATGCTATTAAATCTCTAGTGTCTGAACCTCTCCCCTTCACATACAAAGGCTCTAGAGCTAGAGTTTAAAAAAAAAAAAAGTCAGCAGAAATGGAGTATTTGATATGGGTTGTTGCAATCAGTTTATCTGGAGCTTTCCTGAAGTCCATGCAGAGCATGCAGTTTATTCGAGCAACAGTAGCTGACAGAGTGGTTTGCATTTGGGGCTTTTTCTCCTTTCAACAGCATTCTCTTCTGCATTTTGAATCATTACAGAATCTAGTTATGGGTTTAGCAAAAAGTATACTGCTTTACTAGAAAGAATGCCCCAAAGGAAAGCTCATTCTAGCATATCTATGCCTGATGAAGATAAGTAATGTATATCCCAACACGTAACGTACTTCATACATGTAGGCATCCTATTTAAAAATTAATATGAAGAAACTCACACGTGACAATCTTTAAAAAAATAAAAATCACAGTTCAAGGTTTTCCATGTTGATGTGCTGAGAAGTCCAAAGTAAGGCCTAAAACATCACATACCCATATCTACTTATGAGTGGTAAAAATCTGGTTACATACACTTCCCTAATGAGCATCCATGCCCTTATGCCCAATCTACATGAAAAGTGTTATGATACAGACCATAAGCATCAACCCGATAAGGCAGGGAAAAAGTATACACGTAGGTATGCATGTTTAACAACAGTGAAAGCTACACCAACCCCAAAATAATCACACAGCGTCAGTCACGCAGAAGAAAAATAAGTAAATACGTAGAAAGCTTCTACGCAATCATCCAGCTGAGCTGAGACACCCACACATGCCCACCAAAAGAGGCAGTCAGGCTCTCATTGCTAGCCAGGTGGTCCCGACCCTTCTTTTACACCAGCCCTCACGTCCACGCTCCTTGCCTTGAGATGACTCACTTGGACAATTTAACAAGAAGAAAAAATCTCCGCCTTCCCAAGAAAATTTCTGCTGATGTAATGACCCATGACCCAAAACAGCTCTCTATAAAAGGAGGAGGCAAGTACCACAGTTGGCAGGTGAAAAGGTGACAAGGCTGCACTGCTGGGGGCAAGGCCACCACTTCTGGCAAAAGTGTCGAGCTCAGCCATCTTATGAAACTTCCCTCGCCTTCACCCTGCTCACTTGACCCACATCTAATGGAGTGGGACTAAAAAATTTGACAACTTCAGAACTTTCACTTATGTACACTGGGTATTCTTCAGCTTCAGGGTGGTATATTGCTTTGACTGGTTTGGATGATCTACTTATAGCCTAGTTGTCTTCTTCCAGCCTACATCCATTTATAGACCTTGTTATTTCAACCCTACCCTGAAAGGAAAGAAAAATAAAAAAAAGCTATCTTCTCTTTACATAGCAGATTTCACTACACAGAACGTTACTGGCATTTCAGGTAATTGAATGCGGGCCAACACACCATGTATCAGGAAATGTAATGGCTCGTGATCTTATGTGCCCCAAGATGTACTGCACAAGCGGCCATCGTTAAAGACCACCTAAGATCATAAATAGGGCCAAATATAGAGGTTACACTCCATAATCCCTTAAAAAAAAAAAAAAAAACCTGACACATTCACATTTTATTTGTTGATTAACTACTGACAAAAACTTGCTTTTCCCATGACAACTGACAAGCTGTGGAAAAGCCATCACAAGCACTACATCCCTTATACAGCAAGCAAACTTGCTACTCCAGCAGTACAGGGATCTCAAGTACATTTACTATCACAAAGTACACTTAAATACATAGGAAAAAAAAAGTGGACTTCAGTACCTTTTTCAAAACTTAACATAAATTTTGATTCACCTTTCATTTAAATATTTCAGTTTTCAGTATGTCAAAACAATGCTGGAAGATATAAATCAATCATATGGAAAAGTTGGTACATACTCTGGAGAGAGTCTATGGAGTTTTGGTATACAAGACGACTACTAACTGTCATGATTTTTGGAAGTCAAGGTTACAATTAACAAAAAGTTCCTAGAAGAAGACTGAACACATTATTATTTGAAAAGTTTAATGTTGGAGAAGTAAAGTTAACACCCCACTTAATATTGTACTTATTTAATTACTATTACTGTTTAAAAAGGCACCAAAAATAGTATCTCATAAAAATAAGATTTCTCTTGATTGTGAAATAACACTGATTTTGCAACTGGAATATAAAATTGTCATTAACAGATGTCTGAAAGTCCTCTAGAGCACTGTACTGTTCCTGATAAATGCTACTCCAAAGGAGAGTTAGGAGGAGAAGCAATCACATAACGTCTCAGACCGATTTTTTTTACCCAGGTTTTCTTTTTCTTTGCAGTTTAACAGTTGCTGGGAAAACAAGCTGGAATTTATCATACAATAATGATTCCTCAAATATAAACAAATTGTGCTTTCATCGCTTTTAAGAAGTGTAATCCATTAGCAAACTGCAACAGAAGGAGCAAATCTGTGCTGTTGCTAAAGCCAGGCTCACCTCCGCATACACTCCACCTCACCCCATCTCCTCCCAAAAAAACAAGACCGGCAACTAAACAATTGTTCCACAATTCTTCATATGGTCCCTGTTCATATAGCTTCCTATCATGGCACTGTAAGGTGATCTCGCCTTTTGTATTTAAATTACAGTTTCATCGCTGTCATGAAATGAAAAGCCACGGGATAAAAATGAATCCATTACATCTACTTTGTTAAATACTACATTATCAGAGCAGAACCTCTCTTGAGAGCCAAGAGTTCATTTTTGGTTGGTAAAGGAGGAAGTAATCTTCAGTCAAGCTAATCCTATGGGAAGGTAAGCGATTCTTCAACTCCAAGTGCTTTTTTCATTCACAGAAAGAATGATTCAGAAGCATCTGCCAGGCAGCTCCCCGGTTTCACATGCTTGTCAGCACCTGGCAGTCGTAGCTCCAATAATTCACTTCCTTTTAAAGTTGCTCCATTTCTTTTTGATTTTATAACACATTTTCAAAAACAACTGCTGTACAGACAGATAGAGCTCACTTCCCTGCCACGACTTTGTTCCCAGGCTCACAAGTGTAAGTAACTTTGAAAATCACCATCACAAACCCTTACTGAAAAGAGGCCAACGGCAACTACCTCGATGTAGCTTTGGCAGACGCGACATTAAGAGCAGCCCCTTTCTCTTAACTGGTAAGAATTCTTGAAATATACGCAGGACGCCTGAATTGAGCCGAGCAAACCAATATGAAAAATCTCATGAACCACCTCCAACACTGGTCTATCAGAAGAAGGCTGGGACGGGTTCAAGGGCAGAGAAGCACCCACAGGACAGGTGTACCCTTCTGCTCACCAGACAGACACAACAGCAACAGAGACCTGTGTATTCGCTATTAGAAAGACAATAGATACATTTTTTTGTTCCCTTTTTATTATCCAGAAACAATGATTTATTTCTGAACCGCACAAGATTATTAATGCAGTAAATATTAAAAACACAGAATAGCTTTTAAAAAGCAGTAATGGATCGTACTCATGTTTACTGGAAAGCAGTTGTTCCTGTCCAGACTGTAAGCCCCAGAAGTACAGGCACGGTTTTGATTAAAATACATCATATCTTACAGAAAGGTTTTCATTACATAATGCTTTTTATTGTAAGTAGCACCGCATTTGTTTTTCGAACACATACATTGCATTACCAAAAGTAATTCTCATGTCACGCAGACCTCCTTAACCTTAAACAAAGGTTTTGTGTACAAAATAGCAGAGCTCTCTTACACCAATGGATATAAATAACAATCAAAATGACTGTTCTTGCTACAAAATCAGAAACCTCAGAAGAATGGTTAAACAGACTACGTATTCAAACTGCAATGGACTAAACAACAGAATCCATAACTTTAATAACACTAAGTTGCATTATCACAACTAAGATTACTTAAATACTATGGAGCCAAGCAACCCGAGGACAAGCCATTAAAAGCCTCCCATTATATCCACAACTTCGGTAAGCAAATAATTCTTAAGCAGGAACATCCTCACTTCACTGTTGGATTAAAAGAACATTCCTGACTCCATTTAAAAGGAAGCAATGCCTAAAATTGTTGGCACAGAGACAGCATTCTGAAACTAGGCCATATGAATGTCACTTCATTGTTGTTACTGAAAGAAGAAAGATCAACTACAATAAAACCTTAGCCAGCACTGCAACAACATTATGCCAGCTAAGCAAGCCCTTAACCAGACCCATGGAGCTTTGCTGCCTTTCTGTTACATGCTTAAACACTTCTCTACAGATTCTTATTTTTATGTATATGGGCATGCATGCAAGCGCACCCACTCCTCTTCTGATGTTCTTTAGTATACAAAATTATGAAGTTATCATATAAACCATAAAAAGTAGCATTTGCATATAAAAATTGCATGAAAACAAAGAAGGAAAAAAATCCCTTTCTCAAGTAATTTCTTAGCATATACATGTTTAATGAATTTCCAAACACATATTCAACATAATTCCTTGTTCTGCACATACTGCATCACTTGACTGGAAAACGTTTTAGGAAAAAAGCAAAACTGGCTCGCCTGCTCAGCTCGATTCACTAAGCCATCCATGTGAATCACAGTACTTAAACCCGGCCCAGGCTGCACGGAGAGGTCTGCTCCCGGCCGGTCTGCAGAGTGGAAAGCCATCGGAACGCCACTCTCACACACTCCCAGAGCAGACACGCAGCTACGCCTTAATCACCACAATTTTCACAAATGGAGCGACAATCGTGGAAAGAAGTGAAAGAAACCCTGGCTATCTAATCAGTGAGCACAGAAAATTAGTTTGTTGGCAGATGAGCCAAGTACCACTTCCTGACGGAAGAGTCAGGAAGATCTTCCTCCGCTGTGCTTACATAACAGAGGACATACAGGAGAAAATATAGCATCGGATATAACCTTTTCTCTGATACCCTTTTTTATTATTATTACTCTCTATTTTCTTACAACTGACAGTTGTCTAGTCTACATTCTGCAATTCATCTCCTTATCCATGCAGTAATTATTTATCTAGTTGTAGACTGAATTTATGGTAACAATGTATCCTATGGTCTACTTTAGTTTGGAAACAATATTCACTAATAAAATCAACTTTAAGGATTTTTAGTATTTTTCATGAGACACTTTCAAGTTCTACTATAAAATATTAGAAAAACCATTCTGATTATCTTTATTTCAACAAGAACATTAATAACTACCAAGTACTATTACAAGGTATAATTTGGAACAGATACAGTTAATCTGCAAGACACAAACCAAAGCGAAAAGAAAAACCTATAAGAATGCCTGTTTTGAAATATTCATTGTTTTAACTTAGAAGCCATAAGTCTAGAAGTTATTAGTCCACAGCACAAATTACAGTAGTTAGCGCAAAAAGCAAATCTCACGTCTGAGTAAGGTATTAGGACAAACTACATAGCTGCATACTCTCCCAGCACCGATTAATACACTGTATAATAAATAAGTTGCCACTAATTCCTCCAAACAAGACAGATGGAAGAAACAAACAATGCTGTATTGGGGTAAAAATCCCAATGGAGGCATTTTGATGAAGTGTTTGGAGAGTGGGAACTGCATCCCAGTACACCTCAAGCAGTAATTAATGAGACATGACATAAAGCTGAGATAACAGATACCCCCCTGCTTTCGACTTTTTTGAATTTTTACAAATACAAGAAACTTGAGACATACGAAATGCTTAGCTGACGTACAATTGCGTCATCTTTGTCACCTCCTGGCGTACTGTCATTAAGCTGCGGTGCTCAGGGTAAAAGAGCCTGCCACACAGTGCAAGGCACCTCCCGGGCCCCAGCCCCTGCATTGAAGCCGGTGCGAAGGGGTGATCTGAGGACAGGCTGGTTGTCTGTACGAGAAGCAGCATCCTCGCCTTTGCGAGTGCAATTAAGTCAAGAAATCCTCGTAGAAACTCTAGATCCGGGCCATTTAGAAAATCAAAGTGGGCACTTTTTGCGGGTATAACAACGAGTTTGTGGCACAAAAATAACACCTGCTGTAAAACACTCAGTCTGAGGATGATTGTTTCGCTTTAAAGGAGCGTTTGGAGCTTGGCAGAAGTAAGGCACAGTGTCAGCATCTGATAACTCTGCAGAGACGAGCAGAGACTTGTCACCTCTCTCAGACAGCAAAGGGTGCAAAAGAACTTTATCAGATGGAAACAACTGCAGCCTAGGAATTTTATATATATATATGTGTATATATATATATGTGCACGTGAATGTATATATGTGTGTGTATACATAACATTGTCTTACACGACAACTGGGAAGCAGACACAGCGTTTCACTTGCCTCATGCTGGCTATGCCAAGTTGCACACAGGGCCGCTAAAAACCCTTTTTTGAAAGCGTAATTTCACACGGCAGCATGCAAAAAAAAAGAAATAAAAATTAAAAAAAAAAAAAAAACCAACAAAACAAAACAAATAAACCCAATACTAAGGAACGCGGCCGGAGGCAGCGGCTCCCGGTGCCAGCGAGACCATACTCACTGCTGCTGCCGCTCCAGGACTTCAGCAGAGACTTGATGTTGATTTCGAAGAAGAGGGCATCCTGCAGGCTCAGCATGGTGCCGCCGGCGCGCGCCTGCCCGCGCCCGCGCCCGCGCCGCTGCCGCGCGGCCTCCCGCTGACGCAGGGCCCGGGAGGGGGCCGGGCGCGCGCTGAAGGCGGGACCCGCCCGGCCCCGCCCCTCCCCGGCCCCGCCCCCCGGCGGTGGCGGCAGGGGCCCGGTGAAATAAAAGGGAATTAAAAAAAAAACCACCGAAACGTGAAAAACAGGCGCTCAGCGCGGGGCAGGAAGGTCATAATTGGTATTGTCAGGGTGGCTGCCTGCAGGAGAACTACAGGGGGTTGGGCTTTGACACCCACAGCCACCAGCTTTGGGGTTTTTTCCTTAGTATCTTTTACAGGACTTAACAACTTTGACATTTCTGACGGTTTATTACTGCATTCAGTATCATCCCAAAGGCCACCACGGAAAGCATCTTAGGTGTGAAGTTTCAGGATTCCTAGGGATAGAATCCAACACCGCCTGTAGGCAGGGCTGGGGATTTACCACCATTCTTTCAGGATAAAAAGCAAGACGCTCCATCCACCATCTCAGCACAGGGTGAAGAGGTGTTAAGACCACCCTCCTCCACTCTGCCCACACCAGCGGGTACCATCAAAAGGCGGTGGCCCTCTGCCAACTTCAGGGGTTATCTTTACATAGGCCAAAAACACGTCTGAAAGCATCTCAAGATTTTAATGGACAAATGTAAAAGTAGTTGAAAATTTCAGAAAGATTTCTGAGTACGGACAGGAAAAAGGGATATGGAGAAAATAATGAAAATAATGCTTGTTTCCGTAACTGCCACCAAGCTACACATAAAACATCACCCTTTAGTCAAATACAGAAAATGGAGAGAACTGGATACCGAGATTACTGTGACACTGGCTGCTAAGAGTAGTTTAATTAGGTTTATTTAAACTATAACTTGACGCACACCATACAGATGAACTAAAAAAATTATTCATACAGGTCCAAGGTACACTGATCAACTAAATCTGCTTGAAGTTAATTTTTTAAAAACCTACATAGTTTCAGAACTGCCCCCGACCCTGTACCAGGAGTAAACCAGCCACGAGGAGGAAATCATACCTATGCTCTCAAACTGGAATTCTCTGAAGTTGTTGAAAAGGTTTAAGAATGGAGTACAGCAAATGCTTTTATGGTGTGGTTTTTTGTGGTTTGGGGTTTTTTTTGGTGCTGGTTTGGGGTTGGTTGGTTGGTTTTTTTTTTTATTGTTGTTGTTTTTTGTTTTTCAAATCTACACACACACACGCCTCCCAAAAAGACAAAATACTTACCACTACCAGGGAGGTAACACAAACCAGTGGATGTCTAGCTAAGCAGTTCCAAACAACAGGTCTAATGTACCAGCAGAAGGACATGGGAGAAGCACCGGCCCGTTCGACCATCGAGACAACTGCTGTCTGACACCCGTTCAGGAGGTGAACAGTTTCATTAAAAATGAGACTGGTGTGATCACTTAGTTTTCATAGATTAAAAATAAAACAAATTTTCCCATGCAAAAAGTATTTTTCTCTACCAGGATATGAAAATGCTACCTATATCTGGATAGTCCTTTATGTTTCTCCCCAGACAGGGTACGGAATGTGCGTAAACACAGAGCAACTCTTTGGGACATTGCCCCAAACCTTCTTTCCTAAGCCTGTTTCAGGTAATACTGCCTGTGTAGCACCTCCACTTACCTCATACTCCTTTTTCATCACCTCTTTTATGAATACATTCAAAGTTATACTTCAAGCATTCTTTTTTCCTCTTACTAAATAAGGTATAACAGAGGTTGGTTTTGTTATGAGTAGGATATAAAGGTCAGATTTTGGAACTGGTTGATGAATTTCACCACTAATTTGAAAGACTGTATTAATTATGGTTGGTCTCTGACTGCCTTTAACACTGGGCTACAGAGAGTTCTTCAAAGGAATCCTTGTTAACAGCGAGCATTCCAAAATCATGAGCCAACTCTCCCAGCACCTCAAAAATAATGACTTTTTAAAATACACTTTGGGTTCTTTGTAGTTGCCCTTTCCCCCCCCCGCCCCGCCCTCAGTTTTTATTCTTTAAGTTATTAGCACCAGAAACTTATTAAAAAACAATCAGCCCAGAAACCTCAGGAGATACACTAAAACAGAAATACTAATCCCAATGTTCCACCTTATGGAGTCCTGTTAAGACAACTTTCAACAAACAGAAGAGCTGCCAGTATTTCTGTAAAGCAGTGTTTCAAAAGCTGGTGAATGTTAGGAACTCTTTTTAAAAATCTGCATTTATTTATGATATTGATGCGTTTGGCCAAGCAAGTTACATGGCCTCCTGCCACGGCAGCTGAGATTTTGTTGCACTATTATTTATTCATAATATCAACTAGAGATCACTGTCGATAGGGCTTCCTCAAGGATACTACCAATTAATTTTAAATGCAGTTAGCTCAATAGAAGATATTAGACCATTAAGAACTTCTATGATGTCAAGAATATTTTGAGAACTGTATGTACCAAAAGTATAAGCTTTTCCTTCTGAAGATTTCTGAAGTAGAAATATTGAAGATTAGGAATATTTAATATTAAGAACAAAAATATTTTGGAAAGAAAATTTGTCTTTTAATACTACATGAATATACATAATATGTATGTTTTCATACATAGATGCACAGACAAAAGAAGTTTGATTCAATGGACATCACTAATTTATAAGATTTAACAACGGTACACACCAAATACTTTTAGTTTTTAGTGTGCCGTCCCCCCAACCTAAAAAAAAAAAAAAAAAAGGGAAAACAAATACAAGTCCATTTAACAGGAGGGGTAATGGATCTGTCAGTACCTTAGCGTTATTATATAAGCATCAGTGTCATAAGCATTATCTTATTATACAACTGTGCACAAGCCTTCTAACATTTCTCCTTCCTCACAACCCAATTTACACGTTTTTACAATCAAAGATATATAGATGACAACTACTGGAATTCTGGGCTTTCTGGGTTCTGTTTTGACTTTGAATTGAGTTAATGAAATAACCTACCAGATAGCAGAATAAACAGAAGATTTCAGGATAAACCAAGAAGTTTAAAATGTAACCTTTTGTTTTATTTTTAATCAAAACAAGAATAGTAGAAGCAGGAAAGAAAACGCATGGATTACAAGCCTGTGAACCTTGCCAAGTACGGACGAAGTGAATTCACTGAGAAGACCCCAATAAAACTCATTGTGTAGAGTTATGAGATGTCATCGTCATATATTTCTAAAACAGTATAAGAAAACGTCATTTACACCACGGATTCTTTTCCAGTTCCTTGTTTTCAGAGAGGAAAATGAAACAGACTTCTGGAAAGTACACTGTGTTTAAAATTGAGAGCACCAAGTATGTCCACTGTGAAAAAGTCTAAAAATACCTATCACTTTGGAGTACTTATATGGGAAGTCTTGCGTAAGATTATTATTTTACTACCTAGAGAGAAGATTGAAAAGAAAGCACTTGCATTTAACTATAAGCCAATAGCTTTGATCTGCAGCCGGTTTATGTAATAAAGACAATACAAAAAGAAACTCTCAAAGGAGGATTCGTGCACGCTTATATTAGTAGGCCAGATATTACAGAATTCCAGTAAATACATAGTTTATATACTGATCCCAGTATTTGCATACCTTTTGATTCTGGATCAGATTTCACTATTGAAGGGAGCAGACTACTATAAAGTCTATGTTTTTGATACTTTCTCAAGAGTTAAGGTGAGGTACCTGTGAATGAGCACAGTGGTATCAGTAAGCTCTTAAAAAAAACCAGACAAGAATAGGTGCAGCAAAGCAGAAGTGCTCAATCTGCGAACGCAAGCTGTTTGCGCTCTACTAAAGTGATTAATGCAAATGGCCGGTCCACACCATGCTTTTTGCTCAGATGTGAAAACCTTTTAGTAAAGTGGATGGCTAGAAGCAAACTACTTGAGCCGCTTCGGTGATGTAAATCTGTAGCCTTCAGGCTGCAAATAGACCGAGGAAGTATTAGAGTATCCATTCGTGGTACTGTTCATTCATAGCCCGCTCCACCTACACAAGCAAAGTCAATTCAGCCCTTCAAGAACGCGTACCTTGTAGATGTAATATTCCGTACACATACAGCAAGCCCAGTCACACAACAGGGAAGATCTGATTATACTTATAAATTAGAAGTATCTATAGTATCTAATATAAGAGATCAGACACTATGGTGCTATAGTACAGATAACACGTTTCCTTTTCTATATTTGTAGAATTTGGAATTTAATAAAAACATTTCTAAAAGGATCCCTATACTTACTAGGACCAATGCATCTACTACAAATGTGTTTGAAAAGGTTGTTTATACAGCTTTTCTTTAATTAAAGCAGCATTGTGCCATTTTCTTGGAGCTGCTGAGAAACATTGCTGGCAACTATTTTGAACAATGTACATAAAGTAAGCGCAGTGCACAACAACTGCTGTTTCTATAACTGCCAGAGCTCTGGCCTGTGGCAAAGACCAAAAAAAAAAAAACCAACATATTATCATTCACACAATGTTGTTTCAGCTTCACCTCTACAGGCTGACGATGTAGGGGGATTTTCATGACTGAAGATATTGCTCAATAAGTTATCTTAAAAGAGCAATATTTAACCTCTTAAAGTTTGCTTTTAAATGACAAAGAAATAAAATTTTATATGTCATTCACTTATGTTTCCCAGAGAACATTACAGATTTTTAGCCTCATTTCCTTTTTTTCCCCCCTCCATTTGAAGTGTTATTCCCCAGTTCTACAACAGTTTATTTCTCTAGGAGTATATTCATATTGTACTATCTCCCTCCCTCAACCCGCCAGTGCAGCTCTTTTCTACTGGGATGGCCAAGACAACAGCATGTGATTTGTCTACTTATCCCTCTACAAAACAATTTGCATTAATCATTCCCAGCATAAATGTCCAATCTAAAAACCACAGCTAAAGGCATTCTTTTAGATTATGTAAAAAAACACGCAGTTGCTGTTGCTACCAAAAGTTTCTTTGAGGTTTTCAGTCCTACTACATTCATCTTCGGATGACATGGACTGATGGAAAATGCATTCAGGCAAAGAACTACAAATAATATTTCCCATTTAAAGTAAATTATGAGTTTTCCAACTGGTTCTGGAAGGACACTGAAGATGCACAGCTTTTTGCAGAACGTAGTCATTAAGTAAGATCAAAGAGGATACTGTTAATATTTAACTTTTCAGTAAGTTAACGTTATCTTGATTGAACAGTAACCCTACCTTAAAAAAAAACAAAAACAAAAACCAAAAACCATCACCACCAAAAAACCCCACCAAACTAAAAAATCACCCAGAACTTTAAAGAAAGAATAATTAAATCCTGAAAAATCAAACAGCTTTTGAGGTAGTTTAACGAAGACCTTAACAACTTCATAAGGATTTAGACTAAACAGATTTCAATCTGGCCCTTCCTGAAAATCCAGCTTTCCAGATCAGCAAACATCACAAGATTACAAGGAAACACATCAGTAATAAAAGTGAAGCATTTCAAACAACCCAGCAGGCAGTTCTGAGATGATATTTAACCAACCTCTCTCCAAGAGGAAATAAGACAGGTAAAGCGACACATGGACCTATAGCTGTTACCGCATCTCATGAGCCTGACAAATCCCAGTTTCTCTATTTTCACAGGCAGTTAAACAGTAGTTACAATTCTAGAGAACTCAGCGGTTTACTCCCTCTCAGATGCTCAATTTCCACCTTCCACGATGGGAAATAAATCTTAAAAGTGTAAAGCCTGATCAGTATGCTTCTGTCTGTGCTATACAACCTGAAATAACTGCCCTAAGATCTGATCTGCCCGATTCTGTACCGTGTCAGCCTCCTTACTGTGCTTCAGCATTAATGTACCAATGTACTGGTTGGGGGGAACCAGAACTCCAGTTTTCACCAACTTCTTAAATGGAACCTGGAAACAGTTACGGAGCTACATGGAAAATCCCAGCTTAGTTGCTGGGCATTTGAATGGATAGAGTAGGGAAAGGCTTAACTCTGTTACCCTACAAGGCCTTAAGACAACTGCTACGAAGCAGTTATGTTTCTATTTTTGTTGCTCCTCCCAAGCTGCTGGATGTCTGTGCTGCTTTTACGGGAAACATCATATTTGCATTATGTGATGATCAGCTACTCTACCCCTATCGAAAGCAGCGGGGAAAATTAGGACTCATCCAGAAAAACTTTTTAAAAAAAAAAAAAAAAGTTAAAAGTGAATTAGCTATAGGGGTAAACTCAGCAGAGAAGTTCCAAGTCTGTTAAGCCTCACGAGTGCAATAGTGCTTGCGTAGAAAATATTCTCAGTTGCAGACGCCCACGGCAGCTGAAGGTACTCACGGATTTGCCTTGCTCTGCGCCAGGAGATAAATTTCTCCCTTCCCTCTGCCATAAGCAAAGTTGTATATTTGCTCCTGAGCTGCTGCCCTGGGCAGCCTGCAGCCCATTTCTGTTCAAATACATTAAAGCACTTTACAGCCCCGCATAATGCAGATTATGTCTGCTTCAGCCCCCTCTGCCCCAGAGGGCTAATGGCAGGCAGGGGGATGGTGGACTGCAGCTACAAGTAGGAACTACTTCAGGTGTTAATTCAGGTGACTCTGATAAACTTCCTCACAAGCACAAACCTACCAACTTACCCACCGCAGCTTAAATCCCCATGTAGGCAGCAGTTTTACAAGCTCTGCACACACAGTATAAGGACTTTGAAAGCTGTAGGTATGGGCAGGAGAAGGAAAGCGAGCAGGGGCAAGGCACAGATGGGCAATTTTCTCTTGAGGTTTCAACTCCCGAAATTACCATTCCCCAAGTTTCACTTACACAGGGCAGGAGCGTAAGGAGCTCCATCGCCCAACATCATAAATACATAAAATAATTACATTATAACATGTCATTCTTCATAGTTGAACTGAATTGGCATATTTCTTCACTCCAAAGCCAACAAATGCTTAATTACAGTGTAATTTTTAATGTTTTTGTTACCAGAATTTAAACAATTAAGTGATTTTAATACTTAATTTTACAGCTTTTCCATCTCTGTGAAACAACAGATATTCTTGTAGAAACCTGAAGCAGGAGTACAAAAGAGAAATGCTTTTAAGATTAAAAAAGGCAATTCATACATATACATCGATTTGCAAGTCAGAATTAATGGAATTTATATGAGTATCATTTCTGAACCTTTGTCCTCAGCAACTGTGCTGTTGCATTGAAAAAAAGTGAGAAAAGAAATAAAAAAATCAGAAAGGGAGAAAAATGAGATGAAGTACCAAATTCAAAGGCAGCTAAATGCAAGAGTTAGATACCAAACACCTAACACACACACACACACTAAGACACTCTCCATCCACACACCTGCATCTGGCAGAACAGAAGAAATGGAAAGGGACAGGATCCCTCCACTGCAATCCCTACTAAGTTAAAGAACTGGAATCAGGTGGTAGAAACATGTTCAGGTAAGATGGAGAATATGCTTAGACTTTTTCTGTTCATGGAACTGGCTGCTCTGTCTTTGTCAGTCATGTTATTTCTTGATAGAGCCCTAGCGTACTGTTCATTTCTCTCAGTAATTAAGATGAACATGTTACCTTTCCAAACATACAATCTACCTACAAATGTATATGGTATAATTTCATCCACTTCTGGGCAAATTAAACTACTCAGTTCTATACCGCTCCTTCGATAAAATAACAATTTATGGAAATGCCAACCAAAGAATAAAGAAACAACACTTTAAAACTATCTCTAGCCAACAGGAAACAACATACTGGAGAAACACAGCATTTTTATACAAGTTATGAGCTGCTTTTATGGGGTTTACTTCCTGTTTTTCCTGCTGTCAAGTTAGAAAATACTTTGAAATTAAAAACGTGCTCCCTTCAGCCAGCCATCTTCTCAAAGAAGTAACTGAGAAAAGGCTCACCCCAGTGCCAAGGGACACCAAACTTTTGGGTCAGCATCTATTAAGACCATGCAACAGCATCCTGATGGTACAGTTTCTAAAGTTCATATTGCCATACTGGTCTTATCAATGGGCAATAAAAGTCTCCCCTTGTAAAGCGAGGGTATAAAGCGAGTCCTGAACATCCAGAGTGCCTGATGAAAAACTGCCGCAGATATGAAGTTAATCCCTTTAGAAGGCACCGTTGCTAAAGTGATGAGGCTTTCTGAAAATTTCACCTCTCTTCAAACTAGTAGTGCACGTGGATTTCTCTTAACAGAATCTTTCCTTTATAAACAGACACAAACACCAAAAGCCTTGGAGCATGAGCCAAGAACCCTCTGTCTGGGAGGGTGTCTGCTTGCAGGGACCTTAGAACTTGGCTGGAGAGCAAGATGATGCACGTCGAGTAAAACAGCCGAGGCCACAAACACTGCTTCCCAAATGACAGGTATTTTTCAATGGCACTTAAGAATTGAGAAAACATATTCCCAATTGAAGGTGGCACTCGCGACATTTCCTTACTTGAAGGACAGCTAAAGGCTATTCAGTGCCAAGTTAGAGACACGAAGAATGCCATTTACTGAAAAAGGAAAGGTTTTCCAAAGTAGCCCCTGATTAAGACAAGATAGTTGAAATTATTTTCCCTCAGTTTGGATGCATGCAATACTTTTCAGAAGGAACGCATATGAAGTTAGCACTCGCAGGGTAAGAAGCATTCTGCTATTTAAGAACTCAGAACAAAAGCAACTAGAAATATGAAGTCTACAAATCAAGACATAAAACAGCTAACAAGTGCAGCTAACAGAAACTGCCAACAGCCATCAAAAGTATCATGAATTATTGAAAAACGTCATGTCATGTCTGCATCTTCCATTTACGATTCACATTTTCATTAGAAACAAACAGAAAAATCACTTCTAGAGAAGACTAAGGCTTCTTAGGTCACCTATAAACTAGAAGCTTTGCATTTGAAACACTTTTTTTTTTTCCCTTTTCAACTGAAAAGTGAAGAACCGTTTAACAAAGCCTTCAAATTATAATCTTTCTGTAACTTAAACCTGAATTGCTGATGTCACTAGCATGGCATCTTTATATGCAACTGCTGATATAATCCTGCTGGTAAACACTTTATTGACTTTCGAAATACTTCTTGAGAGGTAGAGGGGGTGGTGTTTTGGACTTTTTTAGCCCAGTGATCAATTCTAATGTGTTCTAAAGGATAACAGTTTTATACTTAAAGGAAAATGACTCCTCAAAACTAAGCTGAGATTTTGATTTTATATGCTGTCCAGCCTCTTACAGGCTCTACTTTGGACTGCAGAGAGATGTTACAGAAAGCGGATAGATAGCCATGTCACAGGTATGTTTTAAAATCTGTTCTACATGCAAGGGATTTACAGTGGGAATCAAAAAGGAATAACATGCTAAACCCTTCTCCCTCTCAAAATGTCACTTTCAAGTCCTGTGGACAGTTTAGACACAAAGAACCTAAAATAATACTTTTATTTCCTCGTATTATCACCATATCATAGAATGAATGGTTTAACACTAGCATATATCATTATTTTTGCAATGAGTTTCTCCAAGTCTTGTTGAATTCAGCATTTCCCAGCTCCCTTTAATAGGCTACTGCAGGATCTTCTGAAGACTTGCTTCTTTTCCTGGCTATGTTAAATTTTTTCTCATTCTGCTCATACTGTCACCTTTCTCTCCCTCTCCTTCAAGTTAAAAGCTTTCTTTTTGTCCCTCTCCCACCTGTCTTAGTGTAAAGTAATTGTGAATTCGAAAGGCAGTTTTCTTTTATTTACATAAAAGATTCTTTTATTTACAACCCCATCCAAGTGTTAACTGCATTATCTTGAAGAATTAGCCTAAAGACATTTAAAGAATATTTGCCGCTAAGTATTTCACATCTAATTTTTTTTTTTTTTTAAATAAATGGAAGAGAGTTCTCATTGCTTCTGACTTTTCAGCTTAAATACTTACAATCTGCAGAACACAAAGAAAAAAACAAAAGAAAAAAAAGCCCAAACACCAGGATTTCTGACATTCACTGCTGGTTCTTTCCTACGGTGTTGCAGTTTGCTGCCTATTAATTGGAATGAGGAGTTTGCTGTTGGTTGAGCAAGTTTAACAGTCTCCCCAAGGACAAACTTGCACCAGTACCACTACAAACAAATATATGAGACAACTATACAAGTGGAAGGGTACAATCTCCTTTTTGCAGCACTGAGCCATTACAATAGTTCAGCTGCCATATGAAATCTTACACTAACACGTTTAAGCCTCAGCAAACCTTTTAAGTGCTCGAAGTCCAGAAGATGCATGAATCATAAAATCAGAGAAAAAAAGACAACCCGCAAATGTTCACTTAATAGATTATCTCCGCGTCACAATAGCATTAAAAAACCTGTAAGCTCTGTTCACCATATTTCAGAGGAAAACACATAGATTACCTTCTAATGAAGTCCATATGAGTAGCTGTTAAGTATGAAAAAAAGGCTCTTCTAGATCTACCTTTGAGTTATACTGAAGGAAGCACTAAGTTACAACTACTTTGTCACTCTTTGGGCTGAGGTAAGGGTAAGGTTTGGCAAGAAAAAAAAAAGGGAAAAAAAAAGTAAAAAAACTACAAACACTGCAGGGAAAAAAGTATATTCATTGTAAATCCATGCATGCTTATGCTTCAGATGAAACTCTGAGACAACTACAATAAAACCATATTAGGCATACAGCCAAGTACACAATACAATTTTAAGAAATGATATCTCAAAAAATAGGGCCAAAAATAATATTTGAGATATCTCCTAGAACCAAGTCATACCATCTTTTTTTTTTAACAATTAAATATAACTGTAGTCAATTTTCCATATTAATGGTAAAATGAACAAGTCAGAGGTGCACTCCCTTTGCACTTGGGCTTACTTTTCAAAAGACTTGCTGGACATTCTTTCAGCTCATTATTGATTCCATCTTAAGCAAATGCCTTACTTAAAAAAAACCCAAAACACTTACCCAATGGTCATTGTAGCTGCTTATATGCAGTAATAATAAAACTTATCACTGCACTTAAAATAAAACTCTGGAGATATGCTTATGTTTCCATTTATCTAAAATATTAAAGAGTTCGTTTTCCACAAATCAATATATTCAAAACAGAGGGTATCCAGAAGGTGACTGCTACTTTCTGTGATGGTAAGTCATCTAATGCTGCCCCCACTACTGACCAAAAAAATCACTCTCTCAGTGAGTTGATTCCCCTTACCAATTCATGTCAAAAACACTGCACAAAAAAATATTAGAACGCTTTCTGCTGGCTTTGTGAAATGAAATCATACCAAGGAAAGGCCACATCAGTGCCCAAACAAGAGATGGGGAAGGGCTGCACAGCTGGGAGCAAGAGTGCCCTTTTCGCTGGCAGCAAACTGTTAGATCAGCCTGATCCGCTTGTAAAATCACACTCAAAAATCTAAACAAAATCCCCTTCCCCTACCTTCTGTTGCAAAGAGCTTCAAGAGCAGGTTCCAAAGGCCCTTAGGAAAGGTTCCTTATTACTTCTAATGGAAAACATACGTAGAACAATTTCCTGGGGCATTGATCAAGCAAAACAATGCTATCTGCTGTGATAAGAAAACGGGAGGGACGGTTAGAGATTTTTACGTAAATAGCATTCTGGATCCCGAACAGAATTACGGAGCAGTCTCTGAATGTAAGCGAGAAGCAAACAGCGACTGGGGGCGCGAGGGAAGCCATGGCACTTAGTTGCCCGCTAACCCCTCCAGTCTTCTCTAACTGAAACTTGGAACACGGGCACAGAAACTGACTTTTACTCCAGACAGATGCTGAGGCTCCTGATCATCCTCTGCTGTACCAGGCTGCTCAGAGCTGAATATGCCCTGCAGAGATGCTGGTAGTCCCCCTGCAGGGACGCAGTGCTCATAGGCAGCTTGTATGTATCCAGCCCCTGACGTTAGCCCCCTGAGGCAATTACGGCTCTATTACTCGTTCCTTTACCACTATAGAACACATTTCTGTCATCTTACTTCTGCTCCGAGGAAAGCGGGTTTAATGTTTGCAAAAGGAGACCTGTTCCATACACAGAAATGACGTGGACGCTGTAAGCAATGAGAATACTCACATCACTGATAAATTTAACATCTCTTGTGCAGTTACTGCAGACTTAACTTACACAGTTGGCCATCAAGATTGTTCCACAGTCTTAAGCTACCCTGCCTTACAGCGCAACAGAAGCACAGACCAGTGACAGAAGGGCACATTTCCCATACCACAGCTCCAGCTGCCATTTGCCAGTTTGCCCGGAGCAGTCATGGTGTTCCCTTTTAACGCTACAAACAGCAAAAGGCAGGAGAATATGAAATACTTTCTAGATGCGTCTGTACATGAACACACTTGAATGTGCGTTTTGGCACACGAAAAGACTTTCTCAGGATTTTTCAAACTCATCTTTCTGTGTTTGATTTGGATTGGAGCTTTTTTGAGACATCAATTTTTAAAACTGAGAACATGCCAAACTCCTAAATGCTGCAGCAAGTTTAAAAGAACTGCCTATTCTTTTACTAACATCTATTAAGTGCTGAGATACATATAATCATATGCAAATACTTCAGCAAGTGAGAGGTGTTTTTTTTCCTAGAGTTCTAACAATCTTATAAATCTGAAAAGACATTTATGAAAGATTTCTAAAATACTCTTGAAACTATTCTGACAGAAGCTACATATTTTAAAAGATGCATCACAGAGCATGTATTTCTAAGGCCTTGTTTTCAGCTATAAAACAAAGTGAGTTAACATTTTGAAAAGCAATACTGACAAACATTTTAAGCCTAAAAAAAAAGAATCTCATCACTTGAATTCGACACAAAATATTTAGGTCAGATATATACAAACCCAACTAAGTATTAACAAAATAATACTTTTATGCTTTGGATGTCAGGAATAGGATTTTTGTTTGGTTGGTTTAAGAACTTCTAAAATACTTTTATACTTTAAATTCATTGCCAGACTCGGTATTCCACCTGAATTCTCATTAACACAAAAGAGTTCTAAACAGCAGCAATAAGGAACAGAAGGGAAAAAACCAAAACAAAACAAAACACAACACCCATCCACTTTCAAATTCAAACATATCTACAGGTCAAACCACCTTAGCTTTAAAACCTATCGAGTTCCTGAACAGCTTCATTACATTAAATTCAGCGGTGCATTAACACATCTGCTGACATTTAGCAAGTACATGTTTACAAATTTTTTTTCAAATCATTCTATTGTTTTATTACCTGTTCTGTTGGCACCTGCCTTCTGCAGCATACCCAACCGGTAAACACAGTAGTTCTTTTGCTCTGTTCCAGCAGAGCAGTTCATTCCATTACCAAGATACAAAAATAGAAATAAGCAGATAATTTAAAGAGGATTCAGCTACTATCTGCTATTGTAAAAGCATGATCCCAGAACAGACTATAAGTCTGCATTTCGCAAAATGACAACATCACACTGTTAATTGATGTTAGTCAGGCACTACCAATTTCCACAAAATCACTCCTAAATATTTGCCAAATGGTGATTATTAGTGACCAAGAAAGGAGAATTCATCTTCAACAGTAGGACTGGTGTATTCTATGATTATTATCCTCATTTGCTCAAACTATCGACAAAACATTGAACAAGGTTACATGAAGGCATTCGTTTTGTCTACGAACTTCATTGTAGCATTTTCTTTTAACATGGCACAAAGACAATTCTATTTATTCTGAAATTATAACATTTGAAATGAAGTATTATTTAAAAGTGAGAGCTATAAAGAAATCATAATACAACATAAAAGCAGAATTGATGAGATATGCCTATGGAGATATTTAAGCCGTGCTCATCACAGTGATACCCAACTATAAACTTCAAGGCTCTACAGCATTCAAAGTTAAATGAGGACACAAACCTGCCTAAAAGAGCCTTTCAAACACCACGAGATTCTGATCAGAGTTTTCAAGCGTACAGGTAATAACAGCCTTAACACACCTTCTTCTGTAAGAAGTCTTCAATAGTCCATACCACTACAACATTAACTTGTTCTGATTTGTTAGACACGGGAAAAATTTGTTTAACAGAACAGAGCTGGCCCTGTTTTCCTCAGGTACTGTTACTCAACCTGACACATTAAAAACAAAAAAAAAAAAGGTGGTCTATATTACCATCAGAAAGGCTAAGAAAAGTCTTTCCAAGGAAACCCCTTTCCCCCACCACCACCACAAATTTAATTCCACAGTTAAGGCTGCAAATTCACCACCCAATAAGACTGATGTCACCATCTCACATCTTTGCAGTTACACACATAAGGGAAAAAACTTCAAGGCCACACTAATTCCTGAAAATAGCCACCACGTAGCAAAGGGTAAAAACTGGGCATCTGACAGCCATCAGGATCCAAGACCATAAAGGCTCAAGACCTTACTATTTTAGCTGAAGGCAAAAAGAAAAAAAAAGTAAAACTGGATTTTCCATTGCCACCCATCTGAACTGCTGAAAAGGGAACATTAACTCATTCTACTTTTTAATAGCACAATACACTGTAATATTTAGACACTAAGAGGTAGTAAAAAAAAAAAAAATCTTCATACAAGCAAGCTTACCATGTTCTTAAGTTAAAAATTCTCTATATAATGTCCATATTCTTACTTGACTTAATTTACATTTTATGTTCATAAAAAATCTGCAGTCTTCCAAACACTAAAAAAAGAAAGTATAAGCATGTTTAAAATGAAAAAACTCTTAAAAGGAAAGCCTTTGAAATCTTAGGGGATGTGAAAAACAGGGAGAGAAAAGATGACACAAAACTTGAACCCTGCACTGCAGTCAGAGTCAGTCTAGAAAACTCTTAGTGCCTAATCATAGCCATGTTACAATTTCAAAATTTAAACAGGGATATTTATCCCAAAAAGGGGAAAAAAAGTCACACAGGAATGCAAAGACAAGGAGCACATTAGAAGTCCTGTAAAATTGCTTTCAAATATTTGATAGTGTCTCAATGATAAAATAGCTCTAAAACTAAAGACACCATTATCATAGCAACTCTGATAAAAAGGCCTTTTATAATAAAATTTGTCAATGCAGCAAAATAATCATGATCTGAAGCAAAAGCTTAATAATCGGTTTTTACCAGGTTGATGACATGGATACATACTGTAATCAGGATGTAAAACGTGTGTCTCCTCATCTTCATCTATTGTCTGTCCTAAGGAGAACAGCCTGACACGTCTCATCTTCAGTAGCCTTGGGGAGCTTTCCCGGGCAGTACTCCCAACATCCACAACTACATCTCCAGAAATGACAGTGGGAACAATTTTTTTCAGGAATTCCATTTTTACATGCCCTCTGCGTTCTCAGCATTTACTAAATCCAGCAGTTTAGCTACACGTTCCGGAGCGTGGCTCCCACACCAACTTCCTTGAGCACCGAGGTAGACTTCTCCTGGTGATGTCACGTTGGACCTGGGTGGTGCCAACCCCAGCACGTCAGCTGCCAGCTGCTCCCAGGCAGATTTTAAAGACGTCTAACTGTACGGACTGATAAGAAAACCAAACAACAACAAGCCTATATATTAACCAACGCACACTAAACTCCACACTTGTAGAAGACACCGGATTTAGCACTGCAACAATTTTAAGCGCTAATAAAATGCATGGTGTGTTTTCAAATTTCTATCTGACAGAGTTCAATAGCTCTTAATTTTCATGAAGTGCACAGAGAGTGTTCATCTGCATTTGAAAGATAACTTATCGTTCAGAAAGTCTATGCACCAGCTTTATAAACAAAGTGTCTAACAGCACCACAATTTAAACCATTTGCATTCTCACATAGTTTTAACTACTAGCTACGAAGACACTAACATTTATTAAATATTAAGTACTGTTTTGCAGAGACTGTGATGCTATATTTACCACTTAAAATACTCAATCCACCATCCAGAAAACACCAAGTACAGAAATAACCTGTCTCATTTTGTCCAAATGTCCACTTTATCCCTAGGACCACTTCTCCATACGTGCCTGGTTTAGCTGAGTTTTTTGTTTTCATCTGGGGGAAGTTTAAGTATTGTTCTATAATTAGCTTAAAGACGACATTATGAAAGATGCCTTGCATTTGGAGCGGAAAGCTCAAGGTGGGGGGGGGGGAGAAATACTAGCATAGAAGAATGTTCTTAAATGCTTTCTACATTTGGGAATACACATTAATGTCTGATTGAAAGTATTATTTTCTTTACTAGACTTGGAGTGAAGATCCACAGACACACTACTAGGTAATATTCCCACCTCATTTGACACCAAAGATTGTACACATCGCTGGGAGGAAATCCACTAATTCTCACTCTGAACGTCTGAGCAGCAGCCCGCACGCTTCTGCTATTTTTCTGAAAGGACCTCGGTGTCCAAGACATTTCTGAATGCATCCAACCTAAGTGTGAAGTACAGTACACTACTATACATTCCTTAAAAGAAGGTATTTAATCTAAAATTCACTATTGTGTCTAGCTCTTAAAAAACAACACCAAAAAAAAAAAACCCCCCAAAAAAAATGTACCTCGAGTAACCTGTTTCAGGTCTCAGAGTTCCACTAATGCTCACAAGGGGCTGCTCAGCCCAGCCGTGTCCTTGGATTAAGCTGTCAGTCCTTTACTGACCAACTCTACCGTAACACTTCGTAAGTATTAAATCTAGTTAAGAATGCCACAACTTGAAAAATTTGGTACAAGTTCATTAAAGTTGTCATCTAAGACATTTTTCAAATTCTATACAGACTGAAAACATGCAATATCTTTTGTAGTCAAATATGCATTAAAGTCCCCAAATATTCAAGGTGGTCTACATTTCCCTTGTAAATGAATATAAAATTCTACACAAATTTTTCCCTGTAAATGAATACAAAATTCTGACCTTATCATAAAAGACACATTGTTAGAATATTATTTCCTGCAGTGAAAGATTTGGGAGATCAAGCAAAAAATTGTCCCCATAATGATTTAATGCACAGTATTTTTTCCACCAACTCAGAAAAGTTACACAGAATATATTTTCAGAAAAGCATTTTATGTGTTTTCAGAATAAATAATAAGACATCACAAAGATGATTTGTGATTTTAAAGGATCATGAGTCATTACAAATTCAAGCAATCATTTATTCATAATAGCATTATTTTCTACAGAATTTCTTCTTTTGCCCTTGAAATTTTGCCACAAACCTACTTTGCAGTTTCTAACATTTGGGAACAAAAGAGAAATTCAGACTCTTCTGTGAGACTGGGAATACTTCCAACCATCCACCTGCCAAACTGCAGTTTCCAAAGAAGGGGATAATCAGGTATTTTGAATTGTACCTAACTTAAACGCCCCCTGAAAGGTTCAAACTAGATACCAAAGTGCTCTTAACCACGCTACGGATGTGTTATTATGCATGTGGACACAGGGCGGAGACGACAGAGGAAGTGCAAGTACCTAGTTCATCACTTCAGTTAAACGTGTAAGGTGCGACTTTCTACACAACATGCAGCATGCATGAATTGGCTGTAAATTAAAAAAAATAAAGGTTGAAACTATGGGGTTTTTTTACGAGAAAAGAGAGCAGCCTTTCAAGTAATAGGATTTACAAACAAAACAGAAACAAGTAATAAAAACCACCCACCTTACACATGATCGTATTTCAAGATTAAACTTGATAAACTAATAAAGCTTGTAACACAGATGTATACAAAAAGTTTTTGATTGACTTTTCCTTCAGGATGGCTTCTGTTTGACTCTTAAGAAAAGCACATCAAGGAGTTTCCTACAGAATACGGTTTGGGCTATATACATACTTTTATATGTTTTTGTTTATATATACATACATGATGGCTGGTAGTTAACTCCAGGCCTTCCATACTTCATAACACTCTACGAAAGCAGCATTTTATAAATAATGAAGCTGAAAGCTTACGTTTCTGCCTATGTCATTTCACATACGCTCCTCTCTCACACTTGCTCTTACCGTCTTCTTAAACAGTACAATTATATAATTTTTTTTTTTTTTATATAATCTGAGCAAACTTTACAGATAATCTGTCAGGGGAAAACAAATGAGAAGTCTTAAAATTGTTATACCCAAATTCATCTTTAAAAAGGAACCAGAACAGGCTACAAAAAGCCCTATTTGGTAAATTTTAACACTTTCTTATTCTGGAACCTCTAAATAAAAAAAAAAAGAATGGGAGACTTGAGCTTATGTGGAATTATTATTTGTATTACAGTAAGTCCTTCCATGTCTTTCCGTGTGTATTCCACTTCTGTTACACTCAAAGGACAACTCCAGTTCTGCACTGAAGTGCCTGCTGAGGTCATTCAGGCTTCCCCTGCTGCAATTCCACAGTTAGTGACATAAACAGCAAGAAGACATTAACATTCGAGCAAACAACATTCCAGCTCCACATCCCTCACTAACAGGAATCCACATCAGCAGGGCCTCGCATCAAAAGGAAATACAAACAGATGATGAAACATGCAGAAGCACCACACTCAGAGAGGCAGTGAGTGATCAGAGGGCAACAGCACTTCTCAGAGCACTGTCCTTTTTCCCTTTGGATTAGACCTTTCAGGACACAGAGAGCAAAGGTGTTTGGCAGGGGTGCACAGGAAGAGAAGCTACACAGGAATTCTGTTGAAGCAGGTGAACCTGCTGATGCAGGAACATCCCAACAATGAGAAATGCTGAAAAAACAAAACACAATCAATGGAAGAATCATAGAATGGTTCGGGTTGGAAGGGACCTTAAAGGTCATCTAGTTCCAACCCCCCTGCCGTAGGCAGGGACACCTCCTCCCCCCTGACCAGGCTGCTCAAAGCCCCATCCAGCCTGGCCTTGAACACCTCCAGGGATGGGGCATCCACAGCTTCCCTGGGCAGCCTGTTCCACTGCCTCACCACCCTCACAGTAAAGAATTTCTTCCTAAAAGAAAGAAAGATCCGTGTGAGAGGAAACTATTTGCAAATGCCTTGAGTTCACACATCTAGGGAACTTCTAGAATTAACAATAACAATAGTAAAAGACAACTATGAAACAGACAACATGCTGGGAAGTATAATTTTAGAAGAGTGTCTAGATGCCCTATAGCATACCATAAACATGCATTATTTGATGGGTCTCTTCACAAACAAGCATGCATTACAAACCTTAATTTTTTTAACACAGAATGTTTTTAAAACTATCTCACCCTACTAGAGCAAATCCACCCCAGTCCTACCCGCTTTCGGAGAGAGGACACAAGACTTCCTTTCTAGCTAGCAGGTAAGCTGACCAGACAGGTCCTGGGGTTTTTGAAGGCTGGGAGGAAGAGTGGTGCCCTTTGGCCTTAACGAGATTGCTGTGCTGATCAGGGAATAACAAGGTTCTGAATGAAACATGCACACCACACTGCCCACCCATGGTCCTCCTCCTTCTCTCCTCTGCAGGCTTCTGTGCTGCCACACCGTCAGCTGTGCCAGGCCCGGTGAGCTGGTAACACTGACCTCAAAAGCGGACTGGTTTTAACCAGGATTCATTTGTTGGTGCCACACAGACTGCCCTGCTACACAGGGGAGGGGAACCGTGCGTGGCTTCACAGGCTCCTCCAACACTGACAGAAGTCAACAGTTCAGGGTAGCTTTATTGGCATGGTGGTAACATGCTTCCCACAACTCTTAGCCATAACGATGCTGGCAAAATGGCCGAGTGGTACAACCACACCAGCAGAGAAGGCAGCCGGAGGCGTCCCTGTGCCAGCAAGGTGGAAGCGTGCACCGCAAACCTCCTGGCATTGAATATGATCTCCCCTTCGGTGACACCACTATGGTGTGGCACATCTCCTATCAGGACACAAACC
Source organism: Alca torda (assembly GCA_008658365.1). NCBI lineage: Eukaryota > Metazoa > Chordata > Aves > Charadriiformes > Alcidae > Alca > Alca torda. The sequence continues at coordinate 69,597,698 of CM018079.1, forward strand.
CCTTGCTTTCTCCCAGCTTCTCAGCAATATGACCATGCTGGTAGGACAAAACAACACAAAAAACCACAAAAGCAGAATCATCCCTCCTGCTGGGACACTGGTACTGGAGGCGCTGCCAAAGCAGTCCCAACAGCAAAGACCCAGTAGTACAGAAAGGGTGCAAGTTTTGCCTTCTGAAAAAGCGAGTGTTCCAGGTTATGCAAAGTGGTCTCTACCTCAGTTTGCAGCTCTTCAAGAAACATTAATATTCCTTGAGCTCAAGTTTTAACGATGCATCCTTGAGCCCATATTGGACATAGCATTAGTGTGCACCAAAGAAGCATCATCACTATATTCTTCAACTTGCTAATTTAAACCTGACATCACTGTTTCAAGTGGGAATGAATCTGCTAAAGAAACAGAGCAACTACAATAGCACTCAAGTCTTCAGGAAAAATAAACGAGTACAGGAAGTTTTTCCTTCTTGACCCTCAGAACAGAAGCCTAATTTGTAAGAATTTGTCTTATCCCAATGAAAATAATCTGCTCCCCCCCCACCAAGAAAAGTGAAGATTAGAGATACATAACTGAAAACAGAATAAAACAATAGAGTTAGAAATTGAACTTGCAGTCTAGCCTGTAAGTATAAATTAGCATACCTGCATTAACCTGATGAGAGTTACTGGGTACTGGACAGTTGTGTTATACTTGTTAGCCAATTAGCAGGACACGGTCATAACTTCACACAAAAGCCTGTAGGGGTAGGGAAGACAAACTCCATTTCTTTCTCTGTATACGCTGCACTTTTTTAAATTACAAAACTTATTGCTTTAGAACTTAAATATTTTTTTCTTTAAATACAGAAACTGAACAGACAACGTTACCTCGAAAAATGTATGCATAGGGAGAAAACAGTTTATCTGTCATATTGTGGAGTCATCTCACCCTTTGGCAGTTTGAACTAAGCCCTTGTAAGAACTTGATATATTAGAAGGAATTAACTTTGCATGTTAAAAAGTTTCAAAATTTTAAAAGATATTTAAGACGAGGCTATCCTTCATATAATCTAAAATTACAGTTTACCAGTTAATTCCCAAGCTACTTAGTATTAATGGCTTCCTCGGTCCAGTTCAATTAATGCAATTTCACAGAAAAAAAAACTAAGGACCAGTATAAGAAGGAACAAAGCAATGTAAAATTTTGCAATGAACTATCTCTATACTAGTGTAAACTTGTAGCTATTATTTTGTCTTAAAAAAATACTTTAAACCTAAACCATTTAATCTTTTTATAGTTTGGATTTATTGCTGTTTTTTTAATGTAAACGTGCAAATAGTTTCAGTTCTCCCCATGCTTTTCTGAAAGAAAGTCTAGCTTTCTGTTTCCTGAGAAATGAAAGGAAAGTAAGAAACAACAATCATCTTTTGGTAAAGTTTTCATTTCCTTTCAGTCACTTAAGGTATACTTGCTCTGGGAGGGGGGAGCTGGGTTTTTTGAGCGAGTTGTGGGGCTTTTTCTTTGGAAGGTTGGGGATTTCTGGAGTGTTTGAGGTTTCCTTTTTAAGAGCGTGGCTTTAATTATTTAGCAGTGGTAGAAGTGAAATACAAGTAGAAATAAAATACCTGGCAAAATATATCAATCAGAAGCTGAACAGAAAACACAACTGTTATGTTCACAGACTAGATGCAATATTATCCCATTTAATAAAAAAAGCCCCGAAGTTTTTACGGTTTATGAATTAGGTAATAATTGTGCTTATCTTGAAGTCGCATGCAAGAATACAATGCTTTCCTGAACTCATTAGGCGTTCCCGAGAAGATCGAGGCATTGTCTATCCTGCAGCTGCTACAATCCTCAATTGGGATAAGGATCTGGGTTTCCTGTCGCTAACCTCTTGCTTGTTCCAAGTACTGACGTATCACGTAACATCTTCCAAACCTATGAATTTCTTCCACTGGCAAATTTTCTTCAAATAAGAACATACATTTCAAAGCAAATCCCAGAGTACATACTCTGAATCATACCCAGTCCACGCAAGCAGGAACATCGAGCGAAGACGTCATTACAGAATCCCGTAACAACAGAATTGGCCAGATCTTTTCCATTATAAAAGGATCAAAGTGAATGATGACAAGCATGATGTTGGTATCTCTATGCAATGACATTAAAAAAACCCCAACATTTGAAAAACAAAGGTTCTGTGGAACAGCTAACAGTAAGCTGGTTGCCAACAATGGCAAGACTGCGATGAAATTGGATCTCTAAGGAACAGAGAGCTGAAAACCTTTACTGAAAGGTTTTTAAGTGCTTAATGTAGGTTTGCCTACAGAGAAGCCAGAACATAGACAATAAGCGATAACCAGAGACCAAGCACACACATGCCTCTCCAAAATTACCTAAAAACAGGAGCGCTTCAACATATATTTCCTACACAAATATTTTGTCTATTTGGTTGATGGCAATTTTCACAGCCATCATTTCTGTTCCTGTTAGAATTTTCTCTAGTGCTGCATGAAAGTACACATCTGTAGAAGAATCTCCTCTTGTTTGAAGGGTCAACTTTTAATATTATGCCCAAAGCATAAAATTCAAATGTCCAGGGAAAGAATCTATGGTTTATCACTCAAACTAATCTTCATTCCAATCCCAAAAGTGCATACAGCACCAGTTTATCCCGTTTCTCTTACCAAGCCTGACCTAATTTTGGTTTACTGCTTAAAATTTTATAGAAGGAAAGTATGTTTAGAATGTTACCAATCTGTGAAAATTTTCATTATCCTTTTTTCATTGTAACTCTTCTCTGTGGCTTCTATTAATTAAAAAAAGCAGGCTTACTGAGTTCACAGTACAAGCTTAGTTTCCAGTACCAATGAAAATCCTCTGGACATCGAGATTAAATACAGGTTGTGTCTTGGTTTACATAGCATTCATCCACTCTAATTGATTTTAGTTCTTCCCTTGCAAAATGTAGAGTTTTGAAATGTAGTCACAGAAAAGTTTACCTACACTGAAAAACAGACAGTAGAAATTAACACCCAACCTCGTAAAAAAAACCTGAGTGGGAAAATTCCCGAGTCCGTTTGCATGGACTGACATGCTCAAGTCTCTACTGGTTCAGGCATACGCCTTCCATGCTGTTATACAGATCATACTACTAAAACTCTATACGTATAAAACTAAATAATACTCTATACATACATACTAAAACACTATATATATAATATAGTCTCATAGTGAAATATATTTATATAATAAGATTTAAGGTAGCTGAGAAGCAATATAATTTTAAACCTCGTATGATATATAGTCCTCTTATATAAAATTTCATAGCGTGATCTCTTTCTAGTAACAAAACCACAGTGCCAGAGAAGGACATACAGCGAGACATCAAGATCCATAGGTTAATATTAGTCATAAAAGAAAGAAGAACTTCATTTTCTTAAGTTATATCGTTGTTCATCAACAAGGGTAGCTAAAGGAAGGCACTGAACATAAATTATTTCTCACACAGATGCTACCTGTGGGACTTCAGGAAGTTACTCTCAGCTAGAGGATATAGGTAGTTAAAATTAATGTATCTATTTTCTTGACAGGATACTAATCAGAAAAAAAGTTAGCTACCAAGTATATTTGCCCACAGATGTGTTGGGACACTAACTTTAAAACTTCTCCCTTCTCATCTCTTCTGTCTCAAAGACAGAAATAATAATCTCTGAAGTGTTGCAAAGTTTTTCTAGTGGAGATATATGCTTAGATTTTAAAATAGTAGGTTTTCCTCTAAACCCTAAATGAAAGATTTCGTTCAATGTAAAGCAACAGCACTCCAATTCTTCAGCAAAATATAGATGTCTTTGCCCCTTCTTTTTACTCAATAACTTGAATGCATTTCCATTTAATAATCTGAACATAACCAGAAGGAATAAATGCTGCTGCAATAACTGTAATTTGTTTTAAATAGAAAACAGCCCAATCTATCAGTTCTTACAATAAATGGAGTTGTACTAGGCACTCTGGGCTGAAGTCTTCAACATTTTATGGCTTACAGAAAGATTGGCACCTGTATTAAAGGCAAACAAATTTACTTCTGCTCAGATCAAGATGCCTTTCTTGCCTATTATGGACATGTAATGATTATATTAAATTCAAGTCAGTGGAAAAGATACTTAAGGAACTTTCTTTATTAGATAGCACATGATCTGAGTACTCTTTACCATAGTAATACATCAGATGAATAGTGACTATTTAAAGCCAATGTTTTATGTAAATTTTGTAACCCTAAAATAGAGTAAAGGTTTTTCCATACACAAACATAGAATGTTCATAGATATTCTTTCCATGGAACAGGCTTTTTCACTTAACATTCGATTGTCTCCTGTCTTAAGAAGAAAAAAAAAAAAAACGACAGACAGAATTTTGGTAACAACCAGACCATCAGATGCAGCAGAAGATGCTCCCAGTGGAGCACCATGTGGGCCTATGGGAACCCCAGTATTGTAGCTGTAGTATATAAACATTTGTAAAGTGTCATTCATGTTTAACAGAAAACAGAGCTACCCTTTCAACGCTATAGATGTTCACATATAGCAGAACTAAAGTATTTTAAGTGACTATATTCATTTCTAAAAGGAACAAAGAAAAAAGGCAGGGAAATGGCACTTTTATAATTTCTAGAAAGGAAAGAGAATAGATGTAATTTAGGTTTGTTTGGCAAGGTTTTGTTTCAGGGCTTTGAGCAGAGGAGAGGAAATACTAACTTTCTGTGTAAGTTCTTGGATGAAATCTCATTTACTCTTCCTATTGAAAAGCTACAACATACTTGAGATGAAACAGAGGTCCAACTAAGTCAGGTACTAAATCAAGGTCCAAAAAATCAAGGTCTCCCTAGTAAACAAGGGAGAAAAAAATAAAAAGTTTAAAACCCAGCAATTTGGGATTATTAGCAAATAAGAAAACACAGTTGCCATATGCACTGATAAAATAAATAATTCTCAGTACATCAAAGTCACTAAGTAAATATGTGGGAAGACGAAGGAACCTAAACCAACAAATTGTTGAGCCACCCAAGAGAAAGCTTCCATTTTTATCCTAGATGGAACATTTATGTACTTATGCACACCTATGCAAGTTTGCTTACTAAAAATCAGTCATATTATCACAGTAAAGCTTATGAAATTGCAGAGGGGTAAACAAGACCACCATAAATTAAAGAAACCCACAGAAACAACACATGACATGCTAACTGTGCAGCTTCAGAAGCCAGGTGAACAGACCTTCCTTAAAAGACAGCTATGAAGGCAAAGGTGGTGGTCCATCACACAGGCTCCCTGCTCAGGCATTCTGACACTGATCTGGGGCAACAGAAAAGCTCAAAGGGCACCTTGATGTATTAGTTCTTCCCAAGATCACAAATTAAGACGGATCTATAGAACAGACTGACACATCATGAATGACAACTTGAAAATCACAGATTAAGACAAAACATGACAGTGAACATTTTAGCTAACATATAGCATCAGATTAAAAAGGATTATTCTAACACCAGAAGAAGCATATGTGAGATAAGCATGTATTGTGAAAGAATTTAAGAAAAAAATTTTTTTTTTATTTGGAAGAAAATTGCTGTATTACACCTATCCGAAGGAGAGGTTAAGCCTGTTCCTATAAAAGTGACAAGAAAAAAAAAACTTGCCTTTGATAGAGGCAACCATTGAAATTTAAGGACAGAGCTGAACGTGTTCACCCAGGAAGGCAAGGATTCCTTTATTTAAAGAAAAATTGGCGTTCCAGTCATCTGATTAGAATAGAAAGACTAAAGAAGACCTGTGTCCTTTCCTCACTTGTGGCTTTTTAAATAGCCTAATAATAAAAGACTTCTAAGTGTCATAGTGAAAGACAGGAGGATTCTTTTTCAAAAAAGTTTCAGAGGCTGGAATTACTTCCTCCTTAAGGAAGATACCACAAAGCCAACTTTACTGCTTTCCATTTCTTAGTAACTAATTTTCAAAATCATCCATTCTTGTCAAGTTAATGTGCAGTAAACAGGAAGAAAAAAAATTATCTACAGAGAACGTAACATACACATTTTTAACACACACAGGTCAGCTTATAATACAATTGTTTCAAGATGTCTACAAATGGAAATGCACAGGTGTCAAGACTACCATTTTGCTCACATTAGGATTATCTTTCATCATTCACACAGAAGAGCCAATGAAATATAGTTAAAATTAAGAATATTAGCTAAGTAGACCATAGAAAGAGGAGGCCCCTTTCCTCACACAACACTGTTATTCCTTCCTTGACTCTGCTGTACATTTTAGCCTGAATCCTTATATCCTTTAAGGTATGCCTCAAAGGATCGGGGACATTTTGCGGTTGTTGTTGTTACCGTACTGTCCACACCAGAAGTGAGCCTTGCTGCACTTCAGAAGCTATTTCTGAGCCAGAGATACTTACTGAGGAAGAGCTAAGGAGGACAGCAGAGGTGAGAACTTCATGATCAGTGGTGCGCTGTAGGTGCAAAGTGCCCAGAGCCGAGTGAGGCAGGATGTGTTAAGCCACGCTGGGCAGAAGCACAAGGGAGGGGAACTCACAGAGTTTCCACAGGAAAGCTCTGCAACTACGCAAGAGGTATCAGAAGTAGCTGCATCACTTGTGCTTCAGTCTGAAAAAATGCCTGTCATTTTCTCCCCATCTTTGAAGTACTTGTTTTGTATTCAGTGTTTTCATTAGCTACTAGCCAAGGGATAGGTATTTTCCAGTTCCCTAAAGACTGCTGGTTTCCATTCCATTATATATCATAGATGTAATATAGAGTCTTTACTGTAACTTGTGCAGTTACTCTACACCTTGATAAAGAAGTTGTTTCTTTTAAAATTAAGCATCTCTCCGAGTGAATTCTTTTCAAGCAAACAGTTGCTGGCTGCACATGGAGAACAGCAGCATCTCCACAACCAATAGTAAAATAGCCGACCAAAAAGAGTGTTAAAAATAAGATTTTAAGATACATACGCATACAGATAGCTGTATACAAATAAATTTCAGAGCTGTAATAGTGCAAAGTTAACAAAGTTAGTTAGCAGTCAAGAGTTTCTTTCTCCACCACCTTCTTGCTGATGCATAAGCAGACTTCTAAAAGAAATACGCAACAGTTCAAGCCTCTTTGAAGGCCAAATGGATTTAATTTTAGCTGTTAAAGAACACTACTAATAGGGCCTTGTATCTTATGTTCAATATACAAGGCAGATTACATTAAACCAAACATATGGTCATAAAGAATTCTTAATCAAACTAAAAACTATCTTTCATGATAAAGATACATAGCTGTTCTCCGTGACAGAAAACAAGTTCAGAAAGAAAAGCTTTAAAAAAGGTTGAAAACAGGACTTTTATGAATGTCGGATGTTGCTACAAAACTTACCTAACCCTGACCTTCTAGACATGAGCAGCACCAAAAATCCCCAGAATCCTGGGGAAGGTAAATCCTACAAAACAGGTTCAAGTTTTTTCCCCCCTAGTCTGACACACACACAGTTTTCCCACTCCACAGATTAAGCTGCTCTTCTGTGTCCCTATTAGCATTTTCATCTTCTGTTTTCTTGCAGACGTGTCCCAGATATTCCACATTATTTGAACAACACGAGGCACTAAGTGCAAGGAATTCTGCAAGTCATTTGTCACTGCCAGTAAGCATGGCCTGCACAGCTCTTCAGCAGAAACATAGCTCCAGTTGGGCAGGAGAGCGAGAACTAATGTTCAAAGGCCGGGGGGGGGGGGGGGGGGGGCAGTCCGCAAAAACCCCTATTCGAAGTTGGTGAACCCCACTGAGCTATATAAAATACAAAACACATCTTAATAGAAACTTTGTAATAAAAAAAGAACTTAAGTGTTTCCACTTATTTCCCCACTATCTATCTTACAACTCTGTAGACACAGCCAATGAAACTGCTGAGCAGGGTACTGAGTACCAAGTGCTGCTTTAATCCTAAATGATTATGTGAGGGGAAAAAAATAAAAAAAAAAAAAAAAAACCCAAAAAAACACCAAACCACTTTTCTCCTCTTGATGGTCCTTTATTTTCTTAATTATGTGGGGAAAAAAACTTAACCAAACTTACATGTTACAGCCGCAAAAACACTTGTAGTGTATGAACAGGTACATTAATTGCACTGTTTAGCAATTGCATTTACAGCCAGAAATAGGCTTTCCAGCATAACTGATGCCCCAGACAATTTTTCAGAGCAGTCATGTAGTCTTCACCATGAGAGCTTTTCGAGACCTGACTGGATAAAGCCCTGAGCAAGCGGATCTGCTGATCAGGGAACTGATTCCAGGGAGTAAATTAGTAACAGAAAAGAAAAATGACAGCTAGCACATTTTTCCAGCTATATATTATTTTTTTCTTCTCACACGTATTTTTAAAGGAAAGCACTTAAGAAAAGACTGTCTCTGCATTCTCCGACAGGAAAATACACCCTGACAGATGACTTGTTTTTACCTTTTGATAAAGTGAAAAAAACCCCAAACAATCCATGTTTATTGGCTACACGCAATGCAAGAGGTTTTTAACACTGAAGACAGACAATAGATACAAAAGCTAAGGACCCAATGCTAAGTATATTTTTTTTAAACCTACCATCTGATTGCTTTCTACGCATCTATCAGTAAATATAGGAAGTATAACAATTACTGAGAAGTATTCAAAAAACTAGATCAGCACTGAACAGCCTTCTTTCCAATAAGGAAAAACTACACAAAATTCAACCCTGAATACTCGACATGTGTCCCTGAAGCATGTTTTCTATATAAACATATAGAAATGTAGAAACATACATAATCATTAAAACCTTTTAAAGCGAGGTAAAACTATAGAGTTGTCCAAAGCATGATAAGCACTCACAAGAGAACAATTTACAGTAAAAAACTATACTAATGTCCTCAAATGCCCTGCCTCCATGTTTCTGTTTCATTTAAAAGACTGATCTGGAGTTCCTACTCTAATGCTAAAAAGTGCATTTGCCTTCCTTGAGCAACAGAAAGATATGGAAGTTCAAGGTAAACTTCTGCAGCAACAAATTTATTATCTTTTGAGAGAAAGAATACGTACGTCAGAACAAAAATAATTATGGTATAAAATTCTAACAAAAGACAGTGAAGCATGTCAGCATGTTCTATGACTTGAAATGAAAGCCAGTGACAGAGGCAGACAACAGGGATATGATCCACTGGAGATGATCCAAAGGCAGAACTTTTGATACAATCAAATCCTATTTTATTGTATACCTCTCCTGTAAAGAATACATAGGACAATGCAATAAAGGAAATCAAGAGCTATCCTAAAAATATTATAGAAAATGTAATATTATAGTTATTAATTATAATTAGTTAACAATAGAACATATAATATTCTATTACATTCTATAAAGAAATATTATAGAATATATAATTAACACAGAATGTGTTGAATACCGAAGTCCATATAGCAAATACTGTAGAAACAACTGTACTTAAATATTTTCCTCCTGTCACGCCAACATACTCTGTTCGCAAAGGCCAAAAGGAAGTACAGTCTATCAGCTTTACTACTTGACTATAGGGAAGCTGCACGTTGCATTATCTTTGAAGGACAGGTTAGATGTTGGATTACGTAGATCCATCCATACCCATTTCAGCTCAGAAGTGCTTCATCCATTGCCCTGTGCTTCACAGCAATATGGATCTATTTACTACTGGTAAAATCCTTACATAAAGGGCAGTAAAGAAAACAGCATCTATATAAGGAATCGTGACTGCCTTTACTAATTAGCTGCATTACCTGCCTTCATCCACAAGAGGACAGAGCTCAGCCACCTGCCCACCCACTAGAAAGGAGGACTCTATTAGCACCAAGAAGTCAGATTTGCATTGAGCACAGAAATTCATGAAAGAAAACTTGAGAAAACTACTGAACATACAGAAATTACATGAGAGAATTACTACATGTACAATTTGAGGATTACTAAATGTACAGGAACCACATCTTCAGGAAGATGTGAGCTGCAGATGATTGGAAGATGGGAGGCTGCTTGCCCTGTTCTTAACCTCTTCCTTAGACATTCACTTTTGGCCATGATCAGTTACTATACTGCGTTAAATCAAATGTTCTTATTTGATTTAAGACAGTACAGACATCCTTCTATTCAGATAATTCATATCTGAAGTAGTAGTGTGATAACAGTACAATAAAGATAACAAAGACCTAAGCAAAAAGGAAAAAAAAATAGATGCATGAAAATTTATTTATAACAGAATTGTGAAAAAGGTCTTACCACTTAAAAGCCATTGTTAACCACCGATGAGAGCCGTTAGCGTTTCACACTTAGGATGGATCCATCAAGACATTTTCCCCCCAAGTCCAATGTGTGCTTAGAGATGTGACAGTGGACAAAGATGTAAACAGCTACGAATCAGCTGGTCTGTAGCCAAATATTGGAGAAAGGGCTCCAAACACAGCACAGACAAATGATGTAGAGAATGCTGAAAAGAAAGTGAGAAAAACCAGTCAAACCTCAGACACTTATTCAATGCAGATGTCAACATTTTCCAAAAGCTTTAGAATTCCGATTTTTTTCATTGAAAAGTAACAAACGATAAAAATCTGTTACACGTCTTCAGAATTGCTGTTCTGCTCAGAAGCTAATGATTCTTAATGATTTTTTTCCCATGAAAAAGAGAAAAATTAAAATTGACACCAAAATAAAATCTAGCTTCCCACACAGTTTATTTTACATACATCCATTCTTTATGTAGAGTTTTAGTTGTACTTTAATTATGAACATACTTTATTAATCTTATATACAGTCACTCTCAAAAGTAAGTCATTCTGAAGCAAATTTCTCATAATAGTCCTTTTATTTCTTTTCTGATTTTGGGTTTGTTTTTTTTTTTTTTCCTGCTTGGTTAGCAGGAGGATGTGGTCAGAAAAAGAAACAAACAATCCTTCAGCTGTGTCTCCCTAACAAAAGCCTTGAGAACTACTGGAGATTCCTTCACAACAGAAGTTTGTATGCAACTTGCATACTTGTCACAACTTGCCTAAGCGGCAGAGATTGTTTTTGTTCTTCTAGACTGCCAAACTACAGCAAAAGCACTTTAGTATTTTTAATTTTGCCCTGGAGGCAGATCAAGCACTTTTAACTGCTTTAACAACTCAAGTCTCAACCTGCAGTGGCAATCCACCACTCCTGATCATCTAGTTTGTATGGAAAAAAAAAATATAGTAGTTTGGGTTTTTTTTAAAGTCATAGCCTGAAAAATTGCAGGTATGTGAAAAGACGTGTACACTCAACAAGACTTTATCAGCACTCTGATGCAACACCAATGTACTAGTTTTCTTTAGGGATGTGTGAACTATTCAATCATGGTCAATTCTTTTATGTAGTTTGTTCTACTTCTTAATTAGTGTTTCCAAAAATACAAGAGAGACCCACATAATAAGTGCAAACTGAAGGTAAAAAGCCATATCTTGAATATTTTAAGATTTAAAAGAAAGTTTAAAAGTGGGACTTAAAGACCATCAGGAAAATTAGATAAGCTTTTGCAAATAGGAAGCAAGCTGACGCTTATATATAAAGTGGGAACATACTATGTAATTCCTTGAAAAAAGCAAGTCAAGTTTTTTGAAGACTTGACCAGTTATAAAAGGAAGTGTTCAAAGACAGATAAATTCTAACTCTGAATTTTACCTGCTAAATTGCAACTCTCAAAAATGTCAACTGCTTTCTATAGTTTGTGCATTTGACAGTACGGTGCATCAAATCAGCACCACTTTTTCCTCTTCAGACAATTAGGGAGAGCAAATACTGTTTTCTACTCAGCAGAAATGTACAGCCTTTCATCCTGCCTACATCAATAAACTGCACTGTTCACTTTTTTCTCTTTTCACCTTTTTTAGAAAAGAGAAGAAGTAGTTTAACTCAACTCATGCAAAACCTTACATCCACTCCAGTTTGGAAGCGAGTGGGTTGGCTGTCCTTTAAACACCTTCCCAATTACACCCGCTGTGAACAGCACTTTGAGGAAATCAAAACCATGCCATATTACTCTCCATAAAACTGAAAGAATACGCAGACAGAAATCCAACCTTGGCATATTGCTGGCATTTTAGCTCGCTTTCTCAAGGGAACCATACATTCAGAGATACATAACCCCTTCTGTTGAGGGGCTTCCCTTCTCACTGTGTCGAGGACAAATACAGACAAGCCCAGTCTGTGCTTCTTACTCATCTTCATTCTTCATCACACCAGACTGCATCTCCCCCCCACCCCAACACACTATCCAACAGCCCAGACGCTTAATGGAGGAAATAAGCTGAAAACTAACTCAACTGTTCAAGCTTTAGGAGAAGATACTGATGTTTCAGTTCGGCTGGTAGAGTGTTTGGAAAGAGCTTGGAAAGTGGGAGGCAAAGGAAAACTCGCTTGAGGTATTCAAGTTTTTTAGTAGTACATACTGGGCAATAATAAACTTCAAATTGCAGCTGCTGCCCAGAAGTTCAAGTACACCTTGAGTTGTATTCGAATACAACCTAAGGTATCCTACAGAATCGATCTGATCAGATTAAGCCTGACTACAGGAAAAAAAAGTAACGGAAAAGGTAGCAAGCAGTAATGTCGAAAGTCTCCCACGAAGCTTACAGTAACTACAGCACATTCCTGGAGGGAAGTTCATTGGGCTTCATTTCCTAAGGGCAGCTTACAACTTGAAGTTAAAATGTAACTATACTTTATCAGATTTGAAGTCAAAGGTATCATGCAGGAGGAGGTTCAGTGTTTGGGATTCACCCTTGTGGAAGATTTATGAAAAGCTAAGAACCAGAACACAACAAAACTACAAAATAAAGTTCAAAGTACAAGAGGTTAGCTATTATAATGTTTAAAAAAAAAATAATTCAAATGACACTGCTGCTACTCCTAAGTTTTCATACAAAAAAAAAAAAAAAAACAAACCCAAAATCAGAACTCCTCTAACATCCTGAATTGGAAAACACAGCTAAAAATCCAGTCAACCTCAAACCTGTCCAAGTAACAGCATATATAACTTGTATTAGGTGAACTTTTTCTGGGAGGGGTGTTTAAACAAGAATTTTTATCTCAATTATTTTCAAGTTGATATATTATATTCACAGAGTAGCTGCTATAATGTTCGCTACTATGCAAGACTGAACTCAATTTTACCTTGTGAGCAGCAATTAGATGCTCTAATACAGCATGCTTTTTGCCACTGCTAAGTGTAGGAGAAGCGGTACAGAATACCACTTTCAAAAACTTCAGGGAAGGGGATTAAAAGTAATGTTGCAGGAAAACAGTGTCAGCACCTATGTACAACACACTCTATTAGGGCCTTTTTATAATTACTGGCCCAAAAGATTTAATGGGTTGATACTTCAGAAGAAAGAAAGTAAGAAATACTAATAGTTTTAACCAACTGCTAGAAGCAGTGTTTTCCATGCTATAAACCCTATGCAGGCTTCAATACACTACGTGTTTGCTCCACTACTTTGCTACGCTAAGGTAAAGTAAAGGCAAAGATTAATTAGTTTTTAACACATCATTTTAAAAATTACAACAAAAAGTTGCTAATAAACCAGTTTGGGCCAAACACTTACAGAATGGCACCATGGTCACTCAAACACATGGCTGACTGATACCTTCGATATTTCATAGAGCTTGGCTAAGTAACTTGCTGCCATAAGCAGTCCTAACATAACACACTATCCATTGTGAGCTCTGGTCCTCTGTCACTGTCCCCCTCGTCCCCTCCCCAAGGTGATGGCAGGTGCAGTAAGAGCCCATACGATGAAGAAACACATCAGGCCACCAGGCAAAGTAAAGCCGGACTTCAGCCCAAGGCTCACGACTTGCACCACCCCTCATGCAAGGGGTAGAAGGAAAATAAACCGCCATGATAACTATATCCCAGATTTATTATACAACACATTGACCATATATAAGATTTTCCAGTTACCGACCAATTAAGCAATTTTTCCACTACAGCACTGGGAGATGCTACCTGTGGGACAAAAGATTTTCAGGGGCTGCCCAGTTCCTCCATTCTCCCAACCTTATCCTCAGCAATAGTCTGCACAGCTACACTGTACCTAGCTTGCTGCTTGCTTTCCTCCCAAATAAGAGAGATTAGCGGCTGTACCAGAAGTGAGAAAACAGAGTTTGAGAGCACCTGGATACTACAGAAGCTATTTCTAAGATAACTACCCCATGAGTGTGGATTTTATAAGAATACAAAGGGGGAATGAAGCTTTCCAGGTTGCCGATACCCAATCCTGCTCCCTTTCTTTCCTGAAGCTTGGCACACTTTGTCTTAACAGATTTTTAGTAACAATTTGCTTCTTTTGCTCCTCATAGAAGTTTCAGTTATATTAATAATTTAACAAACATATAACAATACTCAACTCCAGAAACTAAAAACGATCACACGATTAACTGAGTGTTATTAAATGCTGCCAAGAACATGGTGGGTCATGCAGTACTTTCCCTGATTTCACCAAGCATCTCCTTACTGAAAGACAGCATTTCTTCCACTCCACCATCCACACAACCAGTGAGACTGGGTGGCTGCTGATCAATTAACTATGGGGAAACAAAAAAGTTGTAAGCAGGAGAGAAGCAACAGTCCCCAATGCAAAAAGCAAGTCTTCCGGGGCCTTGGGAGAGAACTTCGTTAAATACAGATATTGCAAATGGAAGATGCATAGATCATAGGCAAGAAACTGAGGTAGGCTCAGCTTCTACGTAACTGATGTGCAAAGGAGATAACGCTCACGAGGCAGATCAAGACCCCCGAAGGGGAATCACGGCAAAAGAAGAAGAGGATGCATATCTCAGTTGTACCAAAACTTTGGAATATAGCCAACCATCTGCACATGAGAACTACATTTGTTTTACTGGTTCAACGCTTTCTCTTCATAAGAATTATAAATAGCTCTCCATTTACAAACTGACAAACTTTAATTGAAAAGACTCCCATAGAATCCCCATTTGTAGTTGAGAAGGATTTGCAAGATAAAATTCAGAGGAGGGCTTGGCACCAAATGTGTAATAACTTGACCATGATAACTCAAATTTAAAAATGTATATTTGCATTCTCCTTTCCTTAGTTAGCAGGAAAAGGGACTAAGAAAAGTATGTGAGTCACAAATCATGTCCATTGGGCCAGCACCACAAGATCTGTCTGTTCTTTAAATTTTGATTATAACTTTTGATCTTCCGGTATCTCATTTCAGAGTATTAGAAATACGCCAAAACTCAAACTGTGTTTTGACCAGAGCACAGTAGGTATCTCCATCTAGGCATAAGACCTTTCAATTCTCTCAGATTAGCCTCTTAATAAAAATTGCCTTTAGTAGCGCCACAGCCCAAGGAACCCACTGCCTTCAAAAACCAGCAATGCAAGACTTCCTCAATTACAGCTTCCCTTGGTACAAACTCTGTCTCTCACCTTTACGCTTGCTATTTTCTGATTGTTGATTTAAAGGAGCATTTCCTCAGCTGTAGTACAGAACAAGTGATTTTATTTTGGGCCCCAAAAAAGTGACCTTAGTTATTTTCTATCATACAAACTATAAGTTGGGACTAGCTACCAGAGAGAAAGTGTTTCTGTGCTGCTTTTCAAGAAACTGCGAAATATAATGAGTGTCCAATCTGCAAGTGATCTGCAAAGGACCAAGAAATTGTACCTCTCTTCTGTTAGCATCAGAGGTTGTAAGCAATCCCTATATTAAGATTACCTCAAGTGGATGTTGCTTCCACCAAGAAAACAGCTAAAACCAAGTCTGTGCCAGAACAAATTTTTAAATATTACACACAAGTATTTCAAAGGGGAGTAATGAATAAGACTCCGGCTTGCTTCATCTTATGTCACCTAGACGCTTATCATCACTTGTTTCTTCTTACTTCATATGCACTCTGGAGGGGAAATGTCACACCATAACCAACAGCAACAACGACCTTCTTCCTCAGATGCACTGCTGCCCGCAACAACAAAACAAAAGAGTGCACCTACAGCATTTGCAGTGGCTCCTACTAAAGCTCTTGCAGCCATTGATCTCAACGCCATCATTCACCAGATCTACATGAACAAAGTTTCAGCAACAGCAAAAGCAAGGACTTCCACGAGTGCAGTGTAGGCAAGAAGCCTCAAAATCTGACCTCTGCACCACCACTACTATAGCAACAACAGGGAAAATGCAAAAAAAAATGACAAATGGCTCTAGAAACTTAACTCCTTTTTTTCCTTTTTATAAAATAAACTGCAAGCACAGACTAAACTAAGAATCAGCCTACAAGCATGAAACCAAATAATTAAATCCAAAGAACAGGAAGCTTATATCACACCTTCAAACTGCTTTTGGCAATTTCCTACTATTGAAAGTACCTCAAACCAAAACCAGTAATTCTTTTTTATTCAATAAGCTTTTGTAGATCAACATCTAGCAGGGTTCAAGCACTTGGAGCTACTGAACGAAAAATCAACAGTTTACGTACTATTTTTCCTCCCTTAACAGACTGTTAAAGCTAAAAATACATTCTCTTTCTTAAAAAGTGCCAAAGACTATTAAATCACTGACCAGTTTTATTACTGTGCCCGTACAAAGAGAAAGAAAAATACGTGGCAATAAAATTTTTCTTTAGCTATTATATGCCATTAGGAGGAACCAATGTGAACTTTACGCACATTCAGTACCGAAGTCTATGTGGATTTAAATTTAAAAAAAAAAAAAAAAAAAGGAAAGGAAAGGAAAGGAAAGGAAAGGAAAGAAAAGAAAAGAAAAGAAAAAAAAGAAGAAACATACACAAAACCCACTTTACTCCCTTGAAGTAGGAAGATGCTTTTGCTGCTCCCTCTCTCCAGAGCAACTTCAATAGAGGTTAAACTCCGGTCCTATATATAAAATGCTAGTAGTTCTTCAAATATACTGACGAGACATTGTTGGGAGTATAACAGCAGTTTTCTTATCTACTCAGGCAGTTGCGGAAAAACATGCTTAAATTCATATATCCCAACCTAGTACAGTATTTTCTGGCCTACACAAATACTAAATAAAAGGCAGTAGTACTAACTGCTTTTGAAATGCAACAGAGTGAGGACTTTGTTGTACTTGCAGACCATCTCTACCCTTTTTTTTTTTTCTTAAACAGCATTCAATCTGAAGAGTTCACAGAGTTTGTATTCACACGGGCTGAGATGTGAACTTGCTGTTTCACTTTAACGGAAGCCCATGTGAGGCCAGTCTGCATTCTCCAGCATGACAATAAGATAAACAGAAAAGTAGCTGAAATAATCTTCTTGTTTCTAGGCACAAAACATTACAAAAGCCCTACTGATATTCTCTCTCCTATGCATCCTACTCTTCTCATAACAAAGGCATACTAGTTTTCAAATACCCACCTGCTAAATTGAAAATATCTTCTGAAGACTTGTATGACTAACATATGCCAATTCTTAAACTTGGAACATCTGCATCTCTCTAACTAGAGTCACGTAAAGATTTTATACCTTTCAACTATATAGTTATATGCAAGAGTTTTATATACTAGATATGGTGTTAAGGGAGCATGCAATAAAAGCTACACTAAGATTATAAGAGGCTAGGAAATACTTGGAAACAGAACTATTTATTCTTAATTTTAAAATGCAAGTCAAGAGAACAACTTGCACTACACGACAACACAGAATGCACTATGCAGTACCTTCTTTACATATCGTTCCAGGAGATGCAAGGTTGGGCTTCAAATTGGATCACATCAGTTGCACACAATTTACCCCTCCACACCACAAAAATACAAGTACAATCTGTGCCTACCTAATTGCTTGTTTACAGATTTTGAATAACAGACTATAGTATCAGAGGTTGATCATGACATACAGTAAGAGGAGTGTTTTTAAAAGTTTTTAAATAAATTCATTTTTTCCCTATTCAGCAAAGGTCCAAAAGTATTTGAAAGTGTTAGTTAAAGAAATGTGTATAGTAGTAGGTAAAGACTCTCAGATTCCTCTCCCAAAAGTCTGATCTATTCATTTTGTGCTTTTGTCCACCTAGGTTTTTGTTCTTTTGTCCGCACGCTTGCTATGCACCACTTCACACCAGTATCAGCTATTCTAGAATTATTCACCTATTAATTTTGCAGGTAGGTACATGTAAATACATATATACACACACACACAAACGTATGTATCAACTCCATCTGAAGAAATACCTCTGACCTCCAGCTTTATATGCAATTATCTACCACCAAGTAGGTTCAAATGGGGAAGCAGAGGTGAGGTCTAACCTGAAGGAACAGACGGAATGGGGCAGCATCTCCATGATCTCTGCGTCTATAGGAAATGGAGAAACAAACAGGTTTGCCATATTTGAGTGAAGGTGTCAGGGACACCTACCGTTAACTGCTACTCCTCCCGAGATCAAGAGCACTCATTCCCAACTCCTTTCTCTTTAGGAGCTGAGGCGGGGTATCCAGGAGCTCCCCGAGTCACTGCAAGAGCACCAGCCATCATGGGATCAGCTACTACTCACCACCCCACCCCAGGGAATACACAGGCAGTCAGCAGTCACAGTGCACAAGACAGTAATTCTTCAGTTTTTTGGATGACATCTTTTTTGGATGACGACTACAGAGGTAGAAATTTTACCATTTTTGCTTACAGCAATCTTTTTTAACATGATCATGGCAGATTAGATTAGTTCAATTTAAGATCATGAGAACTCTGTCAATGTCAAAACGTTCAGCTGCCACAGACACAACCCTAACAGTTCTTTCTGGTTTAGCACAAGAACAGAAATGGTGTTGATAAGGACTATTCTCATGCAAGGCAGATAAAAATGCCTAGGAACACTTCAACTTACCTTTCATGCTAGCTTCTCCAGAGAAAATTAGTCTTTGTCCACTGTTAACTACTGTTAACTACAAGTCCCCTTTAGGGCATGATGTTTACAAAAGAAGATGCTTCTTCATTTTGCAAAACTGGGCAACATCACTGGAGAAATAAAGTCAATCTTTGCAGTATCAACTTCAAATGTGAATTTCCGAGACCTGGTTTTATCGTAACATTCTCAAGTCTTATGGTATAGATATTCCCTCGGGTTTGGGGGGGGGGTTGTGGTTTGTTTTTTTTTTTTTAATTAATTTCACTTCTTTTATTCTCTTTTAACAGTCTCCCACATTGAACTACTAGAGCCTTATCTTTTGGACCAAGTACAACAAACTATCCGTATTTGTAGTTTTCACCACTCTCCCCAGCTCTTATTTTATAAACATATCCAACATTATGTGCAGTTACTCCAAACAAATAAACTTAAATGCACAGGGCTCGCAAAACCCACACAGTTGTTCTCTTTGATACTACTACAAAAAACAAGTAGCAAAAGATCAACAGCAGTAAGTCTTCCATGAAAGGCTAAACAAGCAGGGTTAAATACTGCAGAGCAGGTCTTACCCATGTTCTCACAAGGATCTTTTCAGCACTTTCTTGCCTCTAAAAATGATACCGGGTTTTTCTTTCCACTCTTCTCCCTTGCTTCTTCGCACATTGCTAGGGGTAGCTTTTGGGTCCCTGAATACTTTCTGCACGAATGTTACTTACATCACTCCCACCGTGACCTGAACTATGGTAGGCCCAAGGACTGTTGCCACCAGTGATACTTTCAATGCTGTATTTAACCTATAGCTTCTCTTCCATTTAACTTAACACACGTCAGTACTAATATTTTTTGTTATAAAGTTGCAGCTTATGAAGCCAAGGCATAGAAACCTTGAGAGGACTGAGGAAAGAAACCAGGATCCTAAAGTTTACCAGCAAGATATTTTTGCCAGAGCATTAAGAGACCTCTATGAAGTCCCACTGGAACCTCCTCTGGAATACTTCATACAAGTCTGGTCAATGCACGCTAAAAAGACTAATTCATATATAAAAGAAGGCAACAATGGGACTTTGGGATGATCAGGTGAACAGGAAACGTCTCACTCAAAGAAGAGAGAGTCTGGTTTATCTGGTTTAGCAAAATTATACTATTACTCTGTAGAAATACACTGAAGATAAGCAGAATACACATTACAAAGGAAGAATTGCTATTTAAGCTGAAAAATAATGTTGGCAACTGCCACTGACGTAAACTGCTATTAATATACACTCTGAAAATTAAAAATACTCCCAAGAATCAGTTATTTATTTCTGAAGCAGTCTTCCAATAGTTAGATGACAAAGCTTGTTTTGTTTTTATCATCATCATCTCATGTAATTTCAGTTAAAAATCAAAGAAAAGAGGAGAGAAAACGGTCCAAGCCAGGAGCCTTCTCCCATTTTCTGGAAAACAGGGACAAAGAAGAAAATAGGTCACACCATGCTAACTCCAAAATGACCAGCAGCGCCACTAAAGCATGCATGTCAATAGTCCCAAGTCTCCTGCTACAGACTGCTGAAAAGCCAGCTATTTTAGACTAACCCAGTCCCAGCTCTGAAAAAGGACAGTTCCATTACACTTGTACGCACCACCTGGCAAAGCAGTGTCTGGAATGGTGGAAGAAAGGTACTCCCATGCGGAGATCTCCACGCAGATCAGCTTTGTCTGTCGTCACTAACTGCAATAAACAATTCACGTTGCTCACGTTGACAAGGGCAAGAATATCCACGTAAAGAACAAACTGTTAAAACCCCAAAGCTTTCAGTAACAGCTTCTGGGCACTAGGCCATTGTATCACACCACATATTTAGACATTTCAGAGAACCTCAAACTCAACTTTAGAAGTTCATTTTTTAAAAAAATATTTGTTCCTCTTCCATTTCTGCATGCCAATGTAAATCACCAGGAAAAACTAGGGATAAACACAAAAATCCCTTAATACTGAAGCCACATCAAGAGCAAACATTGTTGTTCAACTAGCTTGAGGGGTATTTATTCCTTTCTGTTATCTCCCAGTGATGGTATTGGACACTTGCTATCGGAGGCTGTGTTCTGTCATTCTTCCTGGGAGGTGTTCGTGTCAGAGGGAATTAGGGATTATAATTGATTTGGGGGAGGGGAGGGAAGGTCTCTTAGAAGAGACAGAGCTATATGGCAGTACACAGATACTTAGAGAATTAACTGTGAAACACTGAGGATAAGGGAGGATAGAGAGAAGAACTGCTATTTTAATCAACAAAAAAAGGCAGAAGCAACCAGTTAACTGAGTCAGTCCGGCTAACATCTATTACCGCAGTTCACTGAGATTTGGAGTGAGATCGGATAACAGTAACACTGAATCCTAAAACCTCCTAACATTGCAACACTTCTTCTCCAGTCCATAGTTGTTCCTGGGAGGATTATCAGAGGTACAAAAGTCATAAAGGTTCAAAGTTGTTTGGGTGCGAGCGAGCAGAAGCAGTACAAAGCAGTAAACCACAGCTAGGCTGTGCACCGGGCCAGCTGCCCTCCCGCTGATAGATAAAGTACAGTGCATTTCCTACCGGTAAGGCAATGCAGGCCAATAACTACAATTACGGGGTCACAAACCCTGAACTATTACCCTCATTTTTCTCACAGTAACTCACATAACTCATTTGTGTGTGTTGCACCTTCCTCTCACATTATTATTTGCACATGACATCTATGGTTTCTGTTAAGCTATGGCTTATATATAGACAAAAATTGCTAAAAGCTCACGGCTCTGTAAGCCAGAGGGAACATATTATATACCCATGTTCTGTATTATGCAAGTCCACTGAAGTGTAAAGTTTGCCTACATGCCTCTTAAGGAACTCAGAGCAAAACAAACAAACAAAAAAAATTAAAAATGTCATTTAGTTCTTCGTGCAATAATGAAGTAGCCATCACTAGACAAGATGACCGAGATAAAACTCCCTTGAAATACAAAACTAGGTATGAAATACTCAACTCCTGATGCAGAACACACTGTTTTCCAAGTTGTTTTCCTTGATGCATAGCCACTGGGAGGGAGGGTAATTATAATCTTCTTAAGTTCTTAGAAAAAGTAAATACAGACAGCGTGTTCTCAATGGCATTAGCAAAAACTTTCAGCATACCAATTAATTTTACCTCCCAAAATTACAAAGACACACTCGCACGGAAAAAAACACGTAAGGACCACTCTTGAGGCCAAGCAGGGTGAGACTGGAAAGTGTTAATACAGTAACATGAAAAACAGAACAGTTCTAATTTTTGCCTTACAGCCCTACAATCCCCCAGCTTCCCTCCTCAAAGGTACTATGTTATTGCACAAAAAACAGCTATCACCATGCTTTCGTTTGCCTAGGCCAGCCAAACAGAAAGAGAATTACTTGAATATTTCAACTTTACCTTAACTAACCCCACAGAAGAATTAAACAACTTTTCTTTTGAAATGAAGTTCAGCAACAGTTTTCTACAACATCCCAAAGCAACTCTGCTCCAAGCAAACCACTTCCAGAGCGAAGTCGTCAGCACAGCCTTTAACCAAATCCATTTTGGAATATAAATAAGGAGACATTCACAGCAGCAATTCGCCCACGGAAGTCAGTTGTCTACTGACAACAGCAGCCATCAAGTACCACTAAGGGCCCCTACAAACCACAGATAAAGGAAGCTTTTGACAGATAATGTCACTCTCATCTTTAAATACTTGACTTACTAAACCTGCAACACAATTTTTACCGAGGGGTTTGTTTCCTTCCTGTGACAGTGTCACAAGATAAGAATCGGTGTGTGGTTTCCCAGCATTTGCTCAACAATCTTCCACAGAGATTCTAAAGTATTTGGGGCATATCCTCAGCATGACAGTAACAACACAGAAGCAAAGCGACTGAAACAGCCTACTGAGGAAACAACACGTTGAGGAAATACTTAAGTAACTACAGTTAACTTCACTCTTTGCTCAACCCACAATCTGCAAATCACCCTTCTTTATCACGCTACTCTATATGCTCCATGTTGCTTGTTCCTGCCCATGTGACTGTCTCTTTAACTACTACTCAATAACTCCTAAACACCTTCCTCTTTCTGGTCTGCATTTACAAGAGCGTGGCTTACCACCTAAGTCTGTCTCGCTACATGAAGCCTGAGCTCGGGAGATGGCAGTGCACATCAGAGTAAAGAACAACTCACTTTGTGCTTTAGTGTATCTCTTTCCAAAGGCACATTTCAGATTTGTAATTCTGAAGGAAGTCCAGGTTACACTCTTGCTACCTCATCTCCAGACTGTCTTGCTATTCCTTAAAACCGCATCAGCAAACTGCTTTTGCAACTCATCCGGTATGAGTGAGCACCAAAATATTGGGTTTGGTTTTTCATGTTTTCCCTCTGATTCCTTAGGACGTTTTACCTGGAGCTATCCAGATTGCCGGACCAGTGATTTCTGGTTAAGACACAAATTGAACTGTTCACTGAGCAGCTGAGTGTCGTTACAGTCAACAAAAACTATCGCATAACAAAAAAACACTGGAAGTATATATATATATGAAAGTGGAGGGGGGGGGGAACTAATTGAGCACCTACAATACTTATTGCCACATTGGTACGTCCATGTGCGACTATAAAAATGAATCTTTAAGGTGCTGTTAGGACCAAGTTTGGCGACTCCTTCAGCGAAGTGCCGAGGGCGGACACACACAGCTCTTACTTTTAACTCTCAGGACTTTAAAGCGAGTTTCATTTCCAGCCAAGGAAGAGCGGGAGATCCAGCCGGGAACCTCCCGCCCGGAGCCCGGGACTCCCGCGCCTTTCACCGCCGGAGCTCCTCGCAGCCCCCGGGCACCCCCCGCCGGCGGCAGCGGCGGGGCGGGGCCGGGAACAAAGCCCGGCTCCCTGCCACCCTCCCCGCTCCGTCCCGCCATTCCCGGGCGGCCTGGCGCACTCCCGGGGCTCCGCCATCCCCCACGGGGGTGGGCGGCTGCCTGGCCGGCCGGCGGCTACCTGGCCCCGCTGCCGCGGGGGACGACCGGAGCCAGTCGGACGGGTGCGGGCGGGAGGAGCCGCTGCTTTCCGCTCGGCCCGCGGGGGCTGTACGAGCCGCCGCGCCCACCCCGGGGGGGGGGGGCGGGAAGAGAAGGCCGGGCACGCACCCCCGCCGCCGGCCGCGCTGCACGGGCGGGGCCGGGACGGAAAGGGGAGGGCGCGGGCCACGGTGGGGAACCGGGAGAGGCTCCTCCGGAGTCGGAGGGCCGGAGCCCCGGCCCGGTGGGGAGGCGCCGGGCACACGAACCCCCCGCCCCTCCCCACCATAAACAAAGCCTGGGACCGAGTCGGGGGGGGGGGGGGGGGGGGGGGGCGCGCTTCAACGGAAACGGAGTTTCCATTGGAGCGCGCCCCCCCACCCTCCGTCCCGACCCGGTCCCCCCGCCGCCGCCGCCTCACCTATCCGGCCGGTGTGAAGCTCTGCCTCCCGCCCGCCCCGCTTCAGCGCGGCTCCAGTTCCCTTCGGAGCGAGTCTGGTAGGATCCGTTGAGCGAGTCGCGCCGCCGACATCCCCCGCCGGCTTTATCCCGCCGCCTCTCCCCTCCGGTAACTCGACGGTCCGGCTCGTTCCTCCCACCTCCCGCCTCTCCCCATTGGCGGGCGCTGCTCCACCAGGAACCGACGCTCACTGGCGCAGGCGCGCAGCACTCAGGCAGGACCGCCCACCCTCTCCCTCCCCATTGGCTCACGAGCGTCCAGCCCGCCCTCCAGGCCCCGCCCCCTGCTGGACGCCTCGCCCAATCGCAATGCCGCGAGGGTGGAGCCGGGCCTCCGATTGGCGACGCCCGCCAGCTTCCTACGGTTACGATAGGCTGAGGCGGCAGCCAATTCCGCGTCCCGGCCAGAGCGCTCTGAGGCGTCGTCCGGGCGTTGAGACTCCTCCCAGCAGCTGAGGGACGGCGGGCTCGGGGCGGCCTGGCGGGAGAGCCGCGTCCCACCCCTGGCCCAAGGGAGTCCCCGCCCCACCGGTGAGAGGGCTTCGGCGGGTTTGGCCGCGGGAACTCGGTCTCAGGTGGTTCCCCCAGGCGGCAGGGGGAAGGCCTGTGGCAAAGCAAGCGGCGAGGCAATGAGGTAATGAGGTAATTCCCAATAACATCCTCAGAAAATTCACTTGATACCGGGACCGGCCAGGATTTCACACAGGTACAACAGGTCTGGCGGCTGGGTGTAACGATGTGTTCCTAAACAATGCAAAGGTTTGGTAATAAAAAGGGGAGCAGTACCAACAGTAACATTTTGAGCAGTTAGAAAGTATCTGTGTTTTCTGTTGGAAGTGCCTCAAAACTTCCAGGCTTGAAAAGAAAAAAAAAAAAAAAAAAGATAAAATGACACCAAATCTGCAGAATAGTATTAGAAAAAATCCTGAAGTCACCGTTTTTCCATTGTCAAATACAAGCCTGTCTTGCAAGCACTGTACTATAATAAGCATATCCAGCAAAAACAGAACTGAGTAAAAAGTATGCTTTTTACAAACAACAAATGTGTCAGCACAACAGTTGCCAATCTCTCTTAAGAGAAGCTCCAAGTTCTATTACACACTTTGTACAGTTTTGGTTTATTAAAAGGTCCATATCCAACTATTCACGTCCCACCCTCAAGACAGATAATGTACATCAGCTTGAAGAAACCAGCAGGAACAAGAAAGCAGGAGAGGTAAAAAATAGCGATATACTGGTAATTGAGAAGACTAGTTCAGGTTAACTCTTCCCTGTAGATTTAAGAATTTTGTGAATGGAATATTTTTTTATTCTATTTTAATAATCGTACCACAGTCTAAATGTTGGGTAATAGAACACCTAACAAGAAAAACAGGATTCATTGCTGTGGTGTGCATAATTTCAGACAATTGGTTGAAGCAAAGTATGTCACCAGTTGCTTCTGATTTTTAAGCGATCCTACATAAGGAGCTCAGCCCAATCTTTCCAGTAAATGCATATATATATACATGTAATTTAAATGAGAGCAGCTGAACCTCACCGCCAATGAAAAACAGACCACTGGTATTTAACCCTGAGCACCTGAACTTTACCAGATGCACAGTCATACCACTTTCAGAACCCAGATTCTCCTCACTGTTACCTGCCTGCCTTACAAAATAGCCCTAAGGATTAGTTAACATGTAAAGTACTTTTCAAAGTACATTACAGTACCAGTTATTATTAGTAGTAATTATTATCAATGTGGGTAAAGTCCTTACTAATTGAGGCTTTGAGTATCGGCTCCACAAAGACACCCACTCTTGGTTCTTGCTGATGTGCCATAATGCTTCAGGCAAATAACTGATTCTTTGTTTGCCACCAGTTGTGGTAGTTACAACAATGCTCTTTTTTTGGTATGAAGCACTGTTATTTCTTCATTAGGGAGAGAGTGATATTTCAAATACAGTCCTGTTAACTCTTGGCAGCCACTGAGGAATCAGAAGCTCTCAGCTGTTGTGTTTTACTCTATTGTCCAGAGCACCAAGCGAAAAACAACAGCAACAAAAAAAAATCACCATTCCAGCTACTTACTCAAGCACATAAACTTCCAGTACTTGTTTTGACTTTCCTTAGCAGATCAGCATATACTCCAACTCTTTCTCACATCTACTTGTTTCAGTTATGTCTTATGCAATTTTGTAAAGCTAAACTTACTTGTTAGGCCAGCTCCCATTTTGCAGTGGATCTGTATAAAGCTTATCACTAACTGTTGAACAAGGGGATAGAAAAGAATTTATCTGAAAGGTAAACTTTTAAACCACTTGACAGGCTACATATAACTCACCCTGTTAATTCTTGAGCTCCAGCTTCAAGAGTTCTGAATATTCACCAGGGACTTTGTTTTGCAAAGTACTGCAATTAGAAACCATCTGATTTTCACACCTTCCAACTTCTTGTTACATAAGCAATCAGTTCATTTTAAAAGAATCTTATTGTTTGAAAGTTTTCCTTTTTCCTTCTTTAAGGCATTTCTTTTAAAGGAAGCAATTTAAAATTTCTAAAGGTCAACTACCAAGTCTCAGTATTACAGTGTTTTGAGTCTCAAGTATATTCCTCGCTCTTGGATGATACCAAGTCATAAAAGATAAAAAGTTTATAGAGTCACAGATAAGTGAGTTGTAATAGATCTAAAAAGATTTTTTTTCACTCCTGAAGCAGTGCAAAAATATGTAACTTTATGCTATTGCTCCTTACAAATAATCTACCAATTTTGTTGATTGTACATGTTTAAAAACACACACACAAAACAGCAATTAGAAAACAGTTGCTGAAACATCAAACCATCATTGTACATGTCATTAAAACAAACAGCTCAAAACCACCCTGCAAAATAATGTTACCTTATCATCTCTAAAAATCCATGCAGTAGTCCTTTAAACAAAAACACCATATTGGATAATGGCACCTGTCGGGGCAGAAGGTAGGGAAAATAGTATTCAAGCTATGAGATTTATAGAACAGGGTTCAAAAGCTAGCCTTAAGCCTTGCCCAAGGACAAGATTTTATGTAAGGCATC
This sequence comes from Alca torda, assembly GCA_008658365.1. Classification (NCBI taxonomy): domain Eukaryota; kingdom Metazoa; phylum Chordata; class Aves; order Charadriiformes; family Alcidae; genus Alca; species Alca torda. Next base: position 69,625,155 of record CM018079.1, read on the forward strand.
GGGACTTGGCCATACCATCACCGATTTTAAACTCAAGTTCTCAGTAGTTGCAAGAAAGACGGCCTGAGTATAAAGGAAGTGGTAGAAGTAGACCAGATGCCAAAAAGGGTGACCTTGTTAAGATTTCTTTCTATGGGTGAACTTGAGGACTGAGAAAAGCGCCAAGGAGGTGGATATGCCCTACCATCTACACTGAATACGGCCCTACAACTGCAGTTATAAGCCAACAAACGGGTGTTTGTAACCAGGTGAAACTTCTAAGTACCTTCAAGTATCTCACAAGCAGACTGTATTAGGTAAGATTTTTGAAAGGATGGTAAACTCACCTGTTTGCTGCATGATTTTAATTTTTTTCTCCATTGGAAGTCTAAGGGACTTGGAGATAATGAAGTGAGGAAACTAAATGGATAACTGTTAATTTTACAATGGAGAGGCAAAACAACAGCCAAGTCATTATTTCCTTCAGTGAAGGAGACCGATATCCATTTGCTCACCATTGAAGCGCCATGTTTAGAGAAGGTGCAGTCCATAAACGTCCTCCCCTACAAAAACATGTGCTTTAATGGTTAACAAACCATAGCACTCTGCCTAGAACATACTGAAAGCTAAGTGGAAAGATGCATGAAATAAGTTATCTCAATAAGTGTTCTATAGTCCCATAAATCAAACTATTGTGACCCAATGAGGCCAAAGTCTTCTGCCTTCTGATTAATAATGTGCATAATTGATATCCATGTATTAGAGAGTGCTTCATTAGGGTGGGCCCAGGTGATTGGCAAAGGTGAAAATGGGAAGTAATCTATGTTATCAGGCAGAGCCATCTCATGGAAATTAGGAACTTCTTTGGTGTATGATGAAAGTTATGAATTAAGAACCCCACAAAACATAGTTTCTGGTTCTATCCTCCCAGTTTATTTCAAGAATCCAATACTCAGAAACCAATCTCCTCTACAGCTTTCCCGGTGCAGCTGGCCACTCCAGGCAGCCAAACACGCTCCTCAGTTCATTTGTCCTAGGTCCTTCGCATGCTTTGTGTTCATTTTATAGCTGCATTCTCTACTAACTTCAGGCATTTCGAATCCACATTCCCTACTAATTTCAGACACCTTCACTCTCTAAAGCCTTCCCTCTCCTATCTTCAGGCATGGCGTTTTTTTTGTGCACAGGCATCAGACAGTAGCAATTTAAGCCTCTTCACTTAAATTCCAGGGTGAAGAGACAATGGCTTGCTCCAGGAAAGGCTGAGAGGGAGTGGTGCATTCCAGGCAAGTAGAGGCAGACAAGGATATGGTGAATTCAAGCCACAGTACCGAATGTTTACAAGAAAACGCCACAGCATACATCGTGCTATCAGAAACATCTTTTTTATTTTTCCCTCAGCTTTTACTGATTTCGGATAAACTGCAAGCATCAACTAAAGCTGCCATTTCAACAGGATTAGGTAGACAGAAGCACATAGACTCCTTCCAATCTCCTGCTTCAATACAATCCTGATCACCAAACCTCTACCACTTTCAAGTTCAGGCGGTTGTCCTCCAGGTACTCGCTGGTCCTAACTCAAATAAACTCTTTTTTTAGGTAACAGGCATCCTTTCTTTTTAGCTAGTTCTGGCCACGTATATTTAGCAACCAGTTAACATACCTAATGTTCAAGGTAGGCATTGACAGATAAAGGCTTTTTTTTTTTTTTGCCATTTATCACAGCCAACACATCAGTTACAAAGCCAAGAAGCACCAACGCTAGCGCGACAAACCCAACCACGTAAGGATTACCTTTAAAGGGATTCACTGCTTCTGAAGCGGCGCCTGCTCTGAAACGCCCTAAGAGGGTGGCACTCTTTAGGCAGGCAGGAAACAAGATAAAGCGCAGGAAGGAAACACTCTCGATTGAAATTAATGCTCCGCGCCTCAGCTGCTAACCCTAAGCCCTTCCACCGCCCCAATAACCACAGGGCCCTTGGCTCACAGACCGCCCCCGCCGCCGCCATTTTGCCAGCACCCCAAGGCCTACCCCGAGGCCCACCCACCGGGTTTACCACACAGGGCAAGGCTGTGGAGGGTGGGCTGGGGGTTTAAGGAGCAAAGTAAGCCCCGAAAGGGAGGCTTGCAGCCTAATATATCACGGGGCGGGGGGGGGGGGGGGGGGGCCGGTCCCGCCCGGCGGCCCGGGGCGAACGCCCCGGGACGCCGAGGCGGGACCGGGCGCCCCCCCCCCGCCCCAGCGTTGTGCGCTTCCGCAACGTCATCTCCACTTCCGGGTCAGCCATCGCTCTTCACTGCCCTCCCCGCCCCGCCATGGAGGCCGGGCAGGGTCCCGGTGGCGGGGAGGTGGGCGACCCCTCCGAGGTATTTGTTGTTGGCTTGGCTGGGTTCTGTGTGTGTATGTGTGGGGAAGATAAAGCCGCTAGAATTCTGTGGGGAACCCCACCCCCACCCGCGATGGAGTTTTGGGGGGGGGTTGTTTCTGCTGTGGAGGTGGCTGGGCCTCCACAGACCTGAGGGGAAAGGGGATTCCTGTCAGCATTTCGGCCGCCCCAGCGCGGGGATGGTGCCTTGAGGCCTTTCCGATGGCTTTTCGTGTGGGCTTTTCCGCGTTCTCCTCGGTGCCGGCGTCCTTCTGTCGGTCGTCGATCTGGCCGGGTGTCTCCTTCGGCGACAGCAGAGGGTCATGCACCTCTGGGGAGAAAAAAGGCCTCACCCGCTGGCAAAAACACTCAATATACCCGTGTAAATAGACAACACGCATTGTGTCATTAAAACCCTGACGAATATTCTAAACAGGGTTTTAATGAGCTGTCAAAATTCATCGTTTTGGAAAACTGGTTGCAAGGAGCAAAGCAGGCTTTTTTTCTGAAGAAAAAAGGAGTGGATGGAGTTGGGGTTTGAGCATGCACAAAATATTTTCTGCTTTCGTGTTTTGTAGCAGCACTGGAATCTTTATATATTTTATGTGACACTTCTTGAAGAAAGGCACTGGTTCCTTAAGTATAACTATGTGAAAATACAGGCACCAGAAGGTGTGAAAGTTGAGCAAAGTTTTTAATTGGAAAATCCCCCCAAACCTTTCTTTTTTGCTCATTATTTTCTAATTTATTTCTCTAATGAAAGAGGGAAGTCCCTAAGCCTTATGTGCCCACAGAGGAGGAAAGAAGACTCCTCAAGGAATGTGCTGAAGAGAGTGCCCGGTATAGAGGTAAGTTCAGTTTGATGGTAAACTTGGCTTGCTTTTCTTCCACCCTTAGTTTTTGTTGTTATCTGAAGCATTAAGGAAGGAAAGCTCGGGTCAACGTATCACAAGGTTCATTAGCAAGCTTCACACGGTCTAAAATTGCATCCCAGTAGATGTTGATCCGTGTAGGATTTACAGTTGCAAGACAGGAATTTTGTAAAAGGTGCAACATATTTTGTAATGTTTATGCTTTATAACAAGATCCCTTCATATTTTAAATTAATATTGTTATTAAAAATCTGAAAATATATATAACTAATGGAGTCTCTTGTTTATTTATATATCTGATATATTTTTTGATCTATATGATCTATATATTTTTTGTTGTTATTTCTATATTTTTATTTTCAATTTTTGTTGTTATCTTTAGAATGCAAGAATAAAATAGTTCAGCTTAGAACCATTACTTTCCATCTCTATGAAGAGCTGTGAAGAGAACAATGTATGAGTAGTCACTCAGCTCAATTTTTGGAGAAACTTTCTGTGTCTGTGCATGGCCAGACATTTGGGTTTTTTTCCCTGTAAAGAAAAGCCAGGATTCTCAAGCATGATTCTGCAGTTAGTAATGGTTTCTGTACTACAGCTAGTATACAGGAATAATAAACTTGCATTGTTTTCACAGAATACTATGTGTCTCATCTTAATTTATTTGAAATATCAAGGTTATGTTGGCTTTGTTGTTTTTTTTTTTTCACAAAACAGAGAGAGTTGATGGCATTACTACTTAACATTGATAGGTGGCTTTGCAGAAACAAGGACAGATGAAGAATTTAGCAACTGATTTGCTAAATTTAGCATAATGAGGCTCTCATTTCTCCTGGCAGCCAGGGGCAACTTCTAAGGCATTGTGATTTTGAATTAACGGTTCAAAGTTCTGTTTTATCTTTCTCCATTGCTTTGGCATTCTCATCTTTTACTTTTACTTGAATACCTGGAAACCTTTGCTAAAATCTAGCAATTACGTTTTTATAAGTGAAAAGAGTCAGGTTCATTAGTAGTAAGATGACAGTTGGTTATGGCTTATTGATAATCTCTCCCCTGGAAGACAAGAGGGAAGGGAGTTGTTTGTTCTTCTTGAGGTCTGTCATGAGTTGTTGATTGGCAATATAACTTACTGCCCTGTGCATCTTTATACAGAGACTGAAGAAATAACATGAAGGTATCGTTGAGAAGCCCCAAATTAGTTTCTTTGGTATTTTCATTTTAGGGAGCTACAACAGTAACTGACAGACTTTTTTCAGGAGTTGTGTGCTGTGCTGTTCTCTCACTGGGAGAGCCTAAAGCCCATCACTGTTTTCTAGGTCTCCTGTCTTTGTTTCATTGTTCTGCGTTACATGTACCTGGATTGTTGTATTTGCTGTATTAAATACGTATTGTTTGAATGCCCCTTTGCAAGAGGTGTGGGCTGCCTGCATATCACTTCGTGTTATTCACAGGTATTACTATGCATTTGTGTATTGAGGTGGATTGAGAACTGGCTGAAGGCAGAGCTCAGAGGGTTGTGATCAGTGGTGCAGAGTCCAGTTGGAGGCCTGTAACTAGCAGCGTTCCCCAGGGGTCAGTGCTGGGTCTGGTTCAACATCTTCATCAATGACCTGGATGAGGAGACAGAGTGTACCCTCAGCAAGTTTGCTGATGACACAAAACTAGGAGGGGTGGCTGACACACTAGAACACTGTGTTGCCATTCCGGGAGACCTGGACAGGCTGGAGAGTTGAGCGGAGAGGAGCCTAATAAAGTTCAACAAGGGCCAGTGTAGGGTCCTGCACCTGGGGAGGAATAACCCCATGCACTGATACAGGTTAGGAGTTGACCTGCTGGAAAGCAGCTCTGCAGAGAGGGACCTGGGAGTCCTGGTACAAAAGTTGACCATGAGCCAGCAGTGTGCCCTTGTGGCCAAGAAGGCAAATGGTCTCCTGGGGTGCATTAAAAAGCATGGCCAGCAGGTCAAGGGAGGTCATCCTCCCCCTCTACTCTGCCCTGGTGAGGCCACATCTGGAGTGCTGTGTCCAGTTCTGGGCTCCCCAGTTCAAGAAAGACAGGAAACTGCTGGAGAGAGTCCAGTGGAGGACTACGATGATGATCAAGGAAGTGGAGCACCTCTCTTATGAAGAAAGGCTGAGAGACCTGGATCTGTTCAGCCTGGAGAAGAGAAGACTGAGAGGGGATCTCATCAATATCTAAAGGACAGGTATCAAGAGCATGGGGCCAGACTCTTTTCAGTGTGGCCCAGTGACAGGGCAAGGGGCAACAGGCACAAACTGGACCACAGGAAATTCCATCTCAACTTGAGGAAAAACTTTACTTTGAGGGTGCCAGAGCACTGGAACAGGCTGCCCAGGGGTGGTGGAGTCTCCTCTGGAAATATTCAAAACCCACCTGGATGCATTCCTGTGCAACCTGCTCTGGGTGACCCTGCTTTGGCAGAGGAGAGGTCCCTTCCAAGCCCAACCATTCTGTGATTCTGTGTATTTTCCACTTGTTTATTAAAATTTCAAGCTGTAATCAATTTTTACCAGTTCTTTCAAACCCTCTCTGTTTTGCAGTAGTTTCTATTGACAACTTCTATTTCAGAAATGCTTGATAGTCATTTCATAATTCAGTTTAGTTTATGTTTTACTGGTTTTACTAATATTTAATCACATTATCATATAATATAAATTCTAATTCTGTAAAAATTCACATTGCAATCTACAATTTTATCCTTCCCACTTTGTCTTGCTAAGAAAATCAAACCAGATTGATATGACATTTTGCCCCATAAAACCATTTTGACTAGGTACCTTACATTATGTGCTGTTGATATATCAGCCTTCCATTATTTTTCCTAGGGTATTTTTTATTTTGTTCCTGAAGCAGAAAAAGTACTTTTGCCCATAGCAGTGAAAAGCACTGATATTTTCTGACTTATTAAGCTACTTCTGTTTTTTTTTCTGCACTTGAATAATTATTCATGTTAATTTTTTTGTATGAACCCAATTTTCATTTACCTATTATTCTTTTAATTTCTAGTTATCATTTTAGGTCATTTATATGCTCGCATGCTAGCAGCTGTTTCCACTAAAGTGCATAACCTGTCTTTGATGTCCAGAATATTTGTTTTGGACCTCTAAGTCATTTAAAATCTCTACGGATTAGACTGAAGTCCACTGTAATAAGTTCTTTAGGATTTGTATTTTTTAAACTCCATGGTTTTTTCCTCTTATAATTTAGCTTCAAATCTGCACTCCCATTCTATATTTAGAAAATCCAGAAGTCTGAATTTTGGGAAAAATCTAGACCTAGAATCTCTGAAAGCATCAGGGAGATTGGAAGATTTTATTCTCTGTTTTGAAATGTTACTGGAATCTTGCTTGTGAACCAAAGAGCCAATACTTTTTCTTAAAAGTGACATCCCGTCATAATTGCCCTAAAATTCTGGTTGGACCTGCTAGATTAAACCTGTCAGAATTTGTGAAGGAATAAACCCTCAGTTTGCAAAGTATATTTCAATATTGTGCTGTCCAAATTCTAAAAAGTAACATTTATCTTCAAATATGAACTTCATTATCAGATTGTGTGCATTCAAAACACGATAAACATCTAGTGCTGTTGCAAAAATTTCTCTCCTAGGTAAATTTAAAGTCATTGAGCCTTCTTGAAGCATCTACATTTTCAGACTTGCTTAAAATGTAATTTCATTATAACACATCTAAATGTTTAATGTAATTAACTTTAGCCTTCTGTTATGTTTGTTATTTCAGTGTCACTGTATCTTGTGTAGGTATCATGGTTTTTATGAGTAGTTTTGAAGTTAATCTTCCCAATTCGTAATTATTATTGCTTGAAATAAGCATTCCTGTTGTTTTTTGCCATCTTCAAGAGTTTCCTGCCACTTGGACTCTTCCAATGTGGTGAAACCTGATGTGAACTATGAGTCTGATTGCGATAGGCAGGAATGTTCTCCCATGGTTGTCATCTCTGCATTCCTGACCCTACCCCTGAGTCCTATAGTTTGATCTGGAAGCTACAGAAAAAGCTGCCCTGTTCTTTAATTTGCTGGTGAATAAAACAAGTTACCTAATTTTAATCAATTTAATTTGTATCTTTATAAGAGTTAGAGTTTTCCCCAAGTTCTTATGTTAAAACAAAATCAAGACTTTTGGTTATCCAAAAATTTTTAGAGGCACCAGCCTCTGTGTAACTGCCTCCCATCCTGAAGATCTGTGTGTGCTTCTCTGGTTTCTAGTTCTGCACCACCTCGATGCTGTAGCCAGAGCTGGAATCTTCTCCTTAGAACTTTATCCTGCCTGCCATTGACTTTTGTAGTTTTGGAAGCGTGAAGTCTAATGAAGACAGGATGATTTGTTAACCAGAACTGTTAGTAGGTCTAACCAGAACTGTTGTAGTAAGTCTTAAAATCTGGAATTGAGAATGTTTCATAATTAACATATATAGTTTGCTAATTATATATATACTTATATTCTTATACTTAGTATAAGTGTAGAGCTTAGTAAGGCCTAGCAACTATCATTTTATTGCGTGTTTTGCTAAATGTGATTGAAAATACTGATAATCATATTTTAAACAACTTTTCTTCTTCTTCACAGCTTTTCCTTTGGCTGCAGCGAGCATGCTTGCTACTAGTTTCTTAATTAGAAGAGGTAAAGTGTAAACATACTTTGGATTAATTTGGATTTGCTCAGATGAAATATGTTTCTGCTGTTAATAGAATTACTATAATAGTATAATGTCTAACCTACTTGTAATTACAAGTTTAGACTCTTCAGCTACATGACTTACAGTTCCTAAAATTAAAGAAGGAGCAAAACTTTAAAATCAAATTCATGTTCATTTTATGTTGTTTGACAATGCAATATCTCAGTGATTTTGAAACAATATATTCTATAGTGTGTAGTAATAGTGTGTGATATGAATAATGAGGTAATTCTTAGGTCTTTATAATTTTATGGGGAATTCAGATGCTGGGGGGTTTTTAAATTTTCTTTAACATTAAGTGTAAGAGAGTAACCTGCTACCTACAAACATAACTACAGTTGATGTTTTTCAGCTTAATTCTTGATAACTTAGTAATAATTACTTTGATCCTCATTTTCAGGTGTTCTAAGAGACAGCTCAAGATTTGGCTCTTTTACCAAAGTTGCGTGTAAGTAAAAGTTACATATAATTTCAACTCGTATTCATGCCTTTGGTTATGGAGTCTGTTAGGCAGATGTAATGATGTAATTCCTATGAGACCGGCTGGCTGATGCACTGTCGCTCCACTGTGTACTTACATTAGTACAGCTGTGCCTGAAGATAGGACTAAATTATCTGTTATGTCCAATTAGTAAGTTTCACCTTCCTGCAGTTAATTCTGTTGGTTGGCAACTTTTTAGCTATGTTTCTTAACTACAGCATCTCATGCTGTAAGAACTTATTCAATGTCAAGAGGAAGAGCTTTTCGTTTATTCACCATCTTCGAATTTCTGCAGCACGTTTTGGACAAGTTTTGTCTATAGGCTTTCCATAAAATTGTAAGATTTGATATGTGCTTGACAAGTGTAATGTAAGAATTTAAGATAAAAGCATTGTAAATAAATCCTGTACAAGCTTAGTTTAAATTACTTTGCCAGAGTACACCCACCCCTCCCTTCCGAATTTGAAGGTCTTTATTCATGCATCTCACTTGTCCCATTCAGGCTATTTTAGTGCCTTTTTTTCCTGGACATTATGTATGTACAATTGTAGGAAAACAGCAATTTCTTGTGAATGATATTGGATTAAGTATAATCAAAAATACATTAATAAATTAACCTTTTAAATGTAATACATGACAGTAAAACAGGAAGTTGCCATCTTGCCAATCTGCCCAGATACAGCCAGTTACTCTCACAGTTTATTTCAATGGGAAGAGGGTAGAACCTGTGATTTGTGGTGAAGGAAGTGTTGTTTAAGCAGATAAATGAATGTGAGAGACTAGGGCTTCCATTTGTTTATGCTAAATTCTACTGGCCTTCTTTGAATGCCAAACAATTTATAACACAAATGTTTCTAATAAATAATAGAATTACTATTTCCCTGATACCTCCTCCTACACGTTTTCAGTTAAGGGCTACATTCCTCCTGTTTAATTGTTTTGAAATCAAGGGGAAAAATAAGGAGCAGCTGGACTGGACCCACTATTCTTGACATTAAGGTTATAAGCTAAAATACTTCTGGGTTCTCGTTGTATGCTGGTAGGCATGTGGACTTTCATTTTTATACCAAAAAAAATCTGTTTTGGTTGTTTTTCAGTAGGTAACTTTGTGTGATTTATGTGCATTTTAAATACGGGGATTTTTCTGGGACGTAGTTGGAGTGTAAAGTGCCTGAGTTAAGCAGTTTTCGTTTCATCCTCATATTGTTTAGGTCGGGTGCCCCTACTGTCTACAGGATCTTCCTGAAAACTATTGCCAGGGACATAGTTTACAGGTCCAAATTATGTCTCATAATTTAACTGCACATTCCTCTTGCAGTGAAATCTCATTAAAGAAAGCAGTGCGGTTGTGTTTTGGTTTGTTTCTTTTTCTTTCCCCCTCCATGAGTTCTGAGAGAAGAGCATATGCAATTCCGGGCATGGCTGCTAGCTCATAGCTAGCTGATGTTAAACAACAGTAAGACAGTTCAAGACAGTTCTTGCTTTTCTAGCATCACTGATCTGCATACTGCTTCTGCATCTAGTGATTACAATAGTCTGTCTTCAGTAATGGAGTGTGTTGCTTGTGTTTGTTAGATTCTTTTTATGAAGAATATCTATGATCGGTTACAGTAATGGGTCTTCTATATCTAACTAACATAGTTGAGTCGGGTCTTTTTTAGTCTCTGTCGTGCATTTTTCCTTGCTTTGACCCTCTTGGTTTTATCTGGAAGTTGAGAGGTGTTTCATTTTCTAGATAGGACTTTTCAGGCTCCAGGATGTTCTTCTGCCTATAGGAATTACTCATAACTTTTCTCAGTAGCCTCCTAGGCGCTCTGACAATTTAATGGAACTTCAAGTTAGTCGTGACTGATGCACTAAATGGACAGCATCCCCTTCAACATACCATAGAGCTATTGTCTTCTATCCCTCTTTGGCAAAGAAGGGTAAGATCCGTATGTCCTACTTTCTGTTAGCCTGCAGTGGGACCTGGCCTCTTTCACAAATACAGAAGAAGCAGAGAGCAACAATATCTAATTTACTGTGCTAACTTCAAAAATGTGGATCGTCTGGCTGATAGTTCTGTAAGAGAAACCAAGTATTTTAGCCAATAATTACTTTGGGTGAAACGTCTTCCAGGGAGATGCTTCCACTTTTCTTGACTGGAAGGCCTCAAGGAAATGAAACTTTCTGTTTGTAATTTATGCCAAAGATTAATCACCTTTGCTGCTTAGCTTTATTTTGCTAAATATTTACTTTGAATTCTTGTTGAGCCATTTTTCCTTTTAGGGGCTTGCAATTTTTCCCTTTGTGCGTGTTTTTAGCATGAGGTGTCTTACAGTTTTTTTGACCTGCTAAACTCTTAATTTCTCATCTGTAAACTTTGCTCATAGTTGTGGCTGTTCTCCTCTTTTCCCTTGGAAAAGGATTTTTAACGTCCTTTTGAAAATACAGAGATTAGAACAGGAATCCCAATTGCAGTACCAGTACAGCAGGGAAGGGTAAAATCCCCTTCTATATTGATTCCCAGGCGATGTAATCTACAGTGTGAGGACCTCAGAGGATTAATGTGATTGGTAATTAACTCTTTCCTGACTTAAAGATGATTGAAAGTCTTTAATCTCTGTATTTAGAAAATACTTGTTGCATATGGAAGAAGGATCTAGTCCTTTTCTCCTACAAAGTCAACAACAGAACTTCTATTAATTGCCATTGATTCCTTCGTGCTCCTTCATACTCCATTTGACCTACTCATAAAACTTGAAGGAGCCAGTTGATGGAAATCACCAGTTTTAAGCCCAGAAAGAACTATTGTGATCGTTTATTCACGCGTCCTGTCTAGCAGATGCAAATAGCTCAGGCACAAAATTGAAAGCATTTGCCTAGGGATTGCGAGGGTTCAGATAATTCAGTTGTTTGCCCTCTGGCAACCATATCATAGAATCCTCTTCAGAAGACACTGAGCCTAATCCTAAATTTATTTAGAATTCTCTTCATATTAGTGAAAGCCTTTTCAAGATCTGAATGTTCTGATTGATTAAATTAGCAGAATTTACTACCTTTGTTTATTCCTGACTGTTTCATCATCTTTGATAGTTAAACTGTTATTTCTGGATCTTGGGAAAAACTGATTGGAATTATTTTCCTCTTTTTGTCACCTTTCATTCATCAAGTACTAGCTGAAACCACCTGATGCTTTTACCTTGTCTAAACCATTGCTCTATGTCTCTGGTCAGCTGTTGCGTTTGTTTTTAGTACCCTTTGTCTGCAAAAGAAGCAGAGGAAGATGATTGCTATGTGGTTTTGGTTTAGATCTAAACTCGGTTGGTTTTTTTATTTTTCATTTATTCAAGATACTGTATAACTTATTTGAAAGTTATTATTTTAAAACTACGTTAAATGTTATTATTCATATAAACCCACCTTTTTTTTTTTTTCTTTTTAAAAAAGTTGCTGGAATGTGCGGATACTTGGCTGGAAAGATATCCTACTTGCCAATCTGTAGCGAGAAATTTAAGAAACTGAAGGATTCCCCAATAGGAGATGTTCTACGACAAGCTCAGAGACATAGTTCACATAAGTAAGAATTTAATTCTCTTTTAAATTTAAAACTCATTCTTGAATAGGACATTTTAAACATTAACGGATCAAGGCTACATTTGCTGCTTTCAAAGACCTTCAGAGCTGCCCTTTCCCTATTTCCCCTGTTAGCCCAGATCTGCCACTTTGGGGAAGTTGTATCTGTATCAGTTGGCCAGCTATAAAACATGCATTTTGAGCTCTTTACATACACCTGATCGCTTTGAGGAGCAGAAAAAGAAACATTTTACTTAGCAAAATGTATTCCTTGTGAATTAAGATGTTTTCCTGTGGAATTTACTTACAGTAGTGTGGCTGCAGAAGTTGCCTCCTTAGTTTAGAAGTAAACTAAGCTAACTGAAATAAAGTAGTGTTACGTTCTGGAAGTTTTTCCCATAGTTTAGTTTGATTGAAGTAGGAAGAGGGTGGAAATGATTTCAGTGTTTATCAAAGGAAAGAGCTCAGTAAACAATATCAGTGCAGGAAGAAGAATGGCGGTCAAACTTACTGCTGTTTGTTTAAATCCTTTACATCAGTAACAGCATTATGCTGTACATATGAGAAACTCATCAGGTTCTTAAAACTATTTCCTGTTTTGTTCCAAAATGTTTTCTACCTCAAGTGGTTTTTAATTGCAAACTACTTTCGGAATATCTCACTTAAACCCTTGATTCAAAACTGGGAGAATACTGTTTGGATAGTGAATAGTAGTCCTGCTATGTATGTGCTGAGACGTGTTAAATCTTTATAAAGGATTTGATTAACTTCTTAAGTACTTTATAAATTCAGATTTAGGACGATTTTGTTTGCAAGATTTACCTTTATTCTGAAATGTTTACATTTTTATGGCATCAAACATAATTTTAGGAATTACCACTTCATACATTTACTCAGCTATAAACTCAGCTGAATTGAAGCTGGAGTTGTCTCTTCACCTCCCTCCAGGTTCTAATAAGAAATTGTCATGATCATTAACTGTGTTTACTCTGGGTGAGAAGCTGTTTAAATGCCACCAACCTTTATGTCCTTTCAGCCAATGAAGGGACCAAATGTCCCATCAACCTTTAATGGCCCGTTCTTTTGCATCTTTAAAATTTTACTTCCTAAGTAATAAATTCCTTTTTTTTTTTTTGTGTTCTTGGTTGAATGATTAAGTTCATTCAAATTGCATTATTGTCCATACATGGTAGTCTTTTAAGCCAGCAACAGAAATCATTACATTTTCATGGTCATTATATGTCTACTAGTTGATGCATTTTGGTAATTCTGATTTGCTGTTAAAAATAGGTAGGGAGCTAAAAGATTAGTTCTTTAAAGCTGTGTTTACATATACTTTAAAAATATAATTGAGGCAATAACATGGCTTAGCTCTGTACGTTCATTGTGAGAATAAAACAAAGACTAATTGCAAATGTTTTTAATATGAAACTAAAAGTTACAGCTAAGCAGAAATTTAAAGTAAAAAAATGAATAGACATTCTAATGGCACCAAGTGGTGTCTGTCTTGATAAAGAGACATGTTGTGTAGGGGTTTGCAGGGCCGTTCTGAGTAGGTAGCAAATGCTTTAGAATATCAGACATCAGTTTCCAGAGTATTCTTTATATGATCTTACCTTTCTCTCTTAAGAGAAAATTCGTTAATGTTTCTGTTGATGAATTCAGCAACTCAGTAAACCTTCATAATTTGATTTCCCAAAGATAGCTCTTCATTCTCCTTTTCATGTGCTGTTCAGTACTGATCAATTACAGCAGCTGCTAACGATGAAGGGTTTTAAATTGTAAAAATCTTCTAAAAGGCCTCTAGAAATAACTGTAGTTCATGCTACCACTACTTACATCGTCACACCCTGTGCTATTTGTGTCTGATGCTTTTTTTTCCTGTCTGAAGACTCCCTGGGGGGAGGAATTGTCATTTTTATCTTGTAAAATGCAAAATACTTTGTCCTTTTGTCTTCTGTTCTGGAGACTTTCAGGTATGAGTTTCTGGGAGGAAGGGAAGAGTGTTGGGGAAGGGACTATACGGATCTTTGCAATGTAAAGAGGGGGGGGGGAACCCACCCCAAACTTTTTTTATGATGGTAATTCATGTTGGAAGTGAACCATTTAAAATAGTATTTTCTTGAACTGCACGTAATGTTAGTCTTATAGTTCCATTTTTAACTTTAGTATTTCTGTATTTAATATTTAATTGTATTATTTTCTAGCCGTTCCAGTCGTAAATCTGAATTTTCAGACACACCTTCTCAGTCATTTACTGAATCTTCTCCAAGAGCTGGATTCCCACTTCCTTCTAGCTATTCAGATGATTATAGTTCAACAGATAGAGCCCTCTCAAGCTATGAACCAGTTCCGTTCAGTGCTTCCCTGAATGAATCTTCACCTACAGGAATTACTGATTACACTGTTCAAGGTGTGTTTGGTCTTAATACTTAGCAGTTTGTAGCAAAATGACTCTTGTCTTTCTCTGAGATGCTTCTCTTACTAAACTATGTGTTTTCATCCCATACAAACATACCCGGTACAATATAGTTATTTTGAATGAAATGGCTTGAAGTTCCCAGAATTGTTTTTACACAGAAGATAAATCTATGTAGTATTTTGTGTTCTAACTGTAAATTAAATTCAGGTTTTTTTCATGTTTTGTAGCTCTAATTGCATGTAGAGATTGTAATTTAACATACAAGGTTCAATCTGTTGTGAAGCTAAAGCTGCAAAAAACTCAGCCTGAAGTTCTTTTTGATTGAAATTAACATGAATATGCCATCTTTTCACTGCACTAAATAAACCATAGTCTCTACCGTTTATCTGCTAGCCTTTCTGCGGTTATTTCATTTTCTGCAGCGGTGGTGCTGTAACTCTATACTACTATAATTCAGTGACCTTGAACTTTTTTTTTTTATAATGTGACAAACATTTAAATCTTCTGCGAACTGAATGCGTATTGTGTTCTGTCCGGCAACAGCTGATTTTCTCAGGGAGAACTGCAATGGTTTTCAAGCGCTGTTCCGTGCAGCTGTTCCCCTCCCTCCAGTTCGAATTCTGACCTCAGCTATTGCAGGGGAAACACACCATCCTGAATTCAGGTCACTCTGGTGCACAAAGGAGGAAGTTGCTCTCAAATGCAGAGTTTCATACTTTGAATTAGTTTGGATTTTTGAACTGCTTTATGGAAAAGGTTTTATTTCACAAAAAAAAGCCCTTTCATGCAACTCAGTTCTAGTTCTATAAAAGTATCGGATGTAAATGTGTCAAGGAAACTGTAATTATGCTTTCTCACAAATATCAATAGTTGGTAAACCTTAATTATAGAACCAAGATTCTGGATTTTAAATGTAGATAAAAGGATAAAATGTTTCTCAGGTGACATATGATGGATGTAATACTAATTCTTTGAAAGCAGAATTTGAAGCCTGAATGCAAACCTTTGAGCTTCACCTAGATTTCTCTTCAGAAATCGTAAATATAGCAAATGTATAATTATCATAGATTTTATATAAAGTGACTAGAAATATTTTATCCATCAACTACCATGTGGTTGGTTGGAATTCCATTGAGTAAAATGAAGAAAAGGAGTTAACTGCTGGTCTTCCAAAGCAGTTTGACAAAATGAAAAGGATAAAAGGAGTGGATTAATTAAAGAGCGCGTACATTCTCAGTTGCATTTAGAATTGCAGCTGTCATGCTCCTTTTCAGTTGGGATTGAGCTGTAATTAACTGGCATTCTAGAACAGGTTGTAGCCAAGTTTTGGGGGGTGATGCCATTTCTAGTATTTTGGTGTTTGATTGGTTGGTTTTTTTTCTTTCAGATCCTGCTCCAATTCCAGAAGAAAGTCGTAAAAAGAGAGGCATCACATATGAGGAATTAAGGAATAAACACAGAGAGACATATGAGGTAATGCTACCACCAAAGGCAGAGACTCCAAGCAAGTTTTCACAGGAAAAACCAGCTAAGGAAGGTAATATACTGATTTGTAGGAATATATAGTAAATTCAAATATTGGCAATAATGTTAAAAGTGGCTTAATTCTGCTTGCACTTCAAGCAATTTATTTTTACAGGATCTGCAGTTATCTCATATGTGATGTGATCTGCAGTTTCATATTTCGTGTTAATTTGTTTTTCAAAAATACTGATCTTCCAGTAGCAAATTATAATTCCCCTTCTCCAGCCGTATTGCTCGGTGCCAGACTGAAAATCTTGTAACTTTTGGTTTATTCAATATGTTGAGCAAGCTCTTTCAGCCAGAATTCTCTGAGCTCAGAGCTACACTGAAGAGGTTTAGCTTTGGAAGGGGGTGTATGTTTTAGATAGCATTGTTCTCTCAAAATAGAGCACATGGTTGATGGTTTTGAAGGGGGGGGGTGTATTTATTTTTCTGAATTGTTTCATGTGGAATTAGAGGATTTCTATAGAGACATTGTTTGTAGAGGTTCATTTTCTACATTAAAACTCAAAGGAAGGAAACAGTATTTGGCAGCAATATTGAGATTTGTTTTCACAGTGAAAAACAAAACTTTACACAGCAAAATAAGAATGCAACGTCCTGAAGAATAAGATGCCATTCAGTCAACTTTTTGACTCAATCAATTTTTTGAAAAGGAGACACAGGAGTCATTCATAATTGCTTGCTCTAGGGCTTTTTTCTTTAGTGGGCATCTGTGAAAATGATGTTAGCAAGAGGAACGTTTTACTGTTTAACACACTGCTGGAGTGCTCAGCTTGAATCCTTTGGGTTTGTCTGCAGTGTCCAGTCTTGTCAATCACGTTGCAACAAGATTTGTAGGAATAGTTAACGACTCCTATCAGGCATAACAGATGGTAATAAGTATAGAAAAGTATATTAATGCAAAAGGTTTGGAAGCAATAATAGTAAGCTTTGGAACAGTGTTGCTTAGGAGTGTCAGTCTGTTTTCATGCTTGTGAATTACTTTCTCCAGATCATCTGTCTTTGGACAGATCCACGTGGTCTTGAAATAAAAATTGCAAACAATTATTGGGTAATGATTTAAATCTGTTATTTCAAGGATGAAAGCCTTTTTCCTCGTATCACGTGATTATGCCAAATGAGGCATTAAAAAAATACTGAAGCTGTAGTTTCAGATACTTCTAAATTCCATCAGCTGACACTTCATTGATTTACACGTTTCTTTTTCAAGATATTTCTTCACAAATCAAAAGCCTACACATGTCACTTGGAAACCATACACAGAAATCTTAGGCAGCATTCTGCAAACCGTGCCATGTTCCACAGCAAATCTTGTGGCTGTGAATTGAGCATACGCATCCATTATTTTATTTTTAGTTATTTAAGGTCTATAAAATATCTCTATAAAACACTGATCAAATATTGCGTTCTGTCTGTTCCGTTTCTGTGTTCCGTTTGATGGTTATACTCGGGCTTTGAGAATAGAACTGCGCTGAGCAGTGCATGAGTTTTGCAAATAAACTTTTAAGAGTATCCCTGTTATTTTTAGGGAAAAAGAGTAAGGAGGGAATACAAAACTTCAGAAATGTTTTACAAGTGGAAGCACATTTAAATCTACAGTTCAGGAATTCTACTAATGTTGCAGGCTAAGATCTGATTTAGCTTCTCGCGTCACACTGGACGTGTTGCTTGCCGTACGCCCCTTCATACGTCCTGAGTCGTTACCCCTTTGTTCATCCTCTTATCCCTGTGTCCTAGGAATCAGGCTAGCAAAGAGGAGACGGTGGTTTCTGCCCTCTGTTGCAAGGACATAAGGGAAAACAAACCACGTTTAAACCAGTTTTAAGCAGTCCCTAACTTCCATCTGCTGGTGCCTTCTCCCTTCATTGTAGCCGTACAAACACGTGCACCTGCATAGTGATCTGGACTGGACTGTGTTCCAGGGAATGAGCTCAGGCTGCTCAGCTGCCACCGTTAATAGAAATGGGAATCTAACGGTACTTTGAGAGAGCTGCTCGTTGTGCCTCACTGCTGTGTCAATCAGCTTAAAAGAGATTTGTCAGCGCATTATGTTAATTTTGCTGACATCTCGCTGAAGCAAGGAGCACACATTCTGCTTTATGCCACTGGTTCTACTGCAGATAGGTATTAATAATCAGTGGGCTTGGTAATTAACCTGCAAGCAGATTTATAAAGGGGTGCCTGATGGGTGTCAGCATTCCTACTGGATCATATAGATCCATCCTTTGCCCTGTTGGTGATGGCAGTCACTTACAGACTGCTCATCAAGAGGAGATCTTTTCACCTTCTGGTTGTTTAGTTGTGCACGACACACTTCTGAATAAATCCGTTAAGACCAGTACCCTGGCGGGTTTTTTTCATTCTCTGACTCACTCCTATGCTAAAGGAAGCTGCCAAATAATAACGGCTGAGTAGTTTCCTAGTAGGGATTACTGATTTTTGTTTGTTTGTCTTTGAACGTGTTTTTAACTATCCTGAATCCATCCAATTGTGCACGTAACGAGATTATGTAGCCACATTATTTATCGTAACATTCCTTGCCTGTTTCCTCCAATTGTCTTTGTTTCATCCACACGTTACATTTGTTTCAAAGTAATTACAAATTCGGTAGGGCAGGAATTAGCACAGCAGGCCTCTTGACTGAATATTAATTCATTAAAGGATAATGATTAACAAACTCTTCTCCCCATTTATTCAAAAGTAGCTTTAATTAGGTGGCTGTTGTGCTGTGACTGATGCTCTCCCCACTCGCCACTTAAAACAATAATGCATTTCCTCATACTTTTCGGCATTGTATAAGATAGTTTTGTGGTTAAATTGTCATATGTGACTACTTTTTCTTCTTTTCTTTAGTTAAAGTAAATAAATATGGAGATACCTGGGATGAGTAAGAGCTGAATGAAGAACTGAAGAAAATGATCTCGTGTCAGTGAACTTGAACTTCATCTAGATTAGTCACGAGTGGCGGCCCCCTTGGTGTGTTCTGTCAGGCACAGCTACTCATAAATGAAGAGAAAATCCTGACTTGCCAGAAGATCAAAGGCTTAGTATTTTTTTTTTTTTAAATTTTGCCTAAGTGGCAAGTGAGGCTATTGTGAGGTGTCATGATTATAGAACATTTGTGCTATTGTTTAAGAATGAAAAGGGTAACTAATTATAGCAAAAGATGTATAGCAAAAGGTAAAAATGTATGTAAATAAATGGAATCACATGTATTGGGAAGGGAAAAATATCTGAATCTTCTCAAATTTTCAACACTTGCATTAAAAGTTACCTGTAGAACTCACCTCTCACTTTGTTTTGTCCACAAGGGATATTCTGGAAGCTTCAAATTGTTGTCGTGCTTGGTTAGTAATGTCTGGAATAGCACTGTGAACTATTCCGGGGGAAAAGGCTGAGGAACGTAACTGGACACAAGTGAACATACTTCACTGTTTTTCAAAACTGTGCCAGCTCCGTCTTTACACTAATATTCTGACTTGCCCACACTCTGTCTCTTAAGACAATCATTTCAGAAGAAAATGCTTGAATGAAGCTGCAGATATTTAAAACAGCTATATTTAGGTGCAGAAGGTTAACTAAGCCTGACAAACCTTGGTGAAAGTTTGAATGGTATCTTGACTGTTAACATTAGGTTTTGTGTACTTGGCCTTATTTCTCAGTTTGTGCCTGTCATGACAAAAACCCCACGTTCGTGGAGGAAAGATCTGGATCGATGGACTGTTGCTTTATTATTACCTGTAAGAACAGCGCTACATTGGCGAAACTACTGAAGAGTATTTCCTCATGTTTGCAGCGTCTGCTCAGTCTCAATCAGAATGTTGTCTGCGTCAGGGATTCTCCTATGCTCAGCTCTGCTCTTTCATCTCGCGGCGTTGTGTTTATTTGGGGCTTTTGCCTGTAGGTGAGCAAAAACCATGATGAAGTTTATAGCGTAAAAGCATTGCTGGTGTCCTCGTTGGAGATGAAAAATAACTTACCTACCATGAGGAAAGTGCTCAAAGACGTTATTGATTTCGTGGACTAGCAGCAGAGCAGCATCAATGAGATGATTATTTCGGGGGGATACAGAGCAATCAGCTGAACCAAGGAGGAAAAGAGGGGAAGGTGAGAATGCTTAAAAAGCCAAATAGTACTTATAATAATCAAAATAGGAAGATTACTTGTAGAAAAAGCTGATCTTCTAAAAAAAGGAACGTGCTAATCAGATAACCTTGAAGCTGTATCAAAAATTTAACTTCTAGAGAATGCTTCTCGTGGCCGTGAGAAGAAATACACGAAGTCTGCCGGAATTACGTTGCGATGTTTTTTTATTGCACTATTCCAAAGCTGATTAAATTTATCATGAAAATACTCAAAAAGTTTCTTAGTTGTGATTTATGCACATAACAGGAGGCAGAGGATTTAGATGATGAAACTGGAGCAGTATTTTTTTAAACTGTGGTGGTGGTTTTCCATCTGTAAGAAGAAGAAATGCTTTTCTTTTGGATGAATGAAATTTTTGGATGAACGAGAAGTCTCCGAGTGAGAAAAGGCAGGAGCACACTTACAGCATTGAGGAAATAGCAACACCTGGAAGACACAAACTATTGAACGATAAGCTTGCCAATAAAAATTATTTTATTTTATTTGGGGGGATTTGGGATAATACTGGATTTTCTCAAGTAAAAGAATGTAAGGATATAGTAACTTACGTTTTTTTTCTTAGGAATCTTAATGCATGCTTATGCTGCAAGTTGAATATTTGTGTAAGGGAATGATCGTCTCAGAAGTTGACTACGTGAGTTAATGCAAGTAAACACCTCTGCAGAGTGGACACTCCACTGAAAAGTGAGATTCCCTCTATTTCTCGACATTCCCATTGACAGTTACTGTCGGGCCAGTAGACTGACGTGTGTGTAATCAAGTATTTAATAACCCGCTGGACCCCTGGGGGGGGTTGGAGGCCTTATACTCCTCTTCCTGGCCATGCTCCACTTCTCAACCTGGGGGCATTTGCTGCGCTGCGCGCCGGGATGGGTACTGCTGTGTATTTTGTACCTATTTTGTCTTTCTGGGTACTCAGAGTGATTTGGGTGTTTGACCTCCTGACCGAATCCCGACGGGACCAGCCAGTCCAGAACAGCCTCAGAGGACAGAGGATTTAACTCTGCGCCATTAAAGTGCTTAAGTGCACTTAAATTAAGTGCTGAAAAGCACTTAATGCCTCTTTCAGACCCAGCTCTCACGGTGTTTGGGGAATACTCATTTCGTATGCCGGTAACTGATAATTAGCAGTTAATATGATTATCGCAGTTCATATGATTATCAGAAGCCCGTGATCTGAAATTGGGATTTCCTTCAAAGCATCTTGCCTTGAATTAATATTTTAGGTGAGCAAACGCAGCAGTTTATATAAAATTGAATTAGATTCTTTTTTCCCTTTCTTAGTGGAGAAAATAAAAGGCATATATGACATACAGTTAATGTTTTAAAGGTTTACTGTCTGTGCTTAAGGTAACATTGTGTATACATAAGGTTTCTCAGTTGACTATCATGTTTTCACTCTATTGCATCTCGTTAGTGTCTCTCGGAGGACGTACTTTTTTTCGTACTTAGGAACAAGCTGGATTTATCATCAAACAATTTAAAATTCTTTGGCTTTACATCACGTCCTTCATAAGCATTAAATACAGGAGAGTTCACACTCGTAGCTCATAATGTGATAGGGTATTGGGAAGTGGTATTTTGTGGAAGTTGGGTCGCGCTCAGTTTGCTGCGGCACCGCGCGTGTTGATGCCCCGATTCACTAAGTAGCTGCGGGAATTCAGCCTTCGGCCGCCCCTTTTCCTCCACATCTTCCATTAGTACCACCTTTCAGAGCGGGGTTTTCTCCAGTCTCCTGATTTTGCGGCAGCCACCCCGTTACCCCGAGCAGGTTGCTCACACTGCGCTTACGTGGCTTTGGGTCATTTTTAACTGAATCCAAGTGTCTGGGGGCTGACGGCAGCGTTATTATTCAGCGTCACTGAAAACAGTGTGTCCAGATACAAGGGATGAGTAAGAACGGAGAATGTGTGAAGAAAGAAATGCATGACAGACCCTCTTGGTTTATGTTTACGTGTATTTCCAGCTAATACGTGACATATTTTTCTTAATTCAGTAACCAGGCCAGCTGTTTTCCTGGAATATATCTCTTCAAAACCCACAGGATGTCACTTTGCATTACCATTTGTATTTCCAATCATGTACGTTTACAATCTGACCTAACCACAAAGACAGCGGCATTAAAAAAGACTTGTGAAGTTGTCCGATGGGCCGTCGTACCTATATGTTCATTAAGAAATGTGAATTAGAATCATAGAATCACAGAACCATAGGGTTGGAAGGGGCCTCTGGAGATCATCTAGTCCAACCCCCTGCCAGAGCAGGGTCGTCTTAGAGCAGGTTGCACAGGAACGTGTCCAGGCGGGTTTGGAATGTCTCCAGAGATGGAGACTCCACCACCTCTCTGGGCAGCCTGTTCCAGGGCTCTGCCACCCTCCGGGTAAAGAAGTTCCTCCTCATGTTTAGGTGGAACTTCTTATGCTCAAGTTTGTGCCCATTACCTCTTGTCCTGTCCCTGGGCATCACTGAAAAGAGCCTGGCCCCATCCTCCTGACATTTACCCTTTAAGTATTTATAAGTGTTGATAAGGTCCCCCCTCAGCCGTCTTTCTTCCAGACTGAAGAGACCCAAATCCCTCAGCCTTTCTTCATAAGAGAGGTGTTCCAGTCCCCTAATCATCTTTGTAGCCCTCTGCTGCACCCTCTCCAGCAGTTCCCTGTCCCTCTTGAACCTCAATATTTATTGTAAAGCAAAGTAAATTTTCTTTTATTCTGCAAAATACATTTTAACTACATAAAATTAGCTTATACCTTAAATCAAACACCAGGAAATGAGGCTGAATGCTTCGCTGTGAACATTTCTAGAAAAGCTTTATAGTAACTGCTTTTAAATTTCTTCAAACTCCTTAAAAGCAAGCAGTTGCATGGAGCTAGTGGCATTATCCTCAAGTCAGTTGTTACTAACACGCGTGAATGCAGAGAGGGCTGTGAAACGCGCCTCAGCTCTTTAACAGCTGGCAAAATCCAAAAATCCTGCTCCTGAATGTCTTTGTCTTTCCCCAAATTAGCGGGCGCATTTGGAGTCCCGAGTAAGCGGACAATCTGAGCTTTCCAGGGGTTTGTTCCTACTAGAGTTGTTCGGAACACTTCTCCGTGACAGAGAAAAGCGTAAATGAAAAGCAATTCCGTTAGCTTCATGGAAGTTAAGCAGATTTGCGGAAGCCTGGGGAAATCATATGTACTATTCCAAACTGAACCCACAAATCTCTCGCCTCCTTGAGGTTCAAGAAGAAATCCCAACTTGTCGGCTGTTTGCTGGAAGCCAGGAGACTTGTTCGTTTTCCCCGTGCTGGACTCTTCATTTGCTGGCCCTTAACGAGGACGTCGTCTAACCCGCGCGCGCCCCACTGAGTTCCTCGGCTCTCAGGCAGACACCAAACCTTTCCCAGCAGGGCTTTGCTCACACCCAGTCTTCCCCACTTGCACCCAGAGTAAGTTCTCTCTCCCACCTCTGAAGTGAGACAATAGCGCTAAAAATACCCCTTCGCTTTTTGCAGTTTGGTCACCTGTTAAGTTGTCTGTAGAAATCGACAAATGGTGTTTGGATTTTAATCTCAAGGCAATAAATGGGACAATTTGCATCTCGTTACTATTTTGGGCTCTTACCTCGGGTCTGTTCACGCGGGTTTGCACTGGTTGAGCTGAGCCAGTGCAGGTTTGGATGCAGATACGCCTCCAGCTTATACTTTAAGTATTTTCTTTGCTAATGTAGGAACTGGATATAAACCACCAGCACCGGGCAGAAGTTTTGAGGCATCTTTCAGTAGCTGCAGTCGAACCTGAACCGAGGAACACCAGGGGGTCTTACGCATGAACGACCTCGGCCGGGTTTCCAGTTCGTAAGACCGTCAAGTGAATTATTCTTTCCAAATAATGAGGAAAATAAAACTACTCGTATTTTTATTTAACCAAAGTCAAGCAATGTAGCAAATCCAGAAATCCATACCTGTTGGGGTTCTAAGATGCGAGGACAAATAAACGAATTCTTGGATCTAACAGCTATTGAGAGAGCTGCTGGAGAGCAGATGACAGTCCCTTGGGGACACAATTTGTCTGTATTTATTTCAGATAAATGAAAACAGTATAATTCTTAAAGAATCAGACATTAACAGCCGTGATTGAAAGCATTTGTTTCTGTTTGTTCTCTTTGATGTTAGTGAATACCAGTTACTGTGCTACTTATATGTTAGTTCTTTAATACTTACTGCTTGTTTATTCATTTCTTTGATTGAGGAATACAAAACTTCCTGAGATTTTAGGATGCACAGCGGAGTGGTAATACATAGTTTCATCATAGAGTCATAACGCCGTCTGTTTAGCAGAAGCAGAGCTTTGCGAAACTGAAAAGCCAGAGTCTTGTATGAGCCGCTCTCATAATGGGATACTGCAATAAACAAAAAAGATAACGTACGATAAAGACATTGCACCATCTCTGATACAAAGGATGTTCACTCAAATACAACTTCCACTTACTCTTGAAATGAGAAAAAAAGAAATCTGAAGATGAAAGAGAAATGAAGAGTTTGATAGGTTCCCTTTGCCAAAACTCGAAGTAAATTATTCAGGATTAAAAATCCATAGTGTATAACAGTTGTGGCAGTGTTTTTCCACTTGCTCAGTGATGATGTAGGACTCTATTTTCAGGACACGCAATCTTGGCATGAACTGCTTCTAAAACCAAAAATTTTTTACTCATTCCTTACGTGGAATGCTACACGTTCTTTTCTGCTCTCTCTAATCCACAGAGGAAGCACATTTCTAGCGCATTAGATTTTTTTCTTATTAAGCTAAAATTAGGTTCTATATAAACCTAATGCCAAAATAAATAATTTTCATAGAACCATAGAATGGTTTGGGTTGGAAGGGACCTTAAAGACCATCTAGTTCCAACCCCCTGCCCTGGGCAGGGACACCTCCCACTAGACCAGGTTGCTCAAAGCCCCATCCAGCCTGGCCTTGAACACCTCCAGGGATGGGGCATCCACAACTTCTCTGGGCAACCTGTTCCAGTGTCCTACCACCCTCAGAGTAAAGAATTTCTTCCTGATATCTCATCTAAATCTGCCCTCTCTCAGTTTAAAACTGTTACCCCTCGTCCTATTGCTCCACTCCCTGATAAAGAGTCCCTCCCCATCTCTCCTGTGGCCCCCTTTATGGGCAGAAAGGCCGCTATAAGGTCTCCCTGGAGCCTTCTCTTCTCCAGGCTGAACAACCCCAACTCCCTCAGCCTGTCCTCACAGCAGAGGGGCTCCAGCCCTCGGATCATTTTTGTGGCCCTCTGCTGGACACGTTCCAACAGGTCCATGTCCTACATGTGCTGAGGACTCCAGAGCTGGATGCAGTACTGCAAGTGGGGTCTCACCAGAGCGGAGTAGAGGGGCAGAATCACCTCCCCTGACCTGCTGGCCACGCTGCTTTGCCCTTAGTGAAGCCACGTTGGCTGTCACCAACCACCTCATTTCACATATGCCTTAGCATAGTTTCCAGGAGGATCTTGCTGGGGACAGAGGTCAGACTGACAGGCCTGTAGCTCCCCGGGTCTTACTTTTTTCCCTTTTTAAAAATGGGGGTTATGTTCCCCCTTTTCCAGTCAGTGGGAACTTCACCGGACTGCCACAACTTCTCAAATATGATGGATAGTGGCTTATCAACCTCATCTGCTAGTTCCCTCAGGACCCTTGGATGAATCTCCTCAGGTCGCATGGACTTGTGCACCTTCGGGTTCCTTAGATGGTCTTGTGCTTGATCTTCTCCTACAATGGAGGATTCCTTATTCTCACAGCCCCTGCCTTTGCCTTCTGCGATTTGGGCAGCGTAGTTAGAGCTCTTGCTGGTGAAGACAGAGGCAAAAAAGTTGTTGAGTACCTCAGCCTTGTACATATCCCAGGTGACCAGGTTTCCTGTTTCCTTCTGGAGAGGGCCCACATTTTCCCTAATCTTCCTTTTATCACCAGCGTACCTGTAGAAGCTTCTCTTGTTGCCCTTGACATCCCTGGCAAGATTTAATTTTATCTGAGCTTTAGCTTTCCCAACCTGATCCCTGGCTGCTCTGCTCAGTTCTGTTGTTTAAATACAATTGTTAATCTTAACTATCTTAGGATAACTGGCATTTTAAAACGGTGAAACTAATACAGAAAAGGGTGAATTCGGTTGCAGTAGCTGACGCCTAAACATCAGTAATGGTGAGCAACCTGACCTAGTTGAAGATGTCCCTGCGTACTGCAGGGGGGTTGGACTAGATGGCCTTAGAGGTCCCTTCCAACCCAACACATTCTATGATTCTATTAACCATGTCTAAATCATCTTCTAAACAAGCTGTGCTAAGTAGAAAACACTCCTTCCGGTACAGCTTTCTGCAGTCAGTGTATACGTGCTTGCGTTGAAGAGCCAAGTGTGTTTTTTAGGGTCCCCTTGGACGTTATGAAGGACTGCGTTCCTCTTCCCTCTCTTACCCTGTACGTGCAAGATAACATGCAGCTGTCAACCGACCTCGAGGGCTGCGTTGTGGGCACAAGGCATGCACCGTGCTGCGGGAGCGAGCAGTGAAGAAGGAGGAGCCCGTGCGAGCTCCCGCTGTGCAGGGAGAAGGCGAGGGGAGCGCAGACGGGGAGCAGGCCGGGCTGGCAGAGCAGCTGTCTCAGCGGTGGTCCCACCAGAGCTGCCAGCTGCTCAGCCTACAGCTGGAGTGAGTGAAGAGCAGGTTTAAAACATGCCTCTGGGAGAAAGCTTTAAAGCTGTTTCTTGCTCCGAAATCCTGAGCCTGCCGATGTGCCTAACCAACACAGAGCTGCTGCTCAACGCTCAAAACACACCTACGTGAGAAGTAACACTTAAAAGCTCAAGTAAGTGGGGTTTTTAATGCAAGGTTCTAGCATCTGCGCTGGAAGTGCCATTGCTCTCCAACCATCTCTACGTCAAAGACGACAGGAAAAACCTCCATTCCCACTCTAGTATCTTTTACCCTTCATCAGCAGAGAAAAGCACTATATTGTAATTAAAATGGTTTAAAGGTGTGTTTTCTCAGGAATCTTAAATCTTTTGCTGTCTGCACGTGAAGATGTTTCAGTCTCCACTCCTAGGCACTCGCTACTTGAGTTATATTTCATGTGGCAAGGCTCTTAACTCGTTTTTTCAAAAGCTGTAAGAATATAAGAATCACCGTAATGGTCACCCTGCCTCCCACGCTGGCTAATGATCCTTCTAGAAGGAGATTCTTCCCTGGTGTGCCCTCCTGACCTCCTCTGATCAGAGCTGAGGAGCTTCCTGAGACAAAGGTTGCATTTGGGTCACGCAAATCCAGATGTTTCACAGCCACCAAGCTTCTGAGTGGATGGTGCCTTTTGGAGCCATTTTTTCATTTCCAGCATCTCCTGTGGCAAGAAGATCCACGATGGAATCGTGCTGTATAAAGAAGTGCTTCTTTCCTGTTTGCTTTAGATCTGATTTCACCGAGTGCCGACTCGTTGTCATTTTATGAAAAACAGCAACGCTCCCTATTCATCTTTCACAGTGTTACAGATACCATATTCCTCATCTTCAACCTGGAAAGTGAGTTCCTTGATCTCTTGTGAAGAAACCATTTTGTACCTCTGATCTTTCCCCCTCCTCCTTTTTGTGTCTCTCAGCTCCGTTGTACGCTTTTTGAGATGGATTGGAGGCACCGCAATATTCAAGATGAGGACATACCACCGAATTGCTCCCTAGTACAATCTATTTTTTCTCCAATTTTTTCCCTAGGAATTGTTAACGTTCTACTTGCCTTTTGGCTGTCACAGACCACTGATCTGATGTCTTGCAACTATGCAAAACTATGCAAAATGACTCCCAGATCCCTGTATTGAGAATGTCAGAGTAATTGAAAACCAATTGTGTGATGCAGTTAGTATTTTTCCCCGTGACAATGAAGCTTATTACTCAGTCTCTCAGTATTGACATTTTTTTCCTAGCTCTTCTATCATTCTGTCATCAAGAAACTTAGTCATGTTTTCCTTTATCAGATTATCTGCTAAAATGTTGACCAGATGCCCCCTGGCATGTCCCCAGAAGCCATATCAAGCCTTTTAGATTTTACATTGGCCTCGAGAACTATCATCTCATTTATTTCTTGAGAACCTCATTTTCTTAAGAGACTTATTAAAAAAACCCACAAACAAACAAGGAAAAAAAAACATCCCATACCAAAGCATGTGCACAGCTTTTTCCCCATGTCCACTCTTTCAAAAAAACATTAATATATTTGTAAGGCTGTGAAAGCTGTAATGATTCTCCTTAATATGTCGCAGGTATACTTACAGCACTTCAGGACTTTACAAACCGACCTGTTTTAGAGGTGATTCCTCAAGTGAAGCACAGGCTTGGGAAAACAGTACACTTTGTAAAAGCTAAGGCTGCAAGTAAAAGTGGCTTAGTATTTCCAAGATGTGGAACTACCGCAACGCTGATGTCAGAAGTTGGATCCCTTTTTTTGGCTCTCTCAAATGGGGCTCCTGTGCGCGATGCCAAAACCGAGTTGGGTGAGTGGGACAAATTACCAGCAGCTCTTCCACTGGTAGAAACAGTCACGAGGAAGAAGCCGCTGCTCCCAAATTAGCGTTGCTGTCAGAGGTACCAGAGCAGTGCCTGAGCCAGCTGCCCCTCCACACGTCCCACTTGCCCTGGCCCAGCACGCTCCCGCTGTAGCTCCTGCCCCACAGCTTCCCCTCTTCTTACCGGCCCGCCCCAGAGCCCTCCCCTCCCATTGCACAGCATGCCCCATTCTCATGCCCCATTCTCCCATTCTGCTCTCAAAATGCAATAAAATAAGCCCCAAATCTGTTTGTTTTTTTTTTAATAGGGATTTATAAAAACTTGGATAGTGAGCTTTCATCTCCCCTTCATTCCCAGTTTTAGAAGAGAATTATAGACCAGCTGGCTTGCCTAAAGTCTCACCACTAAGTCAGGACTTAAATAGGAATGTGCTTTTTTTTCAGCCTACGACTGCTTTCTCTTCTAAACCACAATTTTTTTTTTTTTTTTAATTTGGATTGAATACGGTATTTGTAAAATTATTTCAAATAGCTAATACAAAAGTCCCTAAAGACAAGCAATCTAAGGCAGCTGTTTGAGGTTAATGTCATTTATAGCTTTCCTCTTCTACACCAACCCTTTCTCTGTTCATAGTTTCATAAACTGGATTGAGGCTTACATAAAGCTACTCACTTTGCATGCATTACAGCTGAAAGATGTATTTTGTTTCTTGATTTTAGCAAGGACATGGACTTCAACAAGGCTGTGATATTCCTAAGCACACAGTTAAACTCCCTAGTCTCTGGGTGAATGCACTAAGCTTTATTTTCCAGGTACAAATTATTAATAGGAAGCTATGTGTTCATTGGACTTTTTTAGCCTTTTTGTAACAGCTTCCTGGCAAAAGGGAATGCATATCCTATTATTAGTACAAGAAAATACTAAGAAAAGTTTTAGCACTATATAAACAATGCTTGATCCTTCATAAGGTCAACTGTTTTTCCTCCTGGAGATCTCCTTCCCTCTTATTCCAGACTGAAATAAAGGTTACAGAAGCAACTGATTACCTCAAATCTTTCCCTATTATTTTTTTTTTTTAATAGGCCACCCCTAAACTCAATGTATTCAACTTCTGCTTCAACTAAAACCAAATTCTTTAACCTACTTGTATGGAATGCATGATATTAACAGTCAGCATAGGTTAGCTCATTACATTGTGCATAATTACGACAAAACAGCTGTAGTAACTTACAGTTCTTAGAGCGCTCTTTGTAAATCATCATGAGTTCCTCTTCCCAAGTAGAAAAATGATGAGGGTCTGGCCATGAGAGCACATGAGGTTTTGTCCAGCTCTTCCTGTCTCCCTTTTGCATGAAGTAATAATGTAAAATAATCAGTAAGCATTTAAATGTTCCTTTCTGCATCATGCAGCTTAACTACTACCACCCCAACGGCTGCTTTCTTATAGAACTCCTGTGAACTACAAGGCACTTTTCAGGTTTCTTTGTCAAATCTCAAGCAGCTTAAAAGTTTAACTAGGTCCTGCAAACCATTCAGTGCTAAAAAATCCAGCATCTGCCCGATTCCACCCCTAGAACACACATCCAGCCACCAGGAAAATTCCAACACACCTGTAAGTGACAGCACAATGGAAGCCAGTTGGCTCCAGTTTTATCAAACTGAACAACATGGTGCAGAATGTGTTGTGAGTCCCCATCCTTTTGTAGCTGGTGTTTTCAGCAGTTAGTTAACTTAAATTTTACATGATTTTACAATTTTAAGTTATATTTAAGAAATATTGCAACATCGTTACTGCCTAATTATAAAGGTCTGTAGCCCAGCTGCACACTTGACTAGCTTGTTGGTTGTGCAGAGCAGGAGAAATTGTATTTTAACAAAATTAAGTAACAACCTTGCCAAAACATACCCCCTCTTATTTCTCAAATCAAGGAGTATTATGTGGAGCCTGACACCTGACAGGCTTAAATAATTATTTGGCCATAAATCCTCTGAAATACAGAAAAACGCTTTTAAAGGCCTTCTAAAGAACAGTTTGCCCATAAGCTGTGCTTGTTATTCCTTTGATATGCACAAATTCAGTGCTAACACATCTTCGATTCACAAACAGCCTTTTTTCATAACAGTATCATAGTAACTCATGAACTTTGATCCGCACAATTAGCTAATCAGAATATTGCCTCTTTCAAAGTATGGGAATAAATTTGAAAAAAAAGGAGACAATAATTTTTATATAACAGCACATTTATTACAGAAAATAATAGGAAGCCTGAACCAAAGTACGTGTAAAGCAGTTAAGCAGCTAAGTTGTAGCCTCTGGAGGTAACACTGATCACAAGAACAACCTCTGAGAATGTGACATGAAAGGTCCTCTGTCACATCAATCTCCTCAGCATCACACGGACGTAATGGCTTGCCCCAGATGATAACCCAGGCATGACTGCCCTCGGTGCGGTTTGTTGCTGTTATCTTGACAGCAGATGTCAGACGAAGGGAAAGTAGCTAAGACATGCCACCGTGCAAGTTTTGCTGGCTATCACAGCACACCCGTGATAATTACATTACTTTCATAAAGGAGGTTGACTTCTCTGTGGTTGTGTAACCCTCTCTCCCTGTAGCCCCGGCTGAAGGCTCCCCGAGGCTTACCCGCCTGTACGCCAAGCATCCGCTCCGATAAAGCACAGCTGCGTACCCTTGACTCAGACTGCTGAGAAAGAGCTGGGGAAAAAGTCTGTAGAAAGGTAAAAAGTGTAAAACCAGCTCATGAATTCAAGGGGACACACACCAATTTGAAAGGTATAAAATCTTAAAGGAGTAAAAACCAGGGAGGCTAGTTAGTCCAACCCTTCTCCTCCTGCCTGGTGGCTGCCTGGCTAGGAAAGACTCCCCAGGTGCCTCACCCGGGTGGTGAGTATTTAGCCTAATAGCTTGTAAAACGTAAATTTTACATTCTGTACATCCTACTTGCAGAATCTCTTTGTGCCCAAGTAAAGATGCCCAAAGAAGCTGGTTCAAAAGAGGGATACTAACTATAGGCATAGTATAGAAGCAAGCAAGCAAGCAAACAAAAAACCCCAACCACAGAAGACAGGCTTCATCAACTGACAGTGAAGCCCAAACTTTTGAGTAGCTGTACATTTGATTCCATGTGAACACCATCACTGTATTTAGGGGAAGCGTCTGCTTTTGATTTCCTGAGATATCATAGAATCACAGAATCATAGAACCATAGGGTTGGAAGGGACCTCTGGAGATCATCTAGTCCAACCCCCTGCCACAGCAGGGTCACCCAGAGCAGGTTGCACAGGAACGTGTCCAGGCGGGTTTGGAATGTCTCCAGAGACAGAGACACCACCACCTCTCTGGGCAGCCTGTGCCAGGGCTCTGCCACCTTCAAAGTAAAGAAGTTCCTCCTCATGTTTAGGTGGAACTTCTTATGCTCAAGTTTGTGCCCATTGCCTCTTGTCCTGTCCCTGGGCACCACTGAAAAGAGCCTGGCCCCATCCTCCTGACACCCACCCTTTAAGTATTTATAAGTGTTGATAAGATCCCCCCTCAGCCGTCTTTTTTCCAGACTGAAGAGACCCAAATCCCTCAGCCTTTCCTCATAAGAGAGGTGTTCCAGTCTCCTAATCTTCTTTGTAGCCCTTTGCTGCACCCTCTCCAGCAGTTCCCTGTCCCTCTTGAACTGGGGGGCCCAGAACTGGACACAGTACTCCAGGTGTGGCCTCACCAAGGCATTATTTCACGGAAGTTTGTGTGTCATGCTGTTTGTAGAGAGCATGTGCCATCTACTCAACACCTACTAGCCTTGGATTGCATGCAGACCATAAACTGTTACAAAATATTGTACCTTCTTGTTCATTATGAATGTGGCACGTGCTTTTGATATCCCTGTCAAAATGGATTTTTATGTAAAACTGGCCTATTAAAAGTTGGTTCAGCACAGTAACTGCAGTGTGACAATATCCTAATGAACTTCTAGCTTAGTACTCTTAAAACAGTCCATAAACAAGAAGTAAGCTCAGAGGCTGAACAGCTGCTTAACTGCAAAATCATTTAAACATCCTCGCGCTCTTTCCTTTAGACATACAAGACAAACATTCCAGCATATGCCATTTTCCTTGCTACACAAAGTATTGCCAGCGTCTAAGTACAATAGACAAATTTAATTTTTCAGCACTAAGAGCTAAATTGCATTGGCGGGAGGAAAATAAACCCAAACATGCTGAGAAGAAAGACAAGAGGAAAAATCAGAAAGTGCATTAGAAGAAACTGGTATTTACTATGAACAGAACTGCTTAACATTATGCAAGTACTTCAAATAAGCCGATTTACACCAAATCAAAGACATTATTTCTTCTCTATGGAATAACGCCTTGAAAGAAGAAGCTGATCCATAAGATTTTTATCATCTTCACCACACCTGTAAATGGAATGAAAGGACCGGTTACTTAGCTGAGTGGCACCTTGTTTTCGATGTGATATGAGCAGCTTCTTGGTGATTTCTCTGAGAACTCTGCAAAGTCCTTGAGGATAAAGCACATTATCTTTGGACTCATCAATAAGAGTATAATTTTTTCTGGGTGGTCCTCCTAGGCAATGCCAGAGCTTGTGATGTATGCTTAGCACAGATAGTGGTGAGGTGCGAGGGTCTCTGTACATTTTTAGAGCACAGCATGCTAAATTAAGAATTTTTATTAAAACATAAGAGAGGTTAGGAGGTTACTTTTTTCACTGTTTAACAATACAGAAAACAACATAATGTTTACAGTATTTATTTTCCTAAGTTTCTAACACCTGTCCATCAAAACTGATTTCTGGCAAATTCAAAATATCACAAAAAAGCCAAATATAACGGCTTTCTTCTTGCAGCAATTAAAATTTGAAAGAAATACACTTACATTTGTTTTCAGACTGTATTTCTGACTCAACTTTCTAGCCCTTTTAAAAAACAAACAAGAAGATCTAAGTGGCTGGTTAGAAGTGCAGCAATCAAGGTCTTTGACGAACATTCAAGGTGGAACAGGGAACAAGTTTCACAGCAGAAATTCCAGGACCCCTTGCAGAAGGAAAACAAAGAGAGGGGCCTGTGGCATCCTGCATTCTTCCCTTCATACAGCTGCAAGACTCCTTTGTATTTGAGACAATTTGGAATTTATTTAAAAGCTAATTGGTAGTTACACACCAGGAAAAATATTGTCAGCTCACAGAGGAAGGCTGGAAAAGGGAAAAAGCTGAAAAGGAAAATGTGTTTGGATTTAAGGTTCAGAAAGCTCCAGCTCTGACAAACAGTGGAAGTAAATGCCACCATCAACATTTGATTCCACTACACAGGTAATCGCTAGTAAGTGACCGTCCCCAATTAAATATGCTGCGGGATCCTTATTTGAAAGAGGTGAGGATACTGGCCTCCATAAGCAAACATTTATTTAAGAGAAAATCTTCAAAAGCACTATATCAGCACAGTAATGCAAGGGCTTAATTAAGCTCACAACTGCTAATGGATTTAGGGTGTCATTCATTCACAGCTATCTAAGTCTGGCTCGCTCCCTCCTTCATTCTAGCACGAGGAAGTTACCCCTCAGAAAGGTTTGATTTTTACCTTTCCACCCCCCTTTCTTTACGGGTCTGATACCCAGCCAGAGCAGCGAGCTGATGTGGCGGGCCGCAGTGCTTCACGATCTCCACAGCTGGCACAAGTGAAGCACTGCCCATTTTGGCAGCAAACTTATTAGGCGAGCCTAAGCCAAAGTGCGTTTTCGGCTAGCGGCTGAGCACTTGCAGCTTTTGATAGAAAATGTTCAAGCATTGGCAAAGTTGTTTAAAACCAGGAATTTATTCTAACAGCTTCTTTCAGGCCAACCCTTACTGCCATAATGTATTGTTGCATAGTAAAAATCCATCAAAACACCGCTTCTGGGTAAGTAAGCAGGTTCTGCGAGGATACCTCTCCTTACAGATCGTCTGCAGCCACGCACTTCAGAGCAAGAAAGGGACCGTAATCAATACCCTTGTTTAAATTCCTACACAACATATGCCAAAGAGACCCAATCCAACAATTTCTGCATCAGGCTTTTGTTCCAAGCTCCAGCTAGAGCCATAACAAACCCGCACGGCAGGATTTCAAACAGGCCCTCTGCTCTCCTCTCTTGCAGGCAGCCAAGCTATTTGCAAACACTTTCACACATTCTCCTGCCTGTGAGAAATGTAGGCCACAGCTTACCACAAGCAGAATGTGTGAAAATGCTTTTAAAAAGCCCAGCTGCTGGCCTGCTTTTCATAGACAAAGAGTGAAAGTGCTTTTAAATACTCCCCTGCCTTCCACACTGTAAACTCTCCCTTTTCTCAAAGGGAATTTTCCCCTTTCCAGGGTGAAAACATCCCATGGGCCATCTCCCCTGCCCCAGCATGCAGCTGCTCCGGCACCGCTCTTCTACTACTCTCCTTAAGGCTCTGGCCAAACCATAGTACTGGATGAAAAAAACCTCAAACAACTAAATAAACAAACAAGCCCACCCCCAACTGTGTCTGCTTTTAGATTCTCAATATTTCAATGTATTTTAAAATATCAGCGTTATCCATAATTATTAGATTCTTAAGTAAAAAAGTTGGAAATTGGACGGAGTTATATTTGTTTTCATACAAGTAGTCAATCCAAATGAATTCCAATTAGGTGAATAAACAATACTATGCTACAGCTAAACCAGAAATTCCTCAGAAATGGGGGGTTTAAAATTAGCACGAAAGATATGTAAGGTAAAAACAAAGAAACAAATTACAAACCATAGATACAGAATATTTCCTTGAATAATACTCAGATTTTAATCCATGATTAAAATCCACGATTTTCACAATACTGCTCAAAGTATTCAAACAAGAATACCACTCAACGTGGAAAAAAAAATGAGAATTTATTTTAAATTTCAGGGTTGCCTACCTGGGTCTAAGATGCTGAAAGAACTGAACCTTCTTTCTCA
Organism: Alca torda; assembly: GCA_008658365.1. Classification (NCBI taxonomy): domain Eukaryota; kingdom Metazoa; phylum Chordata; class Aves; order Charadriiformes; family Alcidae; genus Alca; species Alca torda. The sequence goes on from CM018079.1 coordinate 69,660,715, forward strand.
TTTGATCCTAATTTTGCTTCACATTCTTTGCAAGTATGATGACAACGCCTACAATATTGAAAGCAGACAAAGTATTCAAGAATTTTGCTGGATTTTTTCTAATACAACCATATAACATGCCAGCAAATGTTCTCGAAGAGCTAATCTCTTGCCTATGTTCTCCAATCGTTGTAACTGCTTTATAGGACATCAACTGCAAAAGATGACATCTAAATGTCTCAGCCAATAAAATCCCATTAATTATTATTCTTAACTACCATTTCCAGCAAACACCAAAATATAATAGGATTTTCTAAGCAGGAAAAGACAGTCCTTGCTATTGTACCTATCAATAAGGAGCAAACGGAGTTAGGAGCAAGGTGTATAATGCAAAAGAGTGACAAATAGCCAATTTGTGTAGTATCACGTGAGGAAAGCAATAGCTTTGTTATGTGGGGGAAGAATGGAAGTGGAAGGACATGAACAATGAGAAAACTTCCCATTATCAGTCAGGCATTTTCATAGGCATAAAAGCTCACATTGGTCAGGGGGAAAGACATGGAAAGACAGAGGAGAATGATTTTGTGGGTAGGATTTTTGGAAATGCAATTTGTGTGTGAAAGGTGCATATGAGAAGCCATACTGGGAATGAAAAGTAGTACTGGCAGTTGAAGGGGGAGCTTGGAAGGAAGTCAGAGTGTGATTTGGTGAGAAAGAGTACTTTGTATGAAGTTTAGATGTCTAAAACATGGCGGTGACAGGAGGCAACCACCGAGATCTATCATTTTTGATCTATCAGTTTTGGGCCCCTCACTACAAGAAGGACATTGAGGTGTTGGAGCATGTCCAGAGAAGGGCTACAAAGCTGGTGAGGGGTCTGGAGGACAAACCTTATGAGGAACGACTGAGGGAACTGGGGTTGTTTAGCCTGGAGAAGAGGAGGCTGAGGGGAGACCTTATCACCCTCTACAACTACCTGAAAGGAGGCTGTAGAGAGATGGGGGCTGACCTCTTCTCCCTGGTGACATAGGACAAGAGGAAACGGGTTCAAGTTATGTCAGGGGAGGTTTAGATTGGATATTAGGAAACATTTTTTCACTGAAAGGGTTGTTAACCACTGGAATAGGCTGCCCAGGGAGGTGGTGGATTCACCATCCCTGGAGGTGTTTAAAAAAAGGGTAGATGTGGTGCTTAGGGACATGGTTTAGAAGTGGTTTTTGTCAGGGTAGGTTAATGGTTGGACTCGATGATCTTAAAGGTCCCTTCCAACCTCAGCAATTCTATGATTCTATGATTCTATGATACAGTTGCAAGGTGGAAAAAATGCCCTCGAAATTTGTGCTCTTCGTAGTTTGGCATAATAGTATGAGGCTGGGCAAAACCACAGTGGAGGAGGTTGGAATGTGAGGTGAGATTGAAATTGTTGTTAAAATATGAGGATAGCGTAAAAAAAATCTGCAGTGTATTTATTTGGCCAGATGTATGGTACAAAGGAGGACTCGAAGGGCCTATATGTTATAATAGAAGATCATGAGGCACTTAGAGGCCCAATACTATATTAAAAGAGAACTAGTAACCGTTGTTCCATCACACTTAGAAGTATGATAATTTCATTTAAATAATGGATTTCCTAATAACAGGTATTGATACTGAGTTTAATTTGCATTTTCTGAAGACTGTTTAGTAGTTTCTAAAACTGATACATATAGCCTAAGAATATAAGAGTAGTACCTCATGACCTGATCACAAAATTTAAATTCATAGTTTGCTGCATGTTATTTTTACTATTGTAAAGATTATTTTGATCCAGGATTAATAATTTAAATCAGCACAAACCTTTTTTGTTGCGGACAAGATGGTACAATACCAATTTTCTGGAACTTTTTTTGGCATTCTCCCATGTATGACATCTTTCCAATGGCAAAACCTAAGACACCAGCAACTATAAAGACAGATAACAAAACATTGTTAACACAAGAGCTTAAGTCAACAATATGCAATTGGCTCCATTTTAATCATATGACGAATTGTATGTAGCGTGTCTTCTCAAAACATGTCGCAAACACATGTGAAGATATACAGGGCTTACAGGGATGATTTCAATAACTGTTGAAAACCGGCTACCTATCGCGAGACGTAGCAGCTTGTCCAAAACAACGCAGATAGGAAAAGGATATCATATTCACCTGGAATTTCAAGATTTCAGATTCCAAGGAACAGATTATAAAGAAAGTCCATAACGAAATTATATCACAATGTCTGCACTAATTTATCTTGCCCTTGTATGCACAGCATAGTATTTCTGATTATCCCAATTTTAACACTTATCTTCTCAGGGCTTCTAAGAAGCTAGAACATCAGCCTGCCATACTACCGCACTGGGGATTTCACTCATTACAGAGTCAGAATAAAAATAGTACTTCAACATCCTCAATTTTCTGTTGAACTTCTGCTGAAGAGGGAATCAATTTCTTGCCATTTAAAAGCCAACTTACTGTACTGTACAGTTTCTGTGCTTTTATTTGTTGTCTTTATCAACGTGGTCATAAACTAGACAGTTAAGATAAATCAAATGAACATGTGAAAAGGAACATACTATTTTATATATACTATGATGGCCCCTTGATACCATAGGCGCTGTGATCTGCTAAGCATGACTGATCAATGAGCCTGACATTATTTACAGGTGAGACTGGAGTTTTTACCAGTTTGAGAGGACATATTAAGTAAATATAAGCTGCTACTGAAAATGTTTACATTAAAAGAACCTTATTTCAAACATTCATTCTTAAATGCAGCAGAATTCTGATTTCCTAAAGCACTGCAGTAATATCTCATAAATTCAAAAAAAAGGAAGAGTTTGAAAAGAGATTCAGAGAGATGCATCTAAGGTCTGCAGATTGCCTGTAAATAAATTTTCTTTTCCTTTTAGAATTGGGTACAACTTACTTGCCATCTTAGGTAATGCACTGAATCTTGGGCTTGCTGAGAAAATGCCTACAATAAAAGGAAATAGTCAGAAAACATATTCATCTGAGGAATTCACCATCACTCAAAACCAAAGACAGTATTTTTCCTACAAGCTTTTTCATTTCTGAAGAAGACTGTAGAAATGGGTAAGACTGTCCACTAATTCAGATTCAGGAACATCAGGGCACTTTCCATTCCACTAGTTCTTAGTGCATCCATTTTGGTGCAGTCCTAGAGTCATAGGAGGAAAAAAATCTGGACTTTGCAGGATTCAGTTCCGGCAGGGTTCGGAGAGTAAACTAACATGAAAGCAGCATGGCTGCCACTAACGACATCTGCAGCACTGCAGGAGGAGAGATGGTGGCTTCTGTTTTAGCACAAACCAACCTTGCAAATATAATAGTAAAGTGAAATCTCTTACTCAGGGTTCAGCTTCTTGTGCTGTGAGAAGCAGGACTGAACTGTTCTTCAGTAGTTTTCTGTGGCTATTAGTTAAGCTCATGTTAAACTGTACCACAGATACCACATCTCCTCTGGAAAGGAGAGATCATACCTTTTGGTCTCTTTGAGAATACAGTGTGCTGAACATGAAAACCGAAAGATTAGCTTTTCCTACCAAGATCCACTTCCCCTCAGTTAACACCAGGAGGTGGAACCATTATGGCTCTGCAATGTGTGTGGCTGGCAAAGGAGCGCCATAGTGTGGAGGAGGGCTCCACACAGCAAGAGTGCCATGGCAAAGGGAAGCGAACACTGTGTGTGCACTGTTCCATGCATTCAGACAGTATTAATGAGGCTCAGAAGCTCCACCTTCTTCTAGAGCCAGTGTACTGCGTGTAGTCATCAGAGAGAGCATTTAGACAGAGGAGCATTCAGTCTATGCTAAGTGCAAGGGCCTTCGCCCACTGGCATCTATGCCATTTTAAATTGGGTCTTTCAGGGGAGGGAGGAACAAAACTGCTGTTTGTTTCTAAACAGCCCCCATCTTCCAGTTGTTGACACTCAGTAATGATTATTGAATATGGCCATTTGTTATTTCATAGCTGATAAGAGATGTCCAAATACAATGGAGCGGAACTGAGAAGAGTGAGTACCCAGTGGCAGAGGGTGGCATGTTAGCTACCAAGACAACACTAATGCCCTTCCTATCACTGCTCACACCTTTTCAAATGTGTAAACCTTTGCCTTCCCTCACGGACTCTCCCTTCCTTCTTCCCATCTGTCTACAAGCTCATAGGTCAAGGATGCAACAAAGAACCTACATCAGCCTGTTGTGGTATAGCACAGCTTTTAGGTTTTCTACTCTAGTCCTCCTGATCATCTTAGTGAAAAAAAGAAAATGTGATCAGGAGGAAACATGGTAATAGTGGCTGGAACAAAACAAGGGGCTTGCAACCGCACACAGTGAGAAAAGGCTGAGTCATTTCCACCTCCTCCACCTGCTGCCTCCCACCACCCATCCCTTATAGCCCCTTGTTTCTTTTCTGCTTCTTGCTTCAGGCCCTGTGATTTTTATTTTCTTCTACCTACCTTTGCTGTAAACAGCTGCTGAGGCAGGCTGAAGGACTGTCTTATTTGCTCCTGTGGTCTACACCCATCTTAGCAGTCTTCAGGGTGGATGCCCTTCACTCTTTACCCAAAACGCTAACCTCAACCTTATTATTAGCCCCCAGAAGGGAAACTACACATTGCACGTTGCAATGTGTTGAACCAGCCTCATCCACCACATAAATGGAATATAATTCTCTTTTGTGTTAGCCTGCAGATCGCAAGACATCTCTATAAAAAGCTCTCTGTCTCCTCAATTTGGCAGTAGTCCTTGTTCCTTTGCACCAAAGCTGTATTCATATTGATATGTGGTCACTGTAAAAACGTTGCCAGCATTTTTCAAAGAAACCAAGTTAGAGCTACAGTACCCGATTCTGATGCCCCTGCTCAGGTTGTACGATACTCTGCCCTACGAGCAGCCCCAGCGAAGAAAACTCTACTCAAATACATGTGATCATGGTGACAGAATCTAGCCACCGGTCTTTGAATTCATGAATTCTCTTTTCAGTTCATGTTCTTTCAAAAGAATGACTGTGGCAATGCATACATAATGATCAAATCACTGTAACAATGACGGTGATGAGTGAGAGGAATATTGATCTTGGAAAACAGCAGACCTTAGGGAAACTTGCATTTCAGTAGTAATTCCAGAGTCTCAACTTCATAACTTAGGACCATCATGTATTTATTATATTTACCTTTTGAGACTAGCCCCTGGGTGACAAGCATGCTCCCAAGAGACAAAGGAAGAGCTGTAAAAATAAAAAGGAGAAGTGTATTTGGTATCAGCCAAAATTTGTTACCTATTTGTTAAATACATTACTCTTTTAACGTTAAATGTTTTATGTTAAATGTTCTATATATTTAGAATGTTAAACACATTACTCATCTTCTAAACATTAACTTTCCGCACTGTTCTAATCACCCATTACATCTGCTCATTCCGATTACTATTTCTTCAAAGCAAGGATGTGTTCACACAGTGCCAGACATCAGGCATGCTGTAGCATCTGGAGCTAATGCATCATATATAGTTATTAAATAATAGCTCCCATAATATGAATATCTCCTCTCAGTACTGCACCACTAGTAATGACAGCAGCTCCGATTAAATGCTGAAACCCTTTCCAGTCTTCTCCTTTCAGAAAATGTATAATAGAGATACAAACTGACTTGGTGGACTTAAAAAGCACTAAAACACTGAGTAACTAATCTTTTAGACATCCTGACACCTAGAGTTTCACAAACCCAAGACACGTAGCCATGCCTGCCTTTCTTTCAAAGGCAAGAATAAGTATGCAATGAAGTAAAGCATTCCCAAGGTTGTTTTAATAATGGACTTCAAGAATAGAACCAACTCTATGATTGTTAAAGTAAGTTCATATTAAACAAGGGCGTAATTCAACCCCCTTTACCTACAATGATTACGCAAATAATTAAATTAATCCAATAGTAACGTACTGCTCAATTTAAAATAAGGTGACAGTTAACTCACAATAATATTCTAACAAACCCCAATGTATTACAATAAACAGCACGGCATTTTGCAGCCATTCCTGCATAACTACATCAAGAAGTCATTCTCAGTGTCATAAGAACAAGTTTGCGTCGCTCACCTCTGTACCAGAAACTTTCCTTTTTGCATTCTTTACGGATCCTTGCAATTTCTTCAGCATTGTGAGTTTGTGAGTTGGGACAATAGAACATTGTCTGAAAGGATAAACCTAGGTTAGCTTATTGAATTTAATCTCACAGGAAGAAAAAAAAAAAACCAAACTAAACAAGGCAAAATATTTAAAAAACAAACAAAATAGAATGCAAAAACCAACCAAACAAGCAAAACTTCTTGTTATGTTGTTAGCAGTGTGATGAAATACTTGATACCACAATACAGAAACAGAAAGAACTACATAGGTTTTAAAGTTAAAACCACTCATCCTGTTGGTCTATACTTTCCTAAAATAGCTCAGCTGCTGCTTACCCCAGAAGTATATTGCTCTATTTCTGTTAGCCATTTCATTCTTATGAGCTACATCAGCTTTCTGGGAAAGAAATGACAGGAAATACAGAGTGCTCGTTTCTAAAAATGAAGTTCTGCCCCATACAGAAGTCAGTTTAAGTTCAGTAAGAGTAGATTTTGCAAGTATTCAGAAGAGGGTCAACATAAACTCTGTCAGATTCCCCTAACTAGCTGAAGTTTCTCTCTGAGCAGTGTAAATATATTCATGGCATTAATTGAACTCAACCATACTGGCTTCACCTTCATAATAATTGGCTTGCCGTCAGGTTTCTTTTAGGCTAATGGTAGCTCTTTTTTTTTGTTTTTTTCATTTTGATTTTGAGAAAAAAATGACAGCATTCTCTCTTGCATGCTACTATCCAGGGTATTGACACGTGGATATAAGTACATCACTTTTCTTTCCTTATGAGATGTCTTGGTTATCGGTGTTAGCACTTGCAGTATCATTATTGGACATGTGAAATATATGGGCATACTGGTTTTGGCTAGGAAAGGGTTTATTTTTTTCACAGTAGCTGGTATGGTGCTGCGTTTTGGATCTGTCACCAAAGCAGTGTTGATAACACAGTGGGCTGTGTTTTATTGCCGAGCAGTGCTTGCACAGCATCAAGGCCTTTTCTATTTCTCAGACTGCCCTGCCAGTGAGTCGGCTGGGGGTGCATAAGCAGTTGGGAGGGGACACAGCTGGGACAGCTGACCCCAAATGACCCAAAGGATATCCCATACCATATGACGTCGTGCTCAGCAATAAAAACTGGGGGAAAGAAGGAGTCGTCATTAAGTAATTTCAAGTAATTTTAACATTTTTCTGTAAAACCACAACCTCTACAAACATACCTACTCTTGAAAGCAAAACCAGACTTCGAAGAACAAGCAGTGCCTTGGGAAAAAGGGCATGTTAGTTTATTACAGGATTCTACCTCAATTTATGCCCAACTGATCCATGATTTTGTAACCATAATAATGAAATGCATTTACTGGCTGCAGCCACACATTTCACATTTTAGCTAATTAATATCCCCATCCTTCTTCAAGCACTGCTCCCAGTAAAGTTAATGGTGGTGCTGCTCGGGTAAAATGGTAGAGAACTAACTCCACTCCAGACCCTAGAGAACCACTCCAAACTGGTTTCTCAGCAAGGTCACAGCAAATACAATAAAATCCAAACAGGCTGAGTGAAAGACAAGAAAATGGATGTCAGGGCCCTAAGTGCACCAACAGGCTTTGCAACCTTTTGGTCCCCATATACATCCTGCCAGGGGTTTAATTGCTTGGGCCCAAAGTCAGCTCTAATACAGCACAGTTGTGTAACACTGAATTAGACTGAAGCTGGGAAAAAATGCTGCAAGAAACTTTGCCCAGGGCCTCTGCCCCTTGGCTCAGGAGCTGCATTTAAGCTCAGGCCCTCACCTAACTGTGTTGTAGGTATGCTTGTAGCTGGCCTTTAACCTCAGTGATCCCTACCTTGCCTTGCTAACTTGATGTCGTGGCTTACCACCAGACTTGCCTTATTCCTATGGACTTGTCTGGCAATCACTGGACCAACTGTTGGCTGACCCCAGTTAACATCACTGGATCTTGCTCTGCTCCTCTTTTTGGGATACTGTGGGACCGTGCTCCTTGTCCCTGGGGTCACAACCCCTACCCGCCTTGCTGTCACTTGTGGCTCACGGGTCACCTTCTCTTGCAGATCAGCCCACTTCTGCTGCTCTCTGCAGTGACTGGTTAGCAACAAGGTCATAACACGTTTAAACTCCTTGTGGTTAATTACATGCTTATAGCGTAATATGGTAAAATTGGAACTCCCGTGGGTAGCCGATTTCTCCAGCAGAGGGGAATGCTCATCTCCTGTACTGCTGGAGGGCAGGTTCTTGTGCCGTACTGTTCCCTTCTCCCCTTCTGAATACACACATGTACAACTTTATGGGGACAGGTTATACTGTAGTAGTACTCAGATACTAGAGCTCTACCAGTTTGTAACTAGTTTAACTAGCATAGTATAAATCACAGCCCACTACCTTAACTCAAAAGCTCCTAGCCCTCTGAGTGTAGTGAACCGGGAAGAACAACACATATCCTTTTCTCCTCTTCATTTATATGCTTAAGCTAACAGACATCTGTTTACCTCTTCAATAAGAGCTACCAGTGCAAAATCCCAGTCATTCACTAGCAATAGCATCAAAATAAAAGGGAGGAAATCCAGCTTACCCATCCAGTTTGCTTCAGTGGAGATGTCTGACTTGCCTGCTGGGTTGTTTTGGAAGACATTGTCTCTCTCCCTGTACTCTGCTGCTGATCTTGGTCAACAGAAATTATATGTTTTATGCTTGGCTACCTGTCTTTCTGCTAGGCACAAAGGTAAAAAGCCAAAGTATCATACTGATGCTGTAAGTTCACTGTTCACCTAGAAATAGTAATGATCAAGTTGAAAGGAGTATATATTTTTACAGCAGATAGATAGCATCCAGTCACCTGATTACATACAGATTACAGCGCAGCGTATCACTTATTAGCAATACAGAGTTGTGTGTAGCCTAATTCAAACAGGGAAGCTGGTAAGTACAATTAGATGCTGGATCATGACCAGCTGGATCATGATGGATCATGAGTGGTGTGCTAACACCACTCTAAATCATAAAGAAATGAGAACAAATATGAGCAAGTTTTTATTGTATTGCAGGTGAAAAGTTTAGCTTCTCCATTGTGCTACCCAGATTCACTGTACTATTTATCCTCATTGCTGTGATCTGAATCTTTGATTCCACAGGACCCACAACGCAAGCCTATCACAAACCACATCTGCATTTCCAACAAACACAAACCAGTTACAAACATGCTTTAAAAAAAAAAAAATCTATGAAGAATAAATAGATTCAGAAGAGTTTTAGAGTTGCAGTCTTCCATGCCTGAGAACTGTGCTGCTAGGGAAAAGCAAAAAGGAATCTCATTTATTTATGGAGTAATTCAAACATCTCAACTGTGATTTTTATCTAGCACTTTGCTGCATGGTCTGTCACTTTATTTATCAACATACAGAGCACTGCTGCTTTTCAAAAGGTGCCTTCTGAGAATGGTGGCACTGAGCAAGACTAAAGTGACTGCAAAGGACAGTTAAACAGGAAACATAAGCAACAATTTAATAACCTGAATGGTTTTTGGCATTCATAGTATTACTGTATAAACCACTTCCTGCACTTATTTTGGGGTCAGTTACACAGCTGTAAAGTCCAAACAATGTCTGCTTCATGCACACTGGATATTCAGACAGCAATGCTTTTTTAAGTGATGGAACAGAAGCAACATGACCTCCTCTCCCCTTGGTAAAAAGACTCAATTAAGCATTGCATTCACACAAATATGAACTTTATTCTCAGCCACTCTCAAAAATGACAATGATCGCTGTGTCTTTGAAAAAAATTAAGTTTGAAAATCCACATAATGTTGGGAGAGCCCACAGTTCTTCACTGTCTGCCTCACCCTGACTAAGTAAAAGCAATTTAATTTTCCATCAGTCTCTCGTCACTGAATGCAAAAACAGAGATAAAAGATGAAAAAAATGCATAAAACTTTAAAGAGGTTTATGTCAGTCAAAGACACAACATTTTCTTATTCTTATCTGCTTTCTATTCTTATCTGCTCATGAAGCCTACCTGTGTAGACGGTTGCATAAAAAGCATCACTACTGACTGATACGGTTTCTAACTGCTGCAACAGATTTTAACTGCTCATCTTTTTCATGAGGATAAAAATGAGTTGAGTCACTGGAGAAAATAAATAAAATGAAAAAAAATATAAAGGAGTATAAATTAGTTATAAAAATTTGCAGATTGCCATTAACCTCCTGTATTGTCTTCAGCATACATTTCTCCAGAACTGTAAGTTATTCAGCTACACTTCTGCTTCCACATAACAAAGAATCCCAAAAATATGTAGTCCTTCAAGCAGCTTCCTGGTACCTCTCCCACTTGGGATGAAAGCTGAAAGCTATATTGGCAAGAACAAAGCAAAGCGACAGAGTCGAGGTCATCAAAATATTATTTAACTGAATTATTAATATTATTACTTAGCACACATGCTGCCTCCTATCTGAGGAATGTAAAAGTGTTCCAATATTTTGGGGCACTGTGTCTTGGAAAGACAACTGTCGTCCCAAAAAATAACTTTCTTTGCATTGACCTTTAGAAGAAACATAACTTTCTTGCATATTTTTACTGTAACACTTATTGCTGTTTTCTCAACCTAACTACGTAATTGTTAGTGTAACAATTAATTGTATATTCTCTTAGCTGCCTTGGGAAGAATTCCCCAATTATGTTATTTTTCTGTTTAACTGAAATACCTATATAATGCATGATTAAATCAATCCGGTTTGCAAGGATCAAATATTCAAAAAATTTCATATTCTACAAGAACTGTTCTGGATTATTTACTCGTTTACAGAAGACAAGGCTAATACAAGACTTCTGAAAGATCTCGTGGTTTTGATTCTTCTAACTGGTCGATAAAGAAGCAGTATGCATGAAGACAGTTACATTTTTTGTACATGAGAATTGCTAACTTCATATACTCTGTTTCCAATAAGAAGCCTCCTTCCAAATAGGAATGGTGACTACATAATTTCTAAGATTACTTGGGGAAGAAGGTGGGAGCCAAAATTGCATGTGTTAACCGGTATGTACAGTTGACCATGACCTACAGTGCATGCATGACATCCTGCACATCTGTCCAAGGCAGGTGCCACTGAAGTACAATGATCCCTGCGACAACTCATTAGGACTTCAGGGAGGCTGTTTAAGGACTGAGTCTCTATTGTGAGGAAGAGGGAAAGACTCACTATGGTGCTTCACAAGTATCTTCTGAACTGGCACTTTATTTTAAATACAGGCTCTTATTTCGAAGGACAGTCACCAGAGCAGCTGCTCTAGGTCTTCGATGAAAAGCTCCCTACCAACAACTGTGTGGACACCACGAAGCGGGTGAACGCCTCGCGCTTGCCCAGCCGTGCCTCCGCAGCACCTGCTCGGACGCCTGCCGGCGGTCGCTCACCCAAAGCGCAGCACGCCCAGCGAGAACAGGCTATTATTTTGCGCTTGCTGCTTGTTTTAAGGGCTGAGGATGTGGCCGGGGACGTGTGAAACGCCGGGAGGTCTGGGTTTCGTGGGAAGGAAGAGCGGTTGCAATCAGGCCCCGGGCAGGCGTCCGCTCCAGCCAACAGCGGCCCCACTGACCCGGCCACCGGGCCTGGTACACCCAGACGGCCCCGGCGCTGGGGGAAGGGGACGAGGAGAGGGCAAGGTCTCGGGCGCTGGAGGGAGACTCCGCTTATGAGCCGCCGCCTTCTCCCTGCCCCGGGCCGTCCGCCGAGAGACACGCCAGCCCCGGCTTTCCTCCCGCCGTGACGCCGGAGAAATCCGGCCCCGCGGAGCTCAGTCCCTCCCGGCCGCTCCCCCGGGCCGGGGGGCGGAAGGTGGCTGGCCGCGGGCCGTGCCCCCGGGGCAGCGCTCACCCCCCGCGGGGTGCCGGGCCAGCGGAGGAAGGGGAAGGAGGAGCGGGGACCGGGCGGGCACCGAGCCCCCGCCGCCGGGCTCCGCCGCCATCTCCTGGCCGCCGGAGGCAGGGACAGGCGGGGGGCAGCGAGCCCCGGCCCCCGCGGAGCCCAGGGACAGTTTAGTATCGGTATTAACAAAAAGTAAAGTAAATAAGAAAAGCACTTTCATCAATCAAAAATAAACTCTCAAGAAAAAGTCATCCTGAAAATGTCAGTTCGGGGGAGCAGGGTTGTTCCTCCAGAAATACTGGAAAAACAATTCCGCTTTCTCTGAAATGACAAATGCAATGCCTTTCTTTAACAACAAACTCCATAAAACGAAGCATGCAAACCTGAGTTTTATTTTGCCTTTTATCTTTCATAAAAGATAAACTTTAAAAGACAGTTGTCTTTGTTTCTTTGGGGTTTTGCTGGTTGGTTGGTGGTTTTGGTGTTTTTTTGTTTGTTTCTTTGGGTTTTTTTACAGTGAAGCGTAGTTTTTGGTACTGCATCCTAAACGGTGATACAACACTTCATTGCTTATCATGAAATGAACAACTTGTGAGATCACCATTATACTTCCTTCTCTTGCTTGACCTTGGCATCTCAATTTCCTAACGACCATGACATAAGTCATAGTTCATTTTAAGTCCAAAAAGGCTTTCAGCTTACAGAAGTCTTGGCTGCTTGAAACAACCTTTCCGCAGAGTATTCTCTCACTCTTTGCCAGCCAAACCAGACCGCTGGGCTTTACAGCTGCAAAATGTGCTCTGCACATGCAGGTTTGGAAAAAGCCATGTCCTAAAACAGCTCTTCAAAGTGTACCTCCATCTCCTGTGATCTAAAATTTATTCTTGAAATTACACGTAAAAAAAAGATTTAATAGATACTGACTACATGCTATTCTGAAAACTACAATATAGAAGAAAATCCCACATGAGGCAAGCTTCCAATAACCAATTATTCAATTATTTCTTAGCTAGTTCAGCTTAAATTGGTCATAAAATGAAAAAGCACTGGAATGACAATTTCCTCATAGGGCATATGCACGCCCAGGGATAGTGGTTGCTTGGCCCCTTGCACCTTCCTTTGTAAAAGTGCCTATTAAAAAACAGGTTAGACTTCTTTCTCATTTTAACTTTAAAGGTAAAATTGGTTATCACAATTGAATATGTTCCTCAAACACTCATCGTTCTTAAGATTTACCGGAAAGTATTTCAGAGCTATGAAAATGGAGAGAAGCTGGTAGACAGAAACCAATAACGTTAGTGCTTCAGAATAATAAACACAAACCAAAAGAGAGATCCTTACCCCTCCCAGAACAAAACCAACCTCACAGATCAAAGAAAAAAAAACGAGAGATACCAAAAATAAAACAACCAACAAGGAACTGAATCCTTGGCTGAGGAATTTTCTACTTTCAAGAGTAGAAAGAGGTCAAGGAGCTGAGACTTTGCAAACTCAGGGAAGGTTTACAGGCTCTGGCTGCTTGTCTGAAGAACTTTTTAGAAAACACCGCAAGGTTACCAAGATCCCAAGGTTCACCACATCCACCAAAGGCAAAGCCTTTCCATTGTGTGTATTTAACAGAAACACTCCATGCATGCATACAGCATATGACAGGAGGAGGAACTGTTACCAAGTGTCATAAATATGGTTTGTTTGTTCCCTGAGAAACAAAGACCTGGAGTAACAGAAGCACAGTGTGGTTAGAAAAATGTATCCATAATAAAAACATTTAGAGCATGGAAAACCACATAGGAATTACACTGTAGGGCATTGTTCTCACGCTAATGGGAGTAGGAGTTAAGGGTGAATGAAAAGACATCAAAAGTCACAGCAGGAAACAGTCAACATACTTCTGAGCAGAACATTAAACTGTCCTCACTACGTACAAGAAATCATGTACTAGTTCTATGTCCTGGCTGATTCTTGGATTATTTCTATTTTACACTCGGTCTGGCCTATCTTTTAGTAGAAATGAATGGCTGACAATTATCAGATGTTCAAGCTTTAGGATTTTCACTTTTCAGCATGAAGAAGGTTGTAAAATGGCCACAGAGTTTTCTCTTATCTTAGGCCGCACGGCTATATGTGTAATTTCTTTTCTACAGTAAAGACCTGCAACAGTAGCTAATTTCAACAGGGTTATAGGTGCTTAGATCCTGTAATCAGGCTTAATTGGACCTGCCATTTCTAATACATATTGAAATTAATCAAGACCTATTTTACGGAGTACATTACTGGAATTATTCTGGGGCAATGTTTGTGTATTATGTCCCACAGAACATTTTACGGAATGTTCCTTTTTTCTGGTCTTTAGCAAGTCTCAATATTTATTAATCCCGTGTTTTAGGGCTAATTTACACATAACAAATGAACAGTATTTTTTAGCCAACATACTGTAACCTTGAGAAAACAACAACCAAATTAATGTTGAATATGAATATGCATATGGAGTTTTGCATAACAGGTGTAAAGGTAATGATTAAGAAGCTTTACACTGTTGTGCAAACTGCAAGTCTTCGTGTTTCCACTGTGACTGTGGCAGGTGCCTAACTGTAAACTCAACACCCTAGCTTTTTTCCAGAGTCGCTTTCTTAATCCTAAATAGCATTCATACTTTCATGCTTTTTCCCTCTATTTCTCTGGCACTTCCTTCTGCTTCTTAGTCATGCCCATTCAGACACATCTCTACTGGGCAGTATGCAAGGACTTCTCTCAGGCATCTGACAGTTCTTTTAAATTCCATGCATTTATTTTGGATTTCAAAACATGCTTGTATTACAGTTTGAACCCAAATAAAGCATTGTTTTTTACAACCACTAGCTTTAGAGAGGTTTACCCCTGTCAATACCAATATAATTGTGGGGCTGTAATTGATTTTCTGTTAAATTCAGATAATTTTTTGTGTCTGTCTTAGGTTAAGGGCATATTAAATACTATTCTAAAATGAAGATGCTCCTTTTTCTGTGAGTGAAAACTACTGTAGTATGCTATCCTGGTTTTGCTGGTTTGCCATCACTATATTCCTGGATAGATCGAATGCTATCGCTTTATTTTTTATCAGCTACAGATGTGGCGCTCCAAGAATAAAAAATATATAGTGAAAGGCATTCCTACACATATATGTGTCATGAAGCACCTTGTAAGCATTGACTTTTGCATTTAAGACATATCTGTTTTAATTTCAGAACACATTACACATGAAAACTCCCTCCTCTCATGCTCAAATGCTTATCTCTTTGTCAACTCTATGGAGAGATCTGGAATGTAACTTTGCTACGTTTGAAGCCAAACTTCGGAGTTACTAAGAATCTCAGAGAGAGTACCCAGAATACAGTGGCTAAATTTCTCAAGAATTGCATTATTTTCATTGCCTTATGAGTTTAATGGAAGCCACGCAAGCACATCAGGTTCATGATTCCAGTCGTGTCTAGTTTTACTGGAACTCCACCTCTGAACCACGAAGCAAGATACTGTAATTACAGTAAGTGTTGCAAAATTGTTTCAAATATTTATTGGCTGAATACATCCTGCGAGCCTCACACTCTTGCTACGCAGCTACAAAAGGAGCTGTGTTCTGGGTTTACTCTGGCCAAGGATCTCATCTTACGAGTTCCATTTGCGTCATGCCATAGCAAGATTAAATGGTGTCATCGCTTGCTTAATCCTAAACCAGTGGTAAGTGAACTTGGTGACTATTCTGGGGTGACTTTTCTTAAATGAAGAAAATAAAAGATGCCTTTAGCTACATGGAACTTGGGAGAAAAGAAAGAAGAAAGAAGGTCATTAAACATGAGTCTCATTCTGCTTCCCCTACAGAGATTGACTTTTTCATCAAAATACTTCAGTTCTTTCATGGACATTTGAAACATATATGTTTTCAAATACCAACCAAAATTCAACAGGGTTTCTGTAACTAGCCAAACCCCATTATACTGCAGGGTAAATATTAATAACTTGATTGTGAGTCTAATGAAACAAACTTTTCCTAAGTACTCTGCCCCCCAAAATGTTTTGACAGGAATTTATTGCTAGTAATAGGTCATATTTAACAGGTTTCAAGGGTTTATAGGCTACTCCTATGGATTTGGAGTTTCACAGGTGCAAGGCAAAGAAAATGCACATCATAAGGTTTGTTTAGAATGGGATGGCAGTTTTAACACAAATGAGAAAATATAGCTGGCAGTTTCCTAGGGTACTTTATGAAGATTAATAAAACTTAAGAAGGTAATGTATTCCAACAGCAAAAGGGCTTTTTAGTTCTTAGTTAATAGTTAAAAATTTACTCTTCCTGCCAAAAATGAAATTCTGAAATTCAGATTTTGCTTATGTAATCCTTTCGTCAGAATTTGGCAGCTGTCATCATGGCTGGGTTCATATAGCTCAGGGTTTCTTCTACAATTAATAGACAGAGCGCAGGAATTCCTCAACCTGGGAATCTCAGCAAACTAAATGCTACTTTTCCTGCTTTTTGCAGACAGGATTGCTTATCAGAAGTCCTTCGTCTGCTATAAAACAAAGCACATCTCATTAAGATGAACACAACACAAATCTGAACACCCTCTACCCCCCAAAAAAGACAGGTAATAACAGTTAATCGATCATGTATTTATGTGACTAGAAAGTGAGTCGGCTCCTCTTTCCCCCATCAGCCTGCGTGATGACAATCCTTTGCATCTGTTTTGTTTATCCAGTGGATAAATGCTCCTTTGGTAACCAAGCAGTGAAAGGGGTGAGATCTACTCGCCCTTCCTTGTCATAGGGCTGTGAAGAATGAACTCCAGCCACCCAGGCTGAACTCCATGAAGAAGTGCCTGGTTTAACTGAACACCTCTTCACAGTCACCTCACACCGTGCCATCCCCTCTAGCTGCAGTGCTATCTCGATGCCGGCCTTGCCACCACGACCACTTCTGTGACCGCGCTGCATCTGTGGGGCTTCTGCCTGCTCAACAGCCACCCTGCAGGCTCGGGCAGAGGGTCGGTCCCTTCCCTCATCAGCCAGGCCGCTGGAATAAAGAGGAAACTCGGCTCTCAGGAGCAGAAGGCCCAAGGGAACTGCCATTTCTGTCAGCGACGGTGCGCGGGCCAAGACCGGTGGGCTGAAAAGTGTCAGCCTGGCGACATCCCTGACGCCCAACCCCACCTCCCAGGCCGTCACCGCGCCGTCACCCCTATCTGGCAGGTATCCCCCTGCCCAGCTCGCGGACCCGGGGCCTCGCCGCCCTTCTCCCGGGGAGGCGGCTCCCCCCGCCGCCCCCTCACGGCCGAGGCGCTGCGCCCGGAGCTCCCCCGCGCTCCGCCAGGCGGCGCCGTGGCGCCCGCCCGCTCGCCGGCGGCCGCGTGCCGGACTCCGTGAGGCGGGACGGGCGGCGGTGGTGGCGCCGCGCCCTGCCGGGTACTCGCCACTCAGCTGCGGGCGAGAGGGGCGAAGTCCTCGCCGAGCCCAGCTCAGCTCAGCGCAGCTGGGCAGCGTGGCGGGGCGATGTTCCCTCTGTGGAAAGCCGTTCTCTCGGAGAGCTTCCTGGGTAGGTGGCGGTGATGCCGAACGACGGGGCTGGGGGGGCCGTGAGGGGCCGCGGCGGGCCGGGCCGGGCCGGGCCGGGTGGCGGTTAACGGCACCGAGCGGCGGTTAACGGCACCGAGCGGCGGTTAACGGCACCGAGCGGCGGTTAACGGCACGGGGCGCCTCCTTCAGCCCCCACCTTGGGAGCACTGTGGCGGGGCAGCGGTGGGGTCTCTCCGGAGAGCCCGTAGAGCCGTGGGGCTTAGAGTTTGTGAGGCGATGTTGCCTTTCACAGGTGCTTCAAATAAGTCCCTCTGCTGGAAATGAGTAAATAATGGTCACTGCCGGGTGTTCTTCTTTGGGTTCTTTTTTTTTTTTTTTCTTCTGGTGGCTTTTGTCTCTTGGATTTATTGCGTGCCCTCGGCTCGGTGTTTGTGCAGGTGCTGGCGAGCCGGCGCTGAGCCGTGCAGGTCCCATCCCTGAGGGTGGTCACCACAGACCCCTTGCCCACCGCCTGCGGGCTCAGCTGCTCGGCGCATCTCCTGCAAAACCTGTAGAAAGCTATCCCCACAGTGCTAGTGTGCCTGGGAAAGGTGTCCAGGGGAGAGCGGCCCACCGATTTACTAGAATAATTCGTTTCGCCACCGATCTACCTTTGAGAAGTCCTGAGGCTGTGGGTGGATTACTTATTTTAGCCAGCATTGTTCCCTCGGAACGCTAACCTTTTCCTAGATTGAGCACTCCACTGAAGAACAAAGTAAGAACTACTGTCTGAGTGGGGGAAGAGCTGTTTTCTCCTTGTCATTCTGTTTCCTGGGAAAATGTGTTTATTTAGCTTGCAATAGCAAATATTCTCTTACCGAAAGTGGCTATTGTTACTTGAACTACTTTCAAATACATTGAGTATTCTGTATTTGGAGATATAAAATGGTATATTTTTAATTAATCTCCAGGAAACCATGCTGTTGAAAATATATGATGGGGTTTTTTTTATTTTTTATTTTTTTTTAGGCTACATTTCCTGGTCTCTTTATCATGCGCTGCCACCGATGATCTATTACTTCCCCCTTCAGACACTGGCACTCACGGGTCTAGAAGTTTTTGCAGTTGCCTTCTTTTCTCCAGTATTCTTGATAATTGGCCCCTTTTGGAGGTTGGCTAACAATAAGTACATCTTAGCCCTTCTGAGACTGACTATGGTTGGTAAGTATGCACTGCAGTGAGTTATAGATTCCATCTTGGCATAGATGCATAACAATAAACATTCTAAATTGCCTCAAAATTCAGATGATTTTGAAAAGAGACAGGAGTAAGAAGTTCTTGCTCTCCCAAACTCATGCTTTTCTTTTTCTCCCGAGCTTTTAGATGTGGTCAGGGGAATATTGTTTGCATCCATTGTGTTGGTTTTTAGCCCAGTACTGCATAATTAAAGACAAATCTACTTTCACTTTTATTTCTAGAAGCTTTTAAATTAGTACAAGTCATGCCCAATAGGAAGAAAGTTTTCGATATTGCACAGAGTTCAGCAGAGCAGGTGTCTTTTGTATAGCAGTTCTGTGTCTGTGACAATGGGTAGGGAAGAGGTGTTACAGAACAGCTTGAGGCTATTATAAAAGTAATCTGCGGTCAGTGAAATGTTCTTTTTGGTAGACAATTTCTGAAGTAGGTTGGGGTGTTTTTTTTGTTAAAGAATATGTTTTCTTTTTCTTCGTTAAATGTTTCTGTATGCCTGCAGCATATTGATGGGGGTTATAGGGTCGTCTTGTGAGATGGCTCTCGTATTGTCAGTTGCACGGGAAGAAATTTTGACCTCATATTCAAGATAAAACTGACTCCCTACCCATCCTACATGCTCCTCCCCAGACTAAGACTTGCTGGGATTCCCTCTTTGGTACAAGCCTTAGCTCTTGTTGATTTTCTGAAAGTTTGTTGGGAGAAGGTTTGGTAGTTACAGCCACATTCAGAAGCAAGTTATTGCTAATGAATTTGCAACACCTGGATGAACTCAGAGGAGGCAAAGGTCTCCATCCTGCATACAGAGAAAATGCTGCTGCTAACTGTTGTCTTTTAGAAGGAGCAGTTTCTGTCTTCTCTTTCAGAAGCAGCTCTTCCTGGCTCCTCACTTATCAATACAAGATGATAATCAGAGAATCACTTTCCATATAATTTTCTTCTTTTACTGGTAGAAGACAGCACAGGATCATCTTATTTACTTTCTCTGCATGACTTTAGTTTTAAAAAGAATTCTTGTTCTTTATCTCTAAAAAGATACGCTGCATTCCTTCAGATACCACAGTAACACAAAATTTATTTAAGCTTAGTCCTTCAGGTCATCTTGCTATGTTTACTAATTCACTTTGCTCGAAGAGCTGGAAATCACTTAAATGTGTGCAATTTTTGTTCTGCTGAGTAAAGAGCAGTGACAGGCCTGTAACAGTGCATAAAGTCTGTTGGTTTATGCCAGTTTGCTTCACCTGAATCGTAAGCTCCTGAAGATACTAACTACAAACAAAAAGCTAGCTAGCACCTTCAGTAGTAATCTAGGGAAAGGATGGGGAAACTGGAGCTGTATACATTCTTACTTTTGGGCTCAGATGAGCAATGTACACAGAAATGCTCCTTTCATGCTTGAACAGGAACTGTTCCCACGGTGACCGTATCCCCCTGCTGTTTCCATCTCCCAAATGGTCCTGATACTGTCTGCCCCTTGGCAAATCTACACCATATTCTCTCCCAGCTCTACTGTACTTACTCTGATTCCCCTTACCTGTTGCTCCACAGTGAGTATCAGCATTTGGGGAAGATGTAAGAGCGTGTTCTTCACCCTCTTTGTCTGCAGCAAAGAGTTTAGCAGTCAGTGGTAACTCAGTCTTTTCTTGCCTCCTTACTGCAGGTTCTCAAACCGCTTTAAGTTATCCAGAAGCCCTTGCACAGGCAGCACTGGGCTTTAGGGCTTTTCCATATGTATCTTTTTACTTGGTTCTCGTCACTCCATTGTCTTTTAGATCTGTCCTGTCACACTGTGCTGCTGTTTCTCCTATTCCTCAATTATTCCTGCTTTCTTTCCTTCTTTGTAACTAACACTTCTTCCTTCTTTCTCTTTTTGATCTTTTCCCTTTCTCAGAAAGGCCACGGCCTTACTCTGGGGCTTGTAGAATAAAATCGGGCAGAACAATCTGCCCCATGCGTGCTCCACCACATTCCACTGGAAATACTCAGTTTTCAACTTCACAATCAAAAAATCTGGAAATTCTTCATGCTTAGCTAAAATCAGAATATTTAGGGGGATGTTTTTTTTCTGTTTTGATCAAAAGGCTCTTCCTGTATTCATTATCCTTCTTTTTGCCTTTTAAGGAAGCTTTATTTTCTCCAAAACTTTTGTTTTAATTTCCGTATCCTTTCATACTACTTGATTTTGTGTTATATTTAAAGACGACCAACAACCATGACCTGCCCCTGTGGTAGTGTCCATTTGAATCTATGTCTTCATATGACACAGTAAATTTGCGTGTTTGGATAGATATATTTACTTTTTTGGGTGTAGCTGCTCAGCAACAAAAGGTGTGTCTGCTGTAAGTAGGCAAACTCACCCTAGCTTTAATTTGGCTAGCACAAGTGATGAAAGATTTGAAGAGGCAGGGTGGCGGATTTCAACACAATTTATTGACAGAAATCTGTGTGCATTGTACATGCAACCTCTGCTAAAGTCCATACAAGTACATCTTCATTACAGATCAATTTCATTTACCATCTTAGCTCTAAGCTTTGCATCTTTTACTCCAAGCAGAATGAGCAAATAGACAGTTGGAGGATTCCAAGCATGCGTTGCCAGAATCAACAGCTCCATTTCTGGCCTTCCTTGCTTAAAGTCTCCTGAAGTTTGACTCATCCTCACTTAGTAAATGGCTGGTAGCAAAACGATGTTGTGTCTCCTGGTGTTTGTCACTCATCCTGGGCAGAATTTGTGACACTGACTGAAATTATGAGAATGTATGTGACCCATAGTCACCTGAATTGGAAACTTGCTAGCAGAGTTTAAAACTGCTGATCGAGGTGAGGTCACTGTGCCCTGGGAAATGGCACGTGCACGGTGTCTTTCAGTGAGGGGAGTGGCCGTTTCCAGTAACAAGATGACACAGGCTGCTAATACCACTCTGAGACCAGATACTGGACCAGAGAAAGCCTTGTTCACACCTGGTGAGGCAGTTGCCTACTAATCTGTGTGCAATGTATGGTGACTGCTCCTTTCTGAAAAGGATATGGCTTTTGCCACAGTGCACTTACTTTTATGCCTTTTGAATTATATAAGTGCACTGTGGCAAAAACCATATCCTTCTTAGAAAGGAGTAGTCACGATACATAAAGTGTTAATGCCTTTTGAGTTATGTAAGTGCACTGTTCAGGAATATCTGTATGCTTAGATATTTTATTTATATATCCTATTTATGGAATCAATGACCATAAGTATTTAAATTAAGGTAATCACTGCAGTCTTGGATAATCACTTCATGTTATTTTTTTTCCTGAAAATGGTGACTGCTGTAATGTCATCCATACCTACCTAGTTTTTATCCATACCTACATTTCTTTGATTTATTTAGAAACGTGTAGTGTTATGTGATTTCAGATTTCAGCCATTGAAATTACAGACAAGATTGAACTAATGCACAGGAAATCCTTATTACTTGATCTCTATTGCCCATTGAAGAAACCTCTGTGTGTGTGTTTGTTTGTAGGAAGCTTAGCATCATACCAGGCACCAAATGCTTCAATTAGACTGTTCATCTTGGCTGCAGGTGTTTCTTCCGCATTGCTGGTTCAAACAGTAACATGGTGGTCAGGAAACAGTTTACAAAGGTATCTTTTTATACTGATGGAGTTGTAAATTATGTTTCTTAATATAAAAAGGTTGGGTTTTTGTGAGAAGTTTATTTTTTTTTTCCTCAAATGCATTGCTATTCCAAAACTGATTCTTATAGGTTCATCAGGATATGGGGCTTCATGCTAGGCAAGATAATGCTCCTTGTTCTTCGCATCTGGTATACATCACTAAACCCAGTCTGGAGCTCACAAGCTGCCAATACTGTCATACTGATGCTCGGTTTTATAGCAGCAGTGGAACGAATTTATTCAGGTAAGCATATTACAGCAAAGATGGCTTTTGTGAAAGCATCCTAAATTATACCTATCTGTATGGCACTGGGGTTTGATTCTTTGGTTTTTTTGCTCAGTACAGTCTGGTTTTAGACCTGATGCATGAACATTGCAGACTTTAGAAACCATGGGGTACTTCCATCTGCCCATAACGTGGTAGAATCAATATTGCAATTCATACAAGCTGTAGTAAGTTGATGTTGGAACTGCCAATTAATTGCAGTATCAATAATGTGACAGTAACACAAACAAAGGCATAACCTAGACCAATAAAACCAGAATGGGTTATCCTCATTCCAGTATGAAACATCAGTGATATTTCTGTTATTTTGTTAATTCAGTCTGCTCTTTGAGTTTCTCTGCCGGTGCATATCCTTTGACGGAGAAGGAGAGACAGGACAAAGCTGGGAAACAGCTGATGTGACAAAATAAACAGAAAGAATTGGAAAACTGGATGAGTTGTCCTTGTCAAAATCTGCTTGAGTTCTTGGAGTGTCTGGCCGGAGTACCCAGCAGTGGGGGCTGGCATGGGCTAATCACACTTTAAAACTGTGAGGGTAGTATTGTCAAGAAACACAGTGAAGCTGGGCTTGTTAGTTAAGGCAGCTTATGTTAAATCCTCAGAAGGTCCTTCCTTCTCAGTATAACCTGAATTAACTAATTGAAAGATAAGACCTTATCTATGTGTAAGTAGGTTTAAATTGGCGTGGTGTGTATTGTTTGTAGACTTGCATTACATGAATGAAGCTGGAGCTTCCATGATAATTTAGAAAGGGAACCTACTGCAGGAGACTAGGAAGGGAATCTGTCTTCTTCCTAGGTGGCAAAGCAATATGTCTATGCAATTAAAGGTGCTGCTTTCTCCTTAGAGCAGAGAGGGTCTAAAGTGCATGGAAAAAAGAGAAGGAAGGGAATTTACTTCTGGCTTCTTTGGAAGTGTCAGGTTTTGTTCTTATCAGAGTTTAGAGTTTCAGAGAACAGAATCCTCTGAACAAATTTTAATAACTTTTCTGCTGATTTTCAAAGCCAATTTAATTATTTAAAGTCCAGTAGTATGAAGAATAATCATATGGGCAGGTTGTCATTTTTGTACACTTAAGGTGAGTAGCTTTTCCTGACAGACTCAGGAATGTTATTAGAGATTTTTTGTGTTAGCGATTTCCATGAATGATCAGACAAGTTAGCTTTTGTGTTTGAGCCCATAATGTATTCTGGTAACTTTGTGATCTTGGTTATTTCTTTTTCTCAGTGACCCCTTCTAATAGGATTTGACAATTTGCTCAGCTATATTTCCGTTCTTATTCTAGGGGGAGACAAGAAGAAACAAGAAGCAAACAAAACTGGTAATGCAGTTAGAGAGACTGTTTCCCACCCTCATTGGCTTTTGTCAGGGATTGCTTTTGGCAGCCTCATGTTCCTCACCCTGTGGATATTTGGGGAGGTCTCGCTAGTTTCTAGATGGGCAGTAAGTGGACATCCACGTACAGGTCCAGATCCTAATCCATATGGGTAAGTGGTTGTTTATTATTATTATAATGAAATGGTAATCAAAAGCCAGTGCTGTAGCGGGTGACGAATTAAAACTCAACCAGCTGATGGTATAAGAACTTACATAAAATGAAGTGGGTACAAGGACCTTCACACAGAAGACTTGTGGATTCATTCTTGCTTTCACATACCTCTGAGCATCGCATCTATACCAATAAATCTTAAAATTTTCTAATACAGAATGATTTTTATTTCAGCAGTGAAAAACTTGATTTGCCACATTGTAAAACAATTTTTGAATTAGGGTCTCATCTCCCAGGTAACAGGTGATAGGGCAAAAGGAAATGGCCTCAAGTTGCACCAGGGGAGGTTTAGACGGGATATTAGGAAAAATTTTTACACTGAAAGGGTTATTAAGCGTTGGAACAGGCTGCCCAGGGAAGTGGTTGAGGCACCATCCCTGGAGTTATTTAAAAGACGGGTAGCCATAGTGCTTAGAGATATGGTTTAGTGATGGTTTTTGTCAGAGCTATGTTGATGGTTGGACTAGATGATCTGAAAGGTCCCTTCCAACCTAGACGATTCTATGATTCTATGACTGAGGTTCAAGGACTTGTGGATGAAGTGCATCTATAATATGCAGTAAATGAATCTAGCAGTTGACTTCAGAGAGGACATGGTAGGAAACAGTCTACCTCAGAGGTGCATGCAGATAAAAAAAGTAAATCGTGTGCAGAATTAAAGGATATACTTCTGTAGAAGTTTTGGTTAGTAAGAACTTAGTCTTTATACTGTGTGTGGCTCACTCAGGCTCCCAAATCTAGAATAACCAGATGAGTTTTTCTGAGTCGACTACCTGTAGTGGCAGGCGAGGTAGTTTATAATATGGTATTAGTATACACAAGAGCTACCCAAGACTGATAGCAATGTTAGATGCTGGAGGATACCCTATTTGACATGAAGAAAATACTTCTGTTTGGGGTGGATTCCTCCCTGTCATTTTCTCTGAGTTCTTTTTTCTTTAGTACCCAGTATTTCAGTGGAGTGCTTCTGCTGCTGAATGTATCACGCTTATACATTGTGATAAAATGCCATTATTTTCAACTGGATGTTTTTTAGATCTAGTAAAGGGTGTGAGATAAAAATATTTTGTGCTCAAATCGAGATCTGTTTAAAATAAAAGGATTATAAAATATTACCAAACATCCTTGTCTGTATGTCTACAAGTTTCTTTCTCAACACCAGGTGTTTATAAAATTATATTAATGTATGATTTCTTTTTCCTTATTGTTGTATTAGAGGTACAGTTCTGTTGGGCCTGGCTCATGGACTGATGCTTCCGTTTTGGAGCTGGTCTTCTGTCACCAGTTTTGCTTGGTTTCTTGTAGGTAGGTACAAATCCTGAGCAGAATTTTTCTATTACCTTACTCCCTTTACTCAAGCCCTTTGACCATACACATCTCAGAAAAGTAAATTGCTAATCAAAGCCTCTTCTTCTCTCTCACTGACTGTAGTGTATGCATGTCTGACCATTGACTAAGGGTTACAGGCCAAATCTCCAGGCCACTGCAGAGCTTCAGAAACCCCTGTTAAGGTTCTGTTCCCATGAGTAGCATGTTGATTCTCACAGTCTGCATTGAGTAAGGCTACATCTAAGGTTATGGGGTTGAGATGACACAAGCCTCTTGATTCTGCAGGGGACACAATAACTTGTAATTTAATGAGTAGTTCACCTGGAGGCAAACTTGCCTCCTGTCTCCTAAGTTGCCAAGATCTCCAGGCAGTAAAATAGAGTGAACATCAAGGCAGTTCTGCTGGAGCAATATATTTGTGAAGCAGTCTGGATGGTGGGGATAGAAATTCAAGTGCTGGATTTGGACATCCATTTTCAGGAGGATGGTATAGCTATGCTGTAGAACAAGCTATGCATGGAGCAAGCAGGAGGAGATGGAAGTAATTCTGCTCTTCAATTGTGGAGAGGTATTTTCCATACTTTCTCAGCATGGATACATGGATGCAGTGTGGTTTAATTTGTAGGCTCATCTGAGTGAAATTTAGTGGTATAAATGCTGTTTAAAAAAAATTCAAATCTGCTTCTTTTTGGCCTTAGCTAACTGTTTGTAGAAGAATAAAAAGCAGTACTTCCTACAAATGTTTAATAATAAATTGGGACATATCAAAATACAGGGACCAAAGGAAATTATGAGTTATGTTTTGCTTTTTTCTTATTTACCTTCTCTTTTGGAGCACTTAAAAACCAACACTTTCAAGTCATTTTCCACAACCTTGAAGACAAGAAATTTAATGCAAACTGGGTTTCTCTAGTCAGGAACCGAAATAAAATACCAAATATCAGGAAGGTCACAATAAAGGCAGAGAGTTGGCAATGCTTTAAGCCATCAGTTGCCCAAATAATTTACCTTTTGGTGCAGGTGTTAGTTTTAAGAAATGTGTGTGCAGATTGTAATATGAGTATGAGCATTTGATTTTTGATGTACACACATTGCTAATTTAAAACAAGTACAGAATGGTTTGTTAGCGGATTCAAGCATTGTAGTCTAAAATTCTCAGAACCTTAATGTATGAGTAAAATATTAAAATTTTTTCCACCATCAGCTATCATGATGTGAAAGTTAGTAAACATTTTCTTATCTAAAATAAAGTTTTGAGTTGAAGTCTTCCTGTTAGAGTTTCCATGGTTGTAAATGTTCTGTTTGGGATCAAATCCCATCACAGTCAAAGACGGCATGGTATATCAAGGATCTTGCAGTTAGTAAAAGATTAATACTTGTTTTCTTTCCCATCATATTGTTACCTAAAGGGAGAGAAGATCAGGGAGAAATATCATTTCTCTTCACATTAAGCTATTTGATTCTTCCTGTGTTCTGTTAAAGGAGGTTCATAACAGGCAGACCTGTTAACCTCTTAAAAACTGCATCATCCTTCTTGTGCTGGGAGAGCTTTGTGTAAGAAAAACTGTTCATTTTTGGCTCTTGATGATGTTTCTCTGATGTCTTTTTGCTTCACTGTTTTCAGTTCAATAGGCAATCTTTAAGATAATGAGATATCTCTGTGTTTGGCTATTGGGAATAACTTTTTCTCGTGATGCAGTTCTCATGGCTGCAAAGCACAGTTATATTTCCCAGGTGCTCTTTTTTTCCTAGACAGAACGTGAAAAAGGTGGCAGATAATATGCCTGACTGTGACTTACTCTGTTCTTTTCTATTCCTTCACAGGTTTAGCATCTTCAGCTGGTCTCCTTTATTTACACACCTGGAGTGCTGCTGTTGCAGGCAACATTCTTGCTGTCTTTACGATGTGTATGTGGCCTCAACTGGCCGGACGCTTTGTTAGCTGTCTGCACCCTGGGAAAGCCATGACTACAGCCATGTTTGCCTACGTTCTTGAATTATTCTTCTGTGTATGGTGTACAGCTTATAAGTTTGTACCTGGAGGAATTTACGCTAGAGAAAGCTCCCATCTTCTTTTAGGTACGTTTATGACTATGAACAAATACAAATATACTTTCTTTAGACTCACCCACGTTTAAAATTTATCTAGTATATAAATGGTCTTTCCAAATGCTTAGCTCCTGTTTGATTTACTATGGGTAAGAGCTTCTATGAGAAAATCAGTGAAACATGCAAAAAATAATTCCTTTCTTTCTTTACTGTTAGAAATGGTTTAAAATGTGGGCAGAAAATGAAATTCAGTTGAAGGAAAATTACAAAGTGAAAAAAAATCTAATAACTCAAAACACAACTGAGGAAGAGTTCTGTTAATCAGTCACCCTAAAATATGGCTGCAATCCAGGGTGTGAATGCACCTGTATGCTAGGCACCCAAGACTGCAGTATGGTATCTGAGGTAACAATGTAGTTTTTGGAAACTTCAGGGATTTATGAAGGCTGTGTTACTGGGACTGTAACATAATTCAGTGCATTATTTAGCCCTGATCTGAGGAGCAAAGTGCAGCATCTTGCTGATCTAGGTAGTCTGCATTTGAGACCTGAACTTCATTTTCCTGTGGCTGTACCTTATGCTTTGTGGACACACGAGCATGTTTGGAGGAATGTCGATAAGCCCGCAGTGTCAGAAACTTGCAAATAGGAGAAGAAGAAAAATTGTCAGGGATTTGCCGGTGAGGAAGAATTGAGGAGAGCAACTACAAAGGTTTTAGCAAAATGATCGCTTGATGAAGGTGGAGAGGTGTAAACAAAACCAAGCCTTTCTGGTTTTGTCTCCAGAATTATTTTCTTATTAGATGCTAATGTGTTTCAGTAGGATATTTCACTAATTATATTTAACCAATGCCAAACATTGCCTTGGGCTAAGTGTGTGGCACACTTTAAAATGTTACACATTATCGTATATTTTGTTTGAGAAGGATTAATGAATGCTGTGCTTGACTTGTTGCTCCAATGGTTTTAGATTTCGTAAACGTCTTTGAAATCACTTTCTGTCACTCCAGTTTCTCAGTCTCCATTTGTGTTTCATGTATTACAGCAATCACATGCAGGGTTTCAGTTTGTTTTGTTTTGAGGAGAGTTCCATCACATTTATTGCAGTTTTCTTTGTTCTGAAAACACTTTGGGAGTCTGTAGAAACAGTTATCTCAGTTAATTTAATTTTTTTTTGAAATTTTATATAGAAAGCATGTGGTAGAAGAATGTCAAATGCTTTCTTGAGTAATGCTTTGACAAGAAAAGCTGTTGTATAAAATCCCTCTCTGTCACTTCCTTTGAAATACACACTTGTGACTAATTCACCTGGCATGATGACTGGTTAGTAACACAGAGATGGCCCTAACTTTCTCTTTGGTAAATAGAAGACTGTGAACTGAACCCGTCTCAGCTGATGGCGTTACATGAGTTTATATTCCATCTGAGAATCCAGTTTCTGTCTTTTGGATGCCATCCCATTGTTACGAAAGATTTGCAAATTATACCATGAGATCATGTATTTGTTGCTGCGCTTCTTCCCTTGAAGCTTGGCTTTCTGGCAAACTGCTTGTTTTCCTCTGGTTTCTTTCAGGTGCAAGTGCTATTTCTTGCTTTCTCCTCCTGTCCAATATCCTGCCTTTCTCTTGCCACAGTTTGGGTAGGGAACTGCACCGGGAAAAGGGACGATGAAAGTAAGATCATTATATTCAAAACTTCTGTGTTGCTTCATTGTGATGTAACATAATGCTGAGGGGTTGGATCCCTGGTCTTCCATCAACTTTAATGGCTTTGAATCAGTCTTCCTTTGAGAAGGTTTTTTGTGTGTGCCCCCTTTATCATTGCACTACACCCAGATTCCTGGGTCTTTCACTGCAACTAATGTAACAAGTAAGGTCAATAAGAAAATACTGAATAACGGTTATTTTATCTGCAGCTATCACTCTGAAATAAAACATGACTTCTTTAGTTAATTAACTATGCCACAAAGATATTAAGGACATATACCTTTTCCAGCAGAGCTCTTATCCAATTCATTATGTTCCTGCTTTTTCTTTGCAGGTAATTAGATCCTTTAGCTCATAAGGGGTCAGAAAAGAGCTTGTACTATTAATCTGAATTACCTATTGAAAAGAAAAGATACCATCACAGTGCACTGCAACAGTTAGTGCACTGAAATCGCTCACTGGCTTTTAAAATTTATCTGTAGGTGTGCTTAGTTGTCTATTCTTAAAAAGCACAGCTGCTTCTGTTAACTCTGGAGCAAAAGAATACAAGATGCTCCTGTGTTAAACTGGCCTCACAACCTGCTGCAGTCTGCTTACACTGTTTTAGAGCAAACTATTGAGCAATTGCTTTTGTAGTTCTTACATAAAAATGTGTTACTTGTATCTTGGTGACAGGGCAGTTCATAATAGACATCTACAATCAACAACGTATTTTTTCATCAAGCTGTTATTTTAAGGTTGTGTAATACGGAGGTGTGACTTAATTGCTCTTGTCTAGGCTAATTCCAGTAAACTTTGAAAGCACTGGCCTGAGCTGAGAGTTGTAGCAGTCAATAGGGGCCTTGAAGCGTTTTAGCATAATTTATCTACTGTGAGACAGTCTTTTTGATGTAATACCCTGAAACTGTACTGCAAATCAATGTTTGCTTGAGAGTGCTGGCTAAGTGCACTCTAGGTTCTGTAGAAGTTGGCATTAGGATACGCAAAGGTGAGGAGTCACTACTTTGGCCCAGATCGAAGGATTAAAATATTTTTGTTTTCGTTGTTCTCCCAATTGGTGCATGAATGGAGGAAGGGAAAAGATGGCTTTAAACAAATGTTTCACTAACTGAAGAAACCTGGTAAAATGTGCAGTAGTGGGACCCAGTAGTACCATCAGAGTTAAAATATCTCTGCGTTTCCATAGTGAATAATGAGACAGATTTTGAGGATTGCTCCATTAGCACCCAGCACAGCCTGATGCTTAGGACCACAAAGTTATAAGGTAATATCATGATCCTTAGGCTGCTGGGTTGCAAGGGAAGAGCTGGAACAGCTGTAAGTTGCATTAGTGTCAGTAGCTCCCCTTCTGCTCAGCCTGAAAGACCCAAAGATGGACTATATTTTGGAGCTCACTGTAGTCCAGAGTAGAGTTCATAAAGTGAAGGGGTCTTTGGCTGGATACTTTTACTATTAGATCTGCTCTGCAGTTATCAGAACAAAGCATGCTTAATAAGGCCGTTTCAGGTGTATTAAATTTTAGCAGCAGCTTATTTGTAAACAAATACACAAACAAAACTACCCCAAACAGTGTAATTTTGAACTTCATTATTTTTGTGTGAAGCAGGTGTTCGGTGGCATTTTAAATAATCTTTTACCTTTGAATTCTTGTTGCAATACTACTGTTTTGAAATATTTTTTTAAAATATTTATCATTAGTGGCATGTTTAATTTTATTGGAAGCAATGCTTATGTCAACAACTACAGCAATGTAAATGAAAAATTTTTGAAGTGGCGCAGGCATAGGTGAGGTGAATACTGTGACAATGAGAAGTAGGATCTTCTCTATCAATAAATCTCATACTGCCTGCATTCCTACATTGGGTATGGCATTTATCTGTGTTTGTGCTTTGAATTGTCTTTGTTGTTGGAGCCATAATGTTGAATGTAACGCAACAGCTGGGAGTTTATAAACGCTGCATTTATGAGCAATGTTTAATATGTTAAAACTCTATGAAAAAAGTAATGGTTTATATTTTCACAGGGTTTATCATGTTATGTATTGGGGTAGACTTTCTGACAGGACCCAAGAAGGACCTTAGTTCTATCTTTGAAGTGAAAAGCAACCAAAAGCCACTTTTCAAAAAGAGTAAAAACTATATTAAACTACGTAAGTATAGTTTTACTTCCTTTTTTCCATGACTCTAGGAATAATGTCTGAGGAAAAAGAGGAGCGTTTTGCTCGGATGTTTTAGAAATGCTTTTTGGTGCTAATTTTAGAGCTAGACTTGTAGTTGGTATTACCCTAGTTCCAGTTTTAATGATGACACATACTGAGGAGCTGATTCACTATGATTACAGTTAAGAGAGAGGCTATTCCTCATGGAATTTGTTAAATGAAGACCAAAAAATTTGAACTGGGGAAAAAAGAAAACATAAAAATGGATTTGGCATCATTTGTGATTTCATTTTGGCAGTTGAGGAGGAGGCCTCTCTGGATCTTGGGATTTATTATATGTGTATACAACAAAAATATGAAAGATTTTTCAGCCCATCCAATTTGTTGATTTTGAAGCAGTTCAGTGTGACACCCTTTATAAGGCTGTGTGAGCTGGCTGGCAGCGAGGTGGGACTCGGCTGGCCCACATATAACGTGACACCCCTCCTGCGTGAGGAGGCAGCCTGCGGAGCCTGTTGTGGCTGACATCACTACACAATCCTGACGCCCTGCTGCACGTTCAGACCAGTCCTGTCCTCAGGAAACCTTTTTGTCATCTGCCTGTGGACTATGCTTAGAGATCCCAGCTTTCCCAGATGATAAGTATGAGGTCTGCTTTTTTCCTTGGGTTTTGAAGAGAAATTAAAATGTTTGAGGTTTTACTGCTTTTTGGCTTTTAAATGTCTGGAATACATAATCCACCCAAACGATGTTTTCAAGTATTTCTCCACAATCATTTGAGCTTCAGATCTGTTTTCATCGTTAGTTTACTTTTTTTAAGGAAAAAGTCTGTCACTATAGTGAAGTTTGGTAGAGGAAAAAATTGCTAGGCGTTAGGGCGTGCTGACCCTACAGAGATCAGGATGCTGAAGGTTCAAGTCCCTGCATCTTTTTTTCCTCTGTGACTTTGGATCGAATCACTTATCATTTGCATACCTCATTTTGCCTCATCTGTAAAGCGGTGGCAATAGTGCTTCAGCACTTCTCAGGGCTGATTGTGAAATCTTTATGAAGGTCTTTAGCCTATATACTCAGAGGCCAGAATATTGTGGCTCCTGAGAGTTTGTCCGTTGGAGGCAACATGAGCAATGCTGGTTTGAGTATTACTAAAAAACATTTCACAAAAGCGAGTAAATACTTCAAAATACTGTCAGTCACAAAGCACAGCCCTTGCTCAGCTAATTTTGTGGCATTACAGCAGTAACTCTTCTACTTACTTATCATGCCCAAACTTGTATTGTTTCTCAGCTTCCCCTTTAAGCACCTTTGCATTTTGCAGAGTATGAAAATTGCTTGCTTGACATTTACTAAGGTAAACAGCATGTCCTTTCTTCTGACATCATACATGGTAAAATTTAAATAAATTTCACACAAAATTGTTCCAGAAAGCTTGCATAAAAATAATTACATATCTGTTGAAAGATTTGATGAAAGAATAAACTGGAGTTACTGAAATCATTGTAGATAGCGTATGCCACTGTGTAAATGAAATAACTGCAGAGGGTTTTGGTCATCAAATGGCAATGTGCCAAACCCTGAGAGCGCTTAAGTGTCCGCTGTGGTTATTTGGAAGGCTACAGGAGCAATAGGGAAGCTCTGAATTTGCATTCTGTGAAGCCACAGTGCCTTTCCAAGAACATGTCAAACAAAGGACTGCTCTGGAGGTCTGGCAGGGATCACATCTTTCTGACACCTAAGGGCTTGCGAAGTAAACTAAATTTTCTGCCACACATTGCACTATGACAAAATAAAAAATGTATGCCGCAAATGCATACCTGGGACACAGAGAGGAAAAACACTAGAAGGTTTACATGATGCTCTTGTTAATGTCCTGTAATGAATTCTTCAGTAGGTATCATTTTTACATAAATATTCCAGTGAGTTTTGGTGTATTGTATCTGCTCAGCCTGTTGAGTTTTGGAGAATCTAAATGTATCTTCACACATATAGGTATTCTGCACACGTGTAGATGCTCTTAAGTACACTACTTTGGAATGGTGTTATCACTGGCATATGTAGAAATTTAGATGTATACATTTCCCATTCTATGAATAGCACATCTTAGAATGACAGTGTACCAGTTCTGTTTAACTGCAACAACAACAACATTATCTTCTCTTGCTTAAAAAAGAACTTTTCTGTGTTTTTCTGTTTCAAGTATTGTGGCTGTTTGTTGGTGTTGGTTTGCTAGGATTGGGTCTACGTTATAAAACTTACCAGAAGAAGTTGGGCCAAGGGGTGAGTAGTGTGTTTGTGAAAACTGTAACTTTCAAATATACAGTAAAATGTGTGTGTGATGTCTTAGATGTGTTGGTTGGTGCTGAAGAAATCTTTGTACCAGCATCCAAGGATTCAGCAAAACTAATGCAGAAATGAAGATGCAAAAAGTTTAATTTGTAAATTCATGTTGAATATGGGAAGTGTCTGGGTCTTTGGATATTTACAGTGCTGCTATGAAGGAAAAAAAATATTCTGAAAAACTGAGAGATGCTTGCCTCGTGTATTCAATTTGAATGTTACTTTTATAAGTGAGTTTATTTGAATTGTATTCAAAACTTGACTGGACAATGCTGTTAGCAGCCTGATCTTATATCACAGAAGCCTGAACAGGTAACTTCCTGAGGTTCCTTCTAGCTGGAGGAATTCTATGCTTCTGTATTTATATGCATAACTCTGAATTGAATCTCTCTGAAAAGTTGGTTGACTTGTTAGACTATTTATGGAAATTGGACAAAAATTAGAAGATGCCAGTTTTCTATCTGGCAAAAAATTAGGTATTGCAACGACAGTAACAATTAAGATGCTTAATGCTCCTGAAGTTTAGCATTTAGATTACTTACAAGTTGTCCGAGTATGTTGCTTGCCTATTTAGTAATTTTAATTCAAAATTAGAGCTGTTTTGATCAGATAGAAATTAACATGTTTCCATTCTATGATTTAATTGATTACTAAGATAAAATTGAATTTTTATGCACTTATGAATTAGACTTTTCTTTTTTGGTGGCAGTTCAGAAATAGTCCTTTTGAAACTTGCTCTTGACATGTATTCCTGTTGGTAATTTTTTTTGTTAGAGAAATCACTGATGACAAATGCAGGAAAAGATGCAGAAAAGGTGATGACAGCTAAGTAGAAATTGTGTGTGTGTGTGTGTACGCGACTGCACGCACGTGCGTGTTCACACATACACACAGACATACAGGGTTGGCTTTCTTTTTAGAACTCATCAAGGTCTGTAGTACCTTATAATGTGGAAAAAAGTGGGTAGTTCGTCTCAGAAAGATGAGAAAATCTGTAATCTCTTTCGTGTTCATTTATTTACTTTTACAAATTCGTTTTAACTATGATGACTTTTCTTCTCTTGTTAACAGCAGATTTTTCTCAAAAATACCTAAAGTCTTTTGTAATCCTGACAGATTTATTAGGAAAATATATTGGTTAAACATCTCTTCTTCCTTTTATGGCACCATGTATCTGATGTTGTTGACTGCAAAGCTATAACATATACGTCAAATTGTGCTTGACTTTTTTTACATTTATTTTTTTGAGGTTCCAAAAAGAGACTTCTCTGCTATGATCTGGCCTTTTAGATTTGGATATGACAATGAAGGATGGTCTAATTTGGAAGGATCAGCTAACTTGCTTAATCAGACAGGTAACATTTTTTTCCACTTCATTTATATTTGAGAGGGTTCATCTGAATAGACAGATAGATAACTGAGTCCATTCTTGCATTAACACAAGAACCTGTGTCTAGTGGCTTTCTCCTGAATTTGTGAGCTGTTCCAATACAGTCACTTCAGTTAAAAATCCATTTGCAGAGGTGATAATTTTTTTACTGTATTTTAAAGAGATTTCTGGTTGGAGGAAACGCTTTGCTTCTTATTTGGATTTTTTTTCTCATACTGCTGATGAGTTACTTGTCTATAGAGAAATTATTTGCATGAATAAAATAATAATAAATATCCCTTTAGATCAAATTTACTGTTTTGTAACTTCTCTGTGCTTTTAGATGTAAACTAAAACTAGTGTTATATAATTCCTAAAATGTCTGAAATCAAAATGCCCTAAGCAAGATGTACAGAGGAGAAACTGACCAGTCTGTTTCCATCACTGAGACAGAGCAATTTATAAAAGAAAAATAGTGATTGTAGTTTGGTTGAGTTGTCATGGTTTTACTGTAAAGAAGGATGTCTAACCTGTTGCTCACAGACAGGATTTTGGTTGGAAAATTACCTATAGGAAATGAAGAATTTGGACCAAAGATTAGTGCTGCTGCAGGGTGCATTGAAAGGAATTGACCAGTGGTGCTTGTAGGCGTTACTTGTTTTCTGTGATACCTGTGAGATAGGGAAGACTGGGAGCTGCTGTTTTAGGATTTAAAGCAGCTGAGGAGACGAGGAAGCATCCATGCTGCCATTCCAGCACTTGATGTTCTCTTCTCCTCTTATGGTGTGAATGTACCACACGGCTTTGCTGGGCAGCTCAGGCTTGACAGACCCAAGCAGTGGGAAGGCGCTGGCACAGGTGCTGCTGTGCAAGCCTTGATTTTGTGGCAGAGATGCCCGGGCGTTAATGAAGAGGGAATAGGCTGATTCATCCATCACTCACTCCATTGTCCCATGATCACAGGTTCAGAGGGCTGAGCTCTGTAGGCTGTCTCACTACACATTTGATGAATAGAAAGTTGGGGCATTCTTGTACATATGTGATTCCATAGCTCATGGCTTGTGTCTGGGTACTTCCTTAATCTTTGCATATTTATTTATGAACTGTAATGAATGCATTTATTTCTGGTATCTGTAGTTTAAATTAATGAATATTAGAAAAAGTGATTACCTGGTTATGTCCACTGAGCATTTCTTTGTGGTATCACTTCTAAAAGAAGCAATTGCTAAGTCAAAAGGCAGCAAATTCCGAAACATAAATGAATAAATCTTAATTCCTGATTGCTGGAAACAGTATTCTGGAGTTTTATGTTACATGTATATTATATAAAATACCACATTAACATTTCCAGGAAATGCATTAATGCATTCAGAGTTAAGCTGGAGATTCTTAAACTATTTGTTTGCTAAAGGAGAGTAGCTGATTTTGAGAGCAACAGAAAAAAGTGTGGCTAACTTCTTCAGTGTAGGGGTTATCTTTAAAGGTGTGGTGGTGTGCGTGCCTTGGGCTTATCTTCTCTCTGTCGGAATAGTGAAGATGCAACATGTAATGGCTTTTGTGACTGGAACTCCTGTGTGCCCTGAAGGGAAACATCAACCCTTCTCAATAGTTTCAGTTATTGTTTCTGTGGCTGGCACGTATGCTAATGATGTAGAAGCAAAAACCTGGTAATCCCCTTAAAAGTACTCTGAGCTACCATTTTCCCTGCTAACATGGCTTTCGTACTGCTAAATAAGACATTTTAAAAGCAAAAAATCTTGTGGTAACGGTGGTGCTGAATGGAGCGGTCTTAATTCCTTATAGAAGGGCTTGCGGATGAAGTTGTGACTCGATCTGTCCTCCAGAGTAGGAGAGCATTCCAAGGGGGGCATAACCACGGCGAGAAGGGAGCACTTCTTGCTGCTGCAGCTGTACTGGCTTGCTGCTTGAGCTGAGCCTGGATGGTTCAGCCAGCCTGTGGCCGGCTTGCAGACTCCCACCTTCCTTCAGGCATGGGCAAGTCTTTCTTAGCTGCCAGTTCCTTCAGGGACCACATAGCTCTTCTGTATCCTCTTCTGTATCCCCTGACAAAACCACACCTCAGCATGTAGTAAACAGGGAGGGACCACAGTGCCCTGAGAAAGTGAGGTGGCTGAGGATGGCCAACAGTTCAGTAGAGCTGGGAACCCTTCTGTTATCATTCCTGGAGGCTGACGCTAGGTTCCTATGGGGTGATTAATTGTTTTGGCAGCAGCAGCCTGCTCCCTCTTGCACAGGATCCTTTGGAGCAGAATAATATTTGGTAGATGAAGGTAAGTGCAGATGTGCTGCGTAGTGCTTGTTGATCAAGTTGAAAGCAGTAGACTTGCTGTTGTGTTGTTAATCTGTGTATGCACGTTATGTCTAATGGTTTTGAAATGGTCTACACTAGGTATGTGCAGGCCAGCTGTGCTGTGCAGTCTCATGTGTGTCTGGTTATGCACCAGGGAGGAGCTATGGCATCCAGACACTGAGTATCTCTCCATCAGAGGCTGTGTAGGCTACAATGGCTGAAAGTTTGGGCATGACTTTGTTGCCAGCATAAGATTTGCCCTGATTGACTCCTGAAGGGCTTGCGTCCATCCCTGTGTAATGAAAAGAGAAATGATGACATTATGTAGCCATTTATAAATCACATTTATAGGTCACAGTTATAAACTTGGAAAGATTTTCTTTTTTCTTGCCCATTTTAGGTGCAGATTTGATCACTATTATAGAGAGTGATGCTTCTAAACCGTTCATTGGGAACAATGATCCGACAATGTGGCTAGGAGAAAGACTAGGGTTTTACACAGATTTTGGTCCAAGCACAAGAGATCACACTTGGGGGTGAGTCATCTTTACACACACAGTTACTGTAAGTAGGTGTAATACACTGTCCAGTACTAACTCCATTAGAACACGGGCAAAGAATAGTTGGAATAACAATCACTGTAATCACTTGTTGGAACATGCTTTGGTTGCCTAGCATTACAGTGCAATGCAGATGAAGTTTTCTCGTTGTTAAAACTAATCAGGTTTTGGTGGCTGCCCCTTGTAAGCTACTTTGGCTTTGGTGATGCAGAGAATGGCATCCTGCCCCTTAATCTACAGATTTGGAAATTTGCCATTCTAAGTACTATATCTGATTCACTTTTCTCATTATTTTGTTTTGGGCTATGAGCACTTAAGATTTCAGTCTTAAAAATGTGATAGGAGTTGGGAAATGTAAGAGCACCTAGAGTTATTAGAAATTTTGAATTCATTAACGCCAGCTTGAGCCCTGTAGCGGGGAATGGGCATAGAAAGCCACACGTCTGTTTGACCAGATTTTTTGTGTCTGATTTTATTTTAATGCTTGGCCAACTACTAGTTGCTTGTCTTTGAATTTTGTCCTCTGGAAAATAGTGGCTTATGATGTGGCTTTTTTTTCGGGGGGATATGCAGATCTCTGTGGCAGATGGAACTTCCTAGTGATGTTGCGATGGCTATTTAATGTTTGCGATATGTGAGGGGAATTTAGTAACGTTCCTTTTCCAGAGCCTCTGTCTTTAAGTGATGCAGAATGTTGCAGAAAAGTCACTATCTGAAATTTTCTTCATGAAACATTTTGAAAAACCTGATGCAAAATGGTTTTAAGGTTGATTCCAAACACAAGCTGAAAGAATGAGAAATCTGGAACTTTAAAAATTTATTTCTACCTGCTTCTACTTCTAACATTTTAATTAATGGTATTATAAAATTCTGTCTTGTCTGAGGATGCAGATTTTGAAAGGCTCAGTGTAAGAATTCATATATATGGAATGGTATTTCTTAGTGTAGGAATGAATTTGATAATTCATTTTTAGACATGTACTTAAGTAATATT
Organism: Alca torda; assembly: GCA_008658365.1. NCBI lineage: Eukaryota > Metazoa > Chordata > Aves > Charadriiformes > Alcidae > Alca > Alca torda. The sequence continues at coordinate 69,699,807 of CM018079.1, forward strand.
TTAAAGGCAAACCTTCTAAATTCAGAATAATCTGCTAGAGATGGTTTGTGTTCTGGTCTGATGGTTTGAGTTCAGTGACCATTAGTCTTCTGGTCACGTTTATCTGCTTAGTTCACAGCTGTGAGGCCTGTGAACTACAAAATGTAACTGTTTCCCTCTTCTCATGCAGGATTATGGCGCTGTCAAGGTATCCGATTGTAAAATCTACCCATCACCTCCTTCCATCTCCAGAGGGAGAGATTGCACCTGCCATCTCCATGACTGTCAACTTCACAGGGAAACTGGTTGATTTTGTTGTCGCCCACTTCGGAAATGAAGAGTGTGTATTTTATTTATTGTTACATATGTAGTGCAAAGCCATGTAAAATACTTGCAGTTTGTGACCTTCTGGGATTTCTTTTGTACCTTTTAAAATGTGCTGCTGTAATATTGGTTCTAACAAGGCACACTGGAGGAAATACTATGACATAACTACTGGTTTAAAATTTTGAAGCATTTTTTAAAAGGGACAAATGTGTCACGCAAAACTCAGCTGAGCCTAATATCTGAGTTACTAGACATATATAGTAAAACCACAAATCTGCAAAACCACAACAAGTTATAGGGCTACAGGTACACCTCAGTGTAGGATATCATCCTTCTGACTTTCTCCGTATGGAATAGATCTATTATATTCCACAATGAGAGCAGATAGTTATAGTTAAAGACAGATAGCTTTAATGGACAACTGGTGTTTATTGAAAAAAAAGAAAGAGGAACAATTCTGAAACCTCCAAGACAGTATTGAAACAGCAACAAAAATATCCATTCAGTGTCTTTCTGACTATATGAAAATGGAAATATCAAATCTGATATTCTGGATTCTGAAAGGAAGAATTATACCAGCAACTCAAATATGTGATGGGAACGATTAAGGTATATATTTCAGTTCCTTACTTTAAAACAACATTTTGATTACTTTTGTGTAATGAATATTAATAAGGGACAGTTTTATGATGCTTCATGTAGCTGTATTTTCTGCTTTATTTGATGCAGTATCTAGTATGTTTGTGGTTATGCAGTAAGACTTGAACTTTTAAAAATATTTATTATAATTCATGGAGAGGCAAATTTACAGATTGGGTGCAGAATATAATACACAAAAACAAGCTGCTCAGAAAGCAGTAGGAATTCTAATTATCCCAAACTGAGCTTCACCATTTCCTTCCCCTGGGTAGAAGCTGTGCTCCAAGCATGCAAATTGTTTATAGAGGTCCCTTTTACTGAACACATTCAGTTGTCAGAAACCACTCCCAATTTGAACTCTAGAAAGGAATTTCATTTTGTGCCTCGCACGGATGATTAGACTTGCCTCTCTGACAAACTGTTTGACCAAGTAGAAGAAAATAGCACTGTATTCCCCCCTCACAGAGAGATGAGATAAAGATGAAGGAAAATATAGGAAGAGACACATGGGAAACAAGTGCAAATTGGATTGTGTTTTGAGGTGAATGGATTTATAATTAAATGGCACGCACAACTGCTTGTTCTTCATCTTTTTTCATCTGCTGCTTAGGATGACATAAACTACAGAATGCTGGATCACTAGGGATTTTGTTCAAAGACTGTTTTTTAAATGTGGGAATACAACAATGCCTGTATCATTTAAAAGAACCCATCTTATGTAGAGGTGGGGTTACAGATTCCCCAGTCAGCTCCCTGTCTCAATTGTATTTAGCCCAGTCCACCAAAATATAGAAGAGAACATACTTTGCACAACTGCTTAAAGTTATTAACATGAAGAATTGTAGAAAGAGAACTGCCTTTACATTACGTTATGACAGATCCAAGGACAGGGATTGGGATCCAATACAGTATTTTACCAGGCTCCACTTATGCTATCACTTCTGGTCATGTTGGAACTGTTGTGTAAGTCTTGTTCAAGAGATGCAGAATACCTGCCAGATGTCAATAAGTAGTGTTAACGGGATGACTTAGCTCTTAAGTTATATTTCATAAATTATGTGACCCAGACTTTAAGACTGTATTTACCATGATTGGTCTATCATAAAAGTTTTGTTAGCATGTGAGCTCTTTGTTATGCACAATTAAATTTCAAGTGCAGGCTGAGACAAAGCCTCGGATAACCAAAGCACTTACATTCACATTTCTTAGTGATGAGATCAGTATTAAAACAGTAATAGAAAAAGTTGTTCCTGTAATGGTTAGAAAGAGAACCCTAATTACATCTACCACAACCATATGGATTTCATCGAACATAGTGAACATTTTGAATCTTTGAGCTTTGTATAAACTTTCATACTTTCTAATACTGAGCAATAAAAAAGATGTCAGATTCGTTTGTGGTTTGCTATGTTATAGCACAAAGATTCTGAGCTAAAATATATATATGTTAAAGTCTTTTCCATTTCTTTCAGAGAGGACTTGGACAGAAAACTCCAGGCTATAGCTGTTTCAAACCTATTGAAGACTAGCTCTAAGCAAGTGGTATTTCTAGGATACATCACTTCAGCTCCTGGATCCAGAGATTATACTGAATTAATAAAAAATGGAAATGTGCGGGTAATGTAAAACTTGTATGTTTTACTTTCATGTAATGCTTCTTTTAGCAGTTAGAGATAATATATATTTGCAACATTCGGCTTAATATTTCACATTGGTAACTTAAAAATAGACATATAAGAAAATACATACTCATTTCTAAATAAAGTCTTCAGCTGGCTGACATGTTATAGAGAAGGTGGAGTTAAATAGTGAAAGGACAAGAGGCAATGGACAGAGGTTGCCACAAGGGAAATGTCAGTTAGATAGCAGAAGAAAAAAAAAAATAGAATCACAGTTAGGGTTACCAAGCTCTAGAACAGGGGCCCGTAGAAGCTGGGAAATCTCCATCCTTGGAGATATTAAAAAGTTGGCTGCAACCTGCTTGAAGTTACTTTGAGCATGGGGTTGGGAGCAAGTGTCCTCCAGGCATCCCTTCCAGCCTCTAATTCTGTGATTCTGAGTTCTGCAGTTTGGTTTTCTGTCAGATGTCAAAAATTGTCTGATTTGTCTAACAGTGTTGTTTTTTTCCTTTGTAAATTATGACAATGTTCTAGGCAAAACATTTTTCTGCAGCAGATTTACACTTCGGTTCTCTTACTGATTTAAAGCCTATGCATAAGGAAAGCTTGCCTTATTTGTTTGACTTCTTATTTTTTCCTTCCACTTCTAGGATATTGACAGTACAGATCATGACAGATGGTGTAGCTATATTATGTATCGCGGAGTAATAAGGTGTGTTAAAGTGGATCATTTATTCATTAGTTTTAAATATCTTTATGACAATCATTTTTACACCCTTCTGTAGGTAATTGTGGAAGAGTCTTATATCCCTAAACATTTGTGTGTGGACAGTTAGATATATAATGAAGTAATGTGAAACATCAATCTCAGGATGAATTGGTGTATTTCTGAATATAATTTACAAAGACGGTATTACAGGTTTCATCCTTCTGTGTCAAAAGCCTTCAGATCTAATCTGCTTTAGTAACATAAAACTACTTTTTTCCAAATCTCTGGCTTTGCAGCTTCATTCTGAAACGTGAAGGCTAAGCCCTAATTTGTATGTAACACAGAAGATACAAATTTTGAACTATGATTGTAGGGTTTGTTGAAGCGAAATGCTGTTCTAATCCAGTGAAGCTTTATGCTGGATTTAGTGGAAACTTTAACTGCATAAGCCTATATTGAAGCACTTTCCTCTGCTGGGACCTATGCACTCCATATCTTTTTAATACCAAGTTGCTTGTAAATCATTCCCTTGGTGGTGTATGTACCAGAATGGAATTCAGCATATGCTGAACAAACTGCAAATTTGGCAGTGTTCACAGGAGTAAAACCATTAAATTACATAGCTGTCTTAAGTAATAGTACTAAGTGGGGGGGGGGGGGGAAGGCAACGAAACCCCCATTTGCAATCTATTTTTTCTCATTACTCATTCCATTGATGCTTCCGTTCCTTTCTTGAATTTCAAAATCTCTTCAGTGAAAAACATTGGTGAGCTTATACCAGTATGCATATTCTAAAACTGTAATTTTAAAAATAAGTTTCTAGATCTAGAACTTATTTTTGTTGTCAAACACTTACGCTTTCCTGTTTTTCTGCTTTTAACATTGTGTTATGACTCTCATGTTTATACAGTGCTTTTAGTTTTTTTGAAGGCAAGATTGACAAAAATGGAAAGTTATGTTGATAGGCTAAATAATAACTCTTGGAAGAAAGAGACATGAATTAAGAATGTGGTGAAATTGCCTTGAGCTATTTCTTCAAACTAACTCTTCTTGTATCCGATAGGTTGGGCTATGCCCGCATATCTCATGCTGGTTTAAGTGATTCAGAAGTCCAGATGGCCAAATTTAGGATCCCAGATCACTTGGATAGCTATGTTGACAATGACAGAATTGTCACTGATCCCAGCCAAGTTCCTGAGGACATCCATTTCAATCCCAGGTCAGTGTGTCTCGTAAGAAATTAAGGGGATGATGTATGTGACATCTTGTAAAAGAGAAGTCTCAGAACCAAATTGTTCTTAAAGTGCACTGGTCAGTACCAAAGTGAGCAAAAGATTAGGAGTCAAGAACTTCTGATTTGTAATTACAACTTTTCTACTAACTTGGCATGTGCCTTGGGAAAATCAGTCTGCTGTGTTGTAGCATAAATTGAAGATAATGCTTATTTCACCCAGGTGATTAATTTCTGAGATTGTTTGATAGGGATGTTTGCCAAGTGCTGTAGTGACTCATTTTAAAGATGATGAGAGCGCTCCCTTGTTTCTCAGCACTTTTGAGGATCGGGGTCTTAATATACTGTTACTTAGTACACAAGATACAATATATACATTAAATACTCTTTGCCTAAGCGTTTTAAAACTTACTATATAACTGGAGCAAAAATTAAGGAGAATGCCTGAGGCAGTATGTTACATATGTCAAGAAGGAAAAAGGGCTAGATTTTTACATAAAAAGTTATTTATTTCTAGAATGCTGTCATTTTTCCACTGGCATTGCATAAGGAAGAGAAATATGGAGAAAGGTACTTATTCTATGCTGAGTATCAGTGGAAGAGTCATGAAGTTGCCACAGACAATTTCCAGCAATGCTGTATTTGCTACTTCTGACTGATGTAATACAGAATATATTCATTTCTTATATACACCTGACAGTTGAGCTTACTCACTTTTTATTTACCACTCAGTCACTGGCTTCCTGTCTAAGCAGGAGCTTGCTCAGTCTTTTCCACGTGATGAAACTTGCCTAAAGTTAGCATTCACATTCAGATTTTTCTCAGCTGATTTCAGTGAAGAATATTTTTTTTGTCCTAATCTCTTTTATGTCTGCCTTTAAGCAGAAAAAAATTATACCCTTTAGGAATAATTGTGACATTTTCCAATTAACTACAGTTCCTTTGAAGTACGATGGCACTGCTTTTAAATGCTATTTAACACTAATATTTTGAATAAGTACTATATTTTACTTTTGCAAATCTATTGACCATAATAGTCAGTAGTCAAAACTTTTAGATTTAAATATGGCATGAAAAATTACCATTTTCACCGTAATTTTCAGAAGAAAGATGTGCAATGTTAACAATAGGGTTGAGTATTTAAAACTGCGGGGGCTCAAATTCTATCTCCACTAAAGTCGGCAGAAAAAACTTAGAGCATAGGATTTTATGATATAAATGCTCTGCTCACCTTTGTCAGCTGGAGTTCCATTTACAGAGTGCCTATGGCATTAATCCAATGAGTGTAATTAAACGTCTCCATTATACTCAAAGACCTCTAGTTAGATAGTGTACGTAGACTGTGATTCATATCTAAGTAGGGTTGTGTTTCTGAAATAAACTATCCAGAACATTCAGAAGAAGTGTTAATTATACTGTAGTAAGTGTATGATTTAATTGCATGGGTTAAATCATGTTGTAATGGTTTTGCTTTGTTGAATATTTTTCTTAGGTTTGGATCTTATAAAGATGGACATAATTATGAGCATATTCATCACTTTCATATGAGCACTCCTAAATATTTTAAACAGACAAATTAGAATGAGAAAATAACATGTCATTGGGACCAACAAGAAAGGTTTGTTGCTTGAAACTGAGTTGGCAGCCAAAAAGACGACATTGTTTAAGGATGAGCAACTCCCATGCTGCGTAAAGCTTTGAATGTCTGTGTAACAGTTGGTGACTCTCCTCTTTAATGAGTTGTCATCACTGTGAGAGGGGTGCATTTTGATAAACTGGTATCTACCTGGGCCAAATACCTGCTTGGTACACAGCAAAGCAAAGGTGGGGACTTGTTTTGTCAATAACTTCAACTTTTTTTAAAGGTATCATATGTTGTGCTGTTTCAGAGTGTCCACCTTTTCTTTAGGGTCCAGATATGACCCCCTTCCTCTCCTGGGAGCTCACTGGAACAATCATGAGGAAGGAGTTTCAGCTGACTTCCATACTTCTTTGATGACTGAGGCAAAAAAAAGTAATACTGTGGTAGTGTAGGTAACCTGATGATATATGCTGCACCTTGTAGTCCTGTGCTATTGCAATGAAAAGTTTAGCCTTAGGTTTTTCAAAATGGGAATTAAAAAGTGTGGTTTTTAATTGGGAGATATGCAGTAACTATATGTTTGAAGTATGTATATTTTAGACTCACTGAAACAGTATTTACATCTTCTACTATTCCACACTGTATTCTTAAATGAGTTTTATCAGACCAATTTGCGGATGATAGATGTTCATAATGTTGGAGAAAAGGCAGTGACTCTTACAGACTTTTTTTTTTAACATGACATTAGACACTGCAATGCTTTTACAAAGGGAAGTGCGAAGTACCTCTGAATAGTTATTGTTATGAGACATGTGAACACACTACAGAAGAATTAAAAACAACCATGCTCAACATGACAAGGTTTCTGAGAAGGGGGAAAAGTTGTTTTTAATTTTTGTTTAAAATGAATTGTAATAAAACAAAAAAATGAATTGTTCCTTTGCTAGCACCACTCTTTTTAGTGGGACTAAATAGAAATGGGGCTTTTTTTGGCCTATTCAGTGAATTACCTACTATGTAACACACACACATGTAACACAATGTAAGACATTGTGTTTTCTCAACATCTCTTGGCAATGTCTTTTATGTTTAACTCCTGATCCTTTGATGTATGTACAGAGCTTCCATTAAACAACGAGGACATTTTCAGTGTTGGCCAAAGGAAGTTTCATGCTTGTGAGAAACATGTTAGATGGTTTATTTAAATGACCCTCTCAACGTGGAAACCACATTTGTGATGTATTAGAACTGCATGTCTTTCCAGTAGTACCTAAAACATACTGTAACTGAAAGGAATAGGGCACATTGCAGGAAAAAGGTGAGGGTTTTTTTTTTCCTCCCTCTCATTCTCCACCATGTGCTTTTAAGAACAGCTTGACCATACTCAATTTCATTGTTTTTCTACGTAAGCAAATACAGGATGTGTTTCTATGTAAACAAACACAGGATGTGCATTTACCCAGGGTTTCTTGGTCTATAACTGCTGCCATCACCAACCTTGTCACTTTGTCCTAGTCCTCCCTTGTTGTTAGGACTGTGCTTCTGAGGGTGAAACACTCCACTGATCTTCGTAGACCCAGGATTTTGAAAGGCACTTGAGGAATACATAGCCATCACAACTTCCATCTCAGATGGTATTAGAAAGCCTGAATGTTACTTACAATTAACCAGTCAGTATTAGTTCGCACCTAAAGGTGCCGTGTTTGTCTTTACAAGCCCAAAGAAGTGTAATTAAACATTCCAGTTTGGATATCCTTTAGGTAGGATTTGAAATCTTCTAAACTTGCAGCAGGACAAGATAGATTAGGTTTTGGAGTGATGGGAGTGACTTTCTTGCGCTTTCAGCAGTTTTCTACTGCAAACACCGGTAGCCCTGATCTCTCCCTTCTCCCAGCCTGCAACAGCAGCAGGCACTGGCACCAGCATTGCACAGTGGCTCTGAGTATCCTCACTTCTTTGCAGCATGCTCTCATGCGATCTCTGACACACATCCAGCCACAGGTTTGCCTTTCCATAGCCTGTACAAAACATAACATTAACTTGCCACATTACTTAACATTCTCCACAGGCTGACTCTGCAAATACCTTGTAATGGGAGTAGTTTATTCATGTGAGATGCAGGAAATGATACTCATAAACATAAAAAGCTTGAAAGCCTCTTACTTGTTTAGCAAGTAAAAAATATAATCAGGGTATTTTTCAAGAAGTCAGGCCCCAAAGCGTGACTCGCATAACAGATCAGACTGTATGTCACCTCTGTGTTTAATCTTCAAAGTCTATGAGCATACTTGGATGGATTTTCACATAATCTAGAAATGTCTGCCCCATTAGAAATGTTCACATCAACATTGACAAAATCTGAACTTTGAATAGCCTCCTCTTCTGAGTAGCAGGTATAATTTAATGTTGGTGGGTCCGTACCTCATAATGCCTAATATCAGAAAACACTATGCAAATGTAATGATTGGCAAATATTTGTTGATGTTTGCATTATTTTGTCAGAATGACCAAAAAAAAACTGTGACCACAATCTGTTTGTATACTGCTTCTACTGCTGTGGTTAGAATTGGAAAGCTAAAACTACACATTATTTGTCCTTGAATTTGCCTTGTATCTGCCTGGCTTAGAAAAATGTGCAGTACATCTCAGTCACAATTACTGTTTCAAACTATGAAAGAAATGTGCTAGAACAGGTCCTGCTGCAGGGGCATGTGACTAATCTTGTTGTTTTCTAATCATGCTGTCTTCATCTCGGCTTTCATAAGATGGTATTTTATGAAAGAAAAAGTTTGTGGGTATCTTTAACTATGTGTTCAGAGACAGCATGAAAAGATAAAATGTATAGAATAGACACTATTTTCTAAAGCTTTGAACTTTTTCTGACAGTAAAAAGTCTAGATAATATGTATTATGTTGTACTGCTAATTCCATCCTCTCTGACATTCTGTGCAGGTCAGTTAAAGTTTCTAGGAATGTGCAGGAAGAGACAGCAGTACAACAGGAGTCTCCCAGTGTGTATCTCAGAATAAGAAAGGACACTCGGTAACATGTAAGAGAGCAACTTCTGAGAGTAATTGTACTGGATTCTTCAGCAGGGTGGAGACTCAAGTCTCCTCTTACATATATTCCTGCTTTGGAGTCTTGACTCAGGCATTTCTACGTGTATTGTAAGCTCGGCTTCAGGAGCAGTGGCTCTGGTGTTGTCACAGAGCACTCTGAAACCTGGGAGCTGCAGTTCTTGGGCTAAGAAGGACCTGAAATTTTTATTTCCTGTTTTCAAAAAGGGTGTTGCAGCTACAAGCTTATTAAACAAAAGTGGGGCAAAGCCTTTGGTTTTGAACTGGAGCTGATGTTACTGAAAAAAGTTGGGTGCAGCTTATGTGACCAGCTTCCCCGTGTCTCACTGAAACAGAGCACCAAAAAAGGTCAGGGTCCTCTACTGACAGTGAGGGAGCTTTGTGGCCCCAGGCAAAGGTGCTGGTTGTTTTGATGCACCTCCAGGGTTCAGGCAGAAATTCTGAGCTGCTCCCTTCAGCTTGGCTGCTTAGAGCTTCCTAATTATGAATTAAGCAGATTTTTTTTTTTTTTCCAAATTTCAAACTGAAGCTGAAAAAAACCTATAAATCCGATTTAGGTATGAGCTACCAACAGCCCTGAAACATGGTTTTTTTTCTCATGTATGTAAAATTACATTTGTTTGCACTGTGTTACAAAAGGACCTTCAGGGTTGATGTCATACATCTGTGGGGCAAGCATAACAAACCAAACCGTTTTACTTAAACAGGGAGCGTAGTATGGGTCTGTGTGACAGGGCAATTAAAATGAGCTGAATTACTTAATGAGGAGTGGTTTGAAAGCAGTTAGATAATCTGCAGCTGCTACTTTCTGCCACCTGAGGTCCTCTTTTATCCCTGATCAGAACCCTTCTGCTGGTACCACGCAAGAATAATGCACAGTTGAGGGGTTTGGTGAAAAATCTTTTCACAAGCATTACACAAAGCTGTTTGTATTGACTTGGGTATCAGTTACTTTTTCATATCTGCAGATGATTTAGAACTGCGATCGCAGGGCTTCTGGTAGACAATTAGTTTCTTTTCTTACAATGCCTTGTACTGTGCTTTGTTGCTGCTTTATCTGCTTTGTTAATGTTCAGCAAATTCTGCTTTGCTAATGTTTTTATTTTCAATAGAATTCTCTTCCTCCTCTGACTTGTAAAATATGTAATGCTTTGTGATTCTGGTGCTTAAAATTAACTTTCAGGATTTTTTTCTAAGCAAAGAAAGATGAACAAAGGTATTTGAGAGATGCAGTGGCTTTAGCAATTTGGGGTCTGATACCCTTTGGAAACAGAGGGGATCCTCTTTCTCAAAGATGCTTCTACACTATGTTTCTGATAGTAAAGAAGATAAAACTAAGTAAATGGTTCCTCTTTCTCATATTAGCCAGCATTTTTCCCAGTCTACAGTGTTTTTTTATGTTTGCCATTTTAGCTATCAATTAAGAATAGCAATGCAAATAATGACAATCTTTCTCCTTAGAAAAAAATTTAATTAAAATGTCTACAGTTTTAAGTTTGCTCTAGCAGCGTACAAACTGGCTGATGCATTTCCTGCCCCGCTCCAATTCTTGGTTTATTATTCCTCTCCTGAGTATTGATAGGAGCATTTGCATATATGTATAGCGAGCCAGATCAGGATATTCATCTGTCTGGAAAAAACAAACAAACAAATGAACAAAACCAAAAAGAGTCTTGAGGGTTTTTTGCTTTGTTTTAGGCTTTTGGGGGGGTTGAGGGAAGTCTTGCCCTTTGATCTACCTTGTGAATGGTCGCATTGGCACAAAAGAAAGGATGCCAGGAGGGCTGGGATTAAGAGGCTGATGCTGGAACTGCTTAAACTGTCTCTGTCCTTGAGACAATGCTTGATTGACCATGCCCTGATGGATGTGCTCTCTGTGAAATGAAGTATATCTGTGTTTTGTAAACTCAGGCTTCAGAAAGAAAACACAGGTGTGATTTGGTAACCTCTGCCAGCCTGGAGGCTTGGGTAGGAGCTTGCAACTAGTGGTAACAAAGGGGATATTTATACCTTCTTGAGGTTGGAACGAAGGTGCGTGTTGTAATGGGCCTTGTTCTCTTGGGGCAGGCCTTTTCTGGCTGAAGCATGCGTTCCCGTGCTTAGCAGGCAGAAGCAGAAAACAAAGCCTCTTTTGTGTTTCCCTATGGATCTCTTTGCAGATCTAGTTTTTAAGGGTCAGAGATTATTCTTGTACATTCAACTATTCAAAAATATTTTGAACATTTGTTTGTCAAACCTTCAGTGTTATTTGCTTTATGCTTACGGATAGACATAGTTACAGAAGCTATAGTCTAAGGAAAGATTTGTAAAGCCAACTAGCATTTTTCATTTTAGACTACTATAAATGCAGGAAAAAATACAAACCTTTCTGACTTCAGATAAAATCAAACAGGGTTTTTCTGTGCCACCGTTCTTTAGATCTGTATCAGTTTACAGCTATGTAAGGCACGGGAGAAGATTTCTTTTTGTATATGTTTTTATTTTGAACTGGCCGTTTATGTGCTTTTTATGGTCAATGTGAACAAACAGGCACTGCTAAAGGAATTGTTCCTCTCAATCCAGAATTGGAACAGATCAGATGAATTGCAACTCAGTGGTGCCCCTATTGGGTATGAGTTTGGGATGACACGCGTGGATGTGAATGTCTGGCATGTGGGATGTTAGAACTACCCGAGAAGTGAAACCTAGTTTGTACTGCTTTACTTTAGGATATAATTACTATTATTTTTTAAGGTGGTTGTGTAAAATATGCAGTTGCTAAGGTAAAGAAAAGATGGTGCAAACAGGAAAATATCAGAGATAGAGGCAGGAAGAAATTATTTCTACAGAAATAATTTCAAGGAGTTAGTGAGCAAGTAAGAATTTCAAATAATGAAGTCTTTCATTGCTCTGACGTGGTCTTAGTACATGATTTTTGAAGAGAAAATTCACTTTCTTATGGACTGTCTTCTCTGTAAAACAGGCAGTTGGAAACAAGATGTTGCTCTGCAAAACAAATCGGCTGCACTTGCCCATTCTGTCTGGTTCAGTGAGTAAGGCGAGGGTCATAAAAACCCCAAACAGGTGTGTGATGGGTTAATTGGGGACCGTGTGCTAATGCTTTGCTCCAAAGAGAGACAAATACCTGAAATCTGCCACTTCTTCAGTTCTGAGTCCTTGACTTTCGTTTACCTTAACATCTTAAAGAAAGTCTTTTTGGTTTGTTTTTTTCCAATGGTAATTTCTGTCTTAATACGCCCCCGTTGTCCACAGGCGCTGCCGCAGCAGCCCCTTCTCACCACCCAGCAGGGCCAGGGCGGGCTCTGACCCCTGATAGGACGCGAGGTGCTGCCTCGTAGCCGAGGCTGCCAACCGTCCCCTCAGGGCTGAGGCGGGGAGATCGGTGCCGGCGCCGAGGGGCCTGAGGGGCGTTCCGCTGGGCCTACCCCCGGGCCCGCCCGCCCGCCGGCAGCGGGGCGCTCCCCTCCCGGCCGCCCGCCCTCTTCGGGGCGGGCCAGCCTCGGAGGTCTCGCCCTCCGCTCCGCTCATCCAATCGAATCAGGGCGTGGGCGCGGCCCTTGGTCTCCGTAGCCAATCGGAGCCCCGGGTGACACAAAGTGGTGTTCCTTGCACGCGCTTTCAAGGCCAGGAGAAACTGGCAGCGGCAAAGCCCTGTCAGAGCGGAGGGGGGCGGGGTCAGCTCAGACTTGGGGCCAATAGAAGGCCGGAAGGAAGCGTGGGGCAGGCCGACGGTGAATGGCAGGAGCCTCGCGCAGTAGGAGAGCGGGACGCACCGCCTCTCGGGGCAGGCCCAGCCAATGGGCGCGGCCGGTGGGCGGGGCGGGAGGTGTCCGTGCTTGGGCTCCGTGATTGGGAGCGGGGCAGCGGCAGCCGGGCCGGGCCGGGCGGTGTGTGCGCTGCACGAAAATGCACTCGGATGCCGCCGCTGTCAGTGAGTAGCGGCGGGGCTGGGCCGCACCTTCCCGCCCCCCCACCTACCCACCGGCGATCTCCCCCCCCACCCTCCGCCGCCACTGGCCTGGCCTCCCCGCCGCCGGGATAGGGGCGGCTCCTCCTGCCCCTCACCCAGGAGGCTCGGCTGAACGCGCCACCGGGGCTGCCGGTGGCGGGCGCCGGGCCTGCGGGTGGGGAGCCGGTGGGGAGAGAGGTGGTACCGGGGGTTGGAGGGGTGGGGTGCGGCCCTCGGCGGGCTCTCCCGGCGGTGGTGGCGGGAGGGGCCGGTGTCGGGGTGGGACGGCCCGTGGGGGGTCGGGGAGCGGCAGCGGCGGGGGCCGGGGGCGCCGGGAGGGTGTGACGCAGTTTCCCCCGACCCGGCTATTGCGAGCGGGGGAGGCCGCAGCCGGCGCTGGCGGCGGGGGAGCCGGGGCTGCCTGAGGGGGAGGGCGGGCGGCCTCCCTGCCCAGGAGCGGGGAGGGGGTGTGTGCGTGTTGGGGCGGGGGGGGGGGGGGGGGGGGGGGGGGGGGGCGGTGGCAGATCTAGCGGATTCCGCCGGGCCGGTGCGGGAGAACTGAGCTGTGAAGGGGAACGGGGGCCGCGAGGCATTGTGGGAGGTGGAGTCTCCTGCGGGCGCGGGGCAGTGGGCGGGGGACGGCGGGGGACTACAACTCCCAGCAGGCATTGCGGCGGGGCGGGGGTCGCGGCACCGCTGCCCCGCCGGCGGCGGGGACCCCCGCGGGGGGGAGAGCGGGGCAAGGCCGCTGCGCTGCGCTGCGGCGGGGCGGGGGTGAGGGGGGGGCACCTCACCGTTCTGGAGCTTTGTCTCGCGTGTGCGGCGGGCAGGTTGCCGGGCGTGGGGGTAAGGAGAGGGGGTTCTAGAGCTGCGTGGGGTGGCGGTGGGGGGGTCGGTGACAGGCCCCGTTGCAGCCCGCCGGGGGGGCAAGGCGAGGCGAAGCAGTCATCCCCGGCACCAGCCTCCCGTGAAACCAGCCAGACCCTCCGTGACCGCAGAACTTACGTATGGCAGAGATAATAACGAACGTGGGAGCTTTGGTGGTGCGTTAATGAGCGATGGTCCGAGTTTTGGACAGAGTCCTGAAAGCAATTACTGGCAGAAACGCTGCGTAAGGCCTGGGTTTTCTTGGATCCTCCTGTGTTTCTCAAAATGAGAGAAACGGCCTGGTAAAGGCTTTAACTCATAACGTTATATAATTTCTGTAGTGGTTCTGGTTTATTCTACCTTTATATTTAGGGATCATTACGTGTTGGTGGTTAAGGCTGCCATTAAAGCGCAAATAACTGCCTCGTGTTGGAAATAGAAGAATAATTATTCTAGAAAACGCATTCCGTTCAGTGTCTTTTGTCATGTGCCCTGTCCAAAAAAAGGTGCAGGTCTTCATTATACACACACGTAAGCTACAGTTGCAAATATTTTGGTGCTCCCTCATAAAGGATGTTAAAGCTATGTAGTGATTTTTTAAATTCTAATTTAATTTTTCTGCAGAAAACAAGAAGAGTACTGTTTCTCAGCCTTCAGTTGTTACTGGCTTCTTTTTAAAAATGTGCCTTGGAATGACTGAATCTTCCACCTCAATACTTTTTTTTTTTTTTTGCAGTTCATGGCCTTGTGTGTATTTTATTTTAAATAGGAACACTTTCCTAAATTAACTGACTTCATTACCTGTAGCTTCATAGTAGTTATTTTTTTCCTCATTGATTTAAATGCCTGAAACAAGGAGTGTTCATAGCGTATCTTTACACATACAGAAGTTGGCTTATGATTATTTCTTGACTCAATATTTCTTTTGAGCCTTCTTTTTGATCCTTCTTAGATTCTTATCTGTTTTTATGATATAAACTCTGTTAATATACTTTTGCTCAGCCTCAGTTTTACTTTCTGGGGCTGAATATACACCTTTCACATTACATGAGAAACAGTAATTTTCCTTTTTTCTGTTGCAAATGTTTGCTTAAAAGTTTCTTGCAACTCTGATAACTATGATTGGAAATGTGTCCTCTGTGCAAGGCCATGCAATAAGTTGAGTTGGGCAAGTAAACAGTCTTCCTTTCACAGCTTCCCTTCATTCTTTTGTATCAGGATGAGATTTCATTTGTGTAATTGCAGCACTTGATTAAAATGTAATTTTTTTCTGAGTAGTTTTTGTGCTAACTTTACGTGAATTATTAATCCTGTATTTTCTTTACTTTTTATTCCCCTTTGGAGATACTGAAAGCAAAGACTTTGGGCTTTTTCAAAGCATTATTTCCTAGTTTTGTTTGTGTCTTCAAGCAGAAGAGGAAAGCTTGCTTAATTTGTCTGTCCTGTGCTTGCCATAAAGCATTGCATGAGGAAGTACAGTACATCCCATGAAAATGTGCAACTCTTGTATCCAATTTAAATATTAGAGCATTTAATAGTGTGGGTATTTCTTCTACAATAAGACAGGCTACTAACAAAGGCTTTAAGCAGAACCCTTATTTTAAATGTGCCAGCGTTTTCCTTACACTGTCCCATTAAGTTGTTTTATTTAAAACTGTAGGTCTGAGGTTAAACAGAATTTCTACTTCGGGCTCATAAAGAGATAGAAATAGCTACCAGTTTGCTCAGTGTTTTTTATATATATAGTTGCATGTATATATAGTTGTATATATATATATATACCTATATATATATATATGTATTGTCAGAGCTACAAGACTTTAGCTTGTCCTCGGGAACCAGCTGGTGTGACACATGCTTCTGTGTCACTTGATGCAGATGTGTGGCTGCACAGACTGTGGGACTGTCTGCTGCAGCTGCTCATTACTGCCCATTAGCTGTAGATTATTGCTTCCCTTACTGAACTGGTGAAATGGTTTGTAGGAGCACTCTCTAATCCACTCAGTCAAATGTGTATGGGTTAGCTCTTGCCACTTAAATAGTCTAAACTGGCAGGGTTGGGTTTTTTTACCCGAAGTGGGTTAGGGAATGCGCCCGTGAGCTGTGCCGCTGGCAGGGCTGGGAGGTCTGTAACTTTTGGTTTTTGCCTGGTGTGGCTGGTCCTGGGCTGCTGCAGAGCCATCGTGATGTATACTGGATCTGCACCGTGCTCGATACCCTGGAGTGCGTACTTGACAGGGTTGCATTTCTCCTGAATTAGCTAGAGCACGAGAGACAAAGTTTTTATTAGCTTTATGCCCTTTGTAGGATGACAGATGACACCTAATCTGGCATGGAGTTAAGAGTAGTGCTGGCAAACGACTCTCAGGCCATAGCAGCCGATGATGCAGAACTAACTGTCTGATGCTTTTTGGAATTAATTTGATGGTAGAGTAAGAGTTAAGCTAGATGAACATTTTGCATCAAATGGGTGTAAAATTATTTCTGTATTAAACGCTTTTTAGCTCAATTTCCTATGTTCTTGAATTGTAGACTGAAAGAATGTCTGTTCACAGCCCGAGTAACATGGAATCACTGAAATGCTATTTGATTTGGTAATACGTGCTTTAGAAATAGATTTAAATTAGCTGTAATTATCCACTGATTTTACTCATTCTTCTCCACCTGTGGCCGGTCACTCCAACTTTATTATATTCTGGCAAGAATCTCCATTAGGAATAGTTATCAAATACATTTAGTAGGTACACAAGTGGTATTTGCAGCAACAGAAACAGACATTTTGCACCAGAAATATACTCAGTGTTGGGTCTTTTCTATAAAAAACAAAACAAAAAATACCCAACCAAAACCACCACCCCCCACTGTCAAACCAAAACAAACCCTAAAAACCCCCATGAGCCAGTGCGCAGGGGTTTTATCCTGTATGTTAGTGTAGCATACGTTAGCGTAGCTCTTATTTGTTTCAGAGTCAGTTTAAGGTAAATGGAAATGCATTCACACTAAAGTAACAGTTACACAACTTTTGCACTGCTTAAATTGCTCTAAAACTCTCAACGAGCTTTAAACTGCAGCAGCTCTTTTTGTAAACAAGCCTTCAGATCAGGGTACTTCTTAAATGCTGAGGTAGGGTAAGGATTTGTTCCTAAGGGGGGAAAAAGATTAATGCTTTTCCCTAGCTATGTAGCATGCAGTAATTTTAAAATGTTTTGTTGCAGAGAAAGTGAGTGACTGATTACACGTGGTAATGCAAAATATTAGAGTTTAATGTGAATATTTGCCTTACAATAAGTGTTTTTTAGTGTCACATTTTGTTGTTTGGATTTGGGTTTTTTTTGAGTTTTGTTTTTTATCTAATAGCTTAAATAGCTCTGTGTTTTGCTTCAGAACATTTTAGGCTGTTGTGTTTGGAAAATGTACACAAATTTGCGACTGTGGCTTTGGATACCGCTGGCGTCAGCAGTAGCTCTGAGCTTGGTGTGGCTGTGTGTGCATGTGTGCAGGAAGAACCTCCTGCAGCACCATGTCTTCATCTCTGATGGCTGGGCCCTGCTGCTCCTCAGGCTAGGATGGATCATCCCACTTCTCTTTCCATTTAACTGCATGTCCTTCCTGTCCAGGCTGGAATTCACTTCTATTTTCCTTACTTTCTGAACCATGCCCTATGTTCAACCCCACCAAATCAAGGGAGACCCAACTTTCCCAGCCTGTTCTTCTCCGCCTGCCCGTGCCGGCACACTTGCTCTGGCATTGTGGACTGGGAGTCTCTTCTGCAGGTGCTGCCCCCGCTAAAGGGTGTCACTGTTCAGCGACAGCCACCTCGGAAATGAATTCTTAATCCCATCTTTGAGAGGAACACAGGGCCAGCTCCTGGCTGCTCTGTAATGCCGTTGGGGAATCTCAGTTTTTAGGGGTGTTGTGATGTTTTTGTGTACATGAAAACAAAATTGATGCACACTTTTCTTTTGTTTTCTGCATTTAGTAATGGATATAGAAATTCTGCTTCCTGAACATAAGGCTTTCACCAAATGTAGGTTTCAGATCTGAACTTCTAAGTTCATTAATCAATATAAATTGTCTAACGGATAATTCTGTAAGTAGACTACAGAGCATGAAATGGTGTAGTTCATACAAGATTAAATGATTCCTGTTTTGGATAAGTAAAGTTTATTTAAAACTAATTAACAAGGACAGTACTTTGAACTATTGTTTCTAGTACTACTACAAGTTTTCTCCAGTTCTATTATTTGAAACCAAGGAAACCAATTAAATAAAAGTAAAAGCATAAACATTCCATTTTAGTTTTCAGGCATGAGTCTGCCTAGTATGTATTTTCTGTCTAATTTTTTTCTGAGAAGGTCACAGAAAATTACCCACTCAATATTTGTATCAAGTCAGATATGTCTTAGCAGTAATAAAAATTACTGCTATGACTACTTGCATACTTAACTTTTAATAGAGTTGTATCTGTAGCATTTATATGTCATGTCTGTCTTAGTTAAATATTTTTAGACCTGCCGTTACTATGAGATTTCGTATAGATTTTCTGTTTGCTCAGAAAGATAATCTAGAAGCTCTTAAAGGAAACTTGGGAGTCAGCTGCTGATCTGGTTTAGTACTATTGTTTATTTTTTACTGGATTTTTAGTAGATTGTAGTGCACTCTGTAGCTTTGTTTTGTCCAAGCTTTAAAGTGGTAATTTTGACAGCAGGAACTAAGTTAAAGTTTTTGTTCAGGCAGGTACGTGTCTGTGTGTGAGTAAGCACATAGACAGAATAATGTCGTCTTTTTTTTTTGTTTTTGGTATTCATTTATGGTTTCATTTGAATAGTTTGGCAACACATCCTTCCCTCCAATAAAAAAATTGGACTTGACCTTTGAAGTTTTTTCATTTCAGATAGGAAGGTAGAGTATCCAAGTTCAGTTCACCTGTATCATATTATTTACTTATATTTAAGATATATTGATTTTTTTTTTATTTGTTCATTTTATTTCATATGTTTGTCTTAACGAGGGGGTGTAGAACAATTTTTGTCTAGTTTGTTATGGAAGCAACCCAGATGGCTGTTGTTTATTTTGCCTTTCCATAACTGTCAGGTCCATAGTGTAAACCTTAATCTATATTATTTTAAAAGTTATTTTAAAACTGTTTGCTTTTTACTTCTAAATTTTATATGATCATGACTAATTGACTAACCCAGACTTTAACACTTAAGTGTTAATGATAAACTGCAGCCAAGGTTTAAATTCCATTATATTAGGTTGGCTCTGGCATTTCTTTCCGGATTCTGGATTTGCAATTATTTTACTCAGATTTTTTTTTTTCTTTAGGTATTACATTCTGAATTATTGCAAAGTATTTAGTGCTATTTGGAATTTCCATTGCTGCAATCCTTGCTAAAGATAAGCTAACATCTGCATGAAAAATAATTTAATCAACAAAATATGCACACTTGTTTGACGTACACCTCTTAAAGTCTTAGCAAACATTCCAGCACATCTCTGTTCAGTATTCACGAAGCAAGCAACTTTCCCTCTTCTGATCAATAAACTGTGTGGTACTTTTTATATATATATATGTGGTACTTTATATATATATATATATATATGTAAAATATTTTTTTTTTCTGCAGGAAAAGAACCCAAATATTTTCAGACCAGTTCATGTGCTTTGAAACTCTTGTATTCAGGTGAAAAATAGCTTCACATGTGGTGGCTTTCTTCATGTAAAGCTCATACCACCAGCTGTTGAGCACGTAGCTTCGTGTGTTGTGTCACTCTTCTCATAGTGCGGCTTGGATGGAGAGGTGGGTTGATTGAACCATTGCAGCTGCCACAAGAGACTAGTTTGGGAGGACTCTGGGAGGACCTTTCCTGTTTCTTGCTCTAACTCTGCTTCTCTGGTGTTACATCTCCTCAGTGATCTGATTCTGACCGCTGAGCTGGCAGGGTTGGTTTGTTTAGATTTTTTGCGGATAAGATTCCTGGAGTAGTGGGCTGACGGCGGGGGTCAGGCAGGCACAGCTTGGAGCTGCATAATCCAGCGTGGAAGTCGGGGAGGTGGAGGGGGAGAGTGTGTTCCCGGAGCACGCAGTTGCAGCCAGATGTTGAATCACTTGCTTGTCGTGTTGGCTACACCATTGTCCCTTTGCTAATTTTCAAGATTTGAGCACGGGAAGTATTATTTTTTTTTAATTCTGTTTCTTCAAAAACATTTTTTTCAAAATATGTCATTTCAAGACTTTTTTTCAAGATTTTCCTTGCAATACAGATGCAGCAAACACTGTGACCGTTTCAGAAGGTGACTTGGCTGTAATTTAACTTCCCTAATTCATTGGCTGCTGCTGGCATTAACTTTTGTAACAGTTACTGTAAAAGAAGCCTGGTTTTGGTTTTGGATTATATCCCTACTTTGCAAGCTTTCCCTGTGGAAGAGAGAAAACTTTGGACTCTGGTCTTCCGTATTCCTGTGGATAAACCAGTCTTTGTGGAACTAAGGTGTGACGCATGTTGTGTAAGAGCTGTAAAATTTATTTGTGTAACCCCTCTGAGTCCATCAGAATTATGTAAGGTTATTTCCAGTGGATGTGTGAAACATGCTGGTATGAATAATGTGTTTAAGTGCCTAGGAATGTTTTATTTCAAAGGCGATACCTTATATATATAATCCTAATTTAAAAATATTTTTTCTATTGTTTTTAAGAGTACCGTTTTTTCTATTGTTTTTAAGAGTACCGTCTAAAATTATTGTTTAATATTAGTTTAGAATAAAATAGCTGCTCCGTGTTCTCAGCTTGTTACCTCCAGGTATAACTGGTTTCTCTAAAGACTCATGTTCTTTGTAGGTATTTTAGGCTGAGCGACAAGGGAAATTTTAAAATTCATATTCCAGAAAGCTTAGTCTGGTCTGTCAGTTAACAAAATAAATCTTACCTTTTAATCTTGCCCTTCTCAGAATGACTTTTATGTGGTGTCCGTCCCTCATCTGTCCCTGTCGTCGTCCCCCCCCCCCTTTTTTTTTTTAATTCCTTTATGTTGAATTGAAGGTTGATGAAGAGACTCGGGGTTGTTGTTTTTTTTTTTTTTCTTTTTGCAGAATGGTTCTGCTTAGTATTGTTTGACTAGCGAAAATAGAACTTTATTGAGCACTTAATGCAGGAAAAAATCTAGCACCCTCTTCAAGATGCAAGATCTTGCTATCATGTCTTGGTAAGAAGATCTGGATTGTCTTTGACTTCATATAGATAAGTGTATCTAGAGTTGGAAACTCCATGTTTGGCACTTATGACTTACAGAAATTGAATTGCTGTGGTGGTGGATTGGGGACAATACATTAAGAAATAGGTAGCAATTAGTGAAATGATACTCTCTATCTAACATAATAAATGAAATGTGTAATTTCTAAAGGTATCTTTTGAATAATTTCTTTTTTTTATTCACTGTGACAAGAGAATTCCATAACAATGTGTGTGACAAGTACATTTGCAGTTCCTTCAGATCCACTTTTTAACTTTGTAGCAGTGTGGTTCACTGACTTTGGGGATCTGATATTTAATTATGATTTTTGTTTATCCTTAGATTCTGAATCATCTTAAGTGTGTTTTGACAGCATTCATTTGAAATGCTCAGGATGGAAATGTGGGAATTAGGTTTTTGACCTTACTTGCATTTTGTACAGCATCATCTACTGAGCAAAGCCAAATTAAATGTCTTACAGTAGAAATGCTTTAATGCATTAACTGGGCAGTGACACTAGGCACATACAGCTTTTCACGTACAGAAGAATTTTGCTTGAAATACTTTGCTTATCGTATAGTACGTGTCTGTATTTAATTAGAGTGGTTTTGAGCACAAGCTCTAGTGGGGTAACTAATTTACTTTTTGTTTAAATGGAAATACTGTATAGTAGTTGGCTGTCTTTGATCCCTGTCAGCTGCTCTGTGTCCAGCTTCTGAGGTTTTTCGTGGTTTGCGTGCTCTCTGGATGGATCACAGTTGATCTTTTTTGTAAATTACTTATTTTCCAGTTTTGTCCTTGATGCGTTCCTAGCAAAAATAGGGGATTTAAAAGAATAGAGAAAAATTAGTTTGGCACTTTTTTTGCAACTGAAGCAAAGTCAAGTGTTTTATTTTTGAAGCATGGAAGCAAAGTTAACATTTATGCTATGGCTTCTTTCATGAAGTGTCAGAATATTTTATTTTTGGTTTTACTGGCTCTGGTCTTAACAGCTGCTGTATTGTGACGTTTGGTTCATTATACAAAAGTCATGTTTCAACTGTGTAAGTATTCCAGTAACTTAGTTTTCTGAGGAAATTAGTATAAAGGCAAGTACCTGTGTTTTATTAAAAGAATATTTTTTAAAAAACTAGCGCTTTTAGTAATGATT
Organism: Alca torda; assembly: GCA_008658365.1. Taxonomy (NCBI): domain Eukaryota; kingdom Metazoa; phylum Chordata; class Aves; order Charadriiformes; family Alcidae; genus Alca; species Alca torda. Next base: position 69,722,169 of record CM018079.1, read on the forward strand.
TTAGAATGTTAGATGATACTTAAATTGGTTTTGGAATAGGTGAAACAGAAGGACTGGGTAGCATGGAAATTGTAATGGTTCCCAATTTAAAGGGAAAAGGTTGTAAATATGTATTTTTTTTTAACAAAACTGTATTTAGCTGTAGTTCTATTTTGCTAAGAAACGTCATCCATGCCTGAAGAAAAATGCGTGCGTAGGTTATCTTTTGCAGATTTCACGTACTGATTCCACTCGGTATTGAAAATGTTGATGCTGAAAAAGTGTTGAGATGGCTTTTATTTTACAGTCGTATGATAATTTTATTAAACGACGAGTACATATGAAGATCTTGGTTGCTACAGCTGGAAACCAGAGAGTTTAAAACTTTTTTTTTTCCCCCCTCTAGATTTTCAACTGAATTCTCACCTATCAACACTGGCAAATATTCACAAGATTTACCACACCCTCAATAGGCTGGTAATGACTTGCCATTTTCTCTCAGCAGAATGGCTAGGGCTTTAGTCCAGAATGTTTTGGGATTGAAATCATTAAATGATTACACTTTAAAAAACACTCTAACTCTGCCTTTTTGTGTGAGAGGCTGTTGGTTTTGAATCAGTTAAGAGATAAGGAGTATTAGGAAAAGGTGAAAGATTATACTCTGGGGATCAGAGTGGAGTTTGAGCACGCGTCACTGCAACATTGGATTTAGATGTTGTCTCCATAGAAGAAGCTTTCCTAGATATATCGAATAATGGTAGTCATCAGCGTTATCCAATTTCTTACAGTTCTTGTGGAAAACACATTGAATGACCAAGCTCTCCTCTTAGAACCATGCAAAGAGTGAAACAAGATTTTTTTCAAGACTGTCCGTGCTTGTTTGCCGTGCATTTACATTTGTTTTATTGCAGCCATGGCTGGAAATGCCGATATGGCTTCTGTTTGTACACTGCAAATTTAGTGGAAAAGACACTGCCTGAAAAAAGGGGTAACTTGTTTCCAAGATTTCAGTTGGTTGTTAAATCAGTTTTCTTTAGAACACGTATGTGTGTTTATCCTTAAGCAAAGCCGTTTCTGTGGTAAATGGTAAATTTAGTATTTCTAATGCTGCATTTAGTAATGGAATTGTTCAATACAACAGTGCAAAATTCCTCGTCCAGTGGATAGTTATTTCCATTCTTGAAACATAGTTAGATATGGTTTTGATAGGAAAAAAAAAAATTCAATTTATTTAAAGATTATCCTTGAACTTTTTCGGTAAATTTGCAAGGGTCACTTTTTAGATAAATATGAACTCAAAACACAAAGGCTCTGCAGTCTTAGCTATATGCTTCTTAAGTAATTAAGATGAATATTAATATCAAATAAAGGTTAAAAACATTACTGAACAATGAAGGTCACCATCTTGTTTAACTGTATCATTCCCACTCTCTTGCAGAATCTGACAGAGGACGTTGGTCAAGACGATCGCCAGACAGGTATTTAATAGGGATGTAGCAGAAATAGTTTGAAATAATTTAAACACGCTGCATCAAAGAAGTCTCTCTAACATCACTGATAATTATATTTTAGAAAGCTAAAGGAGATTTAGGAAGCAAGCGCCAGGATTTTTTGAAGTTTCCTTCACAATAGATGTTTGTGCTTTTAATTTACCCGGTTGTGAAGGACTCTCACGGGTTTCAGCAGTATCTGTTGTTTCACTGTTTCTTAGTGTAAGTACTTTAGAGGACTTCATGAAAAATTTCTCTCACTCCTTGGACTCAACCCATTAGACTAGCAGAACATCCATGTTCTTACAGCGTTTTGACTCCTGAAAGAGCGTTGGTGAGAACTGAGCAGAAGCAACACCTCTGGTGGCTGTTGTGATGCCTGTGACCGAGTTTAAATGCTGTGCTCCAAACAACCCAGCTGTTTCCTTGAGTGCTTTTGATGCAGGTTCTTCCTGCTTCTTGTGCAGATTTTCAGTCAGTGTCTACGGGCTATTTATGAGTCCAAATCTCTTTTCTGTTCAATAAAATGTCATCATTTTTCAAGGCCTTCATCTCAGGTGCCTGGTACTAGCTTGCTGCTGTTCTTGATTCATCAGCATTTGTGCTTTGTGACTTGATGTCTTGCAACATTTGTTACCTTCTTTTGCGCTTGTTACTTATGAGCTGGCATCTTCCTTGATTTCTTTCTCTTCCTTCCTTTCTGTGTTTCAGGCATGATACCTAAGGAGGAAGGAAAAAAAACTTACTGGCTTCAAGCCCTGATCACTCACTCAGCAGAACTGTTCTTTAAAACTGACCATATCTGTCCTACCATCTGTCTCAAAGTTTTTCTCTCTCCTGAGGTGCTGGCTGTGTTTGCTGATGTTACCTTGAGCGCTTAAGAAAGCGGAGAGAGCTGTCAGCTCATCCTGGAGATTTCTGGGACACGCTTATAAATCGAGCACACTCTTAGCCTAGAGCAATGAGAAGAGATGCACAGGACTGCAGTGTTCAGGATCGCGCAGAGCTCGCTTAGGGCTTATGTGCCCTCCTCCATGCTGTGACAGGTGACTTTGTTTCATAGTTGAACTATCTTACCCTAGCCACAAAAGGCTGCTATCAAATATTTTCCTTCAGTGTGGTTAGTGGTTTGATACTTGAAATTAGCTGATCAAATAAATGAAAAACCTCTGCAAAAGAGGTTGAGGCAGGTAGTTCAAGACAGCCAGAGGTTTTATAGTCTGTGTTAGAACTGCTGTCCTCTCCCATCTTCCAATGGAGACTTGGAATTTTCCCCTTTGTGATCCAGGTGCTCAGACTAAACAGAGGTACATACTGATTTCATGTATGAAAATACGTTCCAGAATCTTTGTTTCCTTTTGATCGCAAAAAGCTGTTGTGAAGCATTGAGGTAGTCCCCTTCTGTCACTAATCAATCAATAAGAGTAGGCGTGCTTAAGATATTTGGAATTTGTCTTATCTCTTGCCTAGCACTTCTGCCATAAAGCTCAGTATAAAAAATTAGCCTGAGAGCTCTTACTCTCTCATTGGAAGGTGTTTGAGCATGTTACTGATTTTGATGACCTGCTTTATGCCGACACTCATGGTTATCCTATTGCCTGCATTGTGGTGTTCGAATTAAGCTGTTTCAAAAGCTTTACCATGCCCATCGAATGAGTTTGGGCACAAAATCCCAGTAAAGAGTGTATTTTTTTACAATAGTTGTAAAAGAACCTTTCAAACCAGAAACAAGTATGAAAGGAGGACTGGAAGCAGAGGTTGACAGTGGCAGACCCTCATCTTCAGATTAATTCCAGTATCTTATGCTTCTGCCCTGTTTTATGTCTCCTTGTAGAAGATGATGAAGCCCCAATATCTGCATAACTTCCAGGTGAATTCAGTTGAAATGTGTGCTTGGTTTTCCTCGTATGAGGACAAATACGCATGCAAGGAGCAGTTTGTCCATTGTGAATATAGTACAGTGAAGTCTCCCATGTCCATTTTGTATTGGACTTGACACTTAGGAAGCATCTTACTGGTGAGCCTTATGTAAATCTAAAAAGGATTACTTTTGCAAATTGTTTGATTTGGATGTACCTGAATTTTTGGAACTTCTACTTTCCAGTATTACTGACTGCATAGTAAGAAGTGTCAAGACTGATTAATTCTGTTACGCAATTTATAGAACTGCATAGATGCTGTGAATTTGAGGTTCTATATCCAGAACTCATTTGAAAGTCATGGTAATAACTCTGTTGCAAAAGATTCTTTGAGTGTTGCGAAACCCATCTAAAGATGATTTTTTAGTTTTGAGATTTACCACCCCACCCCCCCCACTACCCCGAATCTTCTGGAGCAAGACTTAAAGATTACTGTTAGTTTTCTGACATAACTATCATGGTTAATGTTACTACATTGTGGGCCCTGCTTTTGAGATGACTTAATTAATGCATATCTAAATGTGGTTGAGATTTCTAAAAGCTATTTAAAAAACCTGAGTATTTCAATTTTAGGTTAATATTTATGATGAGCTTTTAATGCATATTACATTTATTTCAAAGTGGTTGTTTCTGACCTAACAATAGATGTACTGGAGATCTAAATTATTTTAAGCAAATTATATCTTTTCTACATATTAGCCAGATTTTTTTCTGGAACCAGATCTTAAATATCTAAGAGCTAGAGGGTGGCAGTTTCAATATTCCTTCAGTGATTTGGGAGGTAAGATGGACCTCGCTTCAAAATTCCAGTCACGTGTAATGATTACAGTCTCATAAAATGTGTTAGCATTCAGTGTGCATATATATCTGAAAAATAAGGTAGGCTATGAATGTGTCACGGGCCTTGGCCTTTTCAGCTGTTTGTAGGGGTAAGAAAAGGCATTCATATTCTGTAAACGATTTCTTTTTCTTCTAGTACATATATGCATTAACTTGGAATACTCTTTCTCTAGATCTTGAAATAATAGTTGTTCTTATGTCATAACTACATATCTAGCAACTTGTTAATAGCTTAAAGTTATGACTTGGTTATTAAATTATGGCTTACCTATCCAGACTAAAATGTCTTTAAAAGTAAAAGTACGCTTCCGGTTGTCACCTGGCTTATTTAAAAGAACGAGGTAATGTCTTCAACAAAAACAAAGCTTCATTGCTGTTCTTGAAGCTTGTTGGGGAAAAAAATGACTTTTGCCTCTACTATTTTTTGTTGTTTTAGAGAAGAAAACACACTTGAGACCACAGCAATTCTGTAGTGTGGAATTCAAGATAGAGAAGATGATTTTTCCTTTTACAGCAAGATTGCAAGTTGTTTGATGTTTTGATGAGTATCTTCATTTTCTCATCTTGTGTCTGAAAAATGGTGATTGTTAACTGTGCTCATGGTGGTCTTGTTGCATTATTAAGCAAGCAGCTGTATCTCTCCAATTGCTTCAGCATTCACAGTTTCTAATTACTTTTTGCTTTGAAACATCCCTCTACTTAAGCATCAGAAGAGCAGGATTATTCACAGGCATTATCTAGAGAGAAGGTGAAAATTACATGTCTGTAAATCACTTCTGTAGGGACACAGCTTGTAGGATTCTTATTTATTGACCTTTGTTTTTTCTTTTTTGTTTGTTCTGGTTTTGCTGCTATTCTAGGGGCGTCCCTCCCTTGTGGTGATTATCTTGCATGTCGTTTTAAATTTCTTAGGGTGAATTTTAGCTCTTGAGCTGATATTTCCCTGTGGTAGCTTTGTTTGTCTCCTGCAAATTTGGAAGTACTAAGTAGAATGTTTGGCAAACAACATTTATACTCGGCAGGCTTTTGGCTGATGGTGGCTTATTCAGCAGCCATTTGGAGGCTCTACCTTGCAAATGCTAGCTTCAAGTGTCAAAAAAACAGTGAGAACTAGGAGGGTTCTGCCAATCTTGAGTTGAGACCCAGGAGTAAGAAACTTTGAAGATAATCACATCAGAGAAGCCACACTTGGTAAGTAAAGTTCCTGTCAAACTTTGCATGAAGTCAGAGGGAGCTGCATGTTCGTTTGCAGATGATCAAACCTTTGAGAAGTTAGATTAGTTGTGAAAGGCCTGAAATTGCATTTAGAAATTAGAAAGCTCTGTGTAGGAAAGGTCAGTATAAAAGATAAAAATATTCTGCTGGTTTAACTTTCAGAGTTTGTTACAGGGAAATTATAACTGCCCTTCAATATACTGATGCTGGTAACAAAAGGAGGTACTTTTAAAGTAACATTTTTATCCTGTGTTTTTTAGTAGTTTAACCATCATTCAACAGTTAAAACATAGTGAAGGTTTGGTCCAAACCTCAGTTATTAAGATGTTAAATCTCTGAAGCATATACCGTGTATTTGTCCTCCTGGTGTCTGTGTGTGTGTGTGTGCCTGAGGAGGGTGTACATGTGCATTTAATAGCTACTTGCCAGTTTCTGAGCTCTCTCTTTTCTTCCCTTTTCTGTCAGTTTGAGAGCTGCAACTAGATACATTCAAACCAAGAAAGGGTACAAGTTTTTTATACGAGTCTCTGGAGAAATTGGATTGTGGTGAAGTCTATTATCAGTTTAAGCCTTCAAAACAAGTTCAGCAATCTTCCTAAAAATGTCCTATCATTTAATGAGGAAAAGGCTTCAAGCAGGAATTCTTGGGTTAAATTCTTCGGTTTGTATGGGTTGCAGATCTGACAAAATGATTTTCATGTTCTATAACTGTATTATTTTTACTTTTTATTTATTTTTATTTACTTTATTTTCATCTTTTGCTATGCTTTTCACAGAGGCCTTGCATTATTCTTTTCCCAATCAAATAACCAGTAAACTGGACAAACCTGGTATAGGGGGTTGGTGTTTTTTCTTGCTTTTTACTAGCATCCAATGCCTGTGGCCATCATAAATGGATACTTTTTAAAAATGTAATAGAAAGGCATTTAAAAACAATCAAATTGCTCTCTAAGGAATGAGGTAGCTACAGCATGTACTCAAGTACATACCTACTTTCCAAAACAAAGGGTTCATTAGCACACATTTTCATTTATTAAGTTTAGTGTGTGTTTGAGTCTGTTGGCTGTCTATAGCTGTCTGTTAAGTTCTGCTGTCATCTTAAGTGTTTTTTAGTTTGTGTAGGTATAAAAAAAATACTTACTGGCAGAGTATTTAGAAACTTCCTCTAAAAAGCCATAAAGCATCACACTTCCAATAACTTACGGGAATACAGTTTTGCAGTATCATTAATTTGCAGGCATAATAAGATGGAATAAATGACATTCAGCAGGTCAGGTTCCTTAGTTTATTTAATCTGAGTAGTAAAATGCATCGGGTGTTTTTGATGTCAGTTTTTTGATGGTCTCTGGCTTACCTATTTCAAATATATCTGATATTGGTGAGAAGAAGATAAATACTATTATTGTTAATTTCCTTTTGTAACTTATTCTGGACAGTGCTTCTTAGAAGTTTTTTCTTCTGACACAGCCAATATGATTTTTTGATGTGTTAGTAGCTTATGAAGTATAATGCTTAGAAGTTTTTTTGATAACCAGTTAAATTACAGTTTGAATTTAGAATACTCTTAAAACTTTCTTTCTGAAAGGTAGTGTAGGTATGGCCAGACTTTCCTGGGAAGGATGCTGGGGTGGGGGAGCTTTAGGGTAAAAAAAAAAAAAAAAGAAAAAGGAATAGATAGGAAGAATTTTTGAATTGGCAAGAGTACTTCTTGAACTAGCAAGATTAATTTTCTTAAATGAATTTAAAGGTAAGACCAAAGAGAAGGCCTACTAAATGCAAAAGCTTTATTAATTGAAACCAAATTAGTTCATCTTGATGTAAAAAACTGGTTTGAACATCTTGCCTAATACTGGAAAAATCCGTACTTCCATATGCATAATAGTTTCAGTGCATGTTTAAAATAAAGTACATGTAGCAAAGCCTGTGAGGCTGTAAGGTTCCTTACATGTGTTTCTCCTATAACAGGAGAGAGACTTTCAAAGATACGAAGAATAGGTAAGCAAAAGATTGCTGTTAGTATTTGTTGGGAATTGGGCCTCTGATTTCAGTCTGCTCCCTTGGTGTCAAAAAGTAGCCAAAGTTTTTTATTGCTTGCTTCTGTGCTGTGATTTAAAATCAAAGATGTTGTGGACATCTTAATGAAGCATAGCTAAACTTGGGTGCTGTTGAAGCTAAGAGAAGGTAGCTTAGGCATGCTGCAGTTCTTCGTATTTTCTTGCAAGTTTCTTTGGCATCGCTGTGTGTCTGGATTTTTATACCTCACCTCTCTCTTCCTTTCCTTTTAAAATTCTCTGCGTAACACTTAGAGCTTTGATAGCTCTTCAAGCTGCTCTTACACACATCTTTCTCAGGTGTCCGTGTGGTCTTCAGTACGTGAAAGTAGGACAAAATTTTGCCTGGAGTGTTAGCCTACTGTTTTCATGAGACAGCAAAGGCAATTTAATGACTTGCTGTGGTCAGGAGGGCTGGTCCTGTGCTCTTTCTTGTGCTAATGTACAGAAAGTTGTTATTCTTTTTTGCTTGGGTTAATTATCTACAGGTTTGGTGAGCTGGATTGGCACACTGAAGAGTCACCAGAGACACAGGAGTATGTAGCTGAGAGAGAAGGGGAGGGAAAGACTGGCACTTGATTGGCATCAGTGTCTTGAATTGGCTGTTTCCGGCTTGGGGACCTTCATTCATTGAGAACTATCTAGTACAAATGATACAGCCAGCCACTTATTTTTTCCCCTAGTGGTTGCTGAATGTCTCTTCCCCCGCCCCCCTCCCCCCAAAAAAGAAAGAAAATGAACAAAAAACCCAGAGAACGAACAAACAGAACCTTTCCTACCCCTTTCTCTCTGTATCACAAACAACTTGGGGCTTAAAAATAAAAAGGTTCTGTTTTCTAGAGGTAGGTGCTGTAGTTTTTGAGTCACGTCTGAGTTTCAAAAAGTAATGAACAACTCTTAGAAGTTCTGATATGAATAAATAACTAAAAATTAAGGATGCCTTTTTGACGACTTAAATACTTCTTCAGGATAGTGTCAGTTCTTGCCTTTTGTTAGACTGAAGTAGCACTAGCACTACTGTACGTTCTGGTATAGTACTTTTGGCCTGAACTGAAATCTGGTCATAGAGCACCATGTAAAAGTGAGATGGATTTGCTATTGAAAGGAGACCATTTCTTCTGTAATTTTTAAATCCACTAACTTCCTTCCCTTCCCTTCCCTTTGTAATATGCCTATTAGTGGACGCAGTTTAACTGGTCTGCAGCAGTTTCATTTCTTGTACTGGTGTTTTTAATTCCCTCTGTAGGAAGTCTCCGGTCTTGCAGTTCATCAGACTGCTTTAGTAAAGTGATGCCTCCAAGGAAAAAGAGGAGACCTGCAGCAGGAGATGATTTATCTGCTAAGAAAAGTAGACATGATGGGTATGTCATCTTACCATGAGCTAAGACTGATGGAATATCTAAAGTTGAATAGCTGATATGATCGTGTTTTAAATACTAATGGAAATGGTATTCAAATTTGCTTGGTTTCTCAATGTGGAACCATAGCCTGTGGTGGAACTCTGGGATATTGATAAGCACATCTAGGTTCAGTGTGCATCTCACCTTTTTCTAGTTGTACAAGAAGCTTGTAGGGAACTTCCTGCTTTAGTTTGTCAGCTGTTAAAATAGACACACTTGTTTGTTCAGAAACAACTTCTAAGAAATACAGTAATATCTCCCTGTATACATGCATAAGAGCTGGACTGGGCATTCTAAATCTACAGCCTGTCAGAAAAGTGAATGTAGTTGTAGCCCATTCAGCTCTACCTGGAAGTCCTGCTAGTCTCTCCTTGTCATGTTGTGATTTGATGCGGATCGCATAAGGGAAAGGTGAAGATTGTCCGGGCAAGGTGATGGCCAGTGGTGGAGCAGTGATTGAGGCGGTGCTGCTCAGCTTCCCTCTGGGCAACAGAAGCACAAGTGGGTTATAATGGCGTGCACAAGCAGTGTATTCTTTTGGAACAGGTATTGCATAGCTGGGATTTCTGCAAGTGTTGGGTTTTCAGTACATAGATGTTCAGTCAGCCTCAGTCATTCAGAAACCATTGATTGTGCTCCTTGTGTGCAAGACAGTCACTATTTATATGCACTAAATTGAGAACTTGTGGGAATACAGGGCATGGTAGATGCAGGACTGTCCTGACGTTGAAAAGTGACGTATGCAGCCAGAAAGTTTGGTTGCCGCTGCGTCAGTCAGTAGAATTTGAGCTCTATTACATTCATGTATTACTGGTGACTCAGAAAACACGTGCTTCCATAACACGTATCTTCAGGAAGGTAAAAAGATTCATTTCTCTCTTGTCAGTCTGAAATCAGGCTGGATGCTTTCCTTTTTATTCTCTAGCATGAGTAAGAAAAATGCTGGTAGCTGAATTAAGCCTCTGGTTATGCCTCTGTAACTCCATTGTGTTTAATAGGGTTGCACAGCTGTAGCTGCACTGGAATTTATTAAATGATCTGTTGGTGCAGAAGAAGAAAGAGATTTCAACTCTCCCTTTCATTGCTTTGCATACGTAACACTAGCAAGAACAAAAAAGCAGTACATGTTCCTAATATTTTTTTGTTGCTTTTCAGAAAAAATAAAATATAAAAGCTAAATAGTTGACAGAGGACATTACAGCTTATTAAAAATTATGCATACAATATGGAAGCGAAACGAGGACAGAATGTTTCTAGAATCTAAGTAGAGAGGTTCACAAAATTTAACTCTACCTCACTTTGCTAAGACACTGATGGTGAAACAAAACAACCCAAACCCCCTAGAAAGTAAGGTTGTCTGTGAGTACAAGATACTGATTTGTGTAATTCAAATAAGAAGATTATGAGAAACTGATTTCTTACTCTATCAGTAGTATAGATATAATAAATTTTAAGACCTTTTTGAAAGCATAATTTGAAGGAATTTTTTTTTATATCTGCCTTTTGTAACTAATGGATCTAGTCTTCATTCTACTGTCACGTGAGGCTCTATTAAAAGGAAGACCTCAGCCTGCTTTTAGAAGTGGAGGTGAAACCAGATCTGCCAGTGATGGGCAACAGGGGAGTATCCTTCACTGCCGTGGTTCCAATTTTTATCTGTCTGTCTTCTTAACTTCTAAAGGTTTTGCGGCTTTCTCTGCTTCCCAGTGTACAAGTGTCTTTTGTTTTGGTCTTTAATAAAACAGTTTTTATTTCAGCATGACTGGCAATATGAAATCATTTGCTGAACGTTCAGCACAGTCTTGAAGCTCTATTTTCTTTCAAGGAAGGATTTCTTCACGTTTGGCTTATGCCCCTGTAACCTTCTGTGAACAAGTTAGAGAAAGAGCAGGCTCTTTCCTACTTCCATGCTTGTCAGGCAGAGCTCCTGCCTGCCATGTTTGGGCTTTGGAGGTCAGATATCTCAGTTTGTCAAGCAGATATCAATCTGAAATCGGGAACCTCTACAGCAGTGTTATTCTAGTTACTTGCAAAGCCATTTATATTGTATGCAGAGAATGCTGTATACAATAAACCCAGTATGGATAGTGCAGTGCCACTTTATGGAATAAGGGGCTTCTCAGGCCAGTTCTTTACTATTGCTTCTGTTTTAGAGGCAGACTTTCTAGAAGTGGTGTACTAGTAACTCAGGATAAGTCTTCAAGGGACGTTAGCCTGTGTGGATTCTGTATTAAGCAAAAAAGCTAGTCAGTGTCTGTTCTTGAATGTCTACCTTAAATAAATGGTGCGTGCTCTCCAGAAGAGACTGTGTTTCCTAACAGAGATGACTTGTCACTTCAAATGCTTATGGAATGATGTAAGTTTTGTATGTTTCTTAGTTACAGTGGCGAACTTATAGGGGCAACGTTAACAAATAAGTTCAGTAATTGAGAGTCTCCTGTTTGTTTTCAGTGTGGAAATGTTAGGTAGTACTCTGACGATTATTAAAGGAGTGTCATCATTAATGATGTTGTCACAGCTGAGACCAAATGTTGATGATTCCTCCTGGTTTGTCCATACAAAGGAAACTTATTTTTTTAATCCTTACATGGATAGTTTTGTCGGGTGATATTTTCAGCCTTCGCTATTTGTGGTTTGTTCCTATAGTCTCTTCAACTATGACAGTAATATTTTTGAGATATGTATTCTTTCCACAAAGTTTATTTCAGCAGGCTCTGTGCTGATAGAGAAGATAATTTCTAAAGGCTCTTAAACTCACAAACTTAAACACATCTGGTACCAGGAAGCTTGTAATAGCCTTCACCCTCAGTTCCAGGCTTTTAGGGATACAGCCTCATCTTGGAAGGATTAGTGGAATAATGACACTGGCTATTGAGGAAAAACATTTATAGGAACAAATCTAGTTGTTAGTGAAGTTATTTGGAAATGCTGACCTCATGCATAGACCGATTATGGAAAACACAGATTCCAAACATGTTCTTTAGCATCCCACCCTTATATGAGAAGAGCTTGAATTCTTCTGCACAGAAAGAGGGGGTAAAGGCAGGGTTAATGTTCATAACGTCACCTTGAACCATCAATGCAGTGTTTCAGTGTGAGGGAATTTTTATACCCGATGATGTATAATGAAAAGAACTTGGTGTATTCAGTTCTGGATCACAGTAAGATTTATCCTGTCTTAAAGAATAGCTGTGGGAAGTAAACGGTTTAGCGCACACTCACCATAACATAATGGCTTGAAGACTTAGTTTGTAATTTTCGCTCAGTATCACAGTCTAGACTTTATTGTACTTATAATTCTCACAGTATAGGGTAATCTCAAATGGGAGTTATACATTTTCTGTACATTTCTCTTCCATCACTGTATTAAGGGTCTTAGTAAAGGTAAAACAAGTTTCATGTAAAGATACTGGCTACGTAAGAATATAGCCCTCACTGCATAATTATCTAATGCTGTGTATCTTTTACACAATCTCTAGCCAAATATTGGCTTTCGCCTTAGGGAAAGATGAGCTGTATAACGTAATGTCTTCTCTTCTTTCTGATAGTCTCATTTAAAAAATAATTCTACTCCTTATTCCAGAATCAGGCTGAGGGCAAAAATCTTACAGTAATGGATATTTGGACCTTAGAAGGATGAAAACTAGGAATATTTTTCTGCTTTCTTGAAAGTTATGTTCTCAGTTGATTAGACCTAGAGTTCTAATTTATCCTGGATGTGTGTATGGACCACATAAGGGCCTATTAACATGAAAAATAGATTTTCTTTATTGAGAATAAGCTCCATACTCTATAGTGGAAAAAAGTAAGTTTTGAAAACGTAGTCAACACACTATTATTAACATGGGAAAGTAAAATGGGAGTGTACTAACCTTGGAAGCTTTCATAAACGTTTAGTGTTGAGAGGTTTTTTTTGTGCTGTTGTTGTTTACTAACTGATTTGGTCCTGCCCCATGCAGACAGCCCGTGTTACCAGCTGTCAGAGATGTCCAGACCTTATTTCTTGAAGTAGAGATTTTCAAGTATGTGCAGGTATATTTTTCCCTGTTTCTACACCTTTTCAGTGACCTTCATTTAATAGTTCTGAAGAAACTTAAACTGGACGTGTGACTATCAGCATGTATGTTGTTATACATACTGCTCCTGATGAAGCTCAGTAGGTGTGATGAAGTTCGAAACATTAATTTAAAAGTTTAGAGATGATTGTAAGCCTTTAAATAGGGAGAGATAGGACATACTCATTTATAAAACTTACCAGTCTAGTATTTATCTTGAGGGTTGCTTTAGACAGTCTTTGTCATTCCTCGTGAATCGTAAAACATCTCTATTCCACACCCCCCACTTGTTTCTACTAGTATTTATGAAACTGCTGCTAAAATCATAACTGTGAATGAATAGGTAAGGCTTTATAAAAATACTTTCATTGTGCTGCACTGATGAAAATTCTCAGCCAAAATTTTAAATTAATTAAGTAGAATTAATGGAAGTAGTAGGGGGCATCTTCAATCAAAAGTCTGCGTCTTTCAAAATATAAATAATCTGAAAGCAATTAGTTACTCAGTTTGAAGCTCAAACAAAATGAGGCAAAGGCTTTGAATAAGTTCTGGTTGCATAGAAACAAAGCTACTCTTGGTAGATTTCTTTATTTTTTCATTCAGTAAACACTGACCATCTGAGATGAGCAGGCTGAAAATCTTCATGAGGGTTTAACTTTTGACTTACCATAATAAACTGTGCCTTCAAAAAAAATTTTTTTTTCCTTTTTTTTTTTTTCCCCTCTCCTTAACTGAGCTATTACCAGCTTCCACAATCAAGAGAATGTTTTGTGTGACCTAAGGTCCATGCTTTCACTAAGCTCAACTTTGAATATTCTGGAGCCACACAGCCCGGAGTTGCTGCTGTGGTAGGTGGAGCTCTAAGAAATTGCAGTACAGCTGAAGCATGCTCAGGGCAGGAGTAGGCACCCAACTTTGAAGACTGCAGTAGGTTGAAGAGAATTACCGTGACCTTGTTCTTTTTGGCTGGCAGCGACCATGTACTCTTATGATGACTTGCCTGGGCACCCCATAATAGATGGAATGAATTTCCATGCTTTTGCTTTCCCACCAAATCAGTTAGAAACGGAGGAAAATAGAAATACACAGATGATGCTGTATTTAAAGAAACACGAAAAGCCTAGACACTCAGGTTTTTTAATTAGTTTGTTTACATCTACCTATAGCACTTCCAATTATAAACTACATTGTCTCATCCTTATTGCAGGGATATTACAATTCCCTAGCTCATAAGAATATTTCAAAGATAAGTTTAAAAATCGTGAGTCAGCTGTTAGGTCATGATGAGATGCAAGCGTTTCTGAGGAAATAACTTCATTGTAATGTAGTTAAGTAGTGGATATCACTTTTATTAAATTATAGGCAGGTTAATATCATGTTGCTTTTCCCCTGCCCTGTCCAACATGCTTTCCTCTCTCTAGTTGGCAAAATGGCTGTTAGAAAGAGATAATAAAAAAGAAAAAGCTAAATGCTGTTTAAGCGTTTTAGTGGTTATAATATAAAGAAACTTTTTTTGAAGTCTGTGGTCACTATCCTGGCACTGACAGCGTCATGCTAAACTAATAACACCTATTATTTTTCAAGTGAAGATTTTTCTGAGTCATTTTACCTGCATGAGTGTCTCATTTGAGAGCCAAATATATACTCTTTGCCCATAGGTAATTTTTTTTTTCCTTGCTGTTCCTGATGAGCAACAGTCAGGGTTCAGAAATGGAAGAGTACTTCTAAACACAAAGGCTCAGAGTTTGCTGTTGCGCAGTAGTTATAGGTAGAGCAGACACTCTGGGGGACAGTTCTGCATGCACCTTTCTAGCTCTGACGGTGGAGAAAACACCCTTTAGCAATCCTGTTCCACTGTTGGAATTCTCTGATGGTGGTACAAGTTCTGGTACCAAAAGTACCAGGGTATACTCCTTGGCCCTTCCGTTATGGAAGGTGTCTGTGAGGTTTTTACTTTTTTTTACTTCCCCCCCTCCCCCCCCCCCCCCCCCCCCCCTTTTTTTTTTTTTTCCTCCTCCAGACTCAGAGCAGCATTTTCTTTCACTTCTGGTGTGTGACTGAAACTCCTGTAGGTTCCTCTTACGGACCATCCAAATTACCACACTGTAGCATGGTCAGCAGAATGGTTGTGCATCTCTTTGAAGGTATTGGTCTTGAGGAACCTGTGAGCCGTTGAGGACTTGCTGTTTGAAACTGGGATCTGTTCAGATGTTTGGAGGTCCTGGATGTCTACCCTGTGCGCTCTGGCAGTTTGTATTTGCGTAGCAAGAGACACTATCCTTAGCACAAAGAGAAGGCACATCATCTTGCAGTATGTAGAGAAATTCCGAAGATAGGAGAAATATTCTGAGATACAAAATGGATGCTAGACATCTCTGGCAGTTTGTGTTTGTCTCCTCTGTACATATGGTTCTTCAGACAATCAAATCTGCATTAATGATAGTTTGGAAGACAGTCTTTGGAATCACCTTTACCCTGTGCTGCCAGGTTGGGGTTGCTGTGATAATTGAGCCCGGTTCTCCTAGGCTGTAATCTGATACTTGCCTACTTGCTTATATCTCCCTGCTCATCTTGCTTCACCAGCACCTCAGGGATTGGGAGTCTCTTGCTAATATAACTAGCTGGTTTGGCTAGACTGGGGGGAGAAACTCACTTAGTGCTTAGAGTAAGCAGGGAGAGAACAGGCTTCATCTTTATACATGAGATATCACTAATGCTGGGTCTGCATCGGTGTTACTTGTTCCTGTCATCTTTTCAAGCGATCCTTGTCGCGCAGAATATGTGATCTGCTCTTAGTTCTTCAGGTTGAGAGAAAGGCATCTGAGAATCATCCATCCATTTTTGTTGCATGTTTTTATACTTCTGGCTGTCCATAGTCTATTTTCATTATAAATGTGATACAGTGCCACCTGCGCTCCTAATGAATGTCTGTCTAATTAGCTTGTAGTAGAGCCTGGGATAGCTCAAGATTATATCCTTTCTGATTTTATTTTCTGAATTTGTGAAGTAATTTCTCTTACCACCACAGGTTGGAAGATCTGCAATCAGTTCTTGTTTCTCAAAAATCAAACTCCAGTGGTCAGATATTGAGCTTTTTGAACAATGATAAGTTTGAGGCCAGAGCGTTTTGCTTGGAGTTACTTGGCTGTGTGTTGGGCACATGGACTTACTAACGAGTATTGTTTCCTGCAGTTCCTAAACAATGAACTTAGCCGTAAGAACAATAAATGACTTTCAGTCCCATATCAGTGCTATGAAGACTTGCTATATGTAGATGCAGTGAATGTATAAAAAAGGCTGGTTTTTTTCTGTTCTCATTCACCATTTCTCTTACACGTACTGCTGTCATTGGTGTCTTGGTTCAGGCTACAGTATTTAGCTCTGCCACTTGTAGATGCAGGAGTCCTTTTTCTGAAATACCTGGATGATCTAGAGCTCTGTCAATAAATTTATTTCTTGAGGGTTCCTTCCCAAATCCGCTGTTCACATATTGACAGCTAATGTGTTGATGAGCTACGTGAGCAAAGCAGGGTGAGGCACTTTGGTTATCATCCCTTTGGAAGAAAAAACATAGAGTCTTGTGATGAATGTCTGTTTTTGGGAATCACATTAGCTTTGCGTGTCCTAGGTCCCAGCAGTGCTCTTTACAGACTTCTTGAATAAATAGACTAGAATAAAGATGTTGACTAGCTCCTGCTACAGTCAGTTTTCAACTTGGTGTTCCAGTTGGTGTTTGTCACGTTTGTTTGCTGCAAACAAGGGCATACTGAATAATTAGACTTTTGCCAAAGTGGCAGAATGCCTCTTTTCTTTGTCTCAAGACATTTTTTTGATTCCTCTGAGTTCAGAATAGCCTAAAAATATTGGGTAGGTCTTTCATAATCACACTTCATTCTGTGAGTATGAGAATGTTAATCAGACCTGTTTTTTTTAAAAAAAAAAAAATATAAAAAATTGTTGCAACTCTGACTTATACCTTCTGGCTTAGTTGGGCAGTGCTGTCAGCATGTTCCTTTACAACTGCAGTGAAGCCTATGTAAAGTAGTTAATTCAAATAGAAAAAAAGTGTTTTCAAAATGAAAATGGAAAAAAAAAACCCAACCTAAAGAAAACCAGCCAAACCCTACAAATTGTGGGTATACGAGTATATGTGTTTCTGAGACATGGCTGTATGGCTGGCATTCTTCTGTAGCGTTCCAGTTTGTTGCGGATCAGTGTGTTTCAGTACAGTGTTAATTTTTTCTTTCCATCTTGAAATTTCCTAAGAGCCACATTTGGATCCGTCTTCCAATTAGCAATTTTATCTTTTTGCTCTGACTAGTATTATTTTTCTAATGGTTAGTTGCTTTAAAGGAACTATGACAATAAACATGAAGTGGTTCTTTGAATTCCTGTCAGAATGATCTGTGTGCCCTTAACTTCTAGCTATAGTTCCCCATAGCTGGTAGCTGCGCTCAGTGGAGGACAGTGGGCTCAGTGTACTCTAAGCTCATAAGTTTAGACATCTTTCACATGTCTTTCTAGAAGGACAAAGTGGTGATGAAATCAACTCCAAATTAATTTCATCAGGTTGTTTCAGAATTCTCCTTGAAGCAATTAGCCACTTTGTTGTCCTCCCCCAGCAGGGTTTGACACCGCAAGAGGAAGGGCTGCGTGCTTGGAACACTTACAGAGCCCTTCTTGGCTACCTCCTCTGGTCTAAGTCATTTGTTGCTTGGCTCTTTTTGGCCTTTATGAGGCCAAGCTGCTGCAGAGTGGTGGAAATGGATCAGAGAATGCATATGCAGCAAAGAACAGCCACTTGGACTGATGAGTCTCCTTCCTGTAACAGGCACAAATGATAGTCTCTCAGAAAAGTCTAAACGTGAGGGAGTAACTCATCAACTTCTGCTATGCCTTCTGTGCTTTAGGTGTTTCAGGTACTAAATTCAGGAGACTGGTACTTCGGTGTTGTCCTAAATGTAGTTAAAGAGCCTTATGCCTCTTGTTGAAGGAGGGCATTACCTTGCCGGTCATCTCTGAGGGGAAGGGGCGCTGGGGATCTAGCTTTCTGGATAACTGTTTACCCCATGACGAGTGCAGTTCCTCGAGCTAACTGTCAGTGAGGACCTGTAACCTGTTCTCTGTGGTTCTTTTGTGTTACCAACCTACTGGCTTTAGAATAATATAAGTGTGGGTCATGTCTATTTTGGCCTTTATGCCTTTTACAGGATTTTTTGAGGAGGCCAAAAGGGTATGTGCAGTTCTCCTTAGTTAATAATTCAAAATGTGCAAAGTATGTGTGTGACCGCAGGTAGGACCTGTGTTGCCTGTCACATGGAATTACTCTGGATCTAGACCCACAGCCAAGTTACAGCCCATCAGTTGATTGTGGTAACTAATGGTGTGCACAACTCTTACTTGAACTTACACAAAGCAGTTTGGGGTTGAGTTTGAATTAGTTGGTATTTGTGGTAAGAAAAGTTCATGCACGTGGATAACTCTTATGAATCAGTTGAAGTGTGACAGAGCGAGCAAACACAGTATTTAGGTTCAGTGATTCTTACTCTTAAGCAGTGTTCCAAATGGCTGGATATGATGACTGAATGTTGAGTAAACTGGTTCATGAAAGGAAGAACGTTGCTGCTTACAGTGGCTGTTGACTAAAAGATTGCTTTTAAAAAAACGATGAATTAATCACTTGTTTCTCTTTCTTTTTTTTTAAGTATGTATAGAAAATATGATTCGACTAGAATAAAAGCAGAGGAAGAGGTCTTTTCAAGTAAGAGATGCTTAGAATGGTTCTATGAATATGCAGGTAAGGGTGAAATGCACATTTCTTCCTAATAACAATTTAATCTACATAGGAATATAAAATTGCATTAACCGAGCTTTTCCAAGACTGAATATGAGGCTTTTTTGTAAAAGTTTTAAAGAAGCTTTTCATATGTTCTGTGTAGCGTGAAGTTGAAGACTTCAAGGGGCAATTTTGTCTTGGTCACTATTCTATAAAAAGAATACGGGAGGTGTGTAACTTAAAATATTTTGGAACATATATACTTTACTATTCAAATCTATAGTTAAAGTTGTAATTCTGTCCAAAATGTTGTGACCTCTCTGGCTTTAGAAGTTCTGTCATCTACTGTGTTAGTGCTAAGTAGTACAGAATCATGCTTCAGGAGGTAGTAACATTATTTTTGTTCCTGCTGAAGCTGGTGCTTATGGTTTCAAGCAAAGAAGTGAATGAATTCCAGTGTCCCATTACTAGTCTTGTCATTGTATAGTTTTCCATCATTCTTGCCCTTGTGTGTGAGAACTTTCTTCAGAAGTTACTTCTAGGGCTGTTAATTATGATCTGCTGTCACAAAAGATGATCGTTTAATAGTGAAGTTGGTCATTGTATTCATTTTCTACGCGTGGTTTTCTGAAGGGGAGAGCTTGAAGTATGGGAAAAATGATCTTGTGACTCTAAAGACCAAAAGGAAATGAAATAGGCGATAGATGAAGAAAATAAGGTCATCTTGCAGTTTTCTGATGCTATCTCGGATAACATTGCTCACAGCTTGTTATGTTTTGTCTACTTCTTACACATAATGAAGAGTGACTTACTGATGTAACAAAATACATTTTTTTTCTTCTAGTGAAATGATGTAAACTAAATTAAATACTCTGAGATCTCACTTGTCTGTGGCAGTCTGTGAGAGGAGATTCAGACAAATTCAAGCCAAGTCTAACCTGTTAGATTCTCTGCTTTTCTGACCAGCTTGATTTATTTTTTTACTCTAGCAACAGGGATAACTCATTTTTGTCAAGACTTTCATGGAAAGAAGGGATGAAAGGAAGGCTGTATATGAAAGAGCTTTTGAGTTTCCATTGGATGCATACACCAAGATAAAACAGAGAAAAGCGGAGAGTATGGTTCTGTTTACAGTATTGAGTAACATTCTAAAAAATTAATTTTCAAATAATAATCTCTTTGTGTTCTTGCTTCATGAGTCTTCTTTATATATGCAGACAGTTGACACTGCATTTGGTTTTTTTTCTTCCCCTAGTGTGTGTTTACATTACAGAATGAGTCTTTTAAAGAATTGTTTTGTACGCTCAGAGAACTGTGAGAGGATGTCATGGAAGATGGGAAAAGATATAATTAAACGTTATTATTTCTCGAATAGTAGGTCACCTAATAATAAAACATAGATTGATTTTCCCTTTACAAAACCTTTTTTTCTTGCACATGGGATCTTTATATTGGATGAAAGTAAGAATTCCAGCCTCTACTTTTTTTTTTTTTTCCCCCAAATGAACCCTTTCAAATGTGAACAAAATAATTCTAAGAAAATAATCCAAACACTTAAAATGTACTTAAAAAATAGAATTGCACGGTAGAATTCTGAGGCCTATATAATTTTTGCAATAGAGTATTGTAGAAGTTACAAATATCTTGATTTAACAGCATGTTTTAATAGTAGTGCATTTTAATAGCATCTATATTTTGAATCTTTTTTTCCTTTTAAGTTGGCAAAGAAATATCATAAAAATGTGATGATCTTATGATAACTGTAGAAATTCAAGCCAAGAAGTGACTTTCACTGTCCATTGTCCACTAATTTAACCATGGTAATATTATGTGGATGTTCTGCTAGACTTAAGTGCATTCTTAAATATCTTATTAGTTTACTCTTCCAAGATTATTTCAGTAAATGGGTAGAATAAAGGATACAGGAATGAAGAGTTGTTTTACAGTTTTTCTGTCTCTGTTTCCAAAGGTGAGATAAAGATTTAGGTGTATCAAAGTCTGATAGCGTAGAAGTATTTATTGCGTGTCAAAACAAACCAAAAAAAGCCTGTATGGAAGTTCAGGTTGTACTGTGTGATTGCATTTCTCTTGTGCTGTAAAGGTCAGACCGTTTTAATTTTCAGAGACAAGTAAAATGCATTTTGTTTGCAGGCACTGATGACGTTGTGGGGCCAGAAGGTATGGAGAAATTTTGTGAAGACATTGGAGTTGAACCAGAAAATGTAAGTTCAAAATCCATTCAAAAAGTGCCTAATCTGTTATGATGTACGTGAGCCAGTCTTATATCTCTTATTTTTCCACCAAGAATTAAAAAAATCTTGGGAGTTTTTTAAAAAATTAAAGAAATATAAATCAAGGAGGTTTATATAGACCTTTGAAAACATCTTGCCTTTATTTTAAACCCCAAACTGTCAGTCTGTAAAAACTCAATTTGTCTTTGCTTCCACCCCTTCTCCTTCACTTTCCCACCCCAGGCCCCCCACCACCAAAAGAAAGAGATTTTAAAAAAAAAAGGAATAAAAAAAAAGAAAGCTCACTATTGTCTTTTCTGAAATAACGAGACAACAGTGGAGATTTAATGTAGCAAATACAAAGTAATGTTTTCTTTGGGTTTTCTAGGAGAGAAAGGGATTTCAAATATTGTGAGCAATATTAGCGCTGCCATTATGCCATTTCAAAACACAAATAAAGAATATATATATATTAGATGTATGTATATATAGAAGTAAATAAAATTTAAAAAGGAATAGTTGTGCATTTTACAGGCTTTTTCCTAGTGCCCAATTTTTGCTCTTCAAATGTATATGCAAGTTCCACCTTTTGCAGGATTCATAAAGCATCATCTCTGACTAAGTAAAATGAGAATTGTGGTTTTGAAAGATAAATCTACTGGAAATATAACGTGTAATTTGCTAATTCTGGAGTTTATGACTGTAATAAACCCTTGAGATTTATGCAGACATTTGGGTATATAAGTAGGTGTTCTGATTAGCTGCACTAACATTAGCAAGTTAATGGCTGAGTTGCAAATTTAAATGACTAGATTATTTTTTTCTTCTAGTCTGCAGGGTCAGTTGTCCTGCAAGTTTTTCCATGTATATATCAAAAGTGGTTTCTTAAGTTCCTGAAAAAGACAGTAGTCTTAAGGTATCACTGTATCTAAATTCTTTATTGCCTCAGTCTTCTGTGTGAAGATGTGAAAAAGGCTCTGTTTCCTTTTGGGGAAAACTGAAGTATTTATGCATCAGCCTCTATTTTGATGTGTGCTAATGTTGGTTCATCTAGCTTTACTTAACATCTACGTGAATTATACTGCATGTTCAGACCTGCAAAATTAGGTAGGCTGGCAGTATCCTGGGGTAGCTGGGTTCAGGTGGAATCATCATTAGCTTTAGAATACTTGGATTTCACAGAGCTCATGGATTGCAACTGATGTTCACCTAGATGAGTGTTTAACAAATGCCAAATGTAGCTTGTCATCAGATTGGTACTTAGATTTTGTAGTTGTTTTGGGAAACCTTTTCTGTAGCTTTTGCATCAAGTTACCTTCCTCATTGCACTGCTCACTAGATGACTGTGCACATTCACTTGAATTAAGGTGGCTACTGGTAACTTGGGTGGGTGTTCACTCTGGATCTTTGCACTTTCTTCTCTTTGTTTGTGTTATGTTCAGGTTTGTCACTTTCAGGGTTTTTTTTAACTTTTAAAAAAATAGTGTAGCAAAGATCCGAATATCCCATTTACATGAGTAAAGCATCTGTAGCCTACTAAACAGTAGCTATCTGAAAAATGTGTGGATCTTTTTGTTAATTTTTTTCAGTCTTCATTTTTTTTTCTCTTCAAAACAGGTAGTTATGCTCGTACTAGCATGGAAATTGGATGCACAAAACATGGGCTACTTTACATTACAAGAGTGGTTAAAAGGAATGACATCACTACAGTAAGTGCTTTAAAAACCTCTTAAGTTTGTTATGGTAAACCCATTTTTTTTTAGAAAAAACACACTTTGATGTTTTGACTTGTAACACCTAAAGCAGAGAGCTCTGCTGTGGAGTGGAAGCCATATATTTTTGGTCCTGTTTATGGTGATATGCCACTTAGATAACTTGAAACCTGAGAGATAACGTGTTTAAATACAGTTGGATTAAAATGTCTCCAGTGTGAAGAAAACAGAAATGTGATGAAGTTCGACATTGTTCTGTTCCCAGGGATGTCTATCTATTAGACATTGGTCTGTTGTAGTTTAAAATGCTAATTAATACAAACCCTTTCTGTGACTCTGCATTGTCATGTACTTTCTAAGAGTTGCTTTCTCCAGTTGAGACCTTATTTCCATGACATAATTAACATAAATACAGTTGAATAACCACGTTTCATAGAGAGTTGGAGACAGAACTGTGTTTTGACTTATCTTCCAGAACAGAATCAATAAAACTGTTTAGAAAGTTCTATAGCTTCAGCAAAACTACAGAAGTATTGTTTCACTGCTGTGGTTTGCTGATTGTTTGTCATGTGTAGAAAAGCTCTTGGCTTAATCTGTTGGAGAGTGCATTTTCTACAAAGCCAAACAAATTTTTATCAGAGTACCAGGGTAAGACTTTGCTTATTTTATCTAAATCCATTTCACACAGTGGGTTTAATCAAGGCATTTTATGCAGACAAACTCATAAACATGATGTTTTTTGAGTGATGTATTTTGAACGGATTGATGGGAATAGATGTTAGAGATTCTTTTCTAAAATATCAGACATCTGTATAAGAATGCAAACTCTAAATTCACTTTGTGCTTTTCTTGTAGATGTGATACTACAGAAAAATTGAGAAATTCTCTGGATTACTTGAGATCTTTATTAAATGAGCCTACTAATTTTAAACTTATTTATAGATACGCGTTTGACTTTGCACGGGTAAGTACTGTGGAAAAGCAGCTTCTGAAATTAAAACCTTACTTTCCTATGTAATAACTGAAAGGCTGTGTACTTCTAAATGTGTTTCTCATAAGATACCACTCAAGATTGCTTTTAACAAATGGAACTGTTTGTGGTCTAAAAAAGTATATGCAAAATGCCAGAACTGGAAAAGAGATGTGTATAGGATGCTTGATGTTCAGTGGTTTAGTGTTTTGACATGTTTTGTTGCCTCTCTGCTTCAAGCTGTTTTGTGACTTCAAGGAAGTCATTTAGGCCCTATTCTGTTGCATATTGGAGCTTTGCCACTTAATTCCACTGGCTTTATAATAACCCTGGTTTTTCTTCTTGCTGTATGAATTTTGTGAGCATAAACATATTTAAAAAAGGAAGGCAATTCAGGCATTTCTGAATGAAAATAACTAACATGGTAAAAGCTGGATATGATATAATACAAATACTGGTACACATGACTGTTGGAAGGTCATTAATGATGTTTTCAGTATTTGTTAAACAATATCCAGTCTTCCTGCTATAAAATATATATTGACAAAATTGTACCTGGCATTGGAACCCATAATATGCATAAGATTATTCCTACTTAAAGGGAGCAATAAAAGAACTTGAATTTTCTGAGCTAACATTTCAACATGGAATTTGGACATCCTTCTTGCTAACATGATGCAATGTACAGAAGATTTAACATAAAAATGATCACAGGCAAAACTGAAGCTCAGATTTCAGTGCAGGAGAACCAAAAGCAGCAAGAAAATTTGCAGCAAAAAAAAAAAGTAACATGAGAAAAATGATAAGAAGAAGTGGAACTGAGAGCAATTCTGATAGTGAAGTCTGTCATAAGTAACTCAGATTTGTGGTATGTCAGTGCTTTCTGCATGTCAGCATGCAGAGAGATTCACGGTAGTTCACTTTTAACCAAGGAAACTACAGTTGAATATGACAGAATGCGTGGTATTAGTATGAGAGGGCAAAAAAGCCATATCAACATCTTAATTCCTCCTTTGCTTTGTGAAGGTTGATTCTGCCAGTTTTGCTAAATGTAAAATGCAAAGGCTGGAAATAAGTAACGTTGCCAAAGAAGTTCAAGATACTGATAAAATACTTGCACTAGATTAAAAAACATTTCATTAGTAGCAAATCTGCACCAGCGTGTCAAAAGTTAGTGCAGAAACTTAAAAAGAAGATAGTGGGTGGAGTTTTTTCAAGAGGTACCAAATTGATGTGACAAACAGTGGTCTTGAATGAGAATTTAAACATTGGGACACAAATGCTGTGACATGATTTGTGACAAAACCCCCCATATTGTAGAACTGTAAGTCAAAGGCGCATTGACGGGGGAAATGTCAAAACAATATTAGATAAATAGAATTATTGAACTTTAAATACTGTGGAGCCGGGGAAGTCTATAGGAGAATGGCATCCACTAAGAATAGAAGTGAATGCTGACAAAGGCTGATATATTTATCTAAATGTGGCAGATGAATCTGTATGTAATTTCTATCAGAATAAATGAAGTGATTCATAGAAAAAAGCTGATGAGCGTAGTTTTGGGGTTTGATTCAAAAAATTGTGTAATTTCCGTCCTAAGGGTAATTATTTCAGGGAAGTGCTCCATGGCAAAACCCACTTGTCTAAACTTCGGAAGTTTTAAGAGAATTTTTGAAAGCGTCTGTTGTGATTTGGTATTTAGGGTTAGTTTGTCAATAAAAATAAGTATCATTGAGGTTTTATGCAGCATGCACGATGTAAGTCAGCACGGATTTGAGGAAATAATTTAAAACACCATATGTTGGTATTAAGCACAAATAAATTCCTCACTCCCTGTTTGCCATTGTCATTGCCAAGTTTGAAAACATACAGATGTGTGTATTTCATGGCTTAAATAGGTCTGAAATATTGTGGAAAAAAAATCTCAGAAAGCCTGTCTGTCATCAATGTAAAACAGATAATGAAATTTATCAGAGTTGGTCAATATATTCTTTCCACTGTATTCAAGAAAAAGAATGTAAGTATCTGGAATGTATGTTAAGGATGAAATGGGAACATCTGTCATGGCAGATGTGCCATTAGGCAGTTGGAGGTGGGTATAAAGGGCTTTATGTGAACAATTTGTTCTCAACAGTAGTTGGAGAGGGAGAATGTAGAAACTTAACAATGCAAGGTATGTAAAAACAGCATGGCCAAAGTAAAGGCAACAGAGCCTGATTTCATTA
Source organism: Alca torda (assembly GCA_008658365.1). Taxonomy (NCBI): domain Eukaryota; kingdom Metazoa; phylum Chordata; class Aves; order Charadriiformes; family Alcidae; genus Alca; species Alca torda. The sequence continues at coordinate 69,748,032 of CM018079.1, forward strand.
ACGCTTGAGTGTATGGAGAGAATTCAGAGTACAAAAAGTATGGAAAATAAAATGTAGTCTCACAACAGTATGATTTCTGCTCAAAGGTGTTTGTGACAGAGGTGTAAATGGGCTTTGGGAAGAGGATTAGTTTATAGCGCTATTTGATGTTGGAAATAAGTGAAAGAATTGTATTAATACAAAAAAGCCTTTGCAGGTTTTTTTTCCCAGCTTTATTACTAATTGAAAAGCTTTGTTCATCCTGGAATTTACTTTTTCACTCTAGATCAGATTGAGTGAAGTCCCTCTTGGATTTAGTGACCAGAATGTAAAACAGCTTCTGATGTTTTCGGAGTTGCTGGCCTCCCCACTTACCTTCCAAAATAAATCTACATTAAATTCTGTCTACACGATTTTAGAATTGAGGTATATTTCGTATGAAATGGGTTGCAAGAAGAGAGGATAACCTTGTGGCTAAGGCATTCAGTTGTCTGAGAACTGCAATCTCGCTCTGCCCCATTCTTCCTACGTGATAGAACACAATTCAGATATGTTTTGAGCTTGATTTTTTTAATAAAGAGGCGTGTTCTGTAGTGCGTACAACTGCACTTGTACAGCTGGGGCACAGGGCTCTGTCCCCTTTGTCTTGGGTAGCTGTCTTGCACTGTTCTCTCAGGTACTCCCTGTATCCTGGGTATCCCTGTATCCCTGGTTTTTCTTAATTTGGACTTTGCACTCTGCAATCATGAATACATATAGAGAGATCATGGTCTCCAGTAGCTAATATGGAACTTTGTTTTTTGTGATTTCATTAATTTCTGAATTTTTAGCTTAATGCTGTAATCAAGGCATAAAAGGGTGGAGGTTTACGTCCCACCTCTCACCAAAATTTGTTTAACTTCAAGACGACAAATGTGGGTGGATAAACTACTTAAAATAACAAAATGGAATCTTACATGTCCACGTGTTACTTTTGAGATGTGCAGAAGTTGTGTTAACAAATATATTTAACTTTCCCACTGTTTCGATGTAATGAATCTGCTGGCTACAGATGATGCTTCTTTTTGTTAGCAAAAAAATCACCCCTTAAGCCTTAATGTACTACTGCTACATTGAACTAAAACTGCAATGGTTCTGCGAGGGGTCTGTATGTGCTAGTGTATTCTGTTCCCTTTTCTCATTTGGTAATTAATTTAATCTGAATTTCATGTATAATAACGGAACAGAGAACCTCCTTGGCTCGCTCTTGCGTGGTCAGTGTTACTTGATAGCTACTTAACCATCTACTGACATAATAATGACTGTAATAATAGTGCAGGAAATACGTGCAGCAATACTATTTTAAGAGACGTATGGCAATGCAGAGGCATATGTGCACGCATCAGTATGGGTCTAATGGCCATTGCTTTCTGGAAAGGTCTGAAGTCACAAACAGGAGCGTATGCCTCGTGCGGTAGCGGTGACAGCCTTTTGGGAAAGGGGAGAGAAAGCAGCATCTCCGTATAGCAAGCTGTTAGCTATGAGGAAGGAAATTTTACTAGGAAGTTGTGTTTTATTAAAAAAACACTGTTCGATACTGCTATTTATATTTAATTATTCTATTATTTATTTGTTAATTTATGTTACGTGTGGGTGAGCTGTAGCACAGCCAGCCGGGGAAGTGAAAAATCTTGAAATCATGCTCTTTTTTTCCTTTTTGACCTTTTTCCTTTTTATGCAGGAAAAGGACCAGCGCAGCCTAGATATCAATACTGCCAAGTGTATGTTGGGCCTTCTTTTAGGAAAAACATGGTCTCTTTTTCCAGTATTTCACCAGTTTCTAGAGGTATGAAGTTTGAAACAGAATTACATCTATATCTTCTCTGATACTTTAACTAGAGGTAGAATGAACAGCTAAGAATTTTTTGTTCTGATTTAGAATATAGTAACCCCCAAAGCAGCACATACAACTGGTTATCTTTTCTTTCTTCATTTTCCCCAAATCCCTATGCTGCTATGGTTTATTTGATGCAAGACAAAGTATAAAATGTCTTTGATTTGCTTTTGGACATTCACTTTATTGCTGTGTGAGTGTCCCCTAAAAGATGTCTGAATTAGAAACACGTATTAATTAACACAAGTCTGACTACTTAGTGGTTTCTTTAGTCCTATTTAGTTTTAGATGGCATATAGATTAAAATAATAATTCATCACAAGGTTTAAATTTTCTGTAAGAAAATCTGAATTTGAGGGAGTTGAAAATATATTTTAGTAACTTCTGTTTCTTGCCTTAAGCAGCAATCAAAATACAAAGTTATCAATAAGGACCAATGGTGTAACGTTCTTGAATTCAGCAGAACAATTAACCTTGACCTCAGTAACTATGATGAAGATGGAGCCTGTAAGTACTACCATATGTCGGTGTTCTAAAATAATTTCTTTCTCTGAGCTTAATCATTCGGCGTCCTTTTACAGAATTTTGTAAAATGTAGTTATTTGATCTCTCTACAGGGCCAGTGTTGTTGGATGAGTTTGTGGAATGGTATAAAGGAAAGCAGATGACATAGGAGTTTAACTATGCACAGCCACTCAAGAGTCACTGTTACCACAGTTATGTCAACCATTAGCCATAAACTGCTATTTGTATCGAAGTGCATGCTGCTTTTCTTGCACTGCATCCCTTTTGCAGGGAACTTTTGATGTTTGCTATTTAACAAGCTAGCTATGCTTGCTGTGTAGCATTGTTCTCTTTGAAGGCTGCTTTGCATTTTGTATTTACACTACGAATTGGTGAACTTGCCAGCGTCTTCACTGTGATTATGTGTATATTGCTGTCTAAATTTTGTATATGTGTATAAAAAAAAAAAAGAAGCTTCACCTAGGGATTATTTCTGCAGAAATGTATTGTAAAAATAATTTTGTGGCATATTTCTAGTCATCACTTACATGTTTGTTGAAACTTCAGTTGTTTTGTTTTTCTTTTGGTCTCAAATGTAGCATTTCAGAAAATGAAGTGAACAGACTGCTTGGACATAGTTATGTGAAGAACTATTGTCAATTTTAATGTTACTATTTGAGATGCCGGTTTCTGAGGGGAGAAGACATGCTGTGACTTTCTTCACCAGAGTTCGCCAAACCTGACCTATTGTTTAATAGGAACGAAACATTGGTGTCTTAAAAAAAATATGTATACACATATAAATATTATAACACTGTAATAGTTGTACATGCCACAGATGATTTCCATTTGAAGAAAAAAGTACTGACTTTTTAATGTTAAAACTGCAGTAGTCATTACAGGTACAAATGAACAAATTAAAGTACCTTTTAAAAATGGGTTTTAGACTTTCGTAAATTGCCTTTGGCATACTCCTTTTAATTTTTGGTGTACCCAAGAGTGTTTGGTCTGTGTTGCAATCTAGTGAAATAGAAAGTTCTAGCTGAAATTAGTGGTTTGGGGAATACAGTCTGCTTACCCCTAGCACATAGATAATATAGATTTGGGGTTTTGTTTGTTTTTTTTTTTTTGTGTAATATTAGATTTTACCAGGGTCTCTCACTTTGTGTTTCGAAGTAATTAAAGATATGATACTGAATAGTCAAAACATTACTTTTTCTTTCATGCCGGGGATTGGAATTTCCTAGCAGAATGTCCATTGCAGGCAATGGGCATGTTAAACACCAGCATTAACTGACAGTACTTTTCAGTAGGGACCACTGGCTATTTCACTCATTTCTGTATAGGACAGTTCCAGTGATTATTTTGGGGAAAATGAGTGAACGAAATGATGTTTAAGCTCTGTAATTTTGTCACATTGTCTTTGCCTTACCCTTCTTTATTAAGTAATGCTAGTGTTGATTTTTATAAATAGCTCCTTGAAGTATCCGGTGCTATTAAACTTTGATCTCTAAGGATTTATTAAAATGTTCCCTATGGATTCACGGAGCATTTAACAGAAAAGGGCCAGTGGATGTATTGGAATGAAGAATAACATTACTTTTGTGTAGAAATATTTAACAAGGTATTGGCAGTTTTGCTGTTTCTCTAGAATGCAATCCAGGGGAAGGTGGGGGGGAAGCATTTTAGGTTGAAGGTGAAATTTTCAGCTGCATTGAAGGTCCTATTCTGCCATCACTGAAATCAGGAACAACTAATACAGACTTGACTACTTTCAGGATTAAGCCTAGTTTAGCAAAAGCACGTTAGCTTGTTACCCTGGACCAGGAGGTTGTAATTGTGGTGCTACAGGTGGTCAGTTGTGTTCAGATCTGTTTGTTGTTGTTGAGTTTCGTTTGTCAAATCCGGCTGCCAAAGACAAAAATTGTTTGTGTGTGTTTGTGTATGTTTGTATGTACATAAATATACAATATGTATGCCTGTACAAAACCTAGAATTTCATGATGCTGAGAAGGAAATACTGCCTTTCCCCGTGAGATGGTCGCGTTCAGATTTCCATGACACTAAATGGTGCCCTTTAAAGTTAGTAGTGGTAAAACATACATAGTCGTTGCTTTCTCGTGTACGAATATGCATAACCTTAATTCCATGTTTGATGCCAGTTTGCACAAGAAATGAATTCAGTGGAGTGTGGTATTTAATGTTTACAATAAGCCTCTTACTAAAACACACGCGTTTTATTAAGACTTCTGATGTAAATGTGTATATTACCATAGTATAACCGTAAGGAAATATCAGTGGAGCTGCTGGTTTAGTTTGTAAAAGAATGAACTTAGAAGCAATATAACATTTAAAATTAGGCTAAATAGTGGTTGCTGAGATTTTAAGTGAAGTACTGTTATTGTTCTTAAACATTAAGCTAGTTACTGACTCTAGAAAACTGTTTAGCACAAGTTGGCATGAATCCTGCAACAAATACAAAACCTTTTATGCAAACCTTGTATGTCACAAATAATTTGGCTTCCGATAACGGAAGCAAGAGCCAAAGACACTTTTAATCTGTTACTCTTACAGGTATAATTTTCATGTAACAGGGTCAACAGAAATCTGTTCAGCTCAACCAGGTGCTCTTTTTCCAAGTTTTGCTAACGTTTAGCAGAATACAAAAATTAATTAAAAGCAAAGAAAAACAGAGGAAAAGAAACCTCAGAAAGTATTCACGATGTGCAAGTAAACAAACTCTTCAGTTTTTCATTAGATAAAAGTAATCAGGAGTGAAGGAAAGAAAGAATGTGTTTGGAAATGAATCAGATAGATGCTGCAAATTTTTTTTTTCCATTTGCAAGCAGGATGAATCTGTAGTTTTCAGCTGGTTTATAAACATGCATCTTCATAAAATAAACCACAAATTTAATTACAGCTAGGAGATGGCTTTACTGACATTTATGGAGAACAGATGGACTAAAATGGACCGGTATGGTTTGATACGCTTCCCTGTGCTATCCGTCCTCCTGGTTTTTGCTCTATGTGCTGATAAGCAGAGGGTCCTAACGTTGCCAGCTCTTGTATTTTGGAGAAGTTCCCTCTCATTTTTAAATAAGTGGAAACTTAACTAAGCTACTCAGTTTACTTTGTATTTAGTACAAGTTTGGTGTTTGGTTTTTTTTTTTGTTTGTTATGCCGTCATATAGTTGATAATAGGGTTGGGGTTTTTTTGCATTTGAAAAGTAACGTACAGAATATGCTGACTTCTTGGACAAGACACCGAGAGGCCATTCTGGCAGAAGCGTCACGGGTCTTATGCTGATCTTTCTGATGTGCTATTACTGTCCTTACAGCAGAAACTTGGTGATCTATGTGCAATTCATGCTGGGTATTTGGGAGATGTAAAGTGGAAAGCCAGTTAGTGAAGGAAAACGGCATCCAAAGACTATAGCAGTCGACACTCTAAGGTGATAGATGACGAACATTTGGAGCTCTTCGGACTCGATGATCTTAAAGGTCTTCTCTACAATTCTCTGAATATTAGTAACCGAAACATGCCACAAATGAAATTTCATTCTAGAGCAAAATAATATTCAGTATTTAAATTATTAATATAATTCTGTTACTGTTTTTTCACTTTGTATCCTTTTCAAGGAAAGCAAGCTGAAGAGGGTGGAATTTACTGGATTCCTTTATGTACTTGAATTTTCAGTTAAAACCTGTTTAAGGTTGTCTTTAAGCTACAATAAGTATTTGGGTTACCTTTTTGTAGCCTTTCCTAACATTTGTAAAGGGCTGGAGGCCTCTCCCATTTTACCACAAATACATGCATTTTATTTCATCACAAATACGCTCACACAATCAAAATCAGTTACAGCTCATGGCTACTTGGTTAGTGTTTCCAAGTTACCTTTTTGGAGGGCAAGGGATGGACTTCAGCTGTTTTAAGCTTTTCCCAGATTTCTGTTGACCCTTGGTCACAAGTCTAACAAGTTGTTTAATACTCTTGGAATTCATATAGACAGCTTTAAAGGTTAGCTTGTGCCCTGGTTTTAATTATAACTGCTAAAATACCTCTTTCTAGGCCTTATATTTTGTCCATTCGTATTGCTGTAAAAGTGTATAGAATCCATCCACCAACTAAATAGTTTGTTGTCTGTAATTGAGACCAAAACTCAGCTTGATATTTTTCATTTGTTTTTATTTTTTTTATTCCCCCCCCCGTGTGTGTGTGCGTGTGTGTACGTGTGTTGTCACAAAATAGTACCTACTGACACTGCTGTTGCAGGAACGGCAGTTAACCTGTAACTGTGAATGCTTTGTGTCTTAGTTATTTGGATATTACATAAATAAGGTGCGCTAAACTCCTGTGACTCATGATCTGAGGAAAATACTGTTACGCCACCTAACATGAGTTCAACCGGTTGATTTTTAGGTCTTTTGCTGGTGTTGATGTAAAATGGCATCCCACAAATAAACAGTATTTGTGTTGGTTTCAGCAACTGACTTCAGATTTTTCTGTGGTTCATCCTTCAGAAATTCTCATATCTGAACGTGTATCATGTCAGCTGGCAACCTTTATCATTTAGTAGCGGAGAACTTGTATGTATAATCTTCTCATCCTTATTTCTAATACTAAGGCAAATCAGTATTTAAAACTTTTGTTGGAAAAGGGTATGTTTCAAATGGAGTGTGTGGGTGTAAACCAGTATTGCAATATAAAAGCTTTCAACAGAAAGAGCCAATTTGAGCAGGCATGTCTCCTTAAGACAAAATTTTACAAGAAGCATGCTTATTATCTGCTCATCTCAAGACAGGCTTTCGGCCCGTGAGGTCCTCAGAGAATAGCTGTTGATGTATGGGCTGATGAGCAGCCAGTGAGACGTGGACTGAAAACTGGCTGAAGGGCAGGGCCCAGAGGGTTGTGGTCAGTGCCAGAAAGTCTAGTTGGAGGCCAGTAACTAGTGCTGTACCCCTGGGGTCAATACTGGGTCTAGTCCTGTTCAACATCTTCACTAGTGACCTGGATGATGGGGCAGAGCGTACCCTCAGCAAGTTTGCTGGTACCACCAAAGTGGGAGAAGCGTCTGATACACCAGAGGGTCACACTGCCGTCCAGAGGGACCTCGACAAGCGGGAGGAACAGGCTGACAGGAACCTCATGAACTTCAACAAGAAGTGCAAAGTCCTGCACCTGGGGAGGAAGATCCCATGCACCAATATATGCTGGGGGCCACGCAGCTGGAAAGCAGCTTGGCAAAAACGGGACTGGGATTCCTGGTCGACACCAAGTAGAAGATGACCCAGTGACGTGTCCTTGCCGTAAAGAAAGCGAGTTGTATCTTGGGCTGCGTTAGACAAAGTGTTGCCGGCAGGTGGAGGGAGATGATCCTTCCCCTCTGCTCAGCACTGGTGAGGCCACACCTGGAGTACTGTCCCCTCTTATGGGCTTCCCAGTACCAGAGACATCCTGACATACTGGAGAGAGTCCAGCAAAGCGCTACAAAGATGGTGAAGGGACTGGAGCATCTCTCCTGTGAGCAAAGGCTGAGGGAGCTGGGACTGTTTAGCCTGGAGAAGGTGCTGGGGAGCGGGGGAGGAATCTTACTAATGTATACAAATAACTGAAGGGAGAATGTAAAGACGACAGAGCCAGACTCTTCTCAGCAGTGTCCAGTGACAGGATCAGAGTCAGTGGACACAAACTGAAACACAGGAGGCTCCATCTGAACATCAGGAAACGCTTTTGACTGAGGGGGACTGAGTGCTGGCACAGGTTGCCCAGAGAGGTGGTGGAGTCTCCATTCTTGGAGATACTCAAAAGCCATCTAGACATGGTCCTGGGCAGCCAGCTCTAGGTGGGCCTGCTTGAGCAGTGGTGTTGGACCAGGTGACCTTCAAAGGTCCCTTCCAACCTCAACCCTTCTGTGATTCTGTGATTTCTAAAAGCATATGCTAAAGAAAATTCTGGAAGTTACTCAAATGTAGTGCTGATAGAGAAGACCAGGCTAGTAGTATTTGAATGTGGTGATATTTTGATCTGAGGGTCTGTTCATGACGTTAAACACTTGTGGTTTTTTTACATTTTAGAAGAGTTTTTCAGTTATTTGACTTGTAATGAACTGTCGCGTTGATCTTTGTAAAGCAAAGGTGGTAACCAGTGATGACCAGAGTGTCTGGAGCGATCAGTAGCAAAGGAAAGGTGCAAGATTAGGCAGAAATGTGAAGGTAAGTTTGAGACGGAACTTCAACAATATTCTGACAGTAGAATGAAATACTTTGTCGCATGTTAAAAATCCCTTGATGAAGGAGCAAACTTTGTCTGATGAGAACAGCAGATAACCTTTTTCTGTAACTTTATGGCATAAAGGGAGGCTTTGAAAACTCGCGGCTTCTCACGAGTCGTGTGCTGTCTGCATCGCCCCTGCAGCATTCCCACGGTCAGAAAAAAGATGAGAAAATAATTTTCCAATCTGTATTTTGAAAGCCTGCTGAACTGTAGCAGAAACAAATGACAAAACATCACTGTGTATGAGACATCAGTAGAGCCGCTCAAATATTATTTTTTTTTCCCATGATCCACGAAATTGGCTTGCTTATGTAGTTAGATTTCCTAACTTTTGTTAGCAGCTGGTACAGCCAAAAGATGCCAGGCCTTGGAGGTCTGTCAGCGCAGTGTTTGAAGACTCATACCATAAAGAGCAAGTCTGTGCTTTTTAATGTATTCCATTTTTAAAGTTGCTTTGGCCACAAGTAACTTCTGTGTATGAGTTTTACTGAAAGCTGGTTATGGGCGCTAAGAAAAGCCCTGGTGGGGGGGAAATACTGTTCCGTTTGCTGCTCCTAGTGACTGTGTAGCCGTTCCTGGGATGAAGTGCGCTCAAATTACCCAGTTCCTTCTAGACAGCCTCTAAAATCGCGGTTGGTTTTTATGTCACACGCTGTTCTCTGAGAACAGCAGCCTTAAATTCAATAGAAGCCAAGGCATTACGTGAGTACTGAGGCTGCGTGGGGATTAGGGGAGAAAAATTGCGGTAGAACAGGGTATAAAATTCCCAGGAATTGCTATAATCAAGGACTGAATTGTATTGGGAAACATGCTTTATTTTAGAGTTACTGTATTTTTAACATTTTGGGAATGCTGTGATTTTTGGCAGATCTGAGTGTTTTGTCGTTTAGTTCTTGTCTGCTCAGTCTGTATGAACAACTCTGGACTGTTAAACGTATAAAACTTTTTCCTGTGTTTGAAAAACAGAAAACAAAACCAGACCCTTAAGCTCATCAATGGTTTGATGACAAATTATCGATTTCTTCAGAAGATGATTTCATCCTTCGTCCCTGAACTGTCTCCTGCTGAAGGAATGAAGCCAGTAGCTGCTCTTTAAACTGATAACTGAGACGTTCTTTTGATATCACCGAGTACCGGAGCAAAAAGAACAGATATCTTGCAAGAACTGAGCGGCAGGCAAGACGATCGGTGTGAGTGACAGCAGATTCATTGCATGTAATTGAATTACAGATGTTCCTGAGTGCAGTTATTTGCAAATATTGCGGTGACCTAAATCTAATCCATGACAACGCTTTCCAAAACATAACTATTCTGAGTTGTGTTAGAAATTCTGAGAAAATAAGCCAGCAAAAACCCCACACTGGTAGAAGATCTAAGCATAGGTGGCTTGGATCAGTAAATATATAACTGGTAATTGTGATGCTAGATGTGTAAAACATTTAAAAGGAACTCAAGGAGCTGAAGAAAATTTTCAGAAGATGAAATAATACCAGCACCGGTGTCCTTCAGTTGCTTTTACTTCCCTGTTAAGTTTTTTGCAATACTTTTTTTTTACATTTCAAGCATGTGAAGCTAACAGAAATTACTAGCTTCTGTCAGCATCTCTTTCTTCTTTCCTGGCTTTCTCTTTAAAGATAGTTTCAAAGATGTGCTGTGCCACTGGACTTGTTCCCCATCTGATGGAACTGAAATGTGCTCCTTCTGTTCGGCGTTTTTAGTGAATTAATTGTATCTTCATAACGGAGTTTTCCCAGCGCTGCTGGCCAGCCTCCGGCATTTTCTGGGAACGTGGGAGTGTTCCCCTTTGTGATGACATTCCCCTTCAAGGACTACATCAATGATACTCTGTGTGTTAAAAGGGCCTTGGGCCATATTCAGAGAAAAGGTTATCTGACATCTGTTATCTTTTGGCTTGGAAAAAGTTACCGTCTATCAAGCTATTGATATTCCAATACAGCAGTTTTGAGCTGCTCTTGATTTGCCCCTCTCAGTAAAATTCTGAAGTTGGGTATAGCGTCCTTCTGTATAGGGAATTATAGCTTAGTGATAGTAGGTTGTCTTTTTTAAATTACCCTGCCCGTGTCATCACATCTGCAGGCTACAGGTGATGTCCCATCGGTAGCTACATCTCCATAACTGACTCCTCTGCAAGGTTTGGATTCTGTTCTGTTTCTTTGAGAAAGAAACGTTTCATTACTCTCTATGTCTCGCCAAGTTAAAAAGTAATTTTTTAAAATATAACCGAATACTGCTTGGACTTTACCTGTCTTTGCGAAACTGTGGGAATTCAGAGGCACTTAACTGGCAAATTTGGTTCAAAGAGCAGGAGACAGTGATATGTACTATTTCACTTTATAGGCTGAGTCCCACAGGAACACACAATAATAGTAATAAATGATAATGTCAGTGTTAACGTTTATTTCAGACAGAGAAACAAAACAGTGCATATCAGAGGCAAATTCTAAGGGAAAACAATACCTTAGTACCAACAGTAATGAGAAAGTAAATATATATTATTATTATAACTCAGCAAAAGTTCTGTCATCAGTTATAACTACTGAGTCGTTCACTCATTTGAGTTATCCTAGCGTTGTTTTTCATAAAATCTCTTCTTTATTTACAAGTACCCTTCTGAACAGAAGCCATGGCTTCTGGCCTGAATTACCCTTTGGAATCACGGTGATTTTAAATGGGATGGGTCCAGACTTTAAACATCTCGTCGTTAAGTCTAGTTCCCTAACTTGGGTTTCTGACGTTAAAGGCAGATAGTTGTACTGAGGGGGAACCAAAACAAACCCCAAACAACCCATGGTATTTAACAGTCGTTAGAGGCGACACACTTCACTTTAAGACACAATCATTTTTGCGCCTGCTATAGACATAAACACTGTGGGAGCTCAGTGTTACGCTTTGGTGTCTCAGCTGTTGAAGTTTGTTCTCCTGCTTTGCAAAACGTTAGCAAATCCATCAAACGCTCTTTTCTTCTTAACGAAAAACTGGCCCTGTCCTAAATTGGTCTGACTTTTTTGACTGAGTTTTTCACTTGAATTCTGGAGGTTGACGGCCGCTGTAGAACCGTTCTCTGGCCCTGTCCAAGTAGTGTCATCCTCCGTCTTGCTGGAATCGGTGCTTTCGGAGATGGTGTTTCCTGTAGTCTGTTGTGGGACTGAAGGTGAACTGTATCGTGTGCTTTCATCGAAGAAGCCCCGTGGGACTGAGAAGGAATATGCATCCCCGTCACCCTGATCCAGTTGGAAGGGATCTTCTGTGTTGACAACCGATTGTGTTTTCCCAGAGGAGTGACGATGCAGCAGATCTGCCCTAAGGTTGCAAGACTGCGTTTCTTCGGGCAGACTACAGTCGCTGGTATCCTGTAATTCTGCGTATCCATCAGAGTTTTCCTCATGAAAACCCGTTTGTGGTTTATCTGCACAAGCCTTAGCTGTGTTCACCTCCTTCCCCTGTGGCAGCAAGTCGTCTTTCTCTGTAATAACCGTAAAATGTTTTTCGGCTGTGTGTTCAGGCAGAGATTGAAGAGATGATTCGTCGCTGGAATGCAGTGGAGATGTTTTTTTAACAATTTCATTCAAACCAGTATCGATGGGAGCGAAAATAAAATCACTGTCCTCAGATGTACTCGTGTTTCTTCTGAACGTGATGTCCCCTTCACCGTGATCTTTTTCGGAGGAGTTCCAGTCTATGTGCTCGTCTGCGCTTCCCCCTGGTGCGTTTTCTTTTTGCTCAGGGGGAGTGGAGCTGAGGGAATGCTGTGGTTCAACGGGAAACAGATACAGCTGCGCTTCAGCCTCTTCAGGAGTGTTCTCTGCGTCCGTGTCATACCTGGGAGGATGTTTTAACGCAAGGAATGTGTTACCGAAGTCTGTACTTTGGTTGTGGAGGGAATCGGGGGTTTGCACTGTCGACTCTGCATTAGTAAAATAATCAAACGTATCGGGAGCTTCTTGACTTGAAGAACTCGCTGTGTCTGAATCTGACGTGCTTACATGGGCACGTTTATCAGCGTGAGGGGACGCTGTTTCGGGCATGATGGTATCTGATCCATAATTAAGAGTGGTTTCAAAGTACGCATTGCTCTTGTCTTCATTTTCCCCAGCGCCCTGCAGTTTGGCAGCAATGTTTGGAGACTCCAGCAGCGCGGAGGACTTCCTGGCTCCGCTGTTCCTGTCATCTTCCTCTGGTGACAACTGACGGGCTGGCAGGTTGTCACTGGCGTCAGGTTCTTCCAGTTCAAAGTCTGCTAACGAACTGCAGTCGCTCATTGTGAATGGAGTCCCTTCATCTGAAGAACTATCGCCAAATATATCTGCTGGAGCATATTTTTCATTGGTACGTTCCGTTTTACAGTCGTACTCTGTAAGAGGAGAGTTTTCTGTTGTTTGGTAGAGATGTAAATTCTCAGTAATTGTATCCCTCTTGCAGCTACTGGGTAAAATAAAATCTCCCACATCGCTGGTTGTATTTATGTTGCTGTTTAGACCAAGTTGTTCATCACCGCTCTGCCTTCCAGGCATAAATTCTGTAGCGCTCATGGGTTCAGTATGTGAAAAAATACCTTTTCTTTCAGGAGGGTCTGGTGTAGCCGCTGTGATTTCAGACTGCAGCGGGCCAGGGTTGTTGCTCACCTCACTGTTCCTAGAGTCTTGTGCAACTGCGTGTGTTCGTGCTGAGGAAAATGGAAAGGATAAATCCAAATCTGAAGAGTCATTGTGATTTGAGTAAGAGTCGGCATTCTGTCTGCTGGCTATGGGAGGGAACCTGCTCTTCTCTGGGTCTTTACTTGCATATTTTGAATCTCTCTGTAATGAAGTGTCATCACTCGTTAATTTTCCTGGCATTACTTCCTTGCTGTTCTTGTAATCTACCCTTCCAGAAAATAGTCTGTTCTCATCAACGTTTGTATTTTCATAATTGCCGATGCTAGTTTTGATGTCTGAGATCACGTTGATCTCATTATTGCTTTGTTTCTGGTACCCTTCTTCACTATTCGGTGCAGGGATGCTGCTACCGGTGACATTTGCGTGCAAAGTAGGGGCTTCTGTAGGAAAAACGCTTGTTTTTCTTGAAGAATTCTCATCGCAGATGAACAAACCGTGCTGCGTATTTGTCGGTTTGCTTGCAGAGCTCTCTCTGCTCAAGGTTTCATCTGAAAAAGCTTGATTAGAGTAAGTGTGTTCCGAACTTGAATTTTTATTCCTGCACACGAGTCTCCACAGGCTCCCAAGGTAGGGTCTAGCAAAAGCACCCAGGCAAAAAGCACAGACGAAGGTGATGAGCACCGAGAGGCAGACAGCCAGGGCCAGCTCCTGCTCTGTTCTCCCCTGGCGAAAAACGGCATTAGTGGCCCGGCCTCTTCTAACCAAAAATGTTGTCGAAACCCTTTCTTTCACCTGTACACTGTAGATGAGGTATTTCTTCTTGGTTGTATTAAAAGTACACAAATATACCCCTTCAGCGGTTTTCTCAGCATTGTGTATCACTAAATTATTCATTTTATCCAGTGTCATATAAGGAACACTGTTATCTTCTGAAATTCTGCCTTTAGGTGTCCACCAAGAGACTCCATTACCTGAAATAAAAGAAAACGCAAACTAAATCTTTCCTAAAACTGTAAGATACTTGGTTTGCAGGGTCAAGTTGCTTCTTTAAGAACATACTCTGACCTATCTTTGATAATTTTAACCATTTATTGTAAATTCCATTTTCTTTTTATCCATCCATAGTCATTTTACATGGTACCGAGTATCTGTGACACCATCATCTATTCCCGCCCCCCCCCCCCCATTTAAAGCGCAGTACTACAGCTTTTTAGTAGCAGACGTTACAAGAAGAACGGTGTGGGTGAGGGAGGAGGTCACTGAAATGATCGAAGTATGTTCTGGGTTGTACTAGAAACTCCTGCTGCTCTCCCTCCTGGAAGATCCATATTTATGGCCAGCCGTTCTCCAGCGGGACCACGGTCACTGTGAGCAGCTGAGATAAAACCGCATTAATTTAGTGTCAGTATTTCAGCCACACTGATTCTCCTGTAGTCACTGCTTTGGCTGCAGCAGAAAGGTGTGAAAACCAAGGATATTTGTATCTACCGAGCAATTTTCTGAAGTTCAGCTAGTGCGGGCTGCGGCTGGTTGTTGGCTCTTGGAATAGGTCTCAAGGTTGTACGAAACGCCTTTGCCTTTGGATCCACTTGTGTTCCCAGTGGAGCCTTGCTGCAACCCGCTGCGTTGATTTTAATCCCACAGTCAGAGTTTCTGTGACTGCCCTCGTCAACAGACAAAGCAGGTGGCATTTCTGATGGACCTTCCGTATTTTCATTTGGGGATACAGTGTTCCAAGGGGAAAACCTTACCGCCTTCAAAGCGCTGTTAGTCCACCAGAGTTAAACTGTTCTGCCTTACGGCACAAGACAAATACACCTTGTGCTCTAAGGGACAAATACCCCACCTGCTCCGAGTGACAAATACCCCACCTGCTCCGAGTGACAAATACCCCACCTGCTCTAAGTTTGGGCTGAGTTTTCCTTCTGCGTGGGAAGTCTTAGCTCTGTAGATTTTGTCACTCGTACTTCAGGCGCTCTGTATAATTGTAAAGGCTGAACTGATTCCCTGAGGAAATACAAATCTTTTCCCTTGCAAATAAACTTTCGTTTGGTTTTGCTGTCACTGAGTACTGGAGACACTGTTGTATCCTTCTCGATTTTCTGCATGCCCCACAAGTCCCACCCCACTATCTGGTCCTTTGGTTGCGTTCCAAAATTAACTGATAAATTTGTGACGTACTATTTATGGAAATTTATTTGTTTATAATTGGCATCACGTATCAGTTTAACGTAAGGAACAAGATGAAGACTCTTTTTGGGAAACATGACTTTCCAATATTCTAACCGGTACACTACTTTCTAATGAAACAATTTGCACGTTAAATTGTTGTTCGGTTATTTTCAAACCGTATGTTTAGAAATCCACTTTTAAAACCAGATTTCTTTGATCGTTCTGCACGCGTTTGGGTCTTAGCAGCGTATGGACAGAGTCCCTGCTTTACGTACCCCTCCTGGTGTCCCAGCCACAGTGCAGCACCGACGTCTTCCCCGCCGGGATTACAGCCCTCTTGAGCAAAACCCCGTCGCTGCAGTTTAAGTGGAAGCTTGAAAGATACAGCAGAGGTTTCTGTGAGCTGTTGGCAGATGTATCGTATGAAATACTCCATTTTTTCCCCGTGGAGTCAAAAAGAAAATGAAATGGATGTTTGAAAGCGTTTAGTCTGCACTTAAATACCCAGGCGGTATTTGACAAACCCGCTTCAAGTCGAAAGAAGTTCAAGCTGATCAGTATCTGCGGTAAAGGGGTTGCCAGAGCATTTTCACGGAGATCCACGACCTGTTTGGAAATAATTCAGAGTTAATTTGATAAGCCTTACAATGGAATCCTAATTGCATTGTCGGCAATAACATGTACTTTAGCATACAAGCACTTCTGCAGTTACGGGAACAATACGCCTGGTTAGGATTTCAAGAATGTCGTTCTAAGCTTTTTAATTTAAATGAAAAGATTAAATTGTGGTATGTTTGGAATTGTCCCGTTGGAGAGTACCCCTGTGTGACTGGGAAGCAGCAGGGCTCTCGCCATGGAAGGGATAAAAGAGGACGTGTGTGTCCCTAAGCCAGGTACGGATTGGTTTGCGGCATGGATAAATGGTGAATTTATGGTTACGTTTTGTATATTTACAAGTGTGTGTGTTTCCCTATATACGAAAAGCAAATATATATTATATAAAAATAATTATTTTTACCATTTGCTTTAGTTTTTATAATTATATACTAATATAGTAATCAAAGACCAATATAATCGTGCTGAATAGTGGATAATGAGTATCTTTAATGGTGATTACCACAGAAGATTGGAACAGCCGTATTACTGCTTTACAACCTGTAATTTGTTGAGATCCCTGAAGGCGTCTGGATGAATTTCAGTTATCTTGTTGTTTTGCAAGCGGATGTCCTTCAGCTGTGAACAGTTCTGAAAATCGCTCGGATCAATCTGTCCTATGCCATTGGACGACAAACGGACGGTTTGCAGAGATTGCAGCAGGCCCAGTCCTAGGGAGAGCAAAACCATTTTACATTTCACGTTCTTGTTTTCCCAATTGCATCGAGCGGCTTTTTTAAATTCTTTGTGACAAAATTCCTTCCATTCCTGGCTATGGCAACGAGCAGGTGCAGGCCTTGAGTTACTGTGCCGTTCCTGTTCAGGGGTTGTCCCGTTCTAAAAGTTGCGTGGTGTCAACAGCAGGCGCGCCAGTACGTTCACAGTCAACGCACGTCTTAAAAATTCACATCTCCATAAAAGCGGTAACATTCTTTTGTGCTATCAAAATTATTCTGACTGTGATCTCTGAGCACGGTTCTCTGGAGAACTGGAGGTAGGAAAGGGTGGAATATACTCGGTTTAAAAGGAGGCTGAGGGGAGACCTTCTCGCTCTCTACAGCTACCTGAAAGGAGGGTGTAGCCAGGTGGGGGTCGGTCTCTTCTCCCAAGGAACAGGCGATGGGACAAGAGGAAACGGCCTCAAGTTGCGCCAGGGGAGATTTAGGATGGATATTGGGAAAAACTTCTTCACCGAAAGGGTTATCAAGCATTGGAACAGGCTGCCCAGGGAAGTGCCCAAGGAAATACCTTGGAGGTGTTTAAAAGACACGTAGACGTGGTGCTGAGGGACACGGTTTAGTGGTGGTTTTGTCAGTGGTAGGTTGATGGTTGGACTCGATGATCTTAGAGGTCTCTTCCAACCTAGGCAATTCTATGATTTTATAACATCTAAATATGTTAACTGTAAATAAAAGATGGAGATACAAACAGTGATACAGTTATCTCCTGCTCATTGCCACCTACAACTTCACGGGAGTTTTTCATGCGTGGAACTATTAGAACCCTATCTGTGGGACGCAAACCTGACTGAAACCAAGGCTGTGTTGTTGCTTGTGCCCGTCCGCCTGTGATTCATCAAGCATGACAGCGTATTCTTCAGCACACCCTAGTTACGACAGCCGCTGTCTTGCCATGAGTAGCCCTTTTGACTGCTGGCGATGCCTCAGCTTTCTCAGCTGCTGCGCAGGCAGCCCCCAGCGCTCCAGTGGGAAGGCTGGCACTCGGACACAGCATCGCCACCGTTTGTAACAACTCGGTGTCTCTCTAAAGTGATTTTTTGATCACACAGCATTATTGAGAAAATGCTGGTTCTCCAAGATTTTGCTCTTGGTGTCATCTGGTTTACTGGAAATCCCTTATTCCAGTTTGTGGAGTAATTGATCTTTGGGCTTATTGCGAAAAGCAGCAGGAACGATTCGTTCCTGCTGTGAAACTGGAGGTGGCTGGTGGGAAGTGCGTTCAGAAATTCTACCAGTTCATGAATGCGTCCTTGCACCTCCATGAAGAGTTGTAGTTTGGATGCTTCCCTGAAGCTAAATTTGTGCCATAAATACACACGGGTGCGGGAGCAGCCCGACTCCGGGGGTGGCGGCTGCGAGGAGGGTTTCTCTATGGGTATGGCCAAACCCCTCCGCTTGAGAAATTCAGTTTGTGTTTTCTTAAAAACTGCAGTGTTAGTGAGGGGTTTGGGAGGGGGAAAATAAAGTTCTGAATGTGCGTCTAAATGAATATGGGATTTAGGTATAACTTGAAGTGCGGTGGCGTGACGGACAGCAATTACAATTTAACATCTAAAAATTGAGTCTCTTGGAGGAAAGGGTTGACCTGTCTGACCCACTGAGGCATCCTGTGATGTGTAATTATATTTATCTATCTATCAAAACAAATCAAATATGCATCGATGTATTTTATAATGTAAGCTTTTCTATACTGTCCTTACGGGCACTGTACAGATGGTGCAAAATAATTAAGCAAAACCGTTTCCTGCATGCCAGAGAATTATTTAGTGTCAAAAAAGGAGAAAAATAGAACTTTGAGGACCCTGCCTAGGTGCAAATTTATTCCCTTTGTCTGACTTTGTGAGATAAGCGGGTTTTTGGTTTGCCCCCCCGCCCAGTATTTTCAAAATCTAGAGCTAATGAATCTGATGACGTTACCAGAGATCAATTAAATTTAGCAAACAACGTACAGGATAGTGTTGCTCATACGGCAGCTTCTGCCTTATTTAACCACTGTTTGGACAACGTGAACCATGAGTTTATGAGGACAGAGGCTGTCGTAAAGGCTGCGATGCCTCGCGTAGTGCGGTGACCAGCACACACTTCCTAAAGGTCCATGGAAACCTGTCCCTCTCCCGTCACTAGAAGGCGTGGCTTTGGTTGGGCGACAGATGGCACAGAGCAAAATTGTTTTGACTGAACAAAATGTATTTTCCTGTCTTCGTGAAATACTGAAACTGGAGCAAGTCTTATTTGAAAGAAGATTGACTTTCTTCTGAGGAGTAGTGTGAAATTCATTATCTGTAATTTATAATGACTGGGTTGTGGAGGCTGGCGTTTTTCCAAAGCTCCTTACTTCCCTTTCTGTACAACAAGAAAAAACACAGCTTGGGCTCCCAGAGGATAAATTTGGTTATATTTGACTGACATTAAGGCATTACGTTTACAAAGACTGTATAAAAAAACCCCAACCTAATCCGAAACAACCCATTGGCTGCAGTCTCTGTGTTTGCACGCAGCCGGAACTCTCCCTCACCTTAAGTGTAACTGAAGGAGCCGACAGTCGCATTCTGAATCCAGCAGCGTGGACTGAACCAGATCCGAAAACAACTCACCCCTTGGGAGTGAGGTCCGTAAAGATTTGGAAATGCTTACCTCTTGGAACTCTGTTAAGATTATTCCTTTCAACTGACAAGACTTTCAAAGCAGGCAGGAGACGATGGACTTCGCCGTACGTCCGAGACCCGAGTGCAGGGGTGGGTACGTCCAGCGCGAGGGTGTGGATGGCATTCCCATCGAGGTTTAGAGTTTCTAAAAGGGGTAAATTTCTACAAGTTGTTAAGGAGAGTTCAGAAATCAGGTTGTTACTGAGATTCAGGTGTTTTAGCATCCATTCTTCGCTTCTTCCATCAGTGCACATAAAAGTTTTAATATTATTGTAACTAAAATCAGCCGTTATTGCTCTTTGGGATATATCTTCTGGAATAGTAGATATTCCGGTAAAAGAACAATTCACTGAGAACTCCACATCCCACCGGCAGCCTGAACGGTGATGTGTATCAAGAAGAATCCGCTGTGACTTGGTTCCCGCCGATCCAGGAAGATGAAAGTAAAGGGCCACAGCAATGACACTCAAGTGAAAGTTATCCATAGTATCTAGATGTAAAATGTAGAATTATGGTTAAGTTCAGCACAACAAGAGTTAAACAGAAAGCGGAAACACTTTGACATAAAAGAAAAAAAACCTAAACAAATACCCACAGCCATACCAACATTCTGCCTTAAACATTCAGTTTTGGAGTCTTAGGTATGTTTCAACATACCTAAACTGGTAACCTTCCCCCTCCCTCCACCTCTCCCAAAAAACCATCCGAACCTTTCCTTTCTTTTCCAGCCCTTCGGTCGCGAAACAGCTTCTCAGGAACTCGGGAACTAACAACAGTGGAGACTTTTGAACTCTACTGCAGGTATCAGACACAATTACTGAGCAAAGTCCACCAGATACAATCCATGACGATGGAATGATTTTCATACTTACAGTTAATAAAATACTACTTCCCCTGTCAATAACGCAGCCACGTATTTTTAATGAAAAACTATATTCTTACAAATAACACTCCCGAACCACAGGTGCATCTTAGAATTTATTGTTTCATTTCAAAACAAACATTAGGAATTCAGTTGTCTTTCGCCTATTGAAACAACCGCCGCCTTTACGTAGGCCGAGAACTCTTCACGTGTAAGTTGTTTCAGCGTCCCCAGTAAGGTATTTTGCACAGAGGCATGTAGAACGTACTTTAATCACACAAAATCTTAAGTGCATCTATGGGACTGAAATAAATAAAGTGCCACACCATGTTTTAAATACATACAGAAAAATATAGCTTAGGCAGTTAGAAGATAAAAAACAAATAAATGCACAAGACAGGGCCTGTGTGGTGCCAACGTTTCTCAAACTGTGTAGCGAAGGCAACAAAATGTATTAACAAACCATAAACAGCGGCTTACAAATTGATAATTTCATTTGGTATTTGTACGATCGGTTTTGCTATCTTTCGATAAAAAATCCACCTTAAAAACCAGTTCTCCAGACCATGATTTAAGAGTACCTTTGTGACAAATCTTTCAGCTATGCTGCATACGGTATTTTAAAAAGAACTCTTGACAATTACCAGAATCCAAGACGGGCATATAGGCATGTCAGCAGTAACCAAGGAAGAGCTTTAATGCACTCTTCATGTGTAATCTACTTGGCCGAGGCAGTATCTGGCATTTTCAAGATCTATTTCAGCTTCAGTGCTGTTGCTGCTTATATTTTTGTACCTGTGTATTTATATATATATAAAAATAAAGTGACAAACTTCCATTAGCATGAGTGAAAATTCTAAAAATGTTATAGTGTATTTCCTCTTAATTGTAACAAATAATAATTAGGGCACTACTTAGCAGCAAAGATGTGTGCATGTTTTCAGCAAAATGTGTTAAAGCAGTTAATAGATACTAACTCTAGTGAAACTATGAAGTCCATGAAGGAAGTATGCAAAACGTTAGTACTGTCCCATAATTAATGTGAGCAATTTGATGGCTTTCCTACATTTTATTCTTGTTTTGTTAGAACAGCTCCATCCCCCAAACCCCAACAACTCCTGAGCATCAAACCCCACCTCTGCCCGAGAGCAGTGAGGGAGCCGTGAGCCCTCTGACCTCCCGCATGGCGCGATGCCCGACCTAAGGATCACCCTCGAGAAATCACTTCCACCCACACATCCTGCGTGACACCCTTGCTGACTTCTAGCAAATACAGGAATTGGGACCTCTAGTTCTTGTTGCAGCAGAAGCCAATTATGTATTTTGTGGAATTCTGTGTACTTTGCGAGCTATCACACAAGGGTAGATAGTTTATCTTCCCGCGACAAATGACCGATCCTGAAGTTAATGTGTAACATTTGCACAACTTTTAGGAAGAGAAGCATGTGCTTATCTAGAAAAAATTGTCAAAAAGCTACTTGCAAAGTCACCTTTGTGGCTTCCATTATTAAAGTTACTTGATGCTACTGCAAAACAGAACTATATTCAACTGAAGAAAACACATGGGGAGGGAGGAGTGGGAAACTCAGAGCGAGCTGGTCTGGTTTTTGTACAGAACACCTTATCTCTGCAAAAGCAGTTACCAGGCTGTGAGGGTTTCTATAAGGCAGTTCACCACAGACACAGTTTCACTGTTGTTGACAAATCCAGACACGTGTATTTACTCTGCTGTCACAGGATTTGAGACCATCACATTTAGGACTAAAGACCTGCAGTTTAACTTCGGAATTTAATTCTGAGTTTCTCAGTAATGCATCAGTACTGACATTTATGGGGAAAAAAGAGATCCTATCTATCTATCTATCTCAGACAGTACTGCAACAGTCATGCTTTAGATGATTATTACCAGTTGAACTTCACATTAAAGCACCCAGGAAAATACTTTTTTTGGGTAGTGCGCAATTTATAAGTACATCTTTTAAAATGTACTTCTAATATAAGGACATTTTATAAATACTTCATATAAATGAAGCAACTGTAGAATGCCTAAACTGCACAGATAGATAGAATGGGAGCCCAAGCAACACTTCAATAATCACAAGACTATTTCAAAATTGAAGTTACATTTCCACACTGGATATTACTTTGCAAATACTGTTTGTGCTAGCATAACTTTTTCTTTCTTACACAAGAATGTATGGCAGAAATAATGCAATATTTTAAAGTGAATCTGCCATTTCCCCTCTCTTAATACACATATGGTAAACCACACAATTTTGAGGGAAATCATTATATCGACCTTGTATCAACCTTTGGCAAGAAATTAAAAGACGACAAAAGTCTGCCGCTTCAGTCATCCTAGGCAAATCCACTTCCAACAGCAAATCGACATTCCTGTTGAAGTACTTCAGATGGTAGTTGTGTTCTCAGCAGCCGTCACGGTCTTGGGATGCAGGAGAAAAACCAAAAACCTCCTCTAAAGGCAAGTGAAGGCAGCCAAGATTGTTGCTAAGATCATGTTCTTTAAATATATTCTACTGATCCCGATTGGGGAAGGTACTTCAGTAGGTGTGTAGACTGACGGTGTGCTAAATCAGTGCCACTATTGTGGCAGGATGATGACATAATACTGTTCAACGTTAACAGCCTTTGCTTAAAAATATTATGTAATAAATGTTAGTATAAACTGCTGTAAAAACAGAAATCCTTGAAAGCATGCAATTACTTCATACAAATATATGTAAACACAAAAGAGAACTCTCCTGGTAGTGGCTGGTGTTTTAGTGCGTGGCTCCGCACGGATTGACAGAAGTCTGACAACCCATGTTATAACCTGTCACCTGAACCTTGAACAGCGTCCCATCCGCGCACATACAGAGCTTGAAACGCAGCCAGTCGCCGTTATTGAACTGTTCCCCGTAAGAAGAACTTGGCAGTCGCGATGGGCTGACCATCACAGTTCCATTCAGGATAATGCTGTTTTCCTATTAAGAGGGAGAAAAAAAAAAGGTACAACTCCTAATTTAAACAAGGCAGGTTGTTTGAAAAGGACAAGCTGGTTTAGTGAATCAATGACATTTTTAGGATGGCTGCAGAAATCAACAGAATAAAAAAAGTACATACGACAATGTTTCATTTTTTAATTAAATATATGAGTGACGCCAGTGAATTTCTCAATTATAGCCAGCAGTGTACTTTGCTATTCCAGTGGTAGATCGATATTGAGACAGCCAGCAGTAGCGGGGCTTTCCACTTGACAGACCTATTAGCAAATGCAGTAAATCTAAAAATGCGTACGTGAAATGGGAGTCAGTGTTTGAAATACATGAAATGCATTCACACGTTAAATAAAATGTGCACGTATCTCTATTTTTTATCTTCCTTTAACCTTTTCCATCATTCTATATGCTCTGCAATCTTAACAACGTCCAAACATCTGAAGTGAATGCTGGCGAGCCTCGCCGCGGCAGCGCAGAAGGTAGCACTCCTAACTGAACGCTCTGCTCCTCTGTCAAAGATTGCTGTCCACAGGAAAACCTCCAGAAGGGAGGATGAATTCCCTTTGTATTCACTTCAGTGCAGAGGCAAATAGCTTAGCTTTAATTGCACTGTGGGGTTTTAGTGTCTTAATAGTAGTAAATCATTGTTACCTGAAAACTACTGAACTGCTAATTAACAGCAAAGTAATAATCCACCTTTTAAAAACCTTACTAAATGCACTGACTGCAACTAAACTTTTATGCGTGACTACTTTATATAGAATTTGAATCCATATAAAGCTACATCAGTTTATTATCAGCCTGAATTTGAAACTAAGCTGTTAAAAAAATGCTGATTTGAAATACTTACTGCTTTAAGTTCCATGTTACCCCCCATTCGAAACTCAATGGTCTTCCCTGTGATGAAAACACCTTCGTTTCCACGGACAATAGCACGGCCATCGACTTTTATGTTTAGATCACTGGTTGCATTGCTGGTAATCTAACAACAGAAACAAAAGAAAGTGTACTTACAGACCAATGAAAATGTGCTGCTTGGGTTTGTCTGAGTAACTTTAATTACCTTAAAAACATTGCTACACAATTTAATAAAAACCTTCAATGTACTTTTTGCCCTTCTCCCATTACACCTATGAAGCTTCTGCCCATTTCCACATCCACATTTGAAAACACGGATTACTTCATTTTGGAAGGTTATATTAAGCAGTTTATGTTTGCATACTGTTTCTTTGTGATAAAATAACAATTCATATGATGATTTTATGGGATACACAGTTAACACTGGTAGTGAATATAGGCTTCCTGTTAGGAGTGACTATGTAAACTTACTCCTCTATTTTCATTTAATCTGTTCCTCCTATGTATTTAAAGTTACAGTTTTGGGTTTTTTTTCTGGAGCATACTATTAATTTGTTAGCCCACAGAGGAAACACAAATAAGAGCAAACTAAGCTATCGTTTTTGTTCGTTGTTAACAGCATTGCTCAATGCTTCCTAAGGCACACTCAACCCTCTATAAAACCACTGATACTACTCTACTCGTGTTGTACAAAACAACTGGGGGCTGTACTCTATCTATAAAGCCTTTATTACAAGTGATCATATGCAAGAAAGAAATTTCAGTCTGGCATTAAGATCAGCATTTTACATGTACACACACTGATACTCAGGTTTTTTTAGTTTTCTGATAAAGCATATTTAATGTAGAAACCAACTAAGAACTTGTTTAACCTAGAATCCATGAACTAACGTAACTCCTGTAATGCTGTGATTGTTTTCTATGCTTTTACTCAGACTTCTGAAATTCTGATTGTATTAACATTTATCTCCAGTAGAAGGAAAATTATAAATGAAAGTCTAGTAATTATTTTTCTAAGTTCTTTCTAGAAACAGAGAAGCTTTTCACAGAAATTTTATTTCTGAAACAGTTATCTAGGCACAAACAAACAGACAAATGCTTTTACAAAAAGCAAGAGGTAGCTAAAAGAGACATACCCTCTCTGTAGAGGCCTTTTGTACATTCAAGATTTTAACTCCATTCGGCAGATGAAACTCATGAGTTTCGTAGTCTGTGCTGAACAAGGTATTTTGTGTCCGTGGGTCAACAAATTCCATGCCAATATCGCTGGTAATAGAAGTTTTGTCTTTTTCCACACTAAGCTTGGTTGTTCCTTGCTGAAATACAATCTTCAGAAAACAAAGTCATTAAGTTAATGATGTTTCAAATATAACGCTTGTTAATAATGTGAGTGTACTTCCATAGCGCTGCTCACAAACTTTCAATTCATGATATAACTTACAGGCTGATTATTTCCAGTGATCACCAAATCTTCATTACGTCTGCCTCCTACAGTGCTTTTATATAAGGGATGTATAACGCCCATGTCAGAAACCTGCTTGAACCGCAACAAGCCACTCTCGTGGAACTCCATACTGTCACAGCCATTGGGACCAATTCGAATCACTGCCCAGATAACTAGTGTAATCTGAAAGGGAAACACACGTTTTCGAAGACTACTTTGATAATTTGGACCTTCCCACAATAAGCATTGTGTTATTTGAAATAATTATTAATGCTAGTGTTTAAGTGAGCTTTAGCTGTCAATTTACTTCAGTCTGTTTAATTCCTACTAGAAACATCAGAACACACTTAATTACGAAAAGCATTTTACATGATCTTTAGACTCATCTGAAATGGTAACTAAACCAATTTGCATATATATTTTTATATATATATACATATATATGAAATTAAACCATGTCCATAATTAAATCTTTTTCCTGTTTAAGGGTAAGCCCTGTGGTTTGATACCCTGTGGTATCATTAGCTAAACAAACTTCCTGGACAAAGTAGCTCAGCTCAGGATATAACTTGTGAACTACAAGAAAGCACCTTTACAGGTGGATGTCCAGTTATGAAAAATAATTTGTTACTTCTCATTGATCAAGCAATAAAAAGGTGGCAGTTAGTTACAACAGTGAAGGTTTAACGTGCAGTGGCTGATTAGCTCTGAATGCTCAGGTACAGCTCTGTTACTATATGTAAAATGTTCCTGGCGTAACAGTTTATCCTACATGTATGTGTACTATGCTAGTAACACTTCGTACGTTTGCTGTTACTGCGTTTTGTGAATGGAAAGACACTTTCAAGGTTTCTAATTCTGTGTTGCATAAATGGTAGGTTCCTTGCTGGGACCACGATACGTGAAATAATCATGACTGAACTTACAAGATTCTTCCATCTAATCTTGTTCAGAATACAAAAAAAAAAAAACCAAAAAAAACAAAAAAGAAAGGAGAAAAATAAGAAATCTCCTTCAATACATGTATTTTCCTTCTCAGCCATACTGGAATAATTTTTATTTCCCTAATAAACAGTCAAAATGAAATACATCCTAACGTTGCTTGCAGCCTAAGTATTATACTCACAATAAGATTGATGACAGCCAAAATAAAAAGAAGAACAATCACACAAATGGCCAAGTTGCCTTTCCTGCCACGTAAGCCTGTCTTGTGGAGACGGTCTTCATCAATTGGGATGTATCCCGCTTTAAAGTTACTGTTGTGCTCCTTATTAACATTCCTGCGTTCCACAGCCTTCTCTCGCATAGACTTCTTCACCGGGCCATTAGAACTCTGCTGTAATACAAAGCATGGATTAGCTGTTATAAGGCACGTAAATCCACCGAAACAATACACATGTATGGATGCAAAAAAAAAAATATAATTTGACTAGTGGGATATATTATATTCAATATTAAATTTCAGTCTGCCACTCTGTACTCAGAATACACATTTACAACCACTAGGCTGCAATCTCTGCTAATGCTACGAC
This sequence comes from Alca torda, assembly GCA_008658365.1. Taxonomy (NCBI): domain Eukaryota; kingdom Metazoa; phylum Chordata; class Aves; order Charadriiformes; family Alcidae; genus Alca; species Alca torda. Next base: position 69,775,184 of record CM018079.1, read on the forward strand.
TAAAATTAAAATCCAGATATTTTTAAACAATATATGTTTTCATATGTAATTTTTATCATGTTTTTTTAATGACATAGTTGCAGTAAGAAAAATCAGCTGTAAATAACTTCATCAAGTTTTTAGCTCTTGGGGACAATACAGAATATAATCCTGCAGGTCATTTACCAATACACAGGATTTTAGTTCCCTCCATGCTGATGCGGGATAGATTCTCAATTAATCTATCCAAAAGAAGTGTGGTAGACAGATAGATACACTTTTAAAGTAACTGATAGCGCAGGGTTTGGATTCAACTTCTATTGCTTGCATGCTGCATTAGGAAAAATAATGTAAGGCTTCAAACCTGGCATGGGGAACGTGGTCAGCCTAGCTTTAATCATTTGGAGTCACTAGATTGCAAGGGATATCCCTTCAATGTGACAAATTAACGTGTAGAGGAAAGTCTTGTAGATATTCCTGGGGAAAGTAAACCTTTGATATATTTCTGTAACTTTGTCCAAAATTTTGTTCCACCTCCTTTGAATGGAAGAGGTTGCTATTTAAGGGTTCAGTTCTTCACAGAAGGAGCTTAATCTTTTCGATGGGATTAAGTTTGTTCATCTGAAAGCTGCACCTTAAGCTTACTGCACTTGCACGTGTCTATACTGATGTAATGGGCAAAAATCTCTTTGTTTTCTTCCGTTGCCAAAGAACAAGGAAACAGTGTTGCTTGACCTGAACAGGTTTATGGAGGACTTCCTCGGAACTAAACTCAGAATTGGCTAGGCAGGGAAACTGAGAGAAGAGATCTGTGCTCTGGGGAAAAGGAAATCTTGTTCAATAGGACGGTAAGTATCTTCTCCTGAGGACAGTGCTCTTGCAAGGATGTGATGGCGAGACAGAACTCCAACGTAGTTTTTTCACCTTGGACAACAGAAGACATCACCAGGACTGGGAGAATACAGTTGAAATGGTGATTGCTGGAGCAAGTGCTGGCACATCCATGCAGAACTATGCCGCGCTTCCCATGGTACCAGAGACAGGGCTGGTACAGGACCCCTCAGGAATCCGGGGCTTCCCACCCACTGCTGCCGCCGCCGCACACGCACCTACACAGGCTGACTCTGATTAAAAGTCCTGTGGCGACGCAGGAGCTCCCGAAAGACGAACCCTTGCACAGCTCGGTTCTTTTCCCTCCGCCTCGCGCGGCACTGACACAGTCCCCGTCCCACCCCTCCGACCGGGCGACAGTGACACCCCTTCCGACAAATTTAGCTTTCGCTCCTTTGTGAGACCTGGGATGGGGAGCCTGAATCTGAGCTTTGGCCTTATTTATACACCGCCGCCGGGCTCCCATTCTCGTGCCAGCGCAACCAGACGACTGAGCACCGTCCCATAAATACCAACCGCTGCTTTCCCGCCTCACTAATTAGCGGCAAGGGCCTATTTAGCCAAGGCCGTTACATTCCTGTGCAGAAACGCCAGAACACTTTATTTCGAGAACAGAAAGTAATTATTTTTGTCAGAGGTCCTGCGGTTGCAAGGCCCCGACAGCGGGCTCGGGCTGCCTCTCCCCCGCTGAGGCGGCTGCCCCCGCCGGGCCAAGGCCGTCCTTCCCGGACAGCGCCGGGCACGACTCGCAATCGCCGCTTCTCCCCTCCGCGGTGCGTGCTGGCGGTGGGGAGCCATGGAGGTCCAGGGCGGCCCTCCCGGAGCGCTCCCCCACCACAACCAGCCTCGGCAACCGCCGCGAAAAATGGCTCTCCGTCCACAAGCAGCACCCCCCCGAGTCGGACCGGCTACTCAGGCCTCACTCCCCCCCTCACCCCGGCGGGGACGGCCCCGCCGCCTCCCCGTGCCCGCGTCCCGGCGGGGACAGACCTGCTCGGAGGCGGCCGCCGCCATCTTCTCCCTCCGCCGCCGCCGTGGAGGGGTGTGACGGCGCCCCCTGGCGGGGCGGTGAGGGCAGCGGTGAGGGGCGAGCCCGGCGCGGCTCCGTGAGGCCCGCCGGTTCGGAGACGCGTTACCAGGCGGACGTAGGGCTATCGCCCCGTTGCCACAACTGAGGCGCGCCGTCCCCACGTCGCCGTGGCACCCGCCGCCGCGCCGGGCCCGGCCCACGTTACCATCGCGATTATAAAGGCGGCGGGAACGCGGCGCCGCCCAAAGAGCAGCGGGCTCCGGGCCGGCGGTACCAGCTCCGCCCCACGCCGCCGGCCCGCGGAGGGCTCCCGGGGGAAAACGGGAACACAGCCCATCCCATCCCCGGGAACGAGAGGACAGGCGGCCATGGCCGATGGCTTGAGGCGGCTGGTGAGCGCGGAGAGCGGCCGGGTGCTGCAGGAGAAGCTGGAGAGCTGGTACCGGGACTACGAGGTAGGCCCTCGGTAGGGGGGACCCGCCTCTGCCGGGGGGACTGTGAGGGAGAGCGGCCCGCCCCGTCCCGCCGGCCCTCGGGGAGCGGGAGGTCCCGGTGCCCGGGCTGGGCCGAGCGGCTGTTTCCACGGTGACGGCGGGACGCGGAGCGGCGGCGGCCGCCAGCGCCTCCCGGGGGCCATTAGCCCCGGGGCAACCGAGCCCTGCAGGTAGCAGCCGCCTGTTTTGGGCTCAGAGGGCCGGTGTGGGACGCTGACCCACGGATCCACCCGGTTATCACCTTTTAACAGCCAGTGCCTGCAGCGCGCACAGCTGCAGCTGGTTTTGGTTTTGCCAGTGTCAAGGCTCGCTGGGAGCAAGGCCTGGGGGTTAGAAGTGCTGTTTGACCTGTGCTATGGTTTGAGAAACCCACAACAATTTATTGTCGTTTATTATTCTATCACCCGGTGCCCCCTCCCCACCCAGGAAGGGGAATTCGGGAAAATAAAGAAACACGAGGCTTCAAATATAAATAGATTTAATAGGATAAGACTAAATAATTAGCAATGATACTAAAGAACCACTATTGATCCCGATACCAATATAAAATATACCAGCATTATACTCAGCCCATTCCATCAGCAGGAAGCTGTGCACTCCCAGCAGGGGACAGCAAATGTGGGACACTGGGAGTGCTGTGGTTTCGGGAGGAGGGCTCAGGGGTCCGGCACCGTGGCAGGGAGTTCTCTGCACCGCTGCCATCAAGGGAGAGAGAGAGAACTATGCAGCAAACTTTCTAATTGATATTGAATGTGATGATCATAGTATGAAATAATCCTGTTGGCCAGCCTGGGTCAAGTGTCCGGGTCTTGCTCCTCCTCATCCCCGCCCCTGGCAAGGCTTGAAAACACTGAGACCTTGAAACCTGCATACCATGTCTAGCTATAAAGTAAATATTTGCACAAATTCAGACAGTAGAGTCTTCTAAGAGCGCAGTCTTCCCCAGCATTAGAAAAGAAATTAGTCCCGTGTCACTCAAACCAGGACATGCTGTAATGACTGAGTCTGGATCAGGAAAGAGTTTTGTGGTAAAAGACCAGCAGGTGGAAGGACCGTGGGTGAGGGTGGGCTCAGGAGTCGCCTGGGAACAGTCTGGAGAACACAAAAGTATGTTGAAAGTGAGAACGGGGTTATCCAGCTTCCCAGCTCTTCTGGGTGGGAAACCTGTTAGAGCTAAGAGGCTGCTGCAAGACGGCGCGACTGCAGAAGGGCTTCAGAAGGAGGGAAGCAGGCGTGAGGAAGGGGTTTCGAGTATGGATGAGGAGAAGGCTGCAATTGGATGCAATGGGATGCATGGAGGAGTAAGAGGTAACAGGAGACTGAGGAGGCAAAATAGCAGAAGCAGTAGAGAAGGTGTAACATTAGGGAAAGATGAGATGAAGGGACCTGAGATTTGACAGTTGTGGATTTTCTCTAGTGGAAAATCTTGACGGAGTTCTCACTCCTGTGTCCCCAGGTTTCATTAGGTTCAGGACACTAATAGTTGGTTTGGTCATGAGCATGTAGCCATCTATCTTGTGCTATGGTTGGTGAGAAGAGGTGCTGAGCAGAGATGCAGCCTTTTCAAGGGAAATCAGTTTTTTTTTACTTCGTGGTATGTAGGAGTTACAGCATATTAATAGCCAGTGTAACTCTCTGCAGGATTCATGGCAAAGGACAGTTGTAAGGAGGAGTTTGAGTGTAGCTGGTAAAGCTACCACACAGTGCAGAACAGCAGAGGAGGAAGAACAGAGGTATGCATTTTAAAATCTTGCAAATGAATGGTGGAGGTATACCTCAGGATGGCTGAGCGATAGTGGGAGCTGAAATCTCCATCATAAGTGAGGTGATGGTAGTCTCTGAGGTCTTGGGAAGTGAAGAAGAGCAGTTTCAGGCTGCCATTGCAGAAAAGGAGGAGCTGGCAGATGGAAGCACCATGGGTGTTACGTCTGTGTAATGAGCTGGAAAAACGCACTCTGCAGTGGTGGTCTGGTGGAGGTTATCAGGCTGAGACTGTGCTCCTCGAGGCCAGAGGAAAGCATTTTGCAGCAATCAAAATGCAAGCTGACAGGGGCACAGGTGGGACAACAGTTTTAGCTGTTTTGGAAGCTTGTAAAAACCATATGGAGCCATAAAAGCTTGAAGACTAGAGGGTGATCTACGTTGAAGATGATACGCAGGTTATGGGTAAAGATTAAGGAAGCAGGTACAAAGTATCTGTTCTCCTGGCAGATACAGTAGTGTCCTGTACAGATTAATGCCATCAGCTCCTTTTCACAATTGCATTTTCTGAAAGCGCTGTAGTTTTTCTGTTCTGTTGTTTGCTAGGCATAATGCTGGATTTTGCCCATTCTTCAGTAGTATTGTTTCAGTTGGTAACTCTTAAAAACCAGATGAAGTTGGATGGACACCTCATGTGGCTGTTGACAAAGCAAGATAATAGCCTTATATGTATTTTTTTAGCTAATATGATAAATCAGGTTTTGGACTAATACATTTTTTAATCCAACAGTCTCCTATCTTATTATTTTAAAAATTCTGTGTTGAAAGATTTTAACACAGGTCTACATTTATTATGATTCTTCTTTTAGAGATACCTGTGGTTGCATCTTCTTTATGAATGGAGAAAGGAGTAATTTTTCTCAAGTAGTGAATTAACTGGGTGATAGAAGTCCTGATGTCTTGTTCATTTGCCTATTAGCAACGTGAACCTTTAAAGAGGAGCATTAGACTCATAGAATAGCTTGTGTTGGAAGGGGCCTTTAAAGGTCATTTAGTCCAACCTTCCCTTCCCTGCAACGAGCAGGGACATCTTCAACTAGATCAGGTTGCTCAGAGCCCCGTCCAACCTGACCCGGAATGTTTCCGGGGATGCGGCATCTACCACCTCTCTGGGCAACCTGTGCCAGTGTTTCACCACACTCATTGTGAAAAATTTATTCCTTATATCTAGTCTGAATCTACGCTTTCTTAGTTTAAAGCCCTTACCCCTTGTCCTATCACAACAGGCCCTGCTAAAAAGTCTGCCCCCATCTTTCCTGTAGGACCCTTTTAGGTACTGAAAGGCCGCAATAACGTCTCCCTGGAGCCTTCTCTTCTCCAGGCTGAACAACCCCAACTCTCTCAGCCTGTCCTCATAGCAGAGGTGCTCCAGCCCTCTGATCATTTGTGGATGCAGAAATAAAAGGTTGTGAAGATGTAATTATGGGGAAAAAAGAAGTCACGATCATAACAGGAATCATTTTAGGTAAGAAAACCCAGGCAGATGGTTTTTTTTATACATTATATATACATTAATTTACAGATTAATTCCTGTGATCAGAATCTAAACCGATGCTGTGAAATAATAGAATTGAACTCTGGGATTCAAGGGCAGCTTTTCACAATCCTCAATGAAACAGCTCAAGCAGGTAAATCAGTGCCTTGTCTTATTATTAACACATTTCACATGTGTCATTTTTCAAGCTCTGTCTGTTTCTCTACATGCTCTCACAATTTCTTTATGTATGTATTTTCTTAGGCGGGCATTATGCAGGTGTGGAAACAATAAAAACTCGTCTCCTGCCATGGCTACGGACTTGTTTTTCCTGTGCTACTTCAGGAAGGCTCTTTGAAACCAACCTGTCTCTCACTCAGGTATGTAGGAAATTTATTTTAAGGGAATAGAATGGTGTGATTTTATACATGCAGGAGAGCTTTGGTGACTTCCTCTTAATAATAGCCTTAGTTATGTCCTTAGTTGCTCATGGAGACAACTGTGCTATTTCTCTGTGTCATCTTACATTTTCTTTGAAAGGGAAGTCAAAGAGGTCAGTAAAGTTGCTTTTGGCCTTTTAGGGCTTATGCTGTTTCACAACAATGAATGACAATATGGAAGAATTTGCTTTGTAAGAGAAGCTATATGCTTGTACTGCTTTCCTATTTTAGGTGAAGAATTATGCTACACTTACATTTGCAAAGACATCATAGAAGTATTTATGCCATACTGCTATTAGTAGAAACCTAACACTATGTGAAAATGCATGAGTAAGCTGAAGGTGTGTATAAAAGTCCATGCGTTTATCTGTGAGCTCCTTTTATTTTTTTTGTTGAAGAAAAAAATCTTAGTTTAGTGTCTGAGCATTATAATATCTCTAGAAGGGGAGTGGGTGGCTAGAAAAGTGCTCATGTCCACCATGATACCACCGCATGCCTGGCTTGATGTTTAGAGTTAGTATGTATTTGGTATTTACTGAAGGGTTAGTAGTACTGACAGTTTGGCAGGAAAGACAGATCTGCTGTGGTTTTATGCTTTGAAAGAAAACAAGAGCGTTGGTTGATGCAGACGAGGGGAAAAAGTTGAAGATCTTGAGATTTGACAGTGATGTCTCTGTTTTCTGACTTCTCATTTTTACGCCTGTCAAAATCTTTCACAATTAAAATAAGGACAAATGAAAAATGATATCCCTTAGGAGTCAGATTCTAGTGTGTTGCAGGAGTAGGGTTCTGCCAAAAAAACCCCCTCCAAATGTACAATAATGATGTTATTAAGTGAAGGTACACCAGTTATGGATTTGTCATTGCACATGACATCCAAAATTTAAAGAAAAGCCTGCTGCACCGTTACCTATTTCATTCTGGTAGTATCAGGCAAATCTATACGTTGTTAAGGACAGAGCTGCACATGTAGTAGTGTGCTTTCTGGAATGACAGTAGCTCTTCCCCTGTTCTAATAACTTTTTTTTGTGTTATTTTGTCAATATGAATTCCCAAAAACTTTACTTGAGTTGATGACATAGTCAGTCAGAAGATGACTGACTGGAAAAAAAAGCCCAGGTAACACATCTGCAAGAACACTTTGTTCAGATGATCTGTATACAGGTAGTAAATCTGCATATGCAGGCCTTCCATATTCTCTATCATGAGCTGTAAATGAAGTGAATATTTTTTCTAATATAATTGAATCTTTATTTTGTGTGCCTGGAAGGTATTGCTTATGTTGTCTAGAAGGTATGCAGTGGATTTTGTTTTCAATTACTTTAGAAATGTTCTTTACTGAATGTTTAGAAACACATCTGCTAATAATGCTAACTACGTTGCTGAAGGATTCTCTAAGGTGGAATGTTCAAGCAGCATGATTTTGTATTTCGTTGTAGGATTCAATTGAGAGAGAGAGGCAGCTGAGAGACTTGGCCAGCAGTCAGACTCTTCAACTGCAAGAGCTGCAGGAAGAACTGACTTCAACTCGCCTACAGCTCAGCCATGTGCAACAAGAGTAGGGGCATTAACTGGGATTCTTTTTGTTTGGTTGGTTTTTGTTTTTCAACAACAAGCCATGTTTTTCTCTTGACATCTAAATACTGATGGAAATTTGTAAAATGTTTCATTTCTGGCTTAAAATCAGAGCTTCAAAATAATCTATGCTCTGGATTGTCCATGTGCATCCAAAGTGGGGTACAAATGATACAGTCATAGCTGCATTCATAGATTGACTTGATAGGGGTTACTTCTAGCAGAGGATTTGGAAAACATGCCAGTACTCTAGAGAAAAGGGTTTTGTATAGTGCATGACCATCCCAGTGGAACTATAGTCGGTGGACTGTTGCATGCTGAGCAAACCTTGATAAATACCAATCCAGTAGCTATATTGCAACATTTATTGAAGGACCTACAACGTGTCACAATTAGTTATGATATGTAATTGGTATGTGAACATCTAAGATCAAAACCCGCTGTGGTGTAATGGAGGAAGAAAGAAAGACAGATTTTCGATAAAGTTACTAGGACTGAGTGGGTTTTGTCCACTTCCATAAAACATGTTTTATGGAGCACTGTAGTCTCAAAATGATTTGATTGCTTCAGAAACAGATTTGTGCAGTCAGTGCCACTTCCAGGGCTGTTTCGCAGGTAGCTCCAAGTGAGACACTTTCTCATGTATCTTAGCATGAAATCAATGGGTGTTCACAGTCCCTAGGTCAGTACAATAAGTGATATCATTTAATGCTCTTACTAAGTGATTCCAAGAATTGGAGCTACACACTGTATTAGCTAGATTAGAGGAAAGAGGTTCAATAGAATATTTTATCCTGTATCCTAATCTTCAGCTTTCATGGAATTGTAGAATCACAGGATGTTTTTGGTTGGAAGGGACCGTCAAAGATCATGTAGTCAAACCCCTCTGCTTTTGGCAGGGACATCTTCCATTAGACTGGGTTACTTAAAGCCCCATCCAACCTGACCTTGAACACTTGCAGGGGTGGGGCACCCACAATTTCTCCGGGGAACCTGTTCCAGTGTCTGACCACCCTCATTGTAAAGAATTTCTTCCTTATATCCACTCTAAATCTTCTGTCTTTTAGCTGCAGTAAGGTCTCCCTGAAGCCTTCCTTCCCCAAGCTAAACAATCCAAACTCTCTCAGCCTTTCTTCATAGGAGAGATGTTCCAATCCTCTGATCACTTTTATGGCCCTCCTCTGGACCTGCTCCAGCAGGTCCACGTCTTTCTTGTACTGGGGACCCCAGAGTTGGATGCAGTACTCTAGGTGGGGTCTCATAAAAGGGGAGTAGAGGCAGAGAGTTGTCTCCCTTGACCTGCTGGCCATGCTTCTTTTTATGCAGCCCAGGGTACAGTTGGCTTTCTGGGCTGAGAACAAACATTGCCAGCTCATTTCTAGTTTTTTTATCTACCACTATCTACAAGTAATTCCCAGCAGTGCTGCTCTTGATCAGTTTTTTCCCTCAGTATGTACTGATACTGGTGATTACCCTGACCCAGGTGCATCACCTTGCACTTGGCCTTGTTGAACTTCATGAGGTTCACACGTGCCCACTCTCAAGCCTGTCCAGGTTCCTCTGGATGGCATCCTGTCCCTGAAGAGTATCAAGTGCACCACACAGCTTGGTGTCATTGGCAAACTTGCTGAGGGTGCACTCAATCCCACTGCCAATGTCATTAATAAAGATATTGAACAGTACCAGTCCTAATACAGACCCCTGAGGAACACCACTTGTCACTGATCCCCATTTGGACGTTGAGCTGTTGACTGCAACTCTTTGGGTATGGCCATTCAGCCAATTCCTTATCCATCAATTAGCCCATCCATCAAATCCATATCTCTCCAATTTAGAGAGAAGGATGTTGTGTGGGACCGTATCGAAGGCCTTACAGAATGCAAGGGAGATGACATCAGTTGCTCTCTTACTCACCAAGTCACGTTAATATCTGTTAAGTCTCATCTTGGATGAATGCAGGCATTCTGATTTTTCGCTGTCAAAAAAAAAATATCTCTCAGTCAACTGTGAGTTAAAGATCAGTGCATCCCCCCTGAAAAGAAAGTAAGAGGTCAAAAAAAATCTTGTGATCTCACAGTACACATTAAATACCAAAAGTGACAAGGTGGGATAGAGAAGGACCCCACAATGTTTGGAAGAATAGAGAGGTTTTTTGTTCTTGGCATTTCAACTGGTTTGCCAGAATTAGGTAATCTTGCAAAATAATTCCAGCCTGGAAGGTTTAATAAGCAAAAGAGTTAGTTTCTGTTGATATTTCTAATTATATAGAAGAGTTGTGGGAGATTAGTGGATCTTACTAATATATATACCTGAAGGGAGGGTGTAAAGAAGACAGACCCAGACTATTTCATCTGGGGCCCAGTGACAGGACCAGGGGCAGTGGACACAAACTGAAACATGGGATGTTCCCTCTGAGCGCCAGGAAACACTTTTTCACTCTGAGCGTGACCAAGCACTGGCACAGACTGCCCAGGTAAGTTGTGAAGTCTCCATCCTTGGATATATTCAAAAGCCATCTGGATGCGGTCCTGGGCAACCAGCTCTAGGTGGGCCTGCTTGAGCAGTGGGGTTGGACCAGATGACCTCCAAAGGTTCCTTCCAACCTCAACCCTTCTGTGGTTGAGGTATATATAAAGGTTGGTTTAGAGGTGAAGCATTTCATCCTTTGCTGCTGTGTGGATAGAAAGAAATTATTTGATGAGCTGGAGAAAAGTGTTGAATGGTCAAGGTGAGAAGTACAAGGGAAGTTATTCACTAATAGAGATTGGAGTGAGTCTGTGGCAGTTTGCAACACAAAAAAAAGTCATTTTGGGCTAGCTCCTGTGAGAAGTGGGAAATCAATGGTAAAGCTTTTGTGGGTTGCATTTCTCTGTGCAGTCAGGTCGGAGAGGTTTTGGCTGTGGTTTGCAAAGGTAGAAGTCTGGAAGGTGGAGGGTTGGGAAGAGATAATTCAAGCAGAGATGAAGTCATGCATGTAAGTTTCAGAACTGATCCTTTCAAGGTGATGCAGTATGGAGTCATGATTGTGTAGTTATTGGCAGGCAGGGGACCGGTTCAGGAGAAAGAGAGTTTGTGTCCCAAGGTACCCCATCTATGGACACTGAAGTCATTGTGAACACTGTAAATTGTTGAAATCAATGGAGAAACTGGAAATGAGTCTTAATGAAAAATAATGGGTCGTAGCAAAATAATTTTGTTATTGCATAGTCAGATATGGCTTTTTATAAGCTATTTGGGTGCTGATAGTCCGCACAAATCCCACTGTGATTTTTTTCATATGTTAAATTGGTATGGACTCAGTCTGCTTAAACAGTCAGTTTGTCAAATTCTCTGGTAGAATCTCTGCCTCTACCTTGAAGGTTATTAATTTTTCTTGCAGTCTGGCAAAAACCCAGTTGGCTCTTGAAGACACAAAGACCAAAACAGCCACTACTCTTTTGGCAGCAGAAGACGAAATTGTTCAGCTAAAAGCAGCGTAAGAAAAATTGAATCTTGGGGTAATTATGGCAGAAAGTCAGCATGCAGAGACACAATCTGTCATTTACTTGAATGGGTTCTGATTATTCTACACTGCCCTATGCTATAGCAAAAAATAGGTCTAGCTCCTTAACATCCTGTAGCTTTGTTTCTTGGTGTTATATAGAGAGAATTAGCATAAGTAGATCCACATGAGAAGAACCCTTATGGCTGAACTTCTACTGTTTTTTCTTCAGGACAGAGGAGGGATTTCTTTGAAACTAACCGCTTGATAGCATTTGAATCTTGTAAATGAAGTTAAATAGGAGAGAACCATATTCAGAATGTAGCTGGAAACCATTCTTTGCAATTTGCTGTGGTGCTCTTGAAAGCAGCGTGTGTGTTAAATAACAGACACGTCAGTCTGTCTACCTTAAGATAAAGTTCTTTATATGGCTTTTTCTTTTAGACCATTTTTGCCAAATCCTTTTGTCTGTCTACACAGAAGTAATGGCTATTGGTAAAGTCGACGTCTCTGCTTTAAAAATGTTTTTTGAGTTTCTAAGTGTGTTGGTCACGTCTGGAAAGTTAATCTGGATCAGTAAGGGTGCAGCTGGGACCTACCTTTCCATTTCAACACAGGCGCCCTTAAAACTAATTTCTTTTTGCGGCTTGACCTACAGGCAATTCTAAAAGCAGTAATAAGTCTTCACTATTATGAAATGTAGCCTACGTCTTTTTATTCGTTTGTTTTGGGTTTTTTGTGTGCATTATATTATCAGAAAACAATACAAAGGTAGTTGAAATTAATTCCAACAGCATGTTAATTCTTGTGATAACTGACATTTCAACAATGGAAGTATAGTCATACTTGTTAAATAAATGCTTGCAGCCTTTCAATTAAATAACATTGCTGCTCTTAAAAATGGAGGAAACTTGACTTTGCTGCTTACACTGTAGGAAAGGATATAACTGTCCATGAGTTTATTTTTCCTTTTAGGGCAACTGAGAGGATGAGCTATTCCTGATAAAGATAAGCAAACAAAAAACCTCAGGCCATTAGAATTTCTACTTCCAATATCAAGTTGAATATCACTTGTTCATCCCTGGATGTTTATCATTGCTTCTAGAATAATGTCAGTTTTCAGATTTCACCCATGGAATTTCCTAGCAAGTGTTGATCACTTTGGATTTTAATTTTTTGAATGGCTACCTGGGGTATAAACTCATATTCCCATAAAATAAGCTGGTTTGATTTATTGGGTGAAAAGTAGCTCGCATAACTCCTTTATTCTTAGATATAACCTGACTGCTGTCTTCCCAATTATGACTATTAGTAGTATATAAAGCATCTCACAATTCCCGTGTGTAGGTCTTAACGCAGACTGGACAGAAATTCATGTTGCCATTTGTACTACTGACAGAAGAACAAAACATCCCCATCTTCCCATGAATTCAGGAATTCCGTAATCTCCACACACTTAGGTTCATGTTTACTCTCAGTTTAGTTGGCGCTCTACACTTGCATCTTCTGCCTGGGCGTTCGACTTTTGATTGAAGCAAAGGTGCTATTTTTCATGCTCTGTCAATCATCTTTTCAAAATTTGAACTTTTTTAGTTGGGTTTTAGTTTAGGTTTGCCTAGTCTTCACCTGCCTGTCAAAACCAGAATCTTTCTAAAAATAGAGAAAGTGAGGTCAGGAGTAATCTGTGACACTTAGGACAGGATTTTTTTTTTTTTTTTTTTATACAAGGAACAGTTTGCTGGGAGTGTCCTTTGCAGCTTTGTCTGTAGACTTGTTTTTTGAGACTTTTGGAATAGCTGATGATCTCATTCCTCTTGTCTATAGTCTGTCTGTCTCGCGTACTTAAATCCAAGCATGATTTGTAAGACATCTTGGTCTCCTGGGCTGTTAGAGCAAATGTGGTCTAGACTCAATTTAATTAAATTCTATAGCCAGTATAAGTTTTTGTTATATGAAGATATTAATTATAACAGGATTTAGCTATTTGCTGCAGAACTATGAAGGAAAATACAAATTTTTAAAGTGAATAATGATCAACATTTAAAAAGCAATTGGAAGTTCTTCATGGGAAGACAAAAATAAAGTGTACTAAAACCTGTTGTTATATGCAGACTGAACAAAATCCTATTAGTACTACTATAAATAGAAGCTTACTACTAGTATGCTTAAACTCGTGCCAAGGTCTAATCAAGCTTAACAAAACCAGACGACTCACTTTGAAGTAAATGAGGTCAAGAGGACTTTTCTTTCTTGATCTGCTGTACAGAGGACCTGTTATATAGATTGGCAGGAAGAAATTTTGACACACGTTGTAATTAATAACAGCCAATATGGTAGCTTGAATTGGTTATCTTGAAGACCTTGTAGTGTCACTGTTGCAGTGGGCTCTTAAAAATAGATTAAACAGGCATCTGGCCAAAAATTACATAGGTGGAGTTATTATTTCCTTGAATTTCAGGGCAATCTGACTGAATGAGTCGGGCTTAGCCCAAGGACTGGGGGAACTGTGAGGGACTTTATCGTTAGTGAATCGTTTGAAAGCGGAGGGTAGCAGTGGGCTGCTTTATCCAAACAGCATTAAGCAGACACTTGACACAAATTCTCAAGGCTATTGTATCTTCTCCTGAGAAAATGGCTGAAGATACCTATTGTATTTTTAAATGGTTAGATGGTGTGGTTTAAAACACTAGTTATAGCCTTTAAAAAAATGGGTTGTAAAAACCCACTGTTCTGATTTTTCTAAGAACTATATTTTGCCCTGCTTGTTTCCATTATTTTTTTGCTAACATCTACATCTCTTTAACCTTAACAGAAAGATGATAATACTTTCTTCATTTTATATTAATATTTAGCAGTAGAGTGAATGAACAATAAAACAAGGGAAACTGATTTAATTAGCATGGAAAGGATTAGTGTTAAGTTTTTCCTTTTGGTGTTTAGTTTTTCTCAGAAAGAGAGAAACATTGATTTTCAGCAGTGGCTTTTCTTATGTTTGTGACTTACCATATGACTTGTGATGAACAATGAAAGATGCAGGTATTTCTGATGGTTTTAGTCTGTCATGTGCTCTCCTGGGTTTTTTTTGTTATTTTCCCCCTCTCCTGATAAAGGCAGACCTATAATTAAGCATCTGTTTGTATTTGTAATCATTATCTGTTGTCACAATGAAAAGATATGGAAGCTTTGTGGATTTCACAGCAGTGAGATAAATACCATCAAAAATTACTTTAAAACTCTGAAAAATCCCCATGTGAATAGGTGTAAATAACAAAGGAAAATAATACAGAAGTGAAACGATTATGTTTTATTTATCCTTTCTGTAGGATAGTTATTAACACTACATCGTCTGTCTGCATTGTCTGTTATGGCAATTTAAGGAAAGCCTGTATATTATGTAGGGCTTTTTTTCACCTTTTTTTTTTTTTGGTACATAATGGTTTTCCCCCATCTCTATCTCTAGAAGTTGTCTTCCCAAGTCTACATTACTTTCCCAGTTGTTCTTTATATTAGAATTTTTTAGCCCTCTAGGACTCTGCTAGAAGCCCTTGCTGGAGCAGCTGACTAAGGATGTCCACGGGACTGTAATAGTATCTGCAGCTTTTCCTACCCAGGTTAGAAAGACAGTCTTTCCTCCTAGCAGATGTGCTGGCCTTACTACCTGTGGTCCTCTCAGTCAGCCTGCTCCTTAAAAAGTCCAAACAGGAAGCCTGTCAACTGATAGGTGTTACAGCTTTCATTGGTTCAGATCCTCAAAAATCTCACCAGGGTCCTTCAGCAAAGAAAAGGAAGGACAGACTGAATGCCCCCAAAATTAAGAGAAAGAAGAAAACAACAGTAATATCTATGTTAGGAGGGAAAGCAGAGATGCTTAACTGGTTGTCTACCAGTGTTTAAGAAACACTGCTTCTCTTGGGGAGAGCAGGGGAGGTATCTTTTATACTGCTTGAATAACATAATTGGTGATATCCTTTGACTGACTGATACATTTCAGCAAAGAAAAGAACCCGAGGACCCAATATAAGAAAATACCTAGAGTCTTGAAGTATGACTTTCTTGTAGGAAAGAAAACTGAGCTGGTTTACTTAGCATCTTAAATATGAGAAAGAAACCAGTTTCTGTCTTAGACGTCATGATCTGAGCTACTGCAAGGACACAAAATGTTAACCAGGGATCTGTCCTGTAACATAAAGTGTAGTGTATCCAATCTCTTGCCACTTCTACTTTTTAAAGTGTAATTAAGAGTATCCTTTGGAGTATATTTTTTTTTAAGCTCTTGATTTCCCTGTATTTCAGCAAAAGGAACTTGCTCAATATTTCTCCTCTTTTTCTGTTCTTTTTGTTTGATGATGAGGATTAATTGATAGGTGGTTTGCATTGGTAGAAGGACATCTTGTGACTGACTTTATTCTGTGTGGTTAAGTCTGAAGACTTCCCGTGCCCAAGAGAAGGATGCCCTGAGGAAGTTAGATCGTCTGAATGACTATGAGCAGCAGATTCAAATACTGCGGGATGAGATTTCTATCCTGGATGCCCAAAAGTCTGTTCTCCAGAGCAGGTAGAGGCGTTATTCAGAGAAGTCACAGAACCAGAGAAATTGTTTGTGTTAGGCAGCATGAATTCCCTCCTCATTTGAAACTGAAGTATAAACAAAAGCTAAGCTTTTGTACTTTGTTATGAAGGGACATAAACTCTTTAGCTGCATTCTCCTAGTGCCCAAATGTTTTCATTTCAGGCAGCTAAGTTTCTGGCAAAACAGTAAAGAGAGCAGCTTTACAAAACATTGAGAGCAACTGTATGGGATAAAAAGAGATGGTTATTTTTTTTTTTTGTTTATAAGTCCTCTTTAAATACTGTGCCATTACAGGGCAGAACTTGTTCTTATATTCTCACTTGTTTGGCTTTACAGCTCTTCAGTGGTACTGAGAGAGAAACAAATCTCCAAAGTATTACTATTTAAAAATGTGTTTCCCCAGAACAAAGTGCTTGGCTGTACACACTTTAGGAATTGCTTTAATTTTGTTGTTCAGGCTCTAGCCCATAAAATGTATTGACACGCTTCTGTAATTACGTTGGCTCAAAATCTCAGCTCACCCTGGTAATAATTAAATTGACACAAAACTCTGCACTAGGCAAAAAAGCATCTGAGGATGGTGAAGTGGCCTCATGCTTCTTTACATGTCTGTCATAGGCTTGCACGGAGCCGCTCTCCTTCCCCAAGGCGCGGTGAGAACAGGTCACCTAGTCCACCTTGTCTGAGGAGCTGCTCACCTGGCCGAGCCAGGCGTACAAACGCTTCGCGTCGCGCCTACCTGGTAGGTCGATTTGGTGACATCTATGCTCAGGAGCGCTTGGATGCGGAGACCCTTTTGAGGACTTACATCAGTGACATGGAGATGGTGCAGAGGATAATATTCATTGCAGCTGTGGTAAGAAAAAAAAGATTTTTTTTCTTGGTTTACAGGCCAGAAGTGTTTTATAGAATATGATGGCTGGATTGGATTAAATTGTACGTAAATTAGCATTTCTGTGAAGTATGGAGAAGAAAACTTCTTTTTTCCCTTTTAATTTTCCTTTGTTTCCCTCACACTTTTACATTGAACTCTCAATTTAGTGTCCTTTTATGCCTGTGCTGTCCCAACATTAGAACAGGGTCGGTGATCTACAGTACAGGTGCCAAAAAAGGGCGCATAAGAGGACTGAATGGCTCTGAAAGGTAGATGATTCCTGCACTAAACCACACCACCTTGTCTAGTTGAATTCTTTTAGGAATACTACATTTTAGAAAGTTAAAATCTTTCCATATCATGCTTCCCTCTTACTTGTAGCTACATGCTTTTCTAGTTTTGTTTGGTCCCTTGAAATTACCTAGATACCTCGCACCTACTATGAGCTCAGTCTGAAGAAATTTGTTTTTATTTTTCTGTGCTTAACCTTCTTTTCTATAAAATTGATGTAGTACATACCTGTGCCAGAGAGGCAGTGTGTCTCTGAATGTGTGTGATCCCAAGCGCATTTAACCTACTGAAGTTTTTTTCCCCACAACTGTGATTTAATTTACACTCTCCAACTCAACCTTTCTTCCCAACAGATGAGGGGTGCTCCTGTCCGACATGTTAGGCTGTGGCACAGAAAATGCTATTACTGAATTCTGCTCTTGATATCTTTGAATGCGATTCCATTGCTCGTGGGTGTATGATGGAATCCTACATAAAAATAGAAGGTTAGGTGGGAAGCTTTTCAATCCTGTCTTCTGCAAATAAATCAAACTTGATTTAATCAGAGAAGTCCACCCAGATGAGTGCTATTTTTAACTTTCACTTTTACAGTGGTGTTTTATATTCCTCCTTACAATGATGATGCTGGATTAAGTTCATCCTCTCAGATAATTGATAAAAAATTAATCTCAGTCTCCTGGATTTAGCTAGACATTCTTTATGTTTGCAGGAGTCTTTTCATGCAGCAAAGATGGCCTACAGGCAGTTCAAAGTACGTGTAAGAGAGACTCTGTCTCTAGGTCACTCGGGGCCTGAGTCTCTTGAAGACACTGTCCTGGATTATATAGTTCGCCATGAGGATCTGTATGACGTTCAAGCCAGTGTCAATGTAAGTCAAGGGCAGTGGGGGAAGTGACGTGTTGACCTATTTCAGTAGCTAATAAATTCGGAGTGGGTAAACTAGAAATGCACTGCAATCTGAAGAAGGAAAAATGTTTATTGCATGGATTTTGTCTTGTAGCAGTTTATTTTCCAAAATAATGTTGTGGTATGTCTGTAATCACTTGTTTTATTTGCCTGTGACTAGAACGTCTCTCTGCCAGAATAATATTTTTGGCAAGATATAGTGTAACAGTCTTAATCAAATAAACGTAAGCTAAGCTTCATATTTTTCTTTAAGCCTGTGCTCTACTGAAAAACTGCATCTCCCTCCTAAGACTGATGTCAATGATGTAGCTCATACTTTGTTTCTAAAATAACAGCACGTTCTAATATTTTCTGGAATAGCCTAAGACAACATTGTTGGGAGTTTCTTATACTGATTTTTAAATGTATAAAGCTGAGAGGCATATTGAGCAGGGATTTCCATATTTGCCCCTGAATAAAAACATTAGTGAGCTCAAATTACTCAATTGTTTTTATTTTCAGGAAGTAATTCGCTCCATGAACATCAACCCAAAGATTTCATTTCCACCAGAAATTGATTTCATTGTGATCAGCACTTTGATTCGAGAGTTGTGCCGTGTGGCTTTTTCAATGCAGACACTCATTCCTCCTCTAGATATTGCCTTTGGTACTGATGGAGAACTCTTCAGTGAGACCAAGTAAGAACTCTTTATTTTCAGTCAGATCCTTACTGTTAAAAAATCCCATCATGTTGTATAGTCTGATTCTTTCCTAATTAATATAAAGGTTTAAGATTGATGCTAAATGTTAATTTGGGGCAAATATTCCAAAAATTCAGTATGTCTTCAAGGTTTATGATGGTATATAAATTGCATGATGTAGACCAGTGTTAAAAGCTTTTTGAAATTAACATCAGAGCAATTTTCTGCATAAACTTCAGTCTCTAGAGCATATTTGATTGATCTTTTTAGAGGAAAATTATCATCAGCTTTCCTTTCCCTGTTTGGTCTCTATCTGCCTCCAGTGTTCATAAAATGTGTGCATCTTTGTTCCTCCTTTCTGACTTGTTTTGTAAAAGCCACGTTTATCGAGATCTGGCAGTGGGTGTCTTATACCAGGATCATCAACATGTGTGCTGTGACCTCCAGGCTGTGGCTGCTGTACAATATATGGGTCTTAATACACTCCCATCTCTTCTGGTTTAGATCTGAGCAAAAGGAAAAATGCCTTTTAAAAAATTGGAACTTTGTTTAAAAAATGCACACCACAACATAGTTTTTCTTTTTTCCGTAGGGTCAGGGCTGGCTGCTTTGTTAGCTGGCAGAGAACTGTAGGGTACTTCCATGCCTTCAAGAAAACTAAAGGGATTGATAGGTCCAGAAAAAATTGCTCTCAAAAGCAAGAAAAGCCACAACAATAAGGTTTCTAATAATACCTTAAAATAGAACTGAACCCAGATGGGAAAGAGCTTGAGCAGCCAAGAAGAGAAATAGAGAAGATTAAAAGTAGCCCTTCAACAGGGGAGTGCAAAGTCATACCTGACTACTTAATGATCCTGTCCAAATACTGGGCAGTTAGCTACTTGATACCCAAAGCTATTGGCTGAATTAAGAAGGCAGCAGTGCCCAGTGCCCAGTACAGTCTTGGGATGCTTTCTCCACCTACTTGATGTCTGTGGCCTTCAAAAAACAGGTGTAATGTCTCTGTACGTGCTGCTGTGGGAGACATACACACACATATATAGATAGATATAGATAAATATGGAGCATATACACGTGGAACACAGGAATGGTGCAAAACTTTTAGAAATTCAAATAGTTCTGTTAGTTATGTGTGATACCATTCTATATAAAGGGCTGGCCAAACCTCGTCACACCCGATACCTTCCTCCATCCAGAGCTTCATGCCTCTGTTTACAACATTGTTTTATATAAATTGCATTTGTGTATACATTAGTAATGTATAGATGCATTGCTATTTTTTAACTTCACTTGTTTGGTATTTGTTTTGAGTTTGAATTCACAAAAGCAGACCTGTATTATTCAGCCAATATTGCAGACTTAGGGAGGTAATATATACCTGGTATGTTAATACAGCCCTTCAAAGTATTTTTTCTTAGCTAAAAAGTCACTGTTTCATTACCAATATCCGAGGCTCTTGCTAATAAAATTGCCTCTTCTGTCTCATAAGATACTAGGATGTAACTTTATGGTTGAGATAGAGTATTTCTGTAATATCCTTTATAGGGGTCTTGTTTTGTCAAGGTATTTCAGAAAGATGCCAAAATGCTGCTTAGGAGATTTAATCTGTCAGTGGACTCAAGAACCCTGGCTTGTGTGGGGCTTATGCAAGAGTAAGTGGCCTTCTGAAGTGTGAGATGGCTTTGTTGGAGCGTCTCTCAGTATAAGTAGACAGTATGTTCTGCTAAATCTGTCTTACAAAGGCATTTCTTTTACAGGTTCACTTAAAGAATACTTATTTTTGTGATACAGAAATATTGTCAAGAAAGATGCTTATGACCTGTAACTAGTATTCTGCTTTTTATCAGCATGGATGACTTGAAGCATCATATCTATCTTTTGGCACTTATATGCAGACATTTCTTGTACTCTGTGTTTCAACAGGTACCATCGTAGTTTTGACTCTGATTTCACAGCTGCCTTGGTGGCCTATCATGTATGGCCTGCTCTGATGGAAAATGATGTTGTAATTGTGAAGGGAGAGGCAGTCACAAAAAGAGGAGCTTTGGTATGTACTTTTGTTAAGGAACATGTTAAGGGAAATTATTGGATTTAAACAGTGTTTTAAGATTTAAAAAGATAAATTCTCAATTGTTCCTTATATGGCTGGAGTTGTGTATATCAAATGTCAGGTTTTAGTGCCTCATCCTGTAATTAGGATTAATAGTTCCATTTGCCTTAATGTATTCATTATGCAGACGCATGATTGTTGACAGAGCCTGTTCTAAAAAGAAAGTTTACTGTGTTTACTCTCTGTCCTCAAGTCTCGCCTCCAGCATGGCAAGTCTGCTTGCTGAGTCTGTCTTTCTTTTAAAAGAGAACATTTAATAAGTTTGTGAAACTCTTTTCTTGTAGTGGTCTTGCAGAAGTAGAAGCAGAAGCAGAAGCCGCAGCCGTAGCCGCAGCACCAGTCCTCTTCTATCTCATCATGTAAGCCCCAGCTGAATGCTTGTAGTATAAACAGCATCAAGTATTTTAAACTCAGAATGTAGGCAATGTTTTAAAAATGCTGATGTGCCGCACGTACACTTTAACATTAGGAACAAATGCCTTTGCTGGCTCTGGAATGAGGTGAAGCTGAACTGACAGATAGCTATTGCCTGGTATAGTTATCAGTGGAGATACTGTATGAGAAGTAGAGCATAGTTAAATCCTTGGAAGTGTCCACTGTGGATCTCCAAATGCTTTACCCCTACCCGCCTTGCTTCAGTACCCTTCTGAATAACTAATTGTGTCATCTGGAAGTGTTTTAGTCATCTTGCAGTACATATACAGCATATGGTCCCTGCCTTCTGGAATTAGTAATCTAAATTTACCTTTTAATGCCTCAAAGGAGCAGAAAATCAGTGTAGGGTGGGCAGGAGGGGAAGAACTGAGGTGGTACTAATAAAATATGTGAAACCTTAGCAGAATTCTGCATGTGGTGTAGTTACACAATATTTTTAATTACTTCTGTAAAAATCATGTATATTTTTCTAATTGTTAGCCCATCTTATTAAATTGACATAGGTGCCCTCAACTTAAAATGTGAATATTGAAAACGT
This sequence comes from Alca torda, assembly GCA_008658365.1. Classification (NCBI taxonomy): domain Eukaryota; kingdom Metazoa; phylum Chordata; class Aves; order Charadriiformes; family Alcidae; genus Alca; species Alca torda. The sequence goes on from CM018079.1 coordinate 69,796,713, forward strand.
GAGAGGCTTTGGGTAAGACTCACTTTTTCGTGTGTGTGTGCAGGATGTGAAAGAAAAACTAGAAAGTTGTTGAATTTGACTTTGTAGCAGTGGAGCTGCAGTGACAGAGTGACACGTGCAAGTTTTCTGAATGTTGGTGGGTCCCCAGGTGCCTTTCTTGGGTACAGTTCTTTAGTGCACCTGAGTTTCCTTTTCTGTTTGTCTTGCAGTTGTCTCGAAGCCGCAGCCCTTCACCAGTGAGGAGCGGAAGCCCAAGTAAGTGGGGGCATTACTTCATAATGACTCATGGTTTTCACGTTAAGCCCTTGAACAACTGAGCAAAGAGACAAAACAACACGCTGAAGGTCTTTGACTCTGAAACACTTGTCTAAGTCTTATTTTTAAAATGGGCAGCCCCTTTCTTTTCTGTGCGTGGAAAAAGGCTGGAATTTCTGACAGCTTGTTTTTCACTCTACTCTGGCCACAGTCATGAGCTTTCTCTGCTGGTTGCCTTTATTGTGGCCAGTTTTGTAGTAAGTAAAACTTGTTCTCTTCCCTACACAAGAGACAGTTAGCTGCATACCTGCTGGCTTCATGCCTTTGAAAATCCAAAGAGATAGCTAAGTGATAACGGTGAAGTGAGGGATTTCAAGCAGTATGAACATGTGCCCATCTTGAAGCCAAGCCAATTTACATATTTAGAAAAAAATAGTTGTACTGAAATGTGTCCTTTTCTTCAATAGGACGTTAACTGAACACGTTCCTGTCATTCAGTACATCTGGATACAACAACTTCACTGGTGCCTTTTCTCTTCAAGAATACCTCAAATCTCGCAATAATGTGAATGGCAATTGTCACTCCAAATGGAGTTTGTGTTCAGTGTGGTTTATTAGAATTATAGAAGGCTTATTTATAATTTTAGAAACTAATTCAACGCTTCTGATTTAAAAAAAACAAAAGTGCATGCAATACAGGATCATACTTGTTTGGCAAAATTTGCAGAGCACTGCATGCTGTAATCCTACAGATGGAGATAGAATTATTGCTTCTAGAATGTTTTCCACAGATACCAAATGATGCAGTTTATCTCGATAGGGTGTTTAATATAACCTAAACGGTGAATGTTGCAGAGTGTTGAGGTTAGCTGTCACTTGAAAACAATTTCATTAATTGGTGCTTATTTACAGTTTTAGAAAATAGCAATAATCTTAGGACGTGCCAGTCTCACACAGCATCCTTTTAAATACGTCCTTGTGGTAAGCTGAGTTTTCTAACTACAATGCAAAAATTGCACAAAATAATCATAAACTACCAATACTCCAGCAATCCCCAGGAGTTCACTGACATTTACGTATGAAAGCACAGGTGTGTGGTTTAGCAAGGCCATAATAGTTCTTGTTAAATTCATTGTTACTTAAAAAGGAGTATCATAAAAAATTGTAGTTTGGAACTTGAAGTATTTTGAAAGTGTGCCACTGGTGATTTGTGGGCTTGAAATATTCGCTTGAGGTGGCCTATTCGGTATCACTTTTAATGGGCTTTCATACCAGATGGATAGATTAGTAATTCTTATGAACACAGTAAAAAAAACCCTCACCTGTTCGATCATCTCTGTGGGCGTTTATTACGTTTTAAGTGTAAAAATTAGAGACCTAAAGAGATTTTATTCTGGCACTTTAAATAGTTTGTTCCCCTTGTAAATGTCTATTTCAATATCAGCATTTTTGTTTTCGAGAGAACTGATACTGTCTTTCTCTCAGAACCTCGTCTGTAGGACCAGCTTTAAATACAAGCCACATAAGTGACGGCTTGGGGCCTTCTGCTTTTATGTAGAAACATAAGATTTGTCACAATGGAGCTGATGTGTAATTCCGAACTTCACTGTCTCATTCCAGCCAATAGCTGATAATTCAAAGGTATGTGGTGCTTTCCCCAAATTCATCTCCACAATTTTGGGATATAAACAATCAGAAGGAGGAAAAATTCCTTTCTGCCTCCTCTTTTAATCAGCCTACCGGAACATGACACTTCATTACTACCACTGTAATAGCATGAGCAAAAATATTTTTATTAGGTCTGAAGGTATTTTGTCCTTGAAATTAAGTTACAGGAGCAGATTTTGTTCCCTTTCCAGGGATCTGATGCAGATTTACACATCTATGCTCTTTCTCTCTTCTACTTGTGTGGCTTGAGACTTTGGCACAGGATCAGATTTCAGGCAGATTTTAGTGTCCCCATGGGCCATGGATCAGCTGTGACTCTTGTTCTACAGGTGTATTTTCATTGGAATTAGGCCCATTAATAACCAATGAGAGCAAAATAAGGTCCTGTACATAGTGTCATTCACAGGGCCACTCTGAATGAATTAAGGGGACACAAAGGCACATGCACGTTATGTGGTGTGGTGTCTTGTTATCTAAGGAAGTCACAAGAGAAAAGGCAACTTAAGAGCCTGATTGTTGGTCACAGCTATGGATCTGGGCTTGAAGTAAAACTGCATATTTCTGCACTGATCTCATGACTAACACCACCACAGTTCTGGAAAAACTGAGCACCTGCAACGTGTGTGGCAACAGAAGATATTTGGATATCCCGAGTATGGTTTTGAGCAGAAAAAGGAAGACTCTCTCAAAATCTTGTAATTACCAAGGGCTAAGGAGATGCAGGTTTTTAAAAAAATTAGGTGTTATATGTTTGTCTTCTGCATGTAATTACCAAGACCTGTCTGTGTTACGATTTTGAGCTGAAGTAAGTTTCCATACCGACTGTGAGCAAACTAAGACTACATCACGGAAGTATGTTTTTCTTGACAAGCATGAGAGGAAGGGTAGTTCCAGACTTGCACACACCTGTGATGCTGCTAGGAACTAGTATTCCCAAAATGGCCATAAAAGACAAATTCGCAGTGCATGGTGGACCATCTCATGTTACTCCCCCAGCGGGTACCTAGAGAACTAGTTAGTCACAAAGTAAAAGAGAAAACTAATGAAATGACAGCCAATGATTTGTTTTGGTAGTAAAAAAGCAGCTCTAGGATTTTTTTATTTTTTGCATAATGTTTCAGGGAGGAACAGACCATTTTCAGCAAAATAGGAAGTCAATCCACAGCATGGTAACAGTTAGTTAAAAAAACCTTACTCTACTCAGTTGAACTCTGCAGTCCATAGCCTTTTTATAGGAATATATTGTTTTGTACTCGTTGCCTGCGCAGCTTGTTTATAGCCAATTAAATCTACAGGTCAGATAGAAGATGGCTTTTTGTGCCAATTTAGACACTAACAGCTCCTGTGCTGCTTTTTATCGACATGACAACAATGCAGAGAATGCATACCAATGAATATTATAAGGAATTAACCAGCAAATGCAAAATAATTTATAAAAAGGGACTTCTCTAATTGCTTGTAAGACCCTATGAAAGAACAGATCATGAATGTGAAACTGAGGACTTGACATTTTAATAAGAGTTTCTAAAATCTTAAGTAAGATTTTTTTAGTTTCCTTTTTTTCCTCTAAATCACGAGACTGGATAATGCCACACTTGTAAATACAGCAAAGTAGAAACAGCAAGGGTGGATTCTAATAGGTGACAAATAATAAATAAATTAAAAAAGCCAATAAGGCTTCTATTACAAGATAGTTTTAGAACAGTATGATCATGATCAAAATATTAATACCAGGAAAAAGAAGGCTAGTTTTTGAGCTAATTTAAACTCTGTGCAGATGGACTGATGGAAGTGAGACTGCACGGGATGTAAAAAAAGCACCACCTTTGGGCCAAGGTGTTCGTGTAGAGCAGCATATGTTTGTGAGGGATTTTGAGATTGCTGGAGAATTTCTCCTGCATGTCAGCTCTTTGAAGGCCGATTAATGTCTGTCTCAGTTCAAAGGCTGTCCCAGAGTCAGTCTAAACATGTGGATGTTTTATCACCTATTTCTGGGAAAATGCAATCTCATAAAAATATCTTCAGTTTTCCTTCTTCAGTGTTTGCAGCTCAATAACATAGAGATTCATGCAGAGCCAGCAGATACTGGGGGTGAATGGTTCAGCTAAATTTGCTACTGCACGATGAATATTTAAATTCAGAAATTATCTTAGATTCTTTCAGCATCCTGACAGGAGAAAGAAAGTTGGGAGCAGGGGTTGGTGAAGTCCTCCCATCAGTGAGCTCTGGTGCTGATTCAGTCTTGTAGGAGGCTCTGGAGATGAGCGGTAAGGTAAAGCAAAAATACTCTACAGCCTGAATGAAGTAAATGTGAAGGCCAAAAATAATCAAAATGTTCCCTGGAAAATATGCCTGTACATCCTCCAGGATTTGAGCCTTTTAACTTTACTTTTATATTGCATGTATGTATTGCAAAATTTTGTCGTCGTCCTGTAAAAGTGCCATCAGAATTAAATAGTTTTTCAGCTTTATGAAACGTTTGTCAGCAGTTTTTGATTGGTGTTACTGCACAATGATTTTCTTACTGTAGCATTAAGTAGTCCCGCTTAGTATTAAAGAAACGAAAATCTGTTCATTATGGCTCGCAGCTACATTAGCATGTGTTCAGATTGAATGTTTTAAGTTTCAAGACTGTATTGTATTTCTTTTAGTCGTGTGGCTAGCAAGTATACTAAAGAAATGTACATTTCATTTTATGCAGGTTTTTAATAGTTTAAAACCACACACGTAAGTAAATCTGTCACAGGCTCTTACTGACACACAGGTGTGTTGTTTACGTGGAAGCTGTACCTTTCACTTCGTAAACAGAGCACAAACATGGAGCACTTTGTGTCATTTTACTGTTAGCAGATGAAGGCACGAACACAAACGAAGTGGGTGGTGTATTTATACTTTCTTATGGCTTTGAGAAGGCAACAATTCTGCGTTGTGAAACCTCAGTTCTCAAAGTAACATTACCTGCTTGAAAGTAAAATGTCAGCATAAAGATGCTGTTTACCACTGTCAGTATTGCTTCCTATGAAACTGTTTTTTCCTAAAGGGCTTTGGCCTGCATTCAAAGTTCTTTATAAAAATTTATTTTCTTTTAAAACAGAGAGATCATTTTAGGCTAATTCCTATTCTTCAAAGTGGAGAATCATAGAATAGTTTGGGTTGGAAGGGACCTTTAAAGGTCATCTAGTCCAACCTTCCCTGCAATGAGCAGGGACATCTTCAACTAGATCAGGCTGCTCAGAGCCCCGTCCAATCTGACATGGAATGTTTCCAAGGGCGGGGCATTGACCACCTCTCTGGGCAACCTGTGCCAGTGTTTCACCACCCTCATTGTAAAAAATTTCTTCCCTATATCTAATCTAACTCTACCCTCTTTTAGTTTAAAGCCATTACCCTTAGCCTTACCCTTTAAATCCTATAGCCCTTATTATTTTTTGTGGCCCTTGCAAAGTTCAGCTCCAGCTGTGCTTTGGCCTTCCTGAACCTATCCCTACACAACACAGCAGTGTCCCTGTGCTCTTCACAGGATACTTGTCCCTGTTTCCTCTGCCTGTGCATTTCCTTGTTCTTTGGTTTGACCAGCAGGTCTCGACTCAACCATGCTGGTCTCTTGCCCTCCTTTCCTGATTTTTTTTTTTATACCTGGGGACTGAGAGCTCTTGCACTCTATGGAAAGTAGACTTAAAGATCTCCCAGCTCCGTTCTACTCCCTTGTCCGTGAGGGCAGTTTCTGAGGGGATCTTATTGACTAAAACTCCTTGAAGAGCTGGAAGTTTGCTTTCCTAAAACCCCGAGTCCTGACTTTACTCGTTCTTTGAATATTGATTTCTCTGTCTATGCGTCAAAAGTCCCTTTCCCCTTCGTTGCTTTCTTTGAGAAGCTTGGAGTCTTTTACAGAGAGTGCTGTGTACCTCTTTTATTTGCTCTGCTGTGTTGAAGTCCACAGAGCCCAGGGACGCCACGGCAACATGGAGACCACGGGGACCCAGACCTCGGCCTCAGAGAGGAGCAGCAGAGGGGCTCATGGCCGGTCCTGGTCCCCCCCACGTCTGTGATGTCGTTATCGCGCACGTTCTAGAGCCAGCAGACAGGCGGGGGTTGTAATAGGAGGTTGGAGGGAGGGCAAGGACACAGTGGTGTCAGCGCCCGAGAGAGAAGCATCTCCCACTGCCTCAGGCTTCGACGTGGGCGATAGCTTGGCTCGCACCGCATCCTCGTCCTCAGCCAGGGAGAGGAAGATGAGTGCTGTGGCTTGCAGCGCCTTCAATGGGCTTTGCCCAGAAGGGAACCTGGGCGATGTGATGATTGTCAGCGTGGATGGCGTTGAATTCAGCGCTCACAAGATGGTCCTCTCCGGCTGCAGTCCATACTTCAGGTGAGTGCTTGACAGAGGAGGGGATGGGGCCCAACCGTATTTCCTGCTCTGTGCCACATGGCCTTTGTGGATCTCCAGTGCTTACGTGGGCGCTCCAACTCTCCTCCAGCAGTTCCCCCTAGTCCCGGGACCTCCGTGGACACCCAAATTCCTCCACAAGCTCAGATCGAAGAGCAGCACTGGAAGCGGTGTCTGAGGAAGCCCCAGATGCGGTGCAGGGCTGGGAGCGTGGCCGGGCTGGCTGCTCTGCTGTCAGGCGGGAGGTTTTCCTCCCCCACACACCGTTATTCTCTGGTGTTGTAGTTGAAGCAAGGTGCCCACTGGCCCTCTGGCTCCTCATTAAGAAAGCGTCTAGTAACCCCTTCCTTAATAAAACTCCGTGGCCTGCCAGCATGGCTACTGCCAGTGCCCCAGTTGGTGGCCGGGGAAGGGGGCAGAGGGGATAACGGGGTCAGGGTTTAACGCAGCAAGGCAGCTTTCTTCCCCAGCACTGCTTTGTTTTTTGTCTGGGCTTTGTTTTGCAGCAACTGCAGCAATGCCGAGATGAACGTCTACAACGTCCCCGGCACTTCCCCTGAAACGATGGGGCTCATTATGGAGTACGCCTACACCGGCACAGTGTCGGTCACGGTGGAAAACGTTGAAAGCTTGCTGATCGCGGCAGACCAGTTCAACATCCTGGGCATCGTCAGACTGTGCTGCGAGTTCTTAAAATCCCAGCTCTGCTTGGAAAATTGCGTCGACATCTGGAGATTCACAGAGTACTACCGCTGTCCTGACCTGCGAGAAGCAGCCCATGAGTTCATCCTGCATCACTTTGAGGAGGTGAGCAGGGTGTCCAGCGAGTTTCTGGAGCTCTCCCTCCATGAGCTGGAACGCATGCTGGAGAAGGATGAGTTCCGTGTGAAAGAAGAGGCCATGTTCGAGGCCGTTCTGAAGTGGGTTGCTCACGACCTGCAGAACAGGGGGCAGCACGTTGCATTCCTGCTGAGCAAGGAAGGCTGGAGGAGTGGACAGAAGGGATTTTTCTTTTTAAAATAAACTCAGTGTTACTGACGGTTAAGACGTTGCTTAAAACTTCTGAACTCGTACGTGCGCACGGTATGAATTTGTAGTCCCTATTCCCTCTACTTACACGTCACTCATGCAAATCTGCAAGTGCCATTTCTATCAGTTTCATCTGAACGAGATGTTCCTCAGTGTGCCGGAAGGTCCTATTGACCAGCTCTTTGTTACTAAAAACATGTTTGCTTTTTAACTGAGGTATGTTTGAGTGACTGAAAACATAGTCTAACTGAGAAAGCTCAAGACACAGTCAATGGGAAGTCTTTGCTGACTAGGACTTTTTCTAGCAAAATCCCTCAGCTATAGGACTTTCTGATCCTGTGCACTTTTGTCAGTGACCTAACCAGGGGTAAATTGCCCTTTCTGGCCTACCTAGAAGACATACCATTTTGTAGGGCAGTAAAGAACTAGGGAGAGAAATCACTGTAAAGGGATAACCTGAATCAGATGCCTTTGTGATGTTTTCATGACAAAGAATCAAAACCTGTTTTAATTAAACCCGTAAGGCGTTCATTATGGGAAGCGGTGGTCTCACCATGTCTTGAAGTGGTCGGTTTAAGGTTAATTGTTTTTATGGATTTGGTGCGGTTTCTGCGGAAAATTCTTCAAGACTGTCTTCAAATGTTTGGGCAGGACGGTCACGAGAGAGTGTGGGGAAACTCTGAGTGTCTCTCTTTCGGGAGCTGAAGAGAATGTAAAAAGTCCCGCGCTGCCTTTCCTGTTCTCCTCCTTCCTGAGCCCTGTAGTCTGAAAATGCCTGTATGGCCTCTGATCCTAAAAGATGCTGGAGAAACTGTGTTTCCTCAAAGAGCTAGATGTAGAGTGATTTTGCCGCCCCGTGTATGGTGAGCGTCTGGACTTAGAGACTGCAGAGGAGAAGCTGGAGAAGGGAGGTGTGACGAAGGCTGTCAATGGGATGGAATAACTTCCTTCTCAGCTGTCTGGGTCCGCAGCCTCCTTGAACTCTGCGGAGCAAACTAGTCACCATATTTCAGGTGAGGAACCAGTTTCTGAAGTCTAGGTTTGCGATGCTGTAGAAGAAAGGGGAGCCGGGAAGAGCAGAAAGGCACTCCCGTGTTCGATGTCAGACATCCCCAAGGCTCAGCTGACACAGACGGTTTGTAGCTGGAGCCCCTAGAGCAGCGCTGGGAGCTTGGCCCAGCAGTCTCAGGGCTGACAGCCTTGTGCCTGAGGGCAGGTACTGCGCTTCACGGGGCATTCCCCAGCTGAGTGCACAGGGGGCATCAGGCAAACAGCTGTGACGGTCCTTTCTGACCTCCTGTGCTGTGAAACCGTTCCGCTGTCTGGCCTACCCATTCTGGATTTCAGGCTCCCTTTAGGCCTTTCCTGCTTTCCCATCCATCGACAATAGCTGATGGATTTTCCACAGCACACCCAGCCAAAAGTTAGGCAGAAATAGCATTGGATTCAACCTGTTTTCCAGAACCCGGGTACTAAAGCGTGTTGCTTTTAGTTTAGCAAAACCCTTGGCAGTTGCCACAGCATTGCAAACGTGCGACCCGGTTTTGTTGGTGGCTCTCAATGCAAGAGAAGTTTTCTTAGAATTGGTCTGTAGCAGTTGACTTTCCCCTTAGAGGCCATTTTTTTAACTAAAGCAGTCAGAATTGGGTGAAAGGAGAAAGAAGTCAATTAGAATTCTGCTGGGTCTCTTCCAGAGTGAACTTCATCCTCTCAGCAGAAGAGGCAGGTGAAGTGCACAACACAGGTGATTTCCAGCCGCCTAAAATCTCCTAGCTGTTTATTCCCGAAATGTGCATGGGGAAACAGGGAGCTGTAACACACCCAGGATTTTCCCAATGGAAGTTTGAGAAACCTTGAGGGACTTAGTCCGGGGAAGGAGTGTGAGGATTTTAGGAATGTAAATGTCTCCTTGGGGAAGAGTGTCTGTGCCAAGGTGTCCCTGTGGTGTCCCCCCGCTGTCGGGGCCTGCTGGTGGCGGGTGTGCGGGTCCCCCTGCCCGGCTGAGGGTGTCCGGTGCCCGCTGAGGGGGACAATGCTGGGGCCGCATTAAAAGCCTCCAGTAAAGTAAAAGTCTGCCTCAGTACGAAGCTGGGGTTGTCCCCACAGGCAAAGCCCCGAAGGCGTTCAGGGCCTGCCTCAGAGAGACCCAACATGGCGGCCAGCGCCTCCTGTGGGCAGCCAGAGCCCCTTCCCTCAGAAACTGGCATGTTTCCACTGGGAGAAAGGTTACGAGATGCACCTGTCAGACCTGCTGCCAGTTGTGACCCCTTTTAAATGAGAAAAGAACTGGTGAGTGAAAGCAATCCACCTTCCCCGAGTATCAGCGTTCTTAATAGCCGTAGTATTAGTGATGCATCCCAGTTTCCTATGGGAAAGCAACCCTTGCAGCTCCAAGGCAAGGGCCAAAGGTGCCATTTTATGTTTTTTTAAGGATTGACCAGATGATTGCCAACCTTGCTGATTTTCTACTTCAACATTTCTTTTCCAATCGTTGTAGGCATCACTACTCCTGATGACATGAAAAGCAATCATCTGCAGCGTTCTAACACCTTTGCTGGCCTGTCGCTTCTGAGGGGAACTTGACTTTTACCGTTTGCTTTCTTTGAGAAGCTTGGAGTCTTTTACAGAGAGTGCTGTGTACCTCTTTTATTTGCTCTGCTGTGTTGAAGTCCACAGAGCCCAGGGACGCCACGGCAACATGGAGACCACGGGGACCCAGACCTCGGCCTCAGAGAGGAGCAGCAGAGGGGCTCATGGCCGGTCCTGGTCCCCCCCATGTCTGTGATGTCGTTATCGCGCACGTTCTAGAGCCAGCAGACAGGCGGGGGTTGTAATAGGAGGTTGGAGGGAGGGCAAGGACACAGTGGTGTCAGCGCCCGAGAGAGAAGCATCTCCCACTGCCTCAGGCTTCGACGTGGGCGATAGCTTGGCTCGCACCGCATCCTTGTCCTCAGCCAGGGAGAGGAAGATGAGTGCTGTGGCTTGCAGCGCCTTCAATGGGCTTTGCCCAGAAGGGAACCTGGGCGATGTGATGATTGTCAGCGTGGATGGTGTTGAATTCAGCGCTCACAAGATGATCCTCTCCGGCTGCAGTCCATACTTCAGGTGAGTGCTTGACAGAGGAGGGGATGGGGCCCAACCGTATTTCCTGCTCTGTGCCACATGGCCTTTGTGGATCTCCAGTGCTTACGTGGGCGCTCCAACTCTCCTCCAGCAGTTCCCCCTAGTCCCGGGACCTCCGTGGACACCCAAATTCCTCCACAAGCTCAGATCGAAGAGCAGCGCTGGGAGTGGTGTCTGAGGAAGCCCCAGATGCGGTGCAGGGCTGGGAGCGTGGCCGGGCTGGCTGCTCTGCTGTCAGGCGGGAGGTTTTCCTCCCCCACACACCGTTATTCTCTGGTGGTGTTGTAGTTGAAGCAAGGTGCCCACTGGCCCTCTGGCTCCTCATTAAGAAAGCGTCTAGTAACCCCTTCCTTAATAAAACTCCATGGCCTGCCAGCATGGCTACTGCCAGTGCCCCAGTTGGTGGCCGGGGAAGGGGGCAGAGGGGATAACGGGGTCAGGGTTTAACGCAGCAAGGCGGCTTTCTTCCCCAGCACTGCTTTGTTTTTTGTCTGGGCTTTGTTTTGCAGCAACTGCAGCAATGCCGAGATGAACGTCTACAACGTCCCCGGCACTTCCCCTGAAACGATGGGGCTCATTATGGAGTACGCCTACACCGGCACAGTGTCGGTCACGGCGGAAAACGTTGAAAGTTTGCTGATCGCGGCAGACCAGTTCAACATCCTGGGCATCGTCAGACTGTGCTGCGAGTTCTTAAAATCCCAGCTCTGCTTGGAAAATTGCGTCGGCATCTGGAGATTCACAGAGTACTACCACTGTCCTGACCTGCGAGAAGCAGCCCATGAGTTCATCCTGCATCACTTTGAGGAGGTGAGCAGGGTGTCCAGCGAGTTTCTGGAGCTCTCCCTCCATGAGCTGGAACGCATGCTGGAGAAGGATGAGTTCCGTGTGAAAGAAGAGGCCATGTTCGAGGCCGTTCTGAAGTGGGTTGCTCACGACCTGCAGAACAGGGGGCAGCACGTTGCATTCCTGCTGAGCAAGGAAGGCTGGAGGAGTGGACAGAAGGGATTTTTCTTTTTAAAATAAACTCAGTGTTACTGACGGTTAAGACGTTGCTTAAAACTTCTGAACTCGTACGTGCGCACGGTATGAATTTGTAGTCCCTATTCCCTCTACTTACGCGTCACTCATGCAAATCTGCAAGTGCCATTTCTATCAGTTTCATCTGAACGAGATGTTCCTCAGTGTGCCGGAAGGTCCTATTGACCAGCTCTTTGTTACTAAAAGCATGTTTGCTTTTTAACTGAGGTATGTTTGAGTGACTGAAAACATAGTCTAACTGAGAAAGCTCAAGACACAGTCAATGGGAAGTCTTTGCTGACTAGGACTTTTTCTAGCAAAATCCCTCAGCTATAGGACTTTCTGATCCTGTGCACTTTTGTCAGTGACCTAACCAGGGGTAAATTGCCCTTTCTGGCCTACCTAGAAGACATACCATTTTGTAGGGCAGTAAAGAACTAGGGAGAGAAATCACTGTAAAGGGATAACCTGAATCAGATGCCTTTGTGATGTTTTCATGACAAAGAATCAAAACCTGTTTTAATTAAACCCGTAAGGCGTTCATTATGGGAAGCGGTGGTCTCACCATGTCTTGAAGTGGTCGGTTTAAGGTTAATTGTTTTTATGGATTTGGTGCGGTTTCTGCGGAAAATTCTTCAAGACTGTCTTCAAATGTTTGGGCAGGACGGTCACGAGAGAGTGTGGGGAAACTCTGAGTGTCTCTCTTTCGGGAGCTGAAGAGAATGTAAAAAGTCCCGCGCTGCCTTTCCTGTTCTCCTCCTTCCTGAGCCCTGTAGTCTGAAAATGCCTGTATGGCCTCTGATCCTAAAAGATGCTGGAGAAACTGTGTTTCCTCAAAGAGCTAGATGTAGAGTGATTTTGCCGCCCCGTGTATGGTGAGCGTCTGGACTTAGAGACTGCAGAGGAGAAGCTGGAGAAGGGAGGTGTGACGAAGGCTGTCAATGGGATGGAATAACTTCCCTCTCAGCTGTCTGGGTCCGCAGCCTCCTTGAACTCTGCGGAGCAAACTAGTCACCATATTTCAGGTGAGGAACCAGTTTCTGAAGTCTAGGTTTGCGATGCTGTAGAAGAAAGGGGAGCCGGGAAGAGCAGAAAGGCACTCCCGTGTTCGATGTCAGACATCCCCAAGGCTCAGCTGACACAGACGGTTTGTAGCTGGAGCCCCTAGAGCAGCGCTGGGAGCTTGGCCCAGCAGTCTCAGGGCTGACAGCCTTGTGCCTGAGGGCAGGTACTGCGCTTCACGGGGCATTCCCCAGCTGAGTGCACAGGGGGCATCAGGCAAACAGCTGTGACGGTCCTTTCTGACCTCCTGTGCTGTGAAACCGTTCCGCTGTCTGGCCTACCCATTCTGGATTTCAGGCTCCCTTTAGGGCTTTCCTGCTTTCCCATCCGTCGACAATAGCTGATGGATTTTCCACAGCACACCCAGCCAAAAGTTAGGCAGAAATAGCATTGGATTCAACCTGTTTTCCAGAACCCGGGTACTAAAGCGTGTTGCTTTTAGTTTAGCAAAACCCTTGGCAGTTGCCACAGCATTGCAAACGTGCGACCCGGTTTTGTTGGTGGCTCTCAATGCAAGAGAAGTTTTCTTAGAATTGGTCTGTAGCAGTTGACTTTCCCCTTAGAGGCCATTTTTTTAACTAAAGCAGTCAGAATTGGGTGAAAGGAGAAAGAAGTCAATTAGAATTCTGCTGGGTCTCTTCCAGAGTGAACTTCATCCTCTCAGCAGAAGAGGCAGGTGAAGTGCACAACACAGGTGATTTCCAGCCGCCTAAAATCTCCTAGCTGTTTATTCCCGAAATGTGCATGGGGAAACAGGGAGCTGTAACACACCCAGGATTTTCCCAATGGAAGTTTGAGAAACCTTGAGGGACTTAGTCCGGGGAAGGAGTGTGAGGATTTTAGGAATGTAAATGTCTCCTTGGGGAAGAGTGTCTGTGCCAAGGTGTCCCTGTGGTGTCCCCCCACTGTCGGGGCCTGCTGGTGGCGGGTGTGCGGGTCCCCCTGCCCGGCCGAGGGTGTCCGGTGCCCGCTGAGGGGGACAATGCTGGGGCCGCATTAAAAGCCTCCAGTAAAGTAAAAGTCTGCCTCAGTACGAAGCTGGGGTTGTCCCCACAGGCAAAGCCCCGAAGGCGTTCAGGGCCTGCCTCAGAGAGACCCAACATGGCGGCCAGCGCCTCCTGTGGGCAGCCAGAGCCCCTTCCCTCAGAAACTGGCATGTTTCCACTGGGAGAAAGGTTACGAGATTCACCTGTCAGACCTGCTGCCAGTTGTGACCCCTTTTAAATGAGAAAAGAACTGGTGAGTGAAAGCAATCCACCTTCCCCGAGTATCAGCGTTCTTAATAGCCGTAGTATTAGTGATGCATCCCAGTTTCCTATGGGAAAGCAACCCTTGCAGCTCCAAGGCAAGGGCCAAAGGTGCCATTTTATGTTTTTTTAAGGATTGACCAGATGATTGCCAACCTTGCTGATTTTCTACTTCAACATTTCTTTTCCAATCGTTGTAGGCATCACTACTCCTGATGACATGAAAAGCAATCATCTGCAGCGTTCTAACACCTTTGCTGGCCTGTCGCTTCTGAGGGGAACTTGACTTTTACCGTTTGCTTTCTTTGAGAAGCTTGGAGTCTTTTACAGAGAGTGCTGTGTACCTCTTTTATTTGCTCTGCTGTGTTGAAGTCCACAGAGCCCAGGGACGCCACGGCAACATGGAGACCACGGGGACCCAGACCTCGGCCTCAGAGAGGAGCAGCAGAGGGGCTCATGGCCGGTCCTGGTCCCCCCCACGTCTATGATGTCGTTATCGCGCACGTTCTAGAGCCAGCAGACAGGCGGGGGTTGTAATAGGAGGTTGGAGGGAGGGCAAGGACACAGTGGTGTCAGCGCCCGAGAGAGAAGCATCTCCCACTGCCTCAGGCTTCGACGTGGGCGATAGCTTGGCTCGCACCGCATCCTCGTCCTCAGCCAGGGAGAGGAAGATGAGTGCTGTGGCTTGCAGCGCCTTCAATGGGCTTTGCCCAGAAGGGAACCTGGGCGATGTGATGATTGTCAGCGTGGATGGCGTTGAATTCAGCGCTCACAAGATGGTCCTCTCCGGCTGCAGTCCATACTTCAGGTGAGTGCTTGACAGAGGAGGGGATGGGGCCCAACCGTATTTCCTGCTCTGTGCCACATGGCCTTTGTGGATCTCCAGTGCTTACGTGGGCGCTCCAACTCTCCTCCAGCAGTTCCCCCTAGTCCCGGGACCTCCGTGGACACCCAAATTCCTCCACAAGCTCAGATCGAAGAGCAACACTGGAAGCGGTGTCTGAGGAAGCCCCAGATGCGGTGCAGGGCTGGGAGCGTGGCCGGGCTGGCTGCTCTGCTGTCAGGCGGGAGGTTTTCCTCCCCCACACACCGTTATTCTCTGGTGTTGTAGTTGAAGCAAGGTGCCCACTGGCCCTCTGGCTCCTCATTAAGAAAGCGTCTAGTAACCCCTTCCTTAATAAAACTCCATGGCCTGCCAGCATGGCTACTGCCAGTGCCCCAGTTGGTGGCCGGGGAAGGGGGCAGAGGGGATAACGGGGTCAGGGTTTAACGCAGCAAGGCAGCTTTCTTCCCCAGCACTGCTTTGTTTTTTGTCTGGGCTTTGTTTTGCAGCAACTGCAGCAATGCCGAGATGAACGTCTACAACGTCCCCGGCACTTCCCCTGAAACGATGGGGCTCATTATGGAGTACGCCTACACCGGCACAGTGTCGGTCACGGCGGAAAACGTTGAAAGTTTGCTGATCGCGGCAGACCAGTTCAACATCCTGGGCATCGTCAGACTGTGCTGCGAGTTCTTAAAATCCCAGCTCTGCTTGGAAAATTGCGTCGGCATCTGGAGATTCACAGAGTACTACCACTGTCCTGACCTGCGAGAAGCAGCCCATGAGTTCATCCTGCATCACTTTGAGGAGGTGAGCAGGGTGTCCAGCGAGTTTCTGGAGCTCTCCCTCCATGAGCTGGAACGCATGCTGGAGAAGGATGAGTTCCGTGTGAAAGAAGAGGCCGTTCTGAAGTGGGTTGCTCACGACCTGCAGAACAGGGGGCAGCACGTTGCATTCCTGCTGAGCAAGGAAGGCTGGAGGAGTGGACAGAAGGGATTTTTCTTTTTAAAATAAACTCAGTGTTACTGACGGTTAAGACTTTGCTTAAAACTTCTGAACTCGTACGTGCGCACGGTATGAATTTGTATTCCCTATTGCCTCTACTTACACGTCACTCATGCAAATCTGCAAGTGCCATTTCTATCAGTTTCATCTGAACAAGATGTTCCTCAGTGTGCCGGAAGGTCCTATTGACCAGCTCTTTGAAGAGCTGGAAGTTTGCTTTCCTAAAACTCGGGGTCCTGACTTTCTTCTTTCCCTTGGCGCACACCCCTCAGGACTGTGAACTCCACCAGTGCCTGACCACTGTAGCGCAGGCTGCCTCCAATCCTGATGTCACCCTTCAGCTCATTTGCGTTGGTGCCCATCAGGTCCAGTATGGCCTCTCCTCTGGTGGGGCTGTCTATTACCTTCCTTAAGAAGTTCTCTTCAAGGGACTCGGCTCTGGGAGTCTCCTGGATTGCCTAGAGCTCGCGGTGCTACTTTTCCAGCAGCTGTGGGGCTGGTTGAAGTCCCCCAGCAGGACGAGAACCTGTGTGCGCGATGCCTGCTGCTGTAGCTGGAGTAAGAAGGCTTCTCTGTCAATAGGCTCCCCTTGATCGGGCGGCCTGTACTAGACACCAGCCACAAGGCTCCCTTTGTTGCCTGCATCTCTAATGCTTACCCATGAGCTTTCAGCCTGCTCTTGGCTATTCTTCAGAGACAGCTCTTCACACTCCATCCATTTCCTGACCCAGAGGGCAGCCCCTCTGCCCCTCCTTCCGCCCCTGTTGCTGGCCATGGATAGTCACACTCCAGCCATGGGATTTGTCCCAGCAGGTTTCAGTAATAGCTAGTCGGTTGCATCTTTCTAGCAGCACGGCAGCTTCCAGCTCCTCCTGTTTGTTGTCCATGCTGCATATATTGTTTCAGCCGCACTTTTTCTGGGCTGTTAGCCATGTCACCTTCTTAGAGGAACACATCTTTATTCCTTTGAGGTATTTCACCATTGTTTCCCTTCGTGGGTCCTCCCCTCTTGACTCCTCTCCTGTTGGCTCCTATTACCTCTGGAGCCCTTCCCTCATGTCTGTAAGACTTCAAATGTTCTCCCGTGTACCCGTACCCAGCATGTGAGAGAGCAACAAGCTGAGGGCTCTCACTAGCACCCTGTTCCTCTAACCTTGGTGTGTTGTCCCGCTGCTTGTCACAGGCAAGCCTGATATTGTCCCTCTCCCCCTTCAAGCCTTGTTTAAGGCTCTGTCAATGAGGATCTGCTTAGTCATGAGCAAAGACCCTCTCCCCCATTTCAGAAAGGTGAATCCCATCTGATGCCAGCAAGCCTCGTGGTGTGCAGGCCGCCCCATTCTCGAAAACCCCAAAATTGCGTGGGTGACATCAGCCATGGAGCTATATATTAATAGACTGTGTCTGTCTATTTCTTCCCATTTTGCTGCCCGCAACTGGGAGAGAAGAGGAAATACCCTGTGGTCCAGATTCCCTTACCAACCATCCTGAGGTCCTGAAGCCTCTTTTGGTGGCCCTTGGACTATGTGTTGCAGCACCTGGGAAGGTAGGGTGGGCAAGGAGGGCGTTCTCCTGCCACCCTGGGCATGGACTTGCCTCCATTCACTCCTTTTCTTGAAGGTACTGTCCTCAGCCTGGCAGGGGGAGGATACAGGATCCCCTTATCTTGTTTTTTTTTCTGTGACTGTTCCCATTTCTGTCTCAGGGAGGGCAGAGCATGATTCCACCGGTCTGTCTCTTTCTTGGACTCCCTGATGCTCCCTAACCTTTCTACTACCTCTCGTAGCCTTGTCACCAAGCTGAGCAGATTGTCCACCTGGTCACCCCTCACACTGCTGTTCTCACTACTGCTATCCATTACTAGTGAAAGTCTCTGGCAAGCCCTGCAGCCCAAGACCTGCATGATTTCATGGGAGCTCTGTCTGGGTTGCCACATCCATTCCGGTGAGTGCAGAGGACATGGCTTTCTGCCAGGTGGATGTGGTAACTCTACTCTTTTGAGAGTGTGATGACCACCAATGGAACTCACCTTTTGAGCTGGTAGAGTGATCATGCCCTGCCATGCAAACTGTGCCACACTCTGTTTGCAGCAGTCCTGGTCACTTGTAGTCCCCAGGCTGTTTTTTACAGATTTGTCGTAGCCGCTGTGGCTCTGTCAATGCCCACACCTTGTCACTGTCTTCCACCAGAGCTGCTGGCTCCTGGTGGGTCTCTCCACTGCCCTGGCTTTTCCCTGCCTCGGGAAACGCCCCTGTGCATCAAGCTCTGCTGCTCCGCTGTGGATCGGGCCAGCTCACCTCGGCACCTGACTACAGTAGCTGGCATTTAGCATTTTAGATTAGAGGAATATAATCTATCACATGCAGATGTGATGCTTCCCTATGTGAACTGCATTCAGGACCTTCAGTGAAAACCTGTCTCTCTGTTGATGATACATGTGCCCCCAAACCAGCATGGACAAGACAAACATTTATTGTTTGGAAGCATCATCCTCTATTCACAGAAATCATTTTGCCCTGTGAATTTTTATACACTTTGCGCTTTTTATGGCTGACTCATTTTAGTTAATAAAAAATGAACAGTTTTAAAAAAGTGACAAGTCTTTTTCAAGCTTTGTCTATTTTCTGATAAAGTGTGATTCTCAAGTACTTCATTAATTAAAAAATAAGCCCAAATGTTGCAGTTTAGGAAAATCACACAAATTTTATTGTATAAAATTTCTATACTCATTGTTTTTGAAATATTAGAATATGCAGTTATGTTAAATAACTTACAACAAAGATTTATCAGAATCTTTTGTGATGCAAATGTAAAATTCAGAAAAATCTGAAGGGCTATTTTATCCATTTTTTTTTCTCTGTTTCTTAGGTCTAAGCTTTGTGACCGCTTTCAGGGTAAGCGGTTCATATTGTAGTACTGCGTTTAGTGCATGTTGCATAGACAGACTTTCTTTTCCCAAGCCTTTATCCATTCTTTATGGTTTTATATGTCGATCAGAAATTGAATCTTTTATTCTTTGAAAGCACTTTACATGCTGCAAGTAAGCGAATGATTACTATTCAGGCTGAGGTGAGTTGCTTACATGAGGGCATGTGAAGTATTAGCCGGTTCTGTGCAAAGTCTTCCCCAAGGCACGCTGTCGCTGCCTTTGACTTTATCCTGAACCTCACACCTTCACTCAGAAAAGGAAGCTCGATTATTTCTACATGCTGCTGTAATTTGGGCAGGAATCTATGCAACTAAAACCAGACGCAGATAGAGCTGTGACAGTCCTTTACCATAGAAATACAATTAGTATTTTCATTTCCAGTTGGTGTATGGTGTATTGCTCAACATGAAGTGCTTGTGGTTTAAATGAAGTACTGTCTTCAGCATCTTCAGCTATAAAATCAATGATGAAATGCATATGAAATTTTGAATTTAACCATTTTCAGTTGATTAATACCAGTTAGTACTCTATGTTTTTCTCACCCAGACTGGAATTTCAGGAATGACTAACTGGAGTCTAAATAACATGTCCATTTCAATTAGTCTGAATAAACAGTGTGTTTTAAAATAGTACCTCAAAATTACATAGTAAATTTGTTATTTTTTTAGAGAATTGATAAAATACTGAGCCTAAGCTCTTTGTATATTACACCAACAGCACCTGATCTGCTCTGAATTCAGCTTAAACGAAATTAAACAAGATTGCAATTGCTGTTATTGCAAATGGACATCTGATGCCAAACCTCAAGGTGACATCTGTTCTCTGTGAGCTTGTGGTCTTTTTTGTTGATACTGCTGTAACTATACCGGCACAATTTATCTAGAGTTGTGATAGGTTTTCCATCACTGGAATTTTAGTCTTGGGAGTGTGTGTTTGTTTTACACTACATGTATAACAGTCCAGGGAAACAGTCTAGAGCCTCATAGAGGAAGACAAAAGTGGTATGTTTGACAGTTTCTTCTCATTTTATTACACTGGCATTTCAAAATATAAATACCAATTTTATAATACTGTCAAGAGTATACAAATGATAAATGAAGGTAATAGTTTACAATTTTTCCTGATGCTTGGCTTCATTGGTAATGCTGAATCAACAGCATCATGGAAGTACCAGCCCAAGATTCATTCTTGAGCATGCCTTGAAACACTGACTGCAGGCTGCAAAAGGAAACTTGCTGTGAATACAGGATCCTATTTAATTCTTATTTATGGTTAATATCTATCTGATGGTTCCAGAACTCAAAACCTTTTAGGGATCTAGAAAAAAAAGCTCTGCTGGCATGTACCTTTACTTGCCTACCAAGAAGTGGGTTGACCAGAGCCCAGATGGGGACCAGCATGGCAGTAGGAGGAGCAACCTTGCAGGAAAGGCTAAGGCTGGAATCTGAAGGAGGCAGATGGTTTCTGTTTAACACCTGCTTTGCATAAAAGGAAGCCAACTGGGGTTAATCAGTTCCCTTCTTCACTAAGGAGCCACGCAGGTGGAGCTTGCTGGAAGAAAGGGTCTTTTTCCTGCCACTGCTCATGGAAGAAACAGGTGAATCCTTGTTGTTCTCCCTCTGTAAGATGGATGACATTTTAAATGTAGAAAGGTTTCCAGTGCTCTCTGGTGTGTCAAGTGCTGTTTGTGTTTTGGCTCTGCCAAAAAAGGTAAAGAGGCACAAAATCAGATAAAATGGTCCAAAAATGTCAATAGGAGAAGCAGGATTGAGATGTGACTGGCAATTGTGTGTGTATGTACTGCACATACAGCAGACCTGAGGACTCATGGCGAGCACTTGCCCAGCGAGACTGGTCTTGCTGAAGGACGCCGGGTAGCATCACTCTGCCTGCGGGCAGAGTCGGAGCTGGGCTGGGTGCTCTCCCTCCTGCCTGTGGGACCCTCCTGGTTCTCCTGGGCTGTACCCAAACAGGACACTGGGTTCGTGGTTTGTAGGAGAGCATCTTGGAATAGAAGAAAATCCTTCAAAAGCCTTACTCAGAAAAGGCTAGTGGGCATTTTAGATGAAAGTTTGTGTGCTAACTGGAGGGAGCCAACTTAAAAAAAAAATATCTATATCTACTTTTCTTGAGGAGACATCTGTGTGAAGAAAGGTTCCAAGCTCTTTTTGCCTACCATAAGGCATGAAGCAGAGTATTTCCCACGAGATGGCACTATTGCCTTATGCACAGAAAAAGCAGGTTTTAGCCTCAACTGCAGTTTTAAAAGCAGATTGCCAAAGTGAAGTTTGCAAACAAATACATAACTTTTACAGATCCAAGCAGTTATCAACAGATCTCAAATGGAGAATTAGCTTGCCGATTGATCTGTTAAAGGTCGCTGCCTGATAAGGATGTGAAAAATCCTGACATATGGATGATGAGATGAACATCACTATCAACCCATTATTGGAGAAACTGGTTTGGATTTAGTTTTTTTGGGGTCAATTTTTTGAAATTAATGTGGCTCTCTAAAGTGAATGGTATTTACCTGGTCATATTCTGACTGATGTTCTGAAAGAACTTTTCCTTTAAAAAAAAATCAACAAACCCCAAACTGAAAATCAAGTTGAAAATTAACTACTGTTAACAATTGTCCATTTTTTATTATTTCTAGTTCTTATCTCGTTCCAGAAAATGCCATCTTGCAAAATTGTTGTACTTTGAGTGATTGTTCATTTGTGATGGCTGGATGGCAAGTTGCTCCACTATTCCCTTTCTCTATGACTGAAACAGGTTTTTCCTAATAAATTCAGCAAAGTCTCTGAATCAGAGACATACACCCTGCCTTTAGCTGCACTTTCTGTTGATTTTCTAATCCAAGACAGGGTCAATTGCATTGAACCACCAAGGCAGAGCTGGAAGGAGCCCTGCTGTCACAGAAACTGCTTTGGATAATCCTGTTCTTAATCTTACTAATTGCTGTTTTAAAAACAAGTTTGTTTTGTACCATGCTCTATCTGTTATTGCAGTGTTGTTCCAGAATTTCACTTCTCCGATGCTTGGAAATTTTCTTCTGATTCCCAGCCCGAATTTATTCACTTCCAGGCTATATCTCTTTGTTCTTCTGCCAGTATCGTTCTTTATCTTCAGAAGTCCTTGTTCCCTCCTTTGGTATTTGCCCCACTGATGAGAGCAATCATCTCTTCTCTTAGTTTTTGTTTCTCTAGGCTAAAAAAGCCAAATCTTTCCATCTCTGAAAAGAGAGGCTCTTCATCCCCTTGATTATCCTGTTTGGGTGGCCCTGGGTGTATTTCTGTTTCAATCCATCTTTCTTGAGCACAGATGACTAGAAATAGTGCGCAGTATTCAGGATAATGCCTGACAAGAGCTTTGTATCATACATTTATCAATTTCATTACACCATTGTAGCATCTCTGTGGTAAGTGGCTCAATATCTGTGATCAATTAATAAGCTTTATTACCCTCAGTTGTTTCGAACTGGTGAATCTTTTTCCCCTAGAATGCCAATTAATCCCAACGCTTTTCTGTGGGCGCTTGATTTTCCATCTCTAAATGCCTTTCGTATGGGTGGCATGGTTATTTTAGAAATTCTGAACTTTGGAACTCCATTTGCACACATACCCTGACAGTGGTGTCTGTGGGTGCCGTAATGCATCATGGTGTGTTCCTCTATTGCTACAAAGCACCACGGGGTGATGCCTTGCGTTAAGTTACCATAGCAGAGTTTAACAACCAACCTTACAGAGTTTTGGTATCAATAAAAGAAACTGCCTGGAGCTTGACGGTACAGAGGGAAAAATCTTGTTTAGCTCTATTTATATCCAGTTTGTCAAGAGAAGAAATAAATGCTAAGAGTGTCACTATAAACTCGTTGAAGTATAGGGTACCAATCAATGGACAGAAGGTCTCTTTCAGTATTAACAGAATGAAATACTAGAAATTCCTCATGAAAAGAATGTAATTTGTGTACCTGATGGTTTGCAGCAAGATCTTAAAATAAAATGGAAATATTTTATAAGTCGTCTATCTCCTTACCTTTTGATTGATCAATGGCATGGCTCTCATTTCTTGAGAATTGCTTTTTTTCTCAGTCATATTTGTCCATCTCTTAAATTTGCCGAGGGCCATCATAGCCATCTCCATAATATGTGTACGTCACTTGTCACGGACAAAATACCCCTGTGAAAGTATTTTCTGTGATGCTTCTGGATTTGTGCTGTTTGTCTCTAAGTCCTGGGCCATCCAGAGCTTTGAAGTCTGTTCCTTTGGTTGGATGGGACTTCCCCCAGGCTAGGGATGATTTGGTGACATCACGTCTGAACTACACAACCAGCAATAGCCAAGTGAGCAACATGCACAGGGCTGTCTCTGCCACTGAACTATCCTGTTAATGTATCTAAGTCTCTGTGCACCCACAAGATGCAGTTATTGTCCTCATGATTTGTCTACCATACAGCTCCTTGCCTCTTGCAGACTAAAATCTCCGGGGCAGGGACCTCTGCTGGTGCAGCAGGGTTGGATTTCGCAGGTGATGTGTCTGCACAGCAGATGCAGCCTTACCATTATCACTGCTCACTGCCATGTGTTCCCCTGGTCCCATGAGATGGCTGTGGACTCATCCACCTTCCCATTGCACGGCATCAATCGTTATCTGTGCCCAGGTATTGTGCAGTTCGAGCAGCTCCATCATCCAGTATAACAAAAAACAACCTGCGCAGCTGGGTGAGTGTTTACATGCACAAATTCCTATGAGCAATAAAGGCAGGGAGGGAGGGTTAGAGGGAATATGATGAAAAGGCAGATTGCCTCTACAAGAGAGCCTCCCTAGGTCACCCCTGAAACATAAGTGGGCTTTTAAGTGTTCCTGCAGGTAATGGTGAACTTTTCCCATCTTTTTGAACAGGCATAAAGGCAACCTCCTTGTGGTGCACACAGAATCACAGAATGGTAGGGGTAGGAAGGGACCTCTGGAGATCATCTAGTCCAACCCCCTGCCACAGCAGGGTCACCCACAGCAGGTTGCACAGGAACGTGTCCAGGCGGGTTTTGAATGTCTCCAGCGGTGGAAACTCCACCACCGCTCTGGGCAGCCTGTTCCAGTGCTCTGCCACCCTCAAAACAAAGAAGTTCCTCCTCATGTTGAGATGGAAATTCCTATGCTCAAGTTTGTGCCTGTTACCTCTTGTCCTGTCACTGGACACCACTGAGAAGAGCCTGGCCCCATCCTCCTGACACCCATCCTTTAAGTATTTATAACTGTTGATAAGGTCCCCCCTCAGTCGTCTTTTTTCCAGACTTTTTGGGTCTCTTTTCAGACCCAAATCCCTCAGCCTTTCTTCATACGAGAGATGTTCCAGGTCCCTAATTGTCTTTGTAGCCCTTTGCTGTACCCTCTCCAGCAGTTCCCTGTCCTTCTTGAACCAGGGAACCCAGAACTGGACACGGCACGCAGGGAACAAAGCTGCTTGGGAGATTCAGCTGAGCCAAGGACAGGAGGTTTTTCGTAAAGCAAACTCTTCCCCCCAGCTGCTGCCTAGGAGACTTCTCAGAACCTGAATAGACAGGCTGTTCTTATATTTTTTTTTTTTTTAACCCGGCCTTGTAATAATATCAGATAAATGAAGACTTCAACAAATGGAGAAAGTTGCCTGAGAGAAATTGCTTTTGGCAACTGTTCCTTCTAATTAAAACGAAAGTCTGAAAAGCCTCAGTCTTTGAGAACAATTAATAAAATGCCAGCACTAGATAAGATACAGATAATTCTTTGTGCCTATTAACTGCTTCTTACAATTAGTGTATGTGTATTCAGACAAATGCAGTCTGACCCTGGTATGGTAGGAAGGAGTGGTTCTGATTAAAAATAAGGGCAGCACCTCTTGCTTGCCCTGCTGAGCGGGCCAGCGCTTTCCCACCTTCCTGCTAGCAACGATAAGAATAATTAATAGAAAGTTTCAATACTGAGAGACTCCCCAGGACCCTGCAGTGGGCATCAAAGGACTTTGTTCTGGTAGCTTAGGTGCAGCAGGTACAACATCTCTGTCAGCATTTGGGTAGATGGCCAGACAGAAATAGAGGAAAGAGGAATTTTCTCCCTCTGGAGTCCAAGGTACCGATTTCCCCCCTGGGGGCTTAAATGCTGATCTGGAGTGATCCAAGACACAGGTGTGCAGGACCTCCAAGTTCTGTTTAGAACTAGTTATTTCACAGTCGTGATGCCAAAATCCCGAGGAAATCTGCCCTTGCTGCCCCCTGAAGGGGCAGCCTCCAGCCCAGGAGGCTGGTGTGCTGGCAGCGCATGGGGATGGCGTGTGCTGGGGGAGGTTCTGCACCCTGGGGCTTGGCCCAGGGACCTCAGAGGCTGTGCCTGTCCTCTGTCCCAGCCCGGGAGGCCAAAAGCATGTTGAGAAAGCACTGAGCAGGAACAGCAAAGACGACCCATGTGTGCACAGGAGTGCAGGGGGCAGGTGAATCCCCCAGGAAAAAACACGCAGACGGAGTCTTTGGGAGGCACTGCTGGATTTACAGCAGCTCGGCAGTAGGAGATGTGTTCCCAAAACTGGAGAGACGGGGCTGTGGGGGGAGGCGCCTGGAGGAAGGAGCCTGGAGGACAGCCCTGGATCCGCACATGGGGAGGGGACGCGCTGGAGCTGTGGGACCCAGATGAGGCAGAGACAGGCAAAGAAGGGAAGTTTTGAGCCTATTATCTTCATATGGAGAGTGTGCGAGCCAGGGGTGTGGGAGAGCTGAGGCTGCAGATGTGCGTGCATGAAAGGAGAGGGGCAGGGAGCAGCCAGCCTGCTCGGCTCAGGAAGAGCAGAGGCAGGGGGTTCAGGCGATGCCTGCTAAGTAAAACCAACTGTAAGTAGCATTTCAGACAGCACAGAGTGAGAGTTGAAGATAACAGATTAATGTCATCATCCAGGCTGGGGATGCAGACCTTCCTCCCCCCCGGCCCTGACAGCTAAAGCATGGGTATACAAACCAGCAAGTACTTAGAAAATAAAAGCACAGTACAAGCTAAAGGGACTGGTTGGCATATCCAGTCCAAGTAAAGCAAAATGCTACCTCATGTAGGGGCATCTGTGTGTGGGACAGGGACCAACAGCCCCATGGGAAGACCTGAGCTAGCCCTGGAGGAGGTCAGGTGCCACGAGCCATCTTGCCTTGCTGTCTGGGTTGCAGCTCAGGCAGATTTCCTCAACCGAGGCTCAGAGATGTGTAGAAGAACTGCGATTAGGCAAGCCATGTGTAGGAAAGTATTCCCAGAACTTGCTTTAGCCACTGCCACAACCTATCGGTTTCAGAAATGAGTGCAGAGTAGCTGTGCTGCTCCTCCACTGCTGGGCTTTGGTTCAAGGCAGGGATTTATTCTGGCTATGCTATAGCTCAGGGTGCCTGCATAAGCCTGTTTTTCCTTTACTTTGTGTGCAGGAATGAGGGTCTGGGCCCAAGGCTGCTCTCTGACTAGGCTCATTCCCAGAATAACTCCTCTCCCAGCCTCCTCTGCCCCCCCAAGAAAAAAAAAATTCTTAATCAAATATATAAACACTGGCAGCTTTCAGGTTTGTGTGTGTTTCTGAGCCTAATTTAAATGAACAGCAGACATTTTATAGGCTTTTCCAAGTGAACCTACAGGGGCTTATTTGCTCGAGTCTGACTTTCTGACAGCTCTCTACGAGCCTAATCAAAACCAGACTTAACTCTCATATGAAGCAGAATAATATATATTCATGCAGCTACAAAGAACCAGGCTAAATGTAGTAAGTCATAAACCACTACTATGGCAGCAATCACTCAATCATGTGCAGTTACTGCGCTTGGATTTTGGAACAAGGGGTGCATTTGTTTTGTTCCCATTGTACGAGGAAAGTCGTAGTGGCAAGGAGCCGAGTAAACATGCCTTGTGTCTAGAAAATGCCCCACATGTGTAACTTGGAGCTTGTAACTACAAGACAGAGGATGCTTCTTTGCTCCTCTACCCACAGGTGGGAACACTGAGGTGATGTCTCTCGAGGTGAGGTGCACCTTAGGGGAAGCTGCTGGGAGGGAAGGCTGGGCAGAACAAACTCTACGACCAAGCTGGATTTAAGGGAGATTTGTCTTTATTGTCTTTGCAGCTTGTCATTCTTCAATACATAGATCATATTTCTGGAATGTTCCCAAGACTTCCTTTATTTAGACAAATTCTGGGTGGCATAGTTAGGGTAGGGAATACTGCGGAGATATTAAATACTTAAAATATCTTGATGGAGGCTTAAGCACTGACCTCTAAAAGAAGACTTTTTTCTATTTCTGATTATCCCACAGTGTTCCCATCACATAATATCACCTCTCTCTCTACAAGGATGTGTTCATGTTCGGTTCCTGACATCTGGAAGCAATTTCTCTTTATCTAACATATGCATTTTCAAGTGAAATGTGAAAAGAGGTGCTGAACTGATAAAGCAGGGATGTACCTTTGGGCTGGACCAGATGTTGAGGTGCTGCAAAGGAGAAGGCATTCTGCCCAAAACAAGGAGGAAGACAAAGAAAATCTGCAGGACTGGGCCAAGCTGGAGGAATGGTAAAACCCTGTGCCCATCTGGGAGGCATCGGGCTGTTTAGCCTTCCTTCACCTTCTAACAAAGACTGAGTTTGCCTGAAGATGGAGAGACTTCAAGCAGCTTTGGATTGTGAGTTTTTCTGGCTAAATCAGCTTTCAGTGTTTCCAATTAGTCTGTTAAACTGTTGTGTGAACTGAAACTCTTGCCTGTTAGAAGACAGGCAGCACTGGCCACGGCTTGTGTAGTATGGCTCACCTGGTTTCCTTTAACTTTTTGCCTTTCAATGAAGGTCAGCTATTCCGTGCTGAAGCCACAGTTAGGCACTTGCTGTATTGCCTTAGTGATTTTAGGGTTGATGATGATGGCTTTTGTGGAAAACCCCCGCATTATTTGCAACTACCTACTGCAATTTGTCTAGAGGAGAGATTTCAGCTCTTGGGTTGAGATCCCTTCAAACATTGTACTTGCCCAAAGGGTGACTAATGACGCCCTTTCTGCTGTCTCCCAGTGATTTGGAAGGAAACGTCTGATCCTAGAGAAAAGTTGGCTTGTCTAACTCTTTCAAAATGAGCTCCTGTTCACTACCATTGTGCAGAACACATCCGTTGTTGGATTTGGTGGAATTTGATGTCCATGGATGCAGGAGAAGGTTTCCCACAGAGAACAGTAACAGGACCAAGACATGGAGTTGCAGCATCGCCTACATGGTCACCTTCTATCACCGTGGGATGTTTTGGGTGGATGTACAGCTGATAACGATTTCATTTTGGTTTGTTTGTTTTTCTAGTGACTTGCACTGAGTGGAGGGTGAAGAACAACTTCATCTGTGCAGATTAGACTAGGAAATTTTTTTTCTTGGACACTCTTTTAGAGTGTTCCAATCTGCAGTGTTGATTCAGGGTCTGTTTAACTGAGAAATTTTGTGGGGTGTTATTTTTTTGTTTGTGCTTCTTTCTTTGTACAAGGCCAGCATGCAGACAAATGCCATTAAATGCGTGGGCCAGGTATTTTGTCTGAAGTAATTATTTTTTACAGCTCTCTGCAGAGCATTATCACTGTTTTATTTATTTATTTATTTTTTTAAATATGCTATAACCTTTTTATACGCTTTCCAGGTTTGGTGTCTCTCAGCGCAACGCATTACAGTATTACTTGCTTTTAGAAGGCTGGATGACTATAGATAAAACATTATCTTGCTTTAAAAGTATGGAAGTGTCTTTTATTCTTGTTTTTATGAGTAATATCCAGTTTTGGCTTAAGAACACCCATGCAGTATAAATCAAATGCTTTTAGGTACTTAGACTTTTCATCATTTTTCTAAAATGTGCATGTGTTGACATTTTCTGAAACCACCTTTAAAGTCTTTTTGGATGGACCATTTATACCGCATCGTTTTTTAGGCTTTCATTTTAATCTTTCAGCCTGTCCAGTTTTATAGGTGTCATGGAGACTCTCGGAAACAGGAATTTCTGTTTGGTTTTGTTGCTGTTATAAACAGACAAAGTGATAGTAATAGCTGGCTCAAAAATATCAGACTTTGGTAGGTTTTTTTTACCTCTCTCTGAAGAAGATGAAATAATTGGAACCTTCTGGATGGCTTTTTAGCCATCCACTTTTTAGCAAGACCGCTTTTCACTCTGGGCAGGAAAAAAGACTCAGAGAGAGGCAATCATGTTACTCTTTTATTGTATAAACTTTTAGGAGTTTTAATGGTGGTTGTTGCACTGAATTGGAATAAAATGCAAACTTATTAAAATTGTAGTGCCCAATTATGCACGAATTGGCTCAACATTTGAAGGGTCTCACCAGGGACTGATTTGCAGCCTGGCTTCTGGTGCCTTCTTGCTGCCCAAGAGGCCAGAGAACAAAAGACATTTGTACAGCTGTACACTGAACTTTGTATCATGCAGGCTCATGGAGCGGAAAAATCCTTGTTTAACAAAAGGAAAGGCATTTTCCACCAATGTTGAAAGAGTGGCACTCAATATATCAAGGGTTTCATTTGCAAAAAGTTGGCTGGATGGGATATCCATAAAAATGAGTGTACAGGAGGATATTCCACTTGCATGTGCACCTGGCTACACTGAGGACCCCACTGATTTTTGCCCTTCCTTTCTCTGAGAGGAAAGAAAAAGGTCTTTTCATACAGAAAATCATCAAACCAATCTTTAAATAAAAAATGAAAAATAAATAATTTTGTCTCTGCCCTTGTATTAGTGATGAATATTCAACTTCTGTGTACACTTGAGGAAGTGACTCTTTTGGAAATCAAATGCTTTGGCTAATGGTGACATAGCGGAACATACAGTAATAACATTAAATGAGATTACATTGAAAAAATCGAATCTGCATCATTTGGAGACAATAGGTTAATTAGTAAAGGAGGGAGGCACAATAATTCACAAGATCGAGTTGATAAAACGAGCAACCTCATGGGCTGGATTTAGCTGTTCCCCTACCCGGTTACTTCTCACAGGAAACCCTGATCCTGCAGAAGAGAGTGCAGACACATGAGTGAAGTGTGAGAGAGTTTGCCCCTTGCCAGCAATAGCAATCATTTCTTTGTCTCATTTGAAAGCAATTTTGAGATCCTATCAGGGTAGGATTTTTTTTCCTTCTTGTGCAAATAAGTCTTCTCCTTTCCCATTGTACCAAACTGGAGTCAGAATATCAAAATCCAAACTCATTTTTCTTGCAGATGATGCTGTCAGTCTTTATCAGTGCCTCTGGTTATTTGTAGTGATGTAAATACCACTTGGGTGCTATGTGTCATAGCAAATCACAGCCTGGTGATTACCTGATAATAGGTGAATTGTCTAAATGCACCTTTCATAAAGGGTTGGTTAGTGAATAGTGACAGTAAGAAGGTTTTCTTCTGGATACAGAACATCAAGGTATGTGTTTTTCAGACTTTTTGTTTAAATGTACCCCCAGATGTACTCCTTACTGCTTGGTAGTCATTGCATTCCTCAGATAACTCTTTGATAATGATAATATTAGCAAAATTCTAGTTACTGTTGGTGCATAGCAGCTTTCAAGTATAGAACAATTTCCTGCTTGAAAAGCAGGAGATTCAGGTATGCTTTTTATTTATTGTCTTACCAGGAGGATTGTCTTACTTACACATCTTTAAAAGGAGGAAAACAGAAGGTGATACATGCACAGACTGTATTTTTGCTACCTCTCTCTGATTGCCAGCAGATCACAGCAAGATGTACGTTTCACTACTGCTATGCTATTTTTTTTTAAACCTGGATAATATGCTAAAGTTTTCTTTTTCTTTCTTTCTTTTTCTTTTTCTTTCTTTCTTTTTTTTTTTTTTTTTTTTTTTTTTTTTTTTTTTTTTTTTTTAAGTAAGGTATATGTAGGGGAAAATTGAAGTTTTCTGCCGAGTTGTTTCTTGCCAAGCTTTTTCAGCTGCAGGATATAGCGAAAGCCAAACTCTTTGGAACTTATTAGGGCTGTCAGTATAATCAAGGGGAATTGCATGGTGATAAAGTTATGAGTCTATGCCATAGTGCCCATGTGTAATGGATGTCTGGGGCATAGCTCCATATTTTTCTTCAAATGCAGCTCTTGAGTGCTGTATACGTGTGTACATACACATACACACAGGAAAGAGAGAAAAAGAAATATCTCCTCCCTCTACGTTGTCTAATTCTTTGCAGGCAGCATCTGCTTATAATGATAATGGCCATCGACAAGCAGATGTTCCAAAGCTGGGTCTGACTATAGCATAAATTGAGATTTTGACAATTCCTTTATATTTGGATATGGCACTTTCAAACCACCATGTATTTTGAATTTAGGAAAGACAGAAATGTAACTTGTTTAATTTTATCTCAGAATTTAGGCCCAATAGTGGGTTTCTTAAATTATGAATTCCTTTGGCAGGAGCCATGTTTTATGGTGCAGCCACAATTCCCAGTGGAAATGAAAAGTTGTGATTTGGGTCATTTGTCCAGAGCTGCGGCTGTGCAGGCTCTCTCTGCCTTGGCTGGTATGTGCAATGCACCAACGTCCTTACAGTAGCTCCCATCAGGATTTATAAGGAGGTTTTTGTTTACCAGAAGTTCTTAGGAGGAAGACATGGCTTTAACTCAAATAAAACACGTAGCGACACTCGCAGCCAAATCAGCTTTTATGAAAATAATTTTGAAGGTCCTGCTTACAGCAAAACAAGTCAGGAAATGCATATTTGAGTTGGAAAGTCCAACCTATGTTGTTTTGTCTGACGCCACAAGAGGGGAGAGAAGGGGACAAGGCCAAATGTAAAGGGGTCACAGGAGGAGGTTGCCTACGTTACATCATCTCCCCTTTCCCAGTGGGAATTTTCCTGCGGGGACGGTACACACAGCAGGTTTCAGGCTGTGTAAGGGGACAGGACCCTGGCCATGGCTGTTTGCCACCAAGATGGGCTCTGAGCCTTGCCCAGCATCAGCTAGTAATGTCCTGGCTCCCTGTCTTCCTTGGCTTGCCTGCCATGTGCTTTGAGGGGAAATTCCAGCACACAGCTTCCCTGGTACTGGTGTGCCACAAGGGATGGGCATATGGATGAGCAGAGGATGGCAAAGGGACAAGTGTGTCCAGTGCTCCCAGGAGCCCATGCCTCAGCCCAGGGGCTCTCTGGGCTATGCCACAGAGCTGAGATTAACTCAGGGAAGTGCATTATCCTGCATAATTCCCAATGGGCTTTGATGGGATGTAGATGGGGAGCAGCTCCTTCTGCCGGGACAGTCTCCTGGCCAAGGATGTGCTCTGGCCTAAGCAGACCGTGCATTGCATGAGATCTTGGACTTCAGTCTAAAATGAAGTAGTGTCAAAAGACTTCCCTCTTTTTAACTTGAAGTTTGGGACATTCTTGGGTTTCAAGGTTTGACTCAGAAAGTAAACCCTGGCAAGACAGGCGGTTAAATTGTAAAGCTGCTAGAGTTTTCCAGAGTTACAAAGCTATATAGGACACTGTGGTTGTGTACTGCATAGCTACACAGTACACATGGTGGGATTCAGCTGGGTGAGCTCCAACGCAACATTTTGTCTCTTATTGATACTTATTTGTCATAGACAGATGAAGGAAACACCCCCCCCAAGAAACCCTGGTTAGCTTTGCAAGATGGGAGATAATTTGTCCATAGTTAAACAGAAGATATTTATAGAGACATTAGCTGGTTGTACAAAATACTTCAGAAGTTTGTTTAGAAGTGATTGAAATCAGCTGTTACTGAACTGAAAAACCAACCACACAAGCTAAGTCTACAGCCCTTGGTCTGTCTGTTGTCTGTTAATGTAGCGCTTTCTTCTTCCAGCACCATTGCCAATTCAGGGCAGTAACATCAATCTCCTGCCTTTTATTGGTGGGTATTAATAATTCAAGGATTAAACTCATCACTGAAGAGGGGCAATTTCAGTGGGTTTTAACGAGAAACTGCTCCAGCTCTTATATTAAAATACATTAAAATATCGCCACGTTTGAGAAGTCATGCACTCAAGCATTAGGAAAACCAGTGTAGCTCCCAGCCTGAGCTCCCTTTTCCAGCAGTTGTAAACCAAGCCAAAATGAGTGATACGGGTGGCAATGGAGGGCCTTTCCCTGGCAGAACCCTGCAGGTCAAAATCCGCTACTGCAGTAAGCTACAATTAAGAAAATGATGGGGTCAGTGTGAACCAGGCTATTCTGCACCCATCCAGCGCCGCTGGCTGCCCCATACAAGCACTGAACGCTTCTGTTCTTACAGCTCTTCTTCTACCCCTCAGCAAGTTGTGGGCCCAAGCACAATGGCGTGTTTTGTACAAGCTGAGCGAGTAGAGCAAAAAATATCATTAGGGTAATGAACTGGACCTGTCTCATGTGGAAAGGAGCTTTCCAGACCATGCACTTCCCACTGAAGGCAGCTACGCTCCACTGGTGCCCTTCCTCTAGGCCATTTCTGGAGTATATTGTTGAACAGAAGCACTGCTTTGACTCCTATAAAATAC
The DNA here is from genome assembly GCA_008658365.1 of Alca torda. Taxonomy (NCBI): domain Eukaryota; kingdom Metazoa; phylum Chordata; class Aves; order Charadriiformes; family Alcidae; genus Alca; species Alca torda. Next base: position 69,829,780 of record CM018079.1, read on the forward strand.
TAAACCAGATCACTGATTTCAGGGAATTAATCACTAGGTTGATAAGCATCAAGTTGGTGATTTTTTTTTTCTTTTTTTGTTCTTCTTTTTTTTTTTTCTTATATTTAAGCAATTACCATTAGTGAATTATCCTACTTAACTTACCATTATTTAAGTACCCTAGGATAACCCCTCTTGCAGCATCTTCATTTATGAGATACCAGTGACGCCTCCGCAGCGCACCCAGGCCTCTGCAGCCCTGTTTCATACCTGAGCAGCTCAGAGCTGTGCTCTTCCTTGGTGTATTCCCTGGTGGGAATGTCATGGCTTTGACCTCTAATGGGGGTGTCCTATGGTTTGATGTCTCCCAGCAGTGGCTGGATCCCTGGGGACATACCTTGTTGATGAACAGCGTGCAAAATGCTTTCATAACAAAAAATGCCAAAGATGCCTTTAAATTATTTCGATACAAGGCGCCCAAACATGGGGTAAAAGGAAAGCCTCCCCATATTTAATCTCAATGTCAGGAGTTTATTGCTGATGTTTACACAGATGCCATAGCGCTGGAGCCACAGCACATCTGGGGAGTAGGCGGCTAAATCTCCCTTTCAGTTTTTTACTGGAAACACAGTCAGAGGAGGTTGCCTGACAGCATGAATAAATCAACATGTTGTCCACAGGAAACAAGGAGATAGCAGGAATGAAGCATAAATAATGTAATACTAACATGGAGAGATTATTTCATACTTTTTTTTTCAGAGAACTATAGTGAATGGTTTGCTGGAAAACATCTTAGAGAGCCGCTCTAAGTGCACAGTTATGAATGATCTCTTCACCTCCATGCAAAAGGCTGGATTAGCAGGATTCCACATGGCCGCAGACAGAGAGGCAGGGGAAGATGCGGGAGACAGAAGACAACGTGGAAAGATCTTTTGATATGTTTTGTCCTATCTTAGGTTAGGGGAGTGAAAGAACAAAGACTTTTTGGTTTCAGCAACATGAAAAAAATGATTTTGTCTTTTCCATAAAACTTTCCAGATTAGAAGAGTGGAGATGTATGCCATTTTTTATTAATCTGTTTTTCCCCATAAAAAAATGTTCCCACGTCTTATCTTTGACAAGAGCAGAGTTGCTAAAACTTGCTTAGTCAGAACGTTTAAAAGCCTATTCCTTGCCAGTGTTCTTCTCTGAGCAAAAGCTCGGTCCCCTCTCTACTTACTTGCAGTTGGACATTGAAGGAGAGGTACCAGCCCAAGGGCAGTGTTACCAGGAAAGCTGCATTGATACCGAAAACTCAGTTATTGTCAACAGAACGTGTGGTCTGATTGTAGCCAGAAGTGCTGCTGGGAGGGTGTCTCAGCAGCCACAGTGATGGCTGGGGGCAGTTTTGCCTTGTGCTCTCTCTGGTACCTACTTCATGGTGTGGTTACACTGCCCACAACCTTCATGTTTGCAAAACATCTGAAAGCACTGACTTGCTACAAGGTGCATCAGGAAGACCACCCAAAACCCAGGAAGATGGTGGCTGGAGGGCACAAGCTCCTGTTGTTTCCTAAGAAGCTCCAGCAGGTCCCAGGAAATCAAACCGTTTGCATGAACAGATCTTGATCCTTGCTGAGCTAGAAGAATTCCTGGTGTTAAGCACTTTGCAAATGCGTCGCAAGGCGGCTGCGCAGAGGTGCTAGTGGGAGAGCTAAATCACCAAGAAATGCTATTGCAGGAAGTTACAGCTCAGATTTGAATTCCAATTACTACCCTTTGGATTATGGGCATGTTGTTAGGCTTCCTAGGCAAAATAACGACAGCAAAAAGAAATCGTGAGTTTTCTGAACTACTGGAGTTGTACAAACCTATTAGAATGCAAAGCATTCATTCATTCTAATAGAATGCATAAAAGACCCTGGGACAAGCTCAGCATCAGTTCATGAGAACTGCTGCTGCTGTCAGAGTCTCTGTTTCCCAGTTTATGTGTTCAAGGCCATTTTCTGAAGTAGCCCATGCCTGCTAGAAAGCACCAGAGGAGCAATTGCCAGGAGCAATTTCTAGTTCTAGAAATAGCAACAAGGGAAGGAAGGACCATTTCTTCTCAAGCCCACCTCCTCCCTTGAGAAACCTAATGGTGCCTTTTCTCTTACAAAAGCACCTTCAGCTCTTACCAACGCCATCTGGCTGCTCCTGCTCATGCCAAAGCTTTTGTGTGACTCTAAAATCATAGTGCTCCAGCTTTTCCAGACAGGTTGCAAATTGTTCCTTAGAACTCCTGATGACGAGGAACCCTAGCAGGGAAAGAGGCTCTGTCCTGAACATAAGACTGTCCTGGAAGAGCTGTGCCAGGATTAATTTGTACTCAGATGCTTCTCAGAGGTAGCATAATTATTTATCTGTGGGGTCCTAGGCTTTATTGTACCAGCCTGCTATTCTTTCATGGTTTCTTGTGCTCTTGTGTTATAATGCTGCCCTCAAACCATATGCAGTAGCATCTGTGTCCAATATTAGAAGTTTTGAGATACAAGAAAATCAAGATGGGAGCGGTCATGAGGGATTTTTTAAATTCCAGAAAAGTTTCGGTGCATTCAGGTGACCAGAGAAATGCTCTGCCTTTTTCACTGTGTGCACAGTTTCTCCAGGATCCTGTAAAAGCCCCAAGTGAATTTTCTGTCACAGCAGAACTCTACAAAGCTCTGCACATCTATAAAGCTAGAACTTTGGCCAGTTCTGCACAGTCTTGTTTTGCTTTTATTTGTTGAAATTCCCTTCTTGCTGATTATGCTTCTCTGTATGTTTTTAACTTTTTCAGGCAAGTAACAAGTTAGAATTTAGATGGAACAAAGATTGTTAGAGAGGTCTGTCCGGCAGTAATTGTTAGTTATTCCAAAGTGATCTCTGTGTCCTATAAGTTGCTGCACCACAGTCTTTTCTATTGACTCAGACCCGGTACTATAGGCTTTCCCCTATTTTCTGGGTCCACTTGTCATTACTTGCTTATAAAATCCAGCATGGAAAAACAAGTGGGTCCACTACAGCACCCAGGGTAGCATCTGTGTGTGGTACAGGATATGATTCCTTCACAGTTACTGCTTATTTCTCTGTGGCCGACCCTAGATGGTCTCTGATGTCTTTGTTCTTCACCAAGTGACGGCCAACGGCCCTTGAAACAATTTTTAATGGCCTATAAGATAACTTTCCCATTTGTAATTACTGAATTATGAGGGAGTTGTTTACTGAGCCTCTTCCTTTGCATCAGTTTGTGCTGGACTGATGCTGTACGGTTGATAATATCTGAGATAAGGACAATTCCTAAACAAAAAGTATCTTCAAGTTATGTTGAAGGCATTCATGTAAGATCCACCCCATGCTATACTCAGCAAACTGAATTTAAACTCTTGAATGCTTCTATCCTGGAATAGTCTTTCTTCTTTTTCTTTTAATGTTTTTCAGAGTTGACATCTTCAAGATGGAAACTCCTTTCTGTTCATCTTCCCAGCAATTTATGTGAGCTGGATGACAAACAGAGAAATAAGCTTTTTAGCAAATGGTGTCCTTAAACTAGCAGATGTTTTCCTTATTTGAGCTGAGACAATCTGATCTCTGCTTCCTGGATCTCCATAGGTTACAAAAAAGCTGTGAAAATCCTGCCCCAGCAAAGTTCTCTGGTGGGTCCAATTCATTACTCAAGCAGTGACTTTTGACTGGGGTCTTTGAACTTTAATTTCTTTGTGGATCTAATGCCTCTTAGCTCCATCATCTCATCAGCAGCTCATCTCATCAGTGGGTCTAGCATATGTGCAGAGAAGCCCAGGAGACAGGCAGGCTGGGGTTGAATTTGTGATGAAGACAGAAGCAGGGAGACCAGGTGAGGCATGAGCTCAGGGATAGAGCAAGGATGTGGTCAACGTTGAGCCTGAAGGCCAGAGCGTTAGACAGCCCACAAGCTGCAGCTGGGTGGCAAGTAGGAGCCATAGTAAAGGTGAAACAAAGCCTCAGTCAGTGGGTCAGGCAAGTCTGATGCACAAAGGTGTTTGGGCTGAAGGACAAGGAGGGAAGGTCACAGCAAAGAGACAGGGTCTGAGCAGACAGAAAGCTCTCCAGAAGGTGCATTTGGTCATTGCTGGCTGTGAGCTGTTCTTTTGCAGAGGATTTCTCCTTGTATTGAAGGGAGGAATGGTGCCTGAGGAATCGGTCACTCCAACAAAACTCATATTAACAACTTCCATATTGACATAAAAGCTCCTGGCCTCTTCCGTTTCTTGGAAAGTCTGTTCCTCAACAGTTAGGTTTCTGGTCATGCCAGTGATTTGCCTTGTTCCTTAAGTATGGAAAACTATAATGTCTACCTGCCTTACTTCTTTCTCTGGTGAAATGTCCTTATTTTTAAAGAGCCTACAAAACTCATTGGCTTGAACACAAGACCAGTCCAACAACAGTTGGTTCTTTCTTCTCTTATAGTCCCAAACCATGTTTTCTAGCACCTATCCCAGAAAACTCTCTAGTGGCTTTCTCCCAGGGCCACACGCCAGTGACTCTGCGACTGTACCTGCATTCTGGCTGCTCCCTGTCTCTCTCTTTTGCTGTTGTAACATCTGGGTAATGTCGTGCCCCTACATGCACATATTTCAAATTTTGGAGTAGCCCCTCCTGTGTCCTTACATGGGCAGGAGGACACTTGCTGAGGTTTCAAGTGGTCTCTATTGACTACTTGTTTCCAGAAAATGAAACAGTGCTTTCTGTCTTAATGACAAAAGTCTATAACTGCCTTCAACTTCACAGGAAGTCACTGTCATGATATGAAGATATGTGAACATAGAATTATTCAGCAGCACCTCTCCACCTGCATCACTGAGGGTTTTTACGATTATGTGAGCACCCTCAGTTACATGTTTGGGGAAGAGTGGAAGAACACAACAGCCACACCTGATGAAACCAAGGCCAGTCTGGTCTCCCTCTAACCATGCTCCAAGCAGTTGCCTAAGGAGAGGGAGTATGGAAGAGGAGTGATTCTTCTCTTGTACAACCTCACAGCTTCTGGGATCTGCAAACCAAGCTGTCCCAGGTGAGACAAGGCTTTGGGGAATCAAACCCTTTGGACCCAAGGAAGGCAAAATTCAGTGAATGCCTGCCTGCCCCAGTATTTCCGTATTACTGATTTCTCAACTGTGGTACAAGCTGACATCCTACAGGCTGTTCAATGACCCTGAATTCATGTCATTACTGAGTTAAAGTTGTGTTCTGGGTCAAAAACAGTATCGGTGGTTCGGTGTGGTTTATATGAGATAGTGACCATAATCCTGATGATGAATTGTCTTCTGGTGGTTTCTACGCTTGTGTTGACAGTACAGTTCTTTCCCAAGAAGTGAAGAGTAACTATACTTTGTATTAATTTGCTTTGAGATATTAGGCCACAGCTAATAATTCTGCCCTCCCTAGGCTTTTGTTTTCTTTAGAAAACAGTTTAAAGATTGCTTGGTACTCTTGTTCTGTTTTTGGCCAGACTCCAGCAAAACAAAGTCTAGAAATCACACTCTAATTAAAACAGTCCTTACTGAGAGCTATCAAGCTATGAAGCATATCTGTTTTCAACTTTGAACTTCCTTCCTGAGGACATTATATGTTTTAATGAAAAAGAACATGATTTCTTCAGCAGTTTTTTTTCTCTTCATGAACCACTTAGATAAGCTGTCGCATATGTTGTATATCAGAGAAGCACTCAAAGAGTTAAAAGAAAACCAGAACTTTTCAGTTAGCCTGTTTCATTTTGACGATTTCTTTATTTCTTTAGCAAAGGGGGGAAAATAACTGACATTAGCTGCAGGCCCTGCCAAAACAGACATTTGTTTTCCATTAGCTGCACATATCCTTTCTTAAGGGCTTACTATGAATTGAGACACAGCTCTGGGCATAGATCTGGTTTATGTAAGGCATATTTGATAAGGATAAGTAAACTTCACACTCAGAAGTTTACTGTCTCTTCCTCTAATTCTATATGGATTATCTCTCCACTTAACACCCAAGGGCTCTGAGTCTGTCCACCCAGGAAGAGGTGTCCCAGAATAGGAGGGACTGATGGAGTTAGGTGGCTTTCAGAGGTCCTACAACACTCAAATTTAAGAATAATATGTTATTTAAATCTTTGGTGTCATTCTCTAGGGTTAAAAGGTGCTCTATTTGGGCTCTGGTGGGTGCTGTAGAGAACGACATAATTCCTCAGCTGACCTGATTAGTAATCTACAGCAAGTGGAAGAAAAAAGTGTTCCATAAGTTTTTTATTTTTAGCTGAAGTGTGAACTGGAAGCAAACCTTTGACCAGCCTGTTACCAGCAACCTAGTGCGTGAGTAAGTAGTAACTTCTTTTGGAATCAGGTTTTCACATGTTCCAGGGGCAAGAAGCCGCTCATAGCCACATGGATGCCAGAGGGCTTCAGAAGCAGTTATTATTTACACTTTTAGATTGAAAAAAACTTTGTAAGTAAAACTCACCACAGACTTCAGCAGCTATATTTTCTACAGTACTGAGCAACAGAAGTGCCATGAGAGGTCACTGCCTCTGAAAAATCAGGTCATTGATTCTTTGGATAGCACAAACACCGATATAGACTATAAGAGGAAAAAGCGAAACACAGTAGTTCATCACTACCACAGCCCCTGAATGGAAGTGAATTGCTTGAAAACTGAAGCTCAGAAACACCTCGTTAGTCCACAGGCTCCCAGGCTGCATCCTCTTCCCCATCATGAAGAGCTGGAGGAAAGAGATAGCATTTCCAGCCTGTTCTAGAGGTCAGTGGGCTTGGATGCCCTTCGACTGAAGAAGGAGGGAGCTTTGTGCAGCCGAGAGATCCACAAGAGCTGTGCCCTGCCAGCAGATCCCTCCTGAGAAAGCCCATGGGAAGTTCCTGCTGCTGCCTGGAAGGAGGGCAGAGGAAAGCAGCCAGGCAGGGAGGTAGCACAGTTCAAGGTCCACAATGTGCTTGGCAGTGTGTCTGGCTTTGGTCAGTGTCCCCCAGCTGGAGGTTAGTAGCCGAGGTCAGCTCTACCAGCTGTGCCTGGCAAGGCAAGTGGAGGAACGTGTGCTGTTTCTGCCTGCAAGGTCTCTCTACAGAGGTTTTGGTCTTGACTTGGAAGGGTGAATATCTGAAAATAAGGTGTGAGACTGCGGCTGAAGGGAGGCAGGGCATCGTTACAGAAGTATGCTATGCACAAAGAGTTGGAGGAGATGAGCACGGCCAGAAACGCCCTGCTCACTGCAGAAGAGACTCCACTGGGAGCAAAGAAACCTTGGCTTGTGGGCAGCCCTTGAGAGTCCCCATTCACAGAGTATGAAGAAAATGCATTTATTGGAATAGGCGTTAATTATTTTCCAGTCTTGCAGAAGAGACACCAGGAAGACATAAATGACGTCTGTGATGGGGGAAGAGATGAAATGGGAAAATATCCAGAAAACTGAAACCTTCAGCAAGCTGTAGCTCAGGTTTCATTTTGGCTGGTATAGTATGATATGGGCAGTGCTGCCCAGATGGGGTTCTGTACTGTTTAAAATTTTGATGAGGCTAATATTTGACATGCTCATGCTGCATGTGGTATAGAGAATGGGGTAAGTTAATGAAATCACTGGAATATAATAGCAGCTCCCAAAGCAAGGGAGATTCCACCCCAGATGGTATTTTGATGACTCCTCAAAATGTTGTTGGACTGTTTTTAATGGATTATTTTAAATGATCACCACAGCGTGCAAAAAAACCATAAAAGAAAATCCTTCCCTCAGTATTCTTTCAACCTGGAATTATATGAGACTATAGTATTTTCCTAATTGGAATTCTATCCTCCCCCCCCCCCCCCCTTTTTTTTCCTTTCTCTATTGAAAGGTCCATTATACTCATCAGAAAAGATTCAAGCTGTGAGATCAACCAAAAGTCGTATCTGAGGTATGTAACTAAAATACAACAACTAAAATACAACAACTGTTTTTCTTCTGTAGGATGGCTGAGACTGAGAGGAGGAGATACTCCTCCTGTTTGATTTTGGTTAAATCAGCTTTGGAAAAAAACAGGATATCGATCCCATCTCATGAGTGGCCATAACCATCTAGATGGGCCTCATTTACTCTGATGCCCATCAAGGGCCTGGCTGCTGTGACCTGTGCTGTTTCTCTGTTTTGGCTGCTTTGGCAATGGGCTTCTCAATCTCCTGTTCCCCAGGACTAGAGTTCACAACGCTTTTCTCTGCATTTGCTGGAGCGATCTCCAGTGTGTCCGTACAAGGAACAGATTCTGGGATCATACAACCAAACTAACCAGGAACTGCAGGAAGTCTAGTCCCATGAAAAAACGTGGAGAACATGTAAGCAAACTGCAATTCTCATAACTGAACATATGGAGAGGGAAGGTATTTCAGAGACAAACTCAGGCAAGTAAAATTTGACATAAATGCCTTGGATATGCCTAGCTGCTAAAAAGCAGTTGAAAAGATGTTTGCTAAACAACGGCAAATGCTTCTTTGGGGATCCAAATAGGAACAAATCCCCTTTCTTTTGGTGAAAGGGAATATTTAAAGGAATATTCTGTTTTCTGTAGTGTTTGGTTAAGCTGTAGTCAGATACATAATTATTGCCAAAATAGGCAATGGATAAAAATTCTCTAGCACCTGAGAACTTTTAGCTTAAGGAATTTTATTTCATCTTTCAATGGGATGTTTTGGCAAATGATGTTTCCCCTATATTCAGTAGCAGAGACTTTCTGCTTTCCAGGGCAGTAACTCACATAAGATGGTCCAAATGAGATCATGAAGTTTTTAATCTATGCCTTTTTTTTTTCCTTTTCTAGGCACATATGTTCCCTTTCCTAAAACATGTTCCTTCTGAATAACTTATGCCAACTCATCTTCTGGCCAAAATGAAGATAGTGAAGCTTATTTCAAGACTTTCACTGGTGTTTTTTTTAAAACTTAAGCCTTGCATTGAGGCTGTAGAAAAATGCATATTGTATCATTTAAATGCACGTAGAGGCTTCATTTCTACAAACCTGGGCTTAAATCAAGTGCTATTTTAACTCAGCCCTCAGTTGCCCCTGTTTGCCCATGAGGTGCAGTTTCACCAGTGCCCTAGAGCTTCACCCTGAGAGCACCAGAGCAGGTATCTTAGAGGCCATGTCTGGTGTTTGCTGTTTAAGCCACCTTCATGAGCACATCCCAGGCTGCCGCTGCTGTGTGTGGAGACGGTGCCATGGCCAGCTCATCAGCCCCATCGTGTCCCCCTGCCACCATGGCTGGCATGGCACACACCGAGGATTTCATGAGTGATGTACTCCTAGAGACTGGTGCTGCCAGAGGGAGACCTGACACAATAAGTCATTTGTGTGAGCCTATGTTGGGATCTCCTAAACCTGAAGAAAAGAGGTGGTACACTTTTAGAGAGTCCAACTGGAGCACTGTCCTGTCCTTCAGCCATGCAAGCAGGATGGAGGCAAACCCAACGTCTTGTTCCCAAGCTCATACTAATCTCTTTTCCCAGCATGAACCCCTTTTCTCTAAGGACACAGCACTTGTAATCCATGCAGGGGGCTCAGGCTGCATACAGAAACTATCCGTGCATGCCTGTAAGCCCACCTCAGAGTGGATGGCCTCTGTTGGACAACAAAGCCAGCTCCCTTCTCTGCTTTCCCCATGGAGGAGGGGAGTAAGCTGCCCATTCCCTCCTACACATGCCTGGAGAATGGGGCAGAGGAGCAGATGGTGTATCTGCAATACTCAGGACCTCCCTCCTGCAGCAGAACGGAATTGAGGTGGCTGCTGTATGGAAGGAAAACGGGAAAGGGGACCTTCAGGGATGTCTGGAGAGCAGCATGCCTGGCACAGGATCAGCCATCTACTGAGCACTCTGTGGCCTCCAGACGGTCCCTCTTTATCCCCACAGCTCTGTCAAGCAGCCATCTGGGCATGCTGGGCATCTTGCTGCCTGATTTCACCGTCTCCTAGGGGGTCCCAGCAGATGGATTTACCTTTAGCAGATGAGTGAGGGAACATCTATGACGTCCTCCGTCTCTGTGGAGGGCTATCTCCCCCACAAGGCAATCCCTTGGCAATGGTGGATCTGGGTAATGAGGAAGCTGCTGGATGTGGAGGCTGAGAGGGGATCCTGACAGTGATTTATTTTTCCTTTGCTTTTGCCTTTGTGGGGTAGGCTGTCGCAGCCACAATTTTATATGTTGTGGTGTCAGAGACTTTCGAGGAGGCGTGCGGCAAGCCCCGGGGGACTGATGCTCATTTCTGCGAGCTATAAATTCTGCCGAGCACCTCAGGGCTGTAGAGTCACTTTTTGGTCCTCGTTGCCTTTAAAGGCCAGACCACCACAAAGCCTGTCCTTCTCTGGGTTACCTGCCTCAGACTCCTCTCATATGGATGTCCTTGAAGTCTAATGGACTCAGAGGGATTCCAGGTGGCCCCACCAGTGAGGAGAGCTCTGTCTAAATGAGCGTACCCCTGGGATGGGGCTGTACCCCATTTCTCTTGGCCAGCAGAGAAACTGCAGCTTGCTTTGAGCTTATCTGCCCAGCTGTATAGACATCACCTCAGCGTTTAAATTTGTGTCTAATCTGAGCTGTCTCCGGTGAATAAGCATTGCTCAAGCTAAGGACTCAGTGCGTTGTGTCCCGGCTCCAGCATGCAGGACCAGCCGTTCGCCACAAGCCTGGCACCAGCAACAGCTGGCCCACGTCCTATGCTCCTTTGCTTCCCAGTCTCCGAGGCAGGAGGTCCCTGCAGCACCAGGAAGAGGGGGCTGACTGTCTGGGCTCGCAGCTTGCCAGCAGCCTCTATGCGAGGCCCCCATGGCTGCTTTCATTTGGCAACATAAAAAGGGGTTTGCAGCAGTCAGCAGTTAGGTATTTCTCTATTTTAAAACATGTATCTATTCTCTAGGGCGAGTGCCCTGTGCTTAGGTGTGTTATGCCCTTACTGCCTATGGACCACCGGTGTTCGACTCATCTGTGCTCAGCCACTGCATGGGCAGAGTTTCCACATGTCCAAGGGCCACCGGTAGCTTATGTTGTAAGCAAACAGCCTCCAAGAGGCTGGGGAATGACCTGGGAGGAGACAATAGGATGTGGTTTGGGATTCAGAAGAGCTGAGTTAGTTGTTGACCCTTAGTTAGTTGGCCACTAACCCAGCTGCAGAGCCCTTTCCCTCTTCCCTCACTTGGTTGCACCTGCAAGGATGTTGGGCAGATTGTACAGGCGTGTGCACGTCCTTCCCAGCACAGCCCTCTTGCTGGGAAGCCTGACTCCAAGAACCATTCTTATCTCCCTGGAAAGGGTGCTTGAGTACAGACTTTCCGAGCAGGGTGGTGAAAGAGCGGACAGGCCCCAGTGTGATGGGACTTCTCCCCTCTTAGTCACCGAGAGGTGGGAAGCACAGGAGGGAGCGATTGCTGTGTCTGAAGGTGGTTTTGGTAAGCGGCAGCCTGGAATACCTGCCCAATGGGACAATGAGCAAGGGCATGGGAGGAAGAGGCAGCTAATCTATATGCAGATGGTCTTGGGTATGGTTTGTTCCTCAGAGGAGCAGCATCTCTTGGGACAGTGCTTGTGGGCAGTATCAGGTGTGGTAGAGGCCAACCACACCGATCTTTTTGTAGCTGCTTGGGTGGGCAGAGCTCCCTGCTTGCCTTGCACAGTGAAGAGTGCAGTGATTCTTTTGTCATCCTCCACGTAAGCCTTGAACCAACCTCTGTGGCAGTACCACCTGGCACTAAGGGGCTGAAGGTGCACTCAGTGGACACCCAGCAGAAACCTAGGCTGCAGCCTCCTTAAAGGCTGTGACTGCTGGAAAGGAATGACTGAGAAACCCCCATCAGAAAGTGAGCACTGTCCCCATTTGCATGGGTGGGGTCCCTTCTCCCATGGACATCTTTGTCTCTGAACAGAGAGAAGGAGACGCCTGCTTGTCTGAGTCACCTGCCACCCATGCATATCATCTATGTGTGTGAAATACTGTGTTTTAAACATCTGTAGTGTCAGATGAAGGTACAGGGTACAGGGAAATGTTATTCTTGAAACAAGTGTGGGTCTGCACTGGGAACGGTGCTAGGAATTTGTGTTACAGCCAAATGAGGTCCAGTCTGCAAGGAAAGAAACTGGGATATTCCTGTTGAGATGAGGTGGGACAAGAAGTGGGAGCGCTTGAAGGAATTAATGAAGATCTAAAGGAAGGAAAAGGCAAGTGAAAGATTTGAAGCTTTGCAAAAGTAATTAAGGCTAGTACTGAAGCTGGCCTTCACAGGGTTGAAGGAGCTTTGGGTTTTGGAGGTTCCCCAGAAAGAACAGATAAAATACTTCCAGGCACAATAAAAACTTTTTTTCTGTAAAGGAACAGCTGGGTAGATGGGAAGTGCAGTTGTGACACCTCTGGCCTGGAATAGCAAGATGAACTGATGAGGTGACCAGCAGCCTGACTGCCACGGACAGGAAGCTTTTTTTCAAAATACGATCAAGTGGGCTCTGGCCAACTTGGAGCTTGTCAGCTGATGTGAGCAGAGACTGAAAGAGCTAAAATGTTAGTTCCACACCTAAAGAGTCAAAGCCCAAAGTAGAAATCCTCTGTGTGGACAATGGTATTCAGCCAGTTAAAGGACTTGGGTAGCTTTTATAAGTTTCCTACTCTATTTATAACCTTCCATGCTGCAGAGGGAAGAATTCAGATGGTTACAGCTCGTAACTCCTTAACAAGTTTGTTTAACTTCAGCACTAGAGCTCAAATGAATGTCTAGGAGGATGGAGACTTTTGAGCTATGACTGTGACCTGTAGAAGGAGATTGTGGCCCTGCAGAGGTGACCTCAACTCTCCAAGGAGAGGCAGAAATTTCCTGAGCTGAAACAAGCTTTTGAGCTTGCTGCTGCAGGATAAGGCTGCCTGGGGGGATCTCCCAGGACTGAAAGGCAGAGAAAAAGCTGGGGGTCTCAAGGTGACTTCTTGTTCAGTTTGATTTCAGAAAAATCCACATGAAGTTTCTTGTAATTTCTGACACACCACCTCCTTTCTGCAGGAAATTACCGAATTCTGAGTCTTCATTCCAGTTAGGAAGGAAAACCTAAGAGACTCTTTGAATTCCTGACAAACTGGAAAATCTCATTCCTTATGGTACAAGACTGCTCTTAACGTACGAACCAAACCCTTGTTTTGCCTTTTAAAGTTAATGGCTGCAACAGAACTGGGATTTTTCCTGTTTAGTATTCCAGACATGGACGATTTTACTTGGTGTGCCATAGTTACTATGGCAGTCCTTTACCTACAGCCGTGAGCAGCACAGTTGTCCATTATTCACCTGTCACTGCTGAGGTAGCCTTGTGGACTGCTGTCCCTCCACAGGTGTATTCACACTTGCATCTTACAGAATTGTTTTATCATTAATGATTTTTAAAAACATTTTTTTCTGAAATGATGGAAAAAGAATATCATAGCGAGTAACAGCTGCAGTAGTTCTGGGACGAAATCCCTACACCCAGTTTTCAACACCTGCGAGAACTGATGACTGAAAGAGACATCCCACCTCCAAATGCTGCCTGTTATCGACTAGCCCCTTTCACTTGGAGTTTTCCTAACTCTGAGCAGCTTTGCAAGAATGGGGATCTTGATCCAGCAAGCAGCCAAGCGCCTTAGGACATCACTAAGGCCACAGCCATGCACCAGAAAGTTCTAATTTACATAATGATGGGGCTATAAAAGGCAGCTGCCAGCTAAGGTGCAAAGGAAGAGGGTATTTTGGAGGAGGGAGGGGTGTGTGTTGGTCTAGTGCTTACATCTTCTGTAAGGTTGCTCTGGATTGAGAAGTTGTGAGATAAGGTATGTGAGGGAGCATGAATGATGTGAAAAGAGATTTGTGGTCTTTAAACCCATTTCTAAGAGAGAAAAGGAGTGATTAGTCTAATGTGAAGAGTAGCTGAGTGCCCTGGGAGGTGAGGACTTGATGACATCCTGCTGTGGGACAGGAAGGCAGTCCCAGATCTGGTTATGGATGTCGGTATCTGAGGTGTTCTGAGAGCTCCAGGTATTATTGTCTTCTGCTGTTGGAAGTGCTTGGAGAAAAGCTAAAGAGAGGAATTACTAAGGGTGTTGCTGGTGAATAGAGTGTGAAGAAGTGTTAGGGACACCGTGCTGTGAAGCTTTGGCCTGTTCATCTCTCCAGTGTTTCCTGCAGTTGCAGCCATCAGGAGGCAAAGAGGTGCTGTTGCCCTTTCTTTTTCAGACCAATGATAATAAAGAACTCATACTGGCTTTCTCCATTGTGCTGCAACTGGAATACCACTTTGGAGAAAAAAAAAAAAGAAGTGAACAATCTCTTAGTTTTTAGGAATCACTGCAATTGTTAATTAAGGTGGGTAAAAGTGGATGTGAGCTGGTTTTGCCTCATAGACTCAGCATAGGGCTGAAACAAAACACCGAGACAAGCCAAGTGTTGTGCTTGCCTTAGCATCCAGTAGGTCCTTACACTGGCAGCTGAGCCTGCTGTCGAAATGTGGGACCAAAAGGCTAACAGCTTCACTTGGGGTGAATGTGGAAAGAAGCTCGGCAGCATTATGTAATACAGAGGATCGCCTACATCCAGGAACTGCAACTGATCGCAAAGCCAAGAACAGCCATACAAAATAAGAACATCTGCTGAATGGTATGAATACAGCAAGCGTATGGGCTTTTAATAACACCTGTGCAGCAACTGGTCAGGAATTGCTGAAATACAACTGGAAGACTGTGTAGAACTTTACCATGTCTAACTAAGGATAACAGTGAGACCTCTTGCTAAGCTGTGGCACCATTCCCAGGGCAATAGTCTAGGTGGGGACTATTTTTTTTTTTTTTTAAGCCTCCTGAGCTTTTTGTTGTCTAGTCAGGTTCTGGGACTTCCTCTCTGCTTCCTGTTACATCTTCGGACTACTACCATTTCCATTTCTTGCATCCTCTCATTATTTCTTTCTTCATCCTGTGCTCCTGCTGAAATGCTGCTAATATTTGCATAAGTGACCTTAAAAGAATACCATAATTTTTCTTATTTTCAGCCTTGGAGGACAGAACTGAGTACTGGGAAATAGCTTTTGAATTGTGCTTAACTTCTTGTTATGTGTTGCTAGTGGTTGCAGATGCAGAATTGCAACAGGCTTTAGCAGTAGTCTTTAGCTGCCTCGTACCCTGGTAAAGGTTACCTGCACCTGGAGAATTGCTGCCCTGGATGTTCTTGTTTGGCTTTTCTTGTTTGATACTTTCCTATTCTTGAGTTTCTGTGCAGCTGGTACCTGTTCTACACATAATAAAAGAGATGGAGGGAAGAAGGTATGCTCCCTGCTCTATCAAACTCTCTAAAACTTTGGGTAAAACCAGGCTGAAAGGATATGTGTGCAAGTCAAGAAGTGCTGGAAACTGCAGGAAGTTTTTGTCACTACCTACGCAGATCTTTGCTTGGAGGAGCCCTCTGACACCAGAGGGAGATCTTTTGTTGCTAGAGAGCAGCACCTTCCCTTTGCTGGCAGTAGCCTCTCTGGTTGGAAGCTGAGCTCAGGAAATGAGGGAGAAGATGAACTCACAGCACTGTGGGAAAGGATCCCACACAAGTGAGCTCAGCCTAAACATCTCCTTCCAAATTAACCAGAAGTGAAATGGAACATGCAAGCTTGGATCAGATTTGTGTGGTGCCCAAATTATACTTAATATGAATTGCGTGTGCTCGTATGCTAAAAGCCATTTGAATTGCTTAAGGAAAGCTGACAAAACACATGTCTTGGTGAGATGTCTGTCTTAGCACACTTCGGTCTCAACGTTGTTAAGATATTGCCTAAATATGTTTCATCAATGAAAAGCTTCCTTCAGGATGCCAGTGCGTTATATCACTATGGCTGTTTGTACTGTGAGCTTCTCCAGGCAGGGGATCACATAATAATTTAATGATCAACAATTTCTTTTGGCACTGAGAGCAGGTAGCCCAACACAGGTGTTTTATTTGTACAGACTGTACTATTTCCTCTGTTAGCCTCTGTAGGAACTATTCTGTGTGCGTGGCTTTTGGCTGAGAAA
The DNA here is from genome assembly GCA_008658365.1 of Alca torda. Lineage (NCBI taxonomy): Eukaryota > Metazoa > Chordata > Aves > Charadriiformes > Alcidae > Alca > Alca torda. The sequence goes on from CM018079.1 coordinate 69,845,803, forward strand.
CAGACAAAAATCATACCATATACTTTGGTATATGCTATAACATTCTGCTTTCCTAAAGTACACATTTTGGGCAACGTACTTCAATGTTCCCAACCATGTGAATGTGCTCACATTAAATAACTCTAGAGGATTTTTATATAATAAAAGTGGAAGATAAGGACTCTTATCTCAGCCATGATTTTTTTCCAAATTACTTTTCTACTCCAAACAGCTATGTACTATATAATAGAATTGCAAGTTATTTAGTTTGTCCTTACTATTTCACTGGGTTTTTTTTTTTGGCAGTAAACTGTATCAAGGGCAGGAAAGGAACCGGTTTAGGACCGAGTTCATCAGGCCCTTATAGACCTCTAAGTAATGTAAGAAATGTTGTATGTGGATACGCTGGGACAGATCTGCCCTCTTGCTATGGGGAACTCACTACTGGAATACTGTGTAGATTTCTTCCTACGGTGGGATGAGATTTCTCTGACTATTCATGCTCTCAAACAAGGCAAAGATAGCGCCCTGTTTGTTTAGGGTCTGCGAGCCCTGAGATCATGAACAGGATGATCTGACTTGCTCGTGGGACCTGGGGGCGCTTCTGTGCGATCTGCAGTGTCTGTTCCAAGCCAAAGTGGAAATACGGAGCCAGCTGATGAAATCTGACGTGGTGCATTTAAGCCTCAGGAGTGTGTCCTGGGAGCTCACGCAGGCTGAGCGCAGCTGTTTGGCTCTACACTAAGCTGTATGAAAAGGGACATACAGGCTCTTGGCAAAACCTTAGCCCTTAAAGAAAATCTCAAATTGGTGAAAAGTAACTGGTTATTTTTATGAAACTGAATGTGCATATGTAATTTTTTTTGAAATTGCAAAAAAGCAGAAAAATCCAGGATCCCACTGAAACTTCTGTTGTAATAATTATTCTTCTATTTTCCTTTCCTGTTTTTGGCACGGATCATATGGATTTCCATAGCATCTGGCATGCAGTTTTCAGTGAAATAAGAACTATAAAGGGCCTTATTTCCCTTAGGAACTCACATGCTAATTAAACCTATACTACTACAGCTTATCTGAGCCAGATGAAATCAAAGCTTTGAGTCCATACACCTTAACTTTGAACGGCTTCAATTCTCAGGGACTGGATCAATTTGAAGGCTTCAGAAACCATCTGTAGCTCCTTGAAAGCTATAAAAGGTGAGGAAAAATATGATTTACACCTGCTGAACAAGCTATAAAGTGAGTTACGGTTTGCCAGCTGTCATCCATTTTTGAAGCTGGCTTCAAAGCACTGTATGGTACGTTCATCCCTCTCCTCGCTCCTTTTTAAGGGCTGTGTGTTATGAGTTTATCCCCTTTACTATTGTCAATAGCAATACTCTGTTCTGATCATTGTGTTCTTTAGGATGTATTGCTCCTTTAAGATCTTATTTTTCTTGGAGCTGCATACAACTGGCAACAGAAATATTCCTGGACGCTGCTGGGCAAGACGTTATGCTTTATCTAGTAGCCCTTAGCATCCTTCTTGCAAGCCTGAGGCTTTGAGATTTGGATTCTAGTGGACAAGGTCTGCATAACTCTTTGGAAAAACAAAGCCCCTGTAAGTGAAGTTTAATTAGCAACTGTTCCACACTTGCCTCCAACCACACCTGGACACCACTTGATCCTGAATAGCAGATGTGCTTGTTGCATTGTGCCACAATCTAGTGCTGGTGTGGATTCACCAGCTGAATTGAGACCCAAGTTCATCTCATCAGAATGATAAGAATCAGCTACTTCATCTGAAGTACTTGGGGCAGCGTGGTCCAAGCAAACTACAGTGTGTTGTTAAGCTGAAAAAGCCTAAACGCTTCTCTGTTGGGACACCATGAAGCTTTGCTGCTGCTCTTTCAATGTGTGGGCAGGAAAGATTCACATGGTGTTCTCTGCCCTTGCAGGTAACTTTGGAAAGCCTTAAGAGGAGCGATGTTTGGAACACAGGCACAGTGTATTTTCTGAATAGTGTCTCTTTTGAAAGGACAAGACAGGCAGAAATGTTAAGTTGTCATAGCATGCCGCAGTTATTGAGATGTGTTTTAATTTGATATTAGAGGGTAACGGGAAAAAAAACCTAAACAGAGGGCTTAAGGCATAAGAAAGATAATTTACTTTGTGTGTAGCAAAACACGCTGAAATGTGGTCCTGTTTAGGGACATCTGCAGAAGTTTGACTTCAGCACAAGCTGCACGTAAACCAGGCTGGAAATAGACCCTCAGTCATCTCAATCATTTTCTGCATGAAAGTGCATCACAGCGCTGTGCTTTTGAATTGCTTTTAAGAAATGGTTAGAGCTGAGGTTTGAAAATTAACTCCTCAGTCCTCTGTTCTGCTTGTTATTTGCATGAAGCTAGCAAATTCTTTCACTGCTGTGCATTTATTTTCCTACGTGTTAAACTGTAATTATGAGTACTTCTACATTGTACAGATGTCCTGCAGTATAGAAAATCAGAGTATTCCTGAGGCTTGAGCTAATGATATCAGAGAAATATCCAGCTTCTTGAATCTTGCTAATTGCTTGACCACAAGTTCTGCAGCTGAATTATGCAATGTGTCCAGTTTTGGGCCCCTCACCACAAAAAAGACATTGAGGTGCTGGAGTGTGTCCAGAGGAGGGCAGTGAAGCTGGTGAGGGGTCTGGAGCACAAGTCTGATGAGGAGCGGCTGAGGGAGCTGGGGGTGTTCATCCTGGAGAAAAGGAGGCTGAGGGGAGACCTCACTCTCTACAGCCACCTGAAAGGAGGGTGTAGCCAGGTGGGGGTCGGTCTCTTCTCCGAAGGAACAGGCAATGGGACAAGAGGAAACAGCCTCAAGTTGCACCAGTAAACATTTAGTTTTGATATTAGGGAAAATTTCTCCACTGAAAGGGTTATCAAGCATTGGAACAGGCTGCCCAGGGAAGTGGTTGAGGCACCATCCCTGGAGGAATTTAAAAGACGGGTAGCCATAGAGCTTAGAGATATGGTTTAGTGATGGTTTTTGTTGGAGTTAGGTTGATGGTTGGACTAGATGATCTGAAAGGTCCCTTCCAACCTACGGGATTCTAATAACAAGGCTTTTTTTTTTTTCTTTAAGCTTCCATGCTTTAACTTGACTGACATGCCATCTTGTGCTTTTATTCACATATGTTCTTTTGCAACCCTCAGTTAAGCGGTCTAAAAGTGTCCAAGAACACTTTTGACACTATATCCATAGCAACATGCCAGACTCCACACTGCAAACCTGCAGAGATTCATAGAATTCATATTCATAGAATGCTTATGAATAATTATGAATCATTATAGAATCACTATGCTCGGGGTTGTTCTTTTCTGGTGATACAGGGGAAAGAGGATGTGGCGGAGATGCAGGAAAGAGGAGGGTTTGAGACTGGTGCCAAAGCTTGTCTTGGGGGTGTACAGCTGGACTATGTACTGGACCTGCTTTAATACTGGTCTGTAACTACTGTGCTGCTTCTGCTTCCTGAGGGTCAGTCATACTTTGAGATGGCAGGAAATATCTCAGGGGGCTTTGCTGGCAAGCAAAGCTTAGTCTTATGTTTTGTCTCTTTAATTTTAGCAGATGCTGGCAGGGAGAAGGGGTGGACATAATCTGTCAGAGCCCTGATGAGGCTGTCTCCCCGTCTGCACAGCCAATGACATTCAGATGGGATGTCAGACCACATGCAGGTCCCATGGAGGTTTTGTGACTAATGGTGTTAATAAGCATACCATGCACATTTAATCTGAAACAGTCTTCTCAACTACTCGTTACTGCTTAATAGTGCTGAAGTGATTATATTCTATGATTTTTATGAAATAGTTGATCTTCTGACAGCATGGTTTTTGTTACATCTTCCTGTGTTAGATTCGGGGATTATTCCTGGTTTTGCAAAAATCAAGGTAACTTCTCTTAAGCTGCAAGTATCTGTAAGTGAGCTCCAGTTCCCTGGCGACCGGTTCTCTTCAAGCTGTCTGCCTGGTTTTCCCTCCCTTGGAAAGGGGAGATGTCTGCTTAGACCCTTTCCATTCCCGCCTTCCCTGTGGCATCTGGCTAGGGCATGGCTCTGATATCTGTGAAGAGCTGCTGGAGCTCATCATAGGACACGGGCTTTGTAAGAAGATGAGTATTTTGAATATTTGGAAGGGTACATTGTAATGTGACTAACTTGATAGAAAAGTTAATTCTGATGCAGAGTTCTCTTAGACACTCCTGCAAGCATCTTGTACAAATCTCATCAAAACCTGGAATTACAGATCCCAGTTCACTTTCCTGGGGCAAAGCAGAGTCATACTACTAACTTGCTTTGTCACAAGAGTCAAAATAAAGCACTCCAAACGGGGTGTGGTAAGAAGAAAACAAAGTTATTAACTTGTCAATGTCTTGGTTGATCAATTGCTGCAAAGAGGAGAAACTAAACTGATGAACCACACAGATAAGTTATGCAATGTTATGAAACAGATGTTGAGGAACTGATTAAATGCACATATCCTTTGTACTTAGAAATTATTTCTGGAAGTTCCCAACCCTAGTCATGGCATATGGCAGCTTAAACATCACGCGTCTGAGATCTAAATATAGTGAGCCAGGATCTCTGCTGCTGGATCAGTATCCAGAGATCAAAACCGACAAAGTCCCTGGGTGCATTAGGATACTCCTTTCTGCCTGCTCCTTCTGTCCAGTGCATTGTGGATTACTTATTTAGTGACACTTAATCATTCATTACTTGGTTGTTTGAAAGCCTGTTTATATTGATGATTACAGCTGCCTGCATATCTAGCCAACCCATAAACTTATCTGGGTTTCAGATGCAGCTTGTTAAGTTTTAACACGTGGTCGCCCTGTGTGAGGAGTCACTGACGCCGTTGCCTGTGAAATCGCACCGTCGTTCAAGGGCTGTGCACTTTTGCTCCGCATGAAGAAAAGTTCCCTAGAGTGAGCTGTCTGTTTTCCAGCAGCCTCCTCACTGCCGTTGAGATGCAGAGGCACCGTTCCTGCTGGGACCCCCACTGGTTCAGGTGTGCTTTCATGATAGACCTCAGCATCTCTAATATGAGGCCCTCCAGGAGCAGCAGGTTAAGCCAGACTACAAAACTGATTTTAGCTGTCTGGGGTCTTCTAAGGCATAACTGTTGCCCCTAAGTAAGGGCAGGGTTGGGAGAAGCCATTCAGCTCTGGGCTCAATGGCCTTGCAATAACAGCACTGAGGGGTAATTCCCAAATCAGGTCATAGGCTTCTTCCCACTAGAAAGGTGACATGGGGGATCTTAGCACCCCCACTTAATACAAACTATAGAGAAGGAATTTTATTTAAGATTTTCTCTGGAGAAACCTATTTGTGACTAAGTCAAAAGCAAGTGGTTTTACATGGTATCTCAGCTTGTAAGGGATGGATTATCTGGGCTCCCCATGGCTTAGAATGTTATGGACAAAGAGCTGAAGTGCTCCAGGCCATCTGGTAGCTCTCTAAGACAAGATGTTGAGAGGTACTTATGACAATACAACATGCTATAGTTAATATTGAATCAAGGCAAAAAGAATCCCTTGTCACTCTGAATGTGGGGTCTCTTGGGGTGTAAAACTGAAGAGATACCGCAGTCTTGCTTATCACTTCTGAAGGTAGGAAATATTTGAACAGCTCTGGTTTCCACTTTGTCCAAAGAAGTGGAACCGCTTCCTACTAAAGCAGCTGTAGATGCAGCTGGATGTCTGCCTGAAGTATGGGAATTTCCTATGAAGTACAACCTCTGTTTTGAGTCTACAGTCACTGGAAGTCTTGCATAAATAGTTTTTGGGATTTTTTCTCAGAAAAAATTCTAAATATAAAACTTATTATTATGCAAGCAATGCTACTGAGTACTCTAATTAGATAATGAACTCTTTTTCCTTGAGATCTTTTAGTCAGGCAAAGGCTGAGGCGTATGAAATTCAAGGATAAAAGCAAAGAATAACTTTGGGAAGGAGTAAACCCTTGCAGCAATACAGGCTGGGTACTGACTGGCTGGGGAGCAAGCTGGGCATGGGCAGTAGCGTGCCCTGACACCAGAGAAGGGCAACAGCATCCTGGACTGCGTTAACAGGAGCGTAGCCTGATTCAGAGAAGCAATTATCCCCTCTGCTCAGCACTTGTTTGATCAAGTCTAGTACTGCATCTAGCTTTGCTTCCCCCTCCACACCAGTACAAGAAAGACGGTTAATGATCTGGAACTAGTCCAGAGGAGAACCACCAAGCTGGTCATGCAGGAGCATTTGCCCTGCAAGAAGAGGCTGACAGACTATGGATTGTCTAGCTTGGAGGGGAGATGGTTTTGGGGGCAGCCAACAGCAGTTCCCTGGGATCTGTGGGAAGGTTATCTGACCAGATACAAGGAACTCCATGAGGACAGTTAAGGGTTGGAGCAAGCAGCCCAGAGAGGTTGAGCAGGCTCCATCCTTGGAGGTTTTGAAGACCCAGCTGGGTCAAGCCCTGAGCAGCCTGGTCTGGTCTCACAGCTGGCCCTGCTTGAGGAGGAGACTGGACTAGAGCTACCCAGGATCCTATGATCAGTGTTACATGCTAATGTCAGTAACACCTCTGAGTCAGTTGCCTCTGGTTATTTTGCCAGATCTTTGAATAATGGACTGAAGTGCTTAAGCTGTGGTATATACCCAAGCCTGGGTTTGTTGCAGTGCTGTCTCAGGTCAGCTAGCCAGCCCCTAGGAAGAAATCAGTACTCTTGCAGTTAAACAGCTGTGAGAGTCTTCTTGCAGACTATATATATTTAAAAAAATCCCCCTCAATTGGAGGCAAGTAAACTACCATGAACGGGGAGCAGCTAGGGAAGAGTCTTGGCAGAAAGAACCGCATTTTCCCCCTTTGATGTGAAAAGCTCTATGTGATCAAAGAAAGTCATACTGCTTAAATGGTTTAAACGTGCAAGAAAAATCAAATAAAACCTTAACTTAGAGAAGCAAACCTTCAGTTCTCTGAAAGGCATTAGCTGCAATGACAGCAATCATGTTGTTTGTCATGAGTTGTGTTATAATACAGTCAAGGAGGAAGATAACCTCAGTGTAGTGTCAAGTTTATTTTATTAATATGGCTTAACGTGGCTTTCATATCTGACATATGACTATTTTATTCAACTACCTTGTGACAAGATTTTATGGAAGAAGAGAGAAGACCCAGAGTAAAGACTGGATTTTTAGGCTGTAATGTTTACATTCCTGACAAGAACAGATGCTGATTCCTTCATGGATGTAGCCAACTAGTATTTAATAGTGTGGACTCCATGGATGTGTCATACACATAGTTACTCCTACTTCAAAAAATGTAAATGATAAAGCATCATAAAGCAGTGATGATTCTGGCTCTGGGTGCACTATCAATTTGCTGAAGGTACTTGGAGATTGCACACAATCTCTCTGCCGAAATGGTCATGTAGTAAAATGTTGGGAAACAAGATATGTAAAAGCAGCTGATGTCTTGGTGGCAACTCACTGCTTAGCTTAATTTACTTGGCTTTGCTATCTTGGAAAGTAACATAACATAGTAAGCCATCAGTGTGTATTTTTTTTATATCTTTTGTGGGACTTGTTTTGACTTCAGTTCAATGTCATTAAGTTGAATTAAAGTGCTTCACCTGAAATCATTAACTTCTGTGCTGTCTCCACTGACTTTAATTCTAGTCCTTACATTTTTCTTGTTCTTGCTTGTAATTTAAGCCAAAGAAGTCTTTGTAACCTAGCACATCTGCCAGGACTCTGTTGCTTGCTTGACATTCATATGGGTTTCTAGGCTGTCATCAGATATACAGTGGATGCTTTTCCAAATTTTATAAACACTTTTTTTCTGCTTGATTGTACTAACATCAATAATATGGACATATAAAATCTCATTCTCATTCACTGTATTTCCTTGCCAGAGACAAGAAAAGTTGTTTGCAGAACTGAGCTCTATCCTGTATAATTAACCTTAATTTGAAACGTTACCAGCTTGACGATTAGCAGGGAAAGTTAAATATAAATTCTTAAAGCTATTTTTGCCAGTGAAAAATGTGGTCATCCTGCCAGAGAGCAGTATCAACTGATAAACTGCATAGTCCTCCCTCCTCCCACATCCCTGCTGTGACCAGACCATTAATGATAACTACCTAGTTCTACCAAAGGGGATTTAGTTGTCAGCAAACAATCCTGTGTATATGGTCAAGGCCAGAAATTTAAAATACAAACACAGGGATAATTTTTCTAGTTATCTTTGTCTGTCCCACAAACCTCTAATTCCAGGCAGCAAAAGTTTGTATGAATACAAACCAAGTAAGAACCTCCGCAGATATCATACCACAATACAAATCTACAGACTAACCCTTTGGTGCTGCTTCTAGTCTACCACAATTGTTTTTCCTATCTATTCTGTTGTGGCAAGAGACAACTACGAATGCTTAGAACTGAAGCCTGTTTTAATAAATCTGCAGGTTATTGTGTATATCATTCCTTGAAGTCCTCATTTAGCTTTACATTATGGAATTGGCTGTCTTGGAGCTACCTGATCCTCTTCCATCTCCTTGCTCAGCACAGCTGAGTGTCCCGCCCTGGTTATTCTGGTGCACCTTGTTTCCATGCTGGTTTGAGTTTGCAGAGGAGCTCTTAAATATGTGGGGTTTTTTTTCTTTTAATTTACAGTTGAATTTACCTGTATTTGTATTATGTCAGAGCTGCAAGCATGCTTTGTTTCTAACGCATTCAGAGCACTTGCATCACTCTGTAGATTCTTCAGTGACAGCCACTATTGCTGTGTCCTATTACTTGTTATCACTTGCTGAGCTGATGAGACCATATATGTAAGACTCCCTATACGTTTCTGTCCAATTTATGGACCTAAAACTGACTTTGTCAGGGTCACACATTGTTGTTCTGGGATGTGGTGTGGGTCATTGTACAGCCCTAGGGTTTCTCTTGCTGACAGGTGTTCAGGTACATATTTAGAATTATAGAATCATAGAATGGTTAGAGCTGGAAGGGACCTTAAATATATTTGATCACAAACAACTTTGCTGAGATCTTAACTGAGACCTATTGATTTCTCTCTGACAAATAATTATCTGAAATTAGAATCCAGAAATATTTCCAACAACAGTATCACCTTACTGCTAGAAAACCTAAATGGCTGAGCTGTTCTTCCATGTTTAAAAACATTTACTAGAGCTGTCCCAGCCACACTTACTGATTGAGTTGCTAAGACAGATGTCAGCTCAGCAGTTTTCTAAGTAAGATACAACCCCTGTGTAACATGTGAATTTTTCATTTTGTTAGACTTCTAATCGCTTCCACATCTTTCTCTGAAGTTTCTGCACAAATTTGCTCTGTGCCCAGTAGGAACTCTTGGCTGGGTTGCTGCAGGAGCCTGTGACAGTCTGCAGAACCAAAATATTAAGGCATTGCTTCTGATAGAAGTTGTAATTTGTGGTAACTTATTTCTGGATTAACTAGCAGGATCCGTGGTGCCAATCTTCCTCTTTAACAATGTGAGCAATCCAGACCTTGGGCTGAGTTCTAGATAATTTAAAGCAAATTAATTGATTGTTAAAATCAATGTCTTCAAATGGGAGAAGCCTGTGGAACAAACCCCAGATTAGACTCTGTTTGTACTCTCTTCAAATTGCCACCAGATGACAGTGTTCAATCAGATTTTAAACCTGTGACTTCAGTTTTTGTTGCCACGGAGAGGCTGTGTGGCTGCATTTTACTCCTTGCTACACTGTCAGTCATTTGTTAGCAGACATCTGAGTTAAGATTCTATTCAAATTTCCAGTACAACTCCCTTCCATCACACCTCAGTTTGTTTTAAAGACAATTATCAACCTAAGACTGTTTTCAAAGCAGACTTGAATAAAACTGATTGCCTTGAAGTTCCACAGATATAAAAAAGGAATAGTCTTTCTGGCCAGCCGAAAACTAACCCAGGTTTTAAAGGCTAGGACTCCATGGTAATTTGAATGTGTCCTCTATAAAATGTTTTTCAAGTCTAGAGTTTTAATGCTGTATTTCTAAGCCTGAGATGTATAATCTAGACTAGTTCATTAAATGTCTGTGATTTCATATTGCTGTTTCATCCAGAAATTCAACGTAATAACTGCCCAAATAGTTACAGTGTTACAGATACAATTAATATCAATCTTGACATCAGATTGTCTTGAAGATGACTGTCATAGGAAGAAAGAATGATGCTTCTGGATGCTTCGTGAAGTTGTTGAGAAACCCAGCAGGAGATACCCAAATGACTTGTAGATGCAACTTCTTGTCCTGCCCTACAGAAGGAGAGATCTCAGTCTTCTGAATGGTATTAGCAGAAATATTTAAACACACACTAGTATTACTTGAAATCATCAATCAACAAACAGGGTATTTGTATCATGCTGGGACTGCTATTGGTTTTGTCTTGGGGCAGGAGCGTGGATTAGACTGGAATTATTGTCTGTTGCTCATGGGTGTGTGGTCAATGAAGTATCAAAGGTGGTCCATGAAGGCACTGCCATGAACTGAATGGTTCAGTCACAGTCAGCTGTTACAGAGACGCAGATTTGAAAGCTGTGTTAAAATATTTGTATTAATTGCATTTGTAACTTTATTTATAGGACTGCAAACATGACCCTGTAAAATAGCTCATTAGTGTTAATTATGCAATTATCTCTCTTGATGGATGTTAAATAATAACACATTCCATTCAAATTAGCAATTAAATCAATTAATCAAATTGATTTATATCCCCACCTCCAACACAAAAGGTCTGTCAATTCCCCTAAAAAATTGAGCAGTGTCTAAGATGACCTCTAGAATTTTCTTCCATCTTTATTTTTATTTGCCATTACAACAATTGATTGAGCAGCAAACGAGTATGAATTAAAATGTTAACAGCAAGACTTAGTGGAAAGCCAAGATGTGAGGAATTTAAGGTAAGGGTACGTATTTGAATATTTCTACTAACCTGACGATGAAATGTCATTGCTATGATTTTTGCTTTCTACAGATCACACATGCTCTTATTTTTCTGACCGCCAGTCTTAAATAACGTACAGAAAACCTACAGTAAGCCCATCATGAAACAGCTAAAAATTCTGAGTCATAAATTGTAGCACAATCCTTTAGCACCATAAGTGCTGCTTACCTTTCCTTTCTGAAGGGGTAAATTATGGGCCTTAATTTTTTATGTCCCTTCAATACTGACTTTTCAGCTGATGTCTACTGAAATTTGCAGAGAAAGGCTTGGTATGTCTGGGTAACTGTAGAATGAAATAATTACTTTGGCATTGTCCTTCCTTCTTAGAGACCTAATTTATAGAAGGTTCCTGCATCAGCTGAAAAGGCAATGGATATTTTGGAATCTTTTTTAGAGAATCAAATGGCCTAAAGCCAATCATAAATGAGCCAAAAAAAGCTAACATGAAGGCTGTGTATTAAGTATATTTTTATTAACAGAGATCTCTACCCATTAGAGTACAAACCATCTAATGATGCCTGCAGTATCGATTCACAGTGTCAAGGAAAAGTGGTTGGAATAGCGCTCAGGCATACACTTACATCTCATAATCCCATCTTTAACAACCACCTAAACTAAAAATAATATAGTCCAGTAAATGAGTCATGAACATTAGAGGAAACGGATGACTTTTCCACAGTGAAAGTAAGCTCTCCAGTGAGGGCATCTCTAGTTTTCTCCAAGCATCCTTCCCCCTTTATTTTACCTACAGCAAATTCTCTAATGACAAATTTACTTACAGATGGTTAAAGCTCTCCAGGGGTAAACCAGCCTGATGCACTAAAGACAAACTCTCTGAGAAGAGATGGCTAAAAAATACCAGGAGGTCTGGGAGGAAGGCTTTGTCTCGGCTGGCCAGAGCGGTCTAGCTGGGGTTCAGCTCTCAGGGCTGGACATCATCTCTTGTTACCCTTTGCATTGGTTTTAATTCAAGGTAAGCTGTTTTAAACCCCTACAAAAAAAAAAAAAAAGACTTAGCAGCCATATCATCAGCCCTCTGTGCCCTTCTCTTCGAGGTTTTCTCCCTCATAGGCTTTCATATTCTCTTGTAAGAAGCTGTCACTATGCAATGGTAAAAATTCATTGTTTGGGTGTTTTAGTTCCCTCCACCTGTCCTGGCTGCTGCTTGTGAGTCCTACGTTTTTATCTAACTTAATCCTGCTGTCCTTTTTACCTTCTTTAAACCCTTTTTGCCCACCAAAACATTACACCGAGTCAGTCCTTGCTGTTACAAACAGCTTTGATGTGGTACCAGAAAAGACCGATTTGATGACATCTGTATCCATCTCCAGAAACTTCCATAAAAAAATCTGGAGAGCAGTTTTAGACCTAGACCATCTAATTTTGAACTGTGAAAATGAAAAGTCCTTATTCTTGGATGAAGAAGGCAAAAACCCCACAGATTTCTGCTGTCATAACAAATGGGTTGTTCCCACTGGCCTTCCTGCCTGGCTCTGCTCTGAGCCACCACCACCATTTGCTGGGATGGAAGGGGCAGGCAGCTTCTCTGGCTCTTCCAGACAAGAGACTTACCAGCTTGATGAGACCGGAGCTCAGGCAGAAGGAAAGCTTACAGTTAAAGGGCTGCAATAATTTATATTGGGATTTCCAAAATGAACTCTCCAGGCAGACAAAAGACAGTCAAAGGCACTAATTCATGTCTGATTCGGAATAATTAAAACATCTTCCTTGCTTTCCAGTCTGTTTTTCTTCATGGCCGGTGTTTATGCCATGTGTCAGCTGAAGGATCTTAAATATCCTTTGCCACGCTTGAACTAATTTTGGTAGGTGTGTGTCCCTCTAGGCACAAAAAGCTCTTCAGCTTCCTGTTTATCTATAGTTCTCACCATTTAGAAATCAGGACTGAAATGCAAACCTTTATAGGACGACTGGTGACTGCTATCCTGCTGCTGCATGAAGTCAGTCCCCTGGAATGTAGCCAGCCAATATTTTTGGCAGTTTTCCTGGAGCAGCGAGAGGACTTGCTGACCCTGACATCTGGTGCACCTTATGAAATCCAAGCAATTAATCGTGATCCAAGGTAGAATCTCTCTAGACTGGCTAAGGACGTCTGTTTAGCAGAAACCTTGTGGTATTCATTAGGACCCTTCCAGATAATTTCCAGCAGGTAATTCTCCTAGCCTTGAACAGCATTAGGTAATACATTATCCAGAGCCTGTTCTAACATTCATCTGTGTTTTTTGGAAGGTAAGCCAAGGATTATTTACCGGGGGATATGACTGACTGAAAACAAGACCAAGGATAGAAAACAATCTTTGTGCTATTGTCCAAGATGCCTTTAAGGTTAAAAGTGTCAAGGAACAGGGTGGATCTTAATAGGGTTGCCCTGCTGAAAAATGCATCTTGCCCCTTATTTTTAGCCAGTCACACTGGGTATGTGATCACTGTTGCGCTGGGAATGGGCCATGGGCATCTTTTTAGCAAAGATTTTTTTAAACTCTGCTGGCAGCAGGTCTTGTTCTTGTTACAGATGAGCAAAGAAGAGCAAGTGCAAGTGTTATATATCCCTGAACGTGAATCTGCTTCTGTGCTCTAACGGGGGAAGGAAAACAAGCCATTCAGGTAGATGTACAATGCTCCAACAAGCCATGTGTTTTGAATGGACGTGGCATATTTTGGGTCACTCTCTGCTTTTCTTTGCATTGCCAGGGTTGCACAGAAGGGGCAGAGACAAATGTTTGAAATGCCAAGTGACTCCTGTTTCCACACAGTGAGATTCGTGAGCTGGTTTCACTGGCAGGAACTCGCTCATACCCACTGTGATGCTTCCTTCGAAACCCTACAAGGCAGGTATCTTTGTCTCCCACATATCATGCTATTTAATAATATATGATTTTCTGTATCCTGATAAATATGTTAGTTTTAATGTAAGTGCAACATTGAGATATGTGTCTTTGTCATCCTGGTCTACCATGTTGCCTATAAATAAAGAGAAACCCATGGGGGAAATCTAGCCCCAGTGTAAGCAGATACAACCCAGGTGAACTTAAAGGTGTTTATCTTATTTACGCCCCAGCTGAACCATACCACACCAGGGGCTGACCCACTGCAAATGGTGTCGTGTTGTAAAATGAGGTTGAAAATTATAAATGTGTAATATCATTTTAATTACCTTACACCGGCAATAGGGTTAATTTTTTGTTGTTTGGCCAGTGTTTACAGGAATTTACTAAAAGGCATAACTGGTTGACTTTGTATCTTACCATGTAAGACTTTTGACTTCTAACTCCCAGATGACAGTTCCATAATGCCCAGATGGTGTAAATACAAACTTTAAAATAATACCTAGGTCCTTAAAGAGTGGGATCAGGACTAAGTGTAATTGATTATTCCACCGTTTGTGCTTCAGCTAACTGTCGATACCCAACAAATAAGCATGACTTGCTCTGGTCAAGTTTGGAGTTCTTGCAGTGCAGGTGCTTGCTTAACCCAATTGCTGCGCTGGGAATCATGAAATCTCAGTTAATGTGTGCAAAAGCAAGTCATCATGCAAAGCAAATTCCCAGTTTGTAATAAAGCATGGATTTTCCAGCATCTGAGGTTAAATTGTTCTCAGTGGGATACTAAAGAAAAAAAGTGCTTGGAAAAAGTGTTTAAATTTCCTGTCCATTTCAAATAGGTGTCATTTCACAGTCCCAAAGTTAATGGAAGGCATATTTCTTGGCACTGTGGTTTTGGCAGTCAGGTGGGCTTTTAACTTTCATTCTCTTGCAGAGAGTGAGCTGATGCTTTAGGGAAGGGCCGTGCATAAAAGCCTGGACACATTCAGATCCCATTCAGCCAAACAAGAGGTAAGGGTACCCAACATTTGGAAGAATCTTGCCCCGTGATTTTGGATATGCGGTTTAGAACAAAATAGTGTCCTTTTTCATCCATGCCTTGTTTGTACGGATGAAAATGCTGACCGTTCCTCCTATTACTAATTTTAGGCTGTGGTGCTCATTTGTTTACCGTTTTACAAGTGACTTGGTTGGATGTATCACTAGTACAGTCATAGGAGACCACAGAAGTAGTCCATGCTGTTTTGAAAAGGGGGAGAAGTTAGCTCTCACTTTCCTGTTCGCATGTAAGGTACTTTGGTCACAGCTTGGCACATGAATTAATCGCTTGCTGTCGAGAATTAGGATAGCTGCACTGACTGGAGAAGAGGTGTATAATTGTCCATGAAGATGTTCAAGCCCAAGCAGTAAATGTGATTCCCACTGAAAGGAAGTTGAACTGGAGGGGTTGCAGGTTTGGCAGTTAATGTTTTTTTCTTTTGAAGAAAAGCATTGTGGCTCTGATTCTGAAAATGTCTCTTTAACACCAAGGACTTCAGGGGAGTGACTCCTGCCTTGAACTGGTACAAGACAGAGCAGAATAAGGCCTTGTTTGAAAAATAAGACAGGATGTTCCCTCCAGTATAACTGCAGGACTCATTATATGTTCTGTATTTAAGTGGTGTTGCAGACATTCATGCGATACAGACAATACATCTTCATCAAGGTGACAGGTCTCTTTTAGAAGGAAGATTTCTTCTGCTGCACACTGTGAAGTACGGTATGTTCTGTATTTAATGTGCACAACACTGCCTGAATTCTTAAGCTTTGTAATTCCCTCTGCACCATCTGTACATCTTGTCGGAGGATGGGATGCTGATGAGAACTCTCCTGCGCTTTGCATATACCAAAATGGTGCCTTTAAATCTTCACCTCTTTACAAAGAAGGTGATTCTTGGTGCTCTGTCCCGTTGCAAGCCTCACATCAGCATTGCTCCTCTGAAAAATCTTTCTAAATACTGTTGGGAGTCTGTCAGACACTCCACAGTTGCATATTGGGTGGAAAGTTTTCTCAGTTTATAAAAGAATTATAATGCAAACAGAATATTGTCTTAGGGAAAAAAAAATCTAATATGCATTTGTCATGTATTTGTGTGTTAAGACAAAGAAAAATAAAACCAATGTTAGTTATGTGCAAAATTGTGACCCAGCATTAGAAATGGGAGAAACTATGGAGATTTTCAGGGATAAGCCTTTATTTCTACCTCTATATCTTGTAAATATTTTGCCTTAACAATTCTGTTGACTACAGGGGGACTGCTTATAAGTGAGAAAACAAGAATCTCTCTTTGATTCTGCCTAAGAACACTTAGGTGTGAGTAGTAACTGCTGAGTAATAGAGGGGCAAATCGCTTCTCTGGTTTGTTTTGTAAAGGAGGCTCAAAGGCCTGAAGCTGGTAGAAAAGGGCAGGGAGAGAGGAACGGGAGGTAGAAGAGCAGAGTCCCTCCCTGCCGAGGTCCCCGAGGAGTATCGGACAGGGGCGCATGGAGACACCAACGTATGTAAAGCTAGGCTGTAGCTAGCTTTTTTATTTTTTTTTTTTCTGATGGAAGGGATAACTTTTGGCTATATCTGTTTCCGATGGAGAGATGCAGCTTCAGCCTGACGTTTTAAATTTTTTTTTTTTAATCCATAGAACTTAAAGCACTTTTACAGAGCAAGTGGGTACCGGTGCAGAGGCACAAGCATGTGGCCGAGATGGCTGTGCAGCTGCTGGTATCTCGTGCCACCAGAGGCAGGCAGGACGCACACGGGGACACAGCTGGCTCAACCTTCTGGCATCTTACAAGTGATGCTCAGGGAAAAAAAAACTGCTCATGCGTGAAGAAGCTAGACTAAAATACATCCGCGTCACAATTTAGCCTCAGAGTACGCAAACCGCATCCCTCTGGGGAGAAGGAGCGGGAAGGTGTGCACCAGGGGACCACTTGTGCTGCAGCCACTGGCGGCCGTCCTGTCCATGCAGCTGGACTGCCAGAGCTTCTCTGAGGTGGTCCCTGCCTTGAACCGGGGGTTGTACGGATGTCCTATCCTCAGCACCAGCTATTTTGCTTTACAGACCTGCTCCTGTAGTGCAGCATTACTTATGTACGCACAGTCCCAGTGAAGCCACTGGGTCCAAGCCATGAGAAACATGTGGAATACAGGATGTTAAATCTAAAGATGAAGGATTTCTTTGTGGTCATTTCCCCATTCCCCCTGCAACTTTTGTTGATACAGTGAATTAATCCAAGAACTTCAAGTAGGCTGCATTTCAAGAGTTCATTTTTTAAAATGTCTGGGCATTTACCGAGCTTTAAGAACCCAAGGAATAATTAACTATATTATTTTAAAGTGACCAGATGCTGCCCTAAGACGTGTTTCCAGGAGGAAGGAAAAATCCACTCGACTTCTTTGCAACCCTCACACTTTATTTGGAAGGCCTAGAACTCACACGAAGCCAGTTCTGGGGAAGATTTGTGTCTTCTTCTTAACCATCCAGCAGCAGCTGAGGAAAAGTTCTCCAGAGCAATAGCGGAGGTTTTGAAGCGAGGTGCTTGCAGTGACTTGCTGCAGCTGCTCTTAAAGGTGAGGGGGGAAGCCTGCAAGCCACCTTAGAGCTTGCATTTGGAAAGAAAGCCTTCATAAAGCCCGTAGAATGACCCCTTGCGTCTTCTGGATTTGGCGCTGTGCCCCATGGGTCTTCAGTACATGTTGCAGCAGGTGCATTCTTCAGGAGGCAACCTGGGGGCTGTCAAGGGTTGTCCTATATAAATTGCTTTTTTGAAGGCCTCTTCCTGCCAAAAATTCCTAGGAGGAAGTAAAGTGATTCTAAACATGCTGTTAGTCATGAAGAAAAGAACCTCACAGTTACATGCCACTAGATGTCAGAAAAACTACATGGTTTGGCTGGGGAGGAAGATCTAGCCCAGGGGTTTTTTTCACTGTCTATGCACTTGCATAACACTTTGGACAGGGCCCAAGGAAAACAATTAGACTTTTGAGTTTATGTTTGTTTGCATGAAATAGTAAATATGCTGTTGGGTCAGACTCTTGTCTCGTTTCCCCCCAGAGGACAATGGAAATAAACTTTTTGTCAAGAGTTATGCCAGCCTGGAAAACAGCAATTGCTTTTAGTCTCATCAGCAAATCTTTCCCATCTAAGTGCTGTGGTTTTGTATTCTCTGGATAAAGCTGGTCTCTGAGCTTTAGGCAACTCTAGCGGAAATTTTGAGGAAGGTGAGTGGGTTGGTTCTGCTTCAGCAGAAATGAAAGCCGTTGTGGTTGGGGTGCTTGTGCATGTACAGCAAACATCAGATGTGGCGTTTCTCTATGTAGGAACATCCTCAGGTCTTAGTTCACTAGGATAAAATCGGTGCAAATCAGTAGTCTTATTTATGAAGAATAATGCCTAAAACCTCCTACGGAATTATGACAAAGTATATGCAGATTCACCTAAAGTGGTGTCCCAGTCTCCACAACACAGTCCAGCCTTAGGAGGAGGCTTTGTCCTTTGTGGCTACTGTTCTGCTGCTCCACTGGTGCAGCTGCAGAGTTTGGTTTGTATAGCTGGCTGCAATCCAATACATGAACGAGTTGTCAGAATTATGTTTACGTGTTGTATATAACATGAATAGGCAGGTCACTGTTTTGTGCATAAATGCATACGCCTCTGAATACTTTACAGGGCAAAACCTCCTTTGGAAACAGCACAAAAATTCACACTCCATTTATTGATTTTTATATGCTAATGTGTACACCTCCCTCTGGGAGAAAAGCACGTTCCAAAAGAAAAAAAAGTATGTGGCTTGTCAAACACGAATTTTCTGAAGCAGTTCCATATTTCTAAACTCTTGATTCTTAGTAGGGACACGTGCAGTATTCAGTATTTAAGGATCAGACTGTGACCTTTGACAGGAACATTGCCAGGAAAACTAGAGGGATAGTAGTCCAGAAAGAAAGAGTCTGAGGAATAAGAGCACAGAGACATCCAATTTACTCAATGTCTTGAATTTCTATCTGAATGACTCTGCTTCCTTGTTATCTGATTTGCTGCATATATGTCCCAGTAGCAATATTTAAAAGTGGAACATGAGGTGAATACAGGCTGTTTTTAAAAAGCGAGTATGTATTTCTGCTCTGTGTGGATAATTGCTAATAAAAAACCATTAACACATGAAAGTCAAATGTAACTATTCTTAAAACAATTTTAAGACCCTAAGCAGTTTCAGATATTATATCGTGGGCATCAGATATTTGAGGATCAATTGATGTAAAATTATTTTTGAAAGGTTTTCATAATTTGCTTTCTATTTGTGAACATGATTGTGGTAAAATTGAGGACTCTTAGATGCTGCATGACTCCAGAATTAGGAAAATCTTTAGATCTGGTAGGCTTGTGACATAATTAAAAGTCAGTGACAATACATATTAGGGGCCTTTATCTTTCAGTTGGAGGGTGCAGTTTTGAGGTAGCCCTGTAAAACAGCTGATTTAGCATCATAAATTGCCTTGCCATTCAGAAACAGAATAGCCAGAGCTGGGGAGAGGTGTGAAGGCAGAGGAGGCTGTCTCACACCTTCCCCGCTGTGGCCTCTGACCGGACCATCGGGAGGGATGTGCATCTCTGACACCTCCGCAGGGACCCTTCTGTCCCCCCAGCCCCCTCCAGGAGCCTGGAGACAGCTATTGACTGGCTGTAATTTAGCACAGGAGAATAAATAGCTCCTCAAAAACATGGCCTGGGACTGGTGATTCTCACTGGGTCTGAATTTCACATAATCACCGACTAAATCTGAACGGCATCAAAACCTTCTTGGAGTTAATTCTCTAGTGTCTCCTCCTTGGGCTTTCTTTTCATCGGTGAAGAGCTGCGGTCAGGGCACAGGCAGCCGCAGGATAGTGTCACGTTTAATCCCTCCCTGAAAACTCTGCGTGTGAGGCACTGTGTGGTATTTACACTGAAATATCGACTCATACAGAGACGTTTGTACTTGTGTTTTAGGCCTGAAGAGTTGTCTATCAGCTTCTCTCCCTCATTTTGAATTTTTTTTCTCACATACTTTGCTACCTGTGTCTCATGCTCAAAAAGAGAAGGGAAACGCAACCTTTTCCTATTCCACGTGTATTTGGAGTGCAGAGCTTTTGAGTAGTTGGAATCAGCAGCCAAATAGTTACCTCTTCTACTGCACAGAGGCGAAAGGCGTTATTAAGCTGTGCATCACACCCAAGTGAAACTGGAGTCACCTGGTGTCAGTGTCACTCTAAGTTACATCTTCTTAAAAATAAAACCCGGTCCTGATGGGCTGAAGAGAAGGAATTTATTCAGGTGTAGATGGATGCATTGCTAAGCCTAGGGACTGCTGGAGAAAGCTCTCAAGTTGCGAGCAGGTTTTGGGTGGAGTGAGATTTTCAGTACAGGATGTGTTTGCTGTCTGATTATCGATTGTATGTGATAATAATACAATACAGAAACCATAGTCTTCTGAATCCCGTGATCTCCAGATAGGCTCAGTCTTTTCTGCTTGAAGTTGCTGTATGAAAAGAAACCTCACTGATGATTTACAGTGACTGCTTGATTCATTCATTGCTTCTTTTTTATGTCTTGCCTACATTATTAATTCCTTAATATAATTTTAATAAAAATGTCATTGTGGCCCCTCTGTTATAACATTTTCCTGGAAGATTTATTCCCACTGTATGGATTTTTTTTTATGAGAAACCTGCACTAGCTTTGCAGCAGTATATTTAGAAATGCAGTTTTATACAGGGGCATTTGAGGAGGGAATTTGCAATCAAATTTTAAGCATCTAATTGGGGTGCTCAGAACTGCCCCCTGGAGATGCCTCTCACTTTCCATTTGCACATTCACACTTTCTGTGTTTTGGGTTTTGCTCAGTTTAGATAGATACCTAAAACCTGTGTGAATGCTTCCTTTTCAGAACGACAACTGTAGCATATGGCGAATATACAGGGAGGTGCTCTGTATGGTTTAAATGAGAAAGCTGCAAAACCTAGAGATTTTTTGCTTTATACATGAAAAAACACCCAACCAATTCAAGCTTAACCTGTGTAACTGTAGCTTCCGTGACAGGGTGGAATTGTTTCTATTTGTGCAAGCCCTGATTTGCCTCTGAAGACTTTTACTATTTCATGATGGTGTGGGAAACAAAGAAGATTTTCTTCTTTTGTGCCACAAAACCCATTAAATCCTAACGAGCAGCAGTGTTCTGGGTAGGGTATAAACTGTTGCATTTGGACTTCCTTTGCAGTAAACCAGATGTTTCTTCTTGGGAGTTTTTAATCTGTGAGGACAGTGCTCTGAATCTTTTATTAGGATCTAGATCCAGTTGGCAGATGATCATGAGGTCTTGTTGTGAAAATTATCTCGTAGAAGTTAAATAGCACGTTTCTAGTGTGCGAGTGTATATAGACACATACGTATTTGTGCATATTTGTTTTTATTTGCACATAAAATCTCTCATTTCTCTTAATGGCGCAAAACTGACCTAAGCAAGAAATTAACTGTTTCGTGTATTACTGTCCATAAGAAATTTTTGGAAGTTAGAGGAAGCTTTTGCATGTTATTTTTACTTGTTAAGAAGGTCTATTGAGGATATCTAGGAAGAACATACTCCAGCTCTTGAGTTGCAAATTGGATTCTTGCCATGATTTCTTGTCTTAAGGACAGCATGGATGAAGAACAGTAAAAAAGTATTTTGGGTCCTTAAGTCACCAGAATGGAATTTGAATGTATTGAGCAAGCACTACTAGTTAAAAGATGTCAGTAAGAGGGTGATCTCTTTCAAGGTGAGAGAGACACCTTACATATTGTGTATCTTTTCCCAAACCAACTCAAAGACCCCAAAGTCCCATAGATGGAAGAAAACCACAGCAATCTTTAATTTTCATAAAAGGGTTGCTGGAATAACAAACACGCTTAAATCTAAACCCAGAAATGTAGCTGGATCTCTTCCATCACGTTTAGTAAGAGTCTAAGACTCAGTAGTTGCAAGACTACCCCTAAATCCCAGGAAGCTACTTTTATGAGATCCAGCTTCTTGAGGACTCTCCCCTAAAACTTTCTGCACCCTAATGTGTGCTCATGGTAGAGGTGCTTCTGTGGGAAAAAATACATTCTTGACTATACTCATAATATATTAGTACTACATGACGTGCCACCCAGAAACCATGTACATGTCTTGTTTAGCACTAAACTTACTCTCTTATGTATCCTCAGGTGTTGCAGGTGTACAATACCCAGTGACTGAATACAGACTCCTTATTGCTGTTGGTCTTGCTAAATGTAAATATGAAAAGTGGAGAAATAGTGCAAAGCCCTGAGATCCATGCCCCAACTTCCTCTGAAGATGTTAATTAAAGGGATGTCAGATTTAAAAAAAGCATGCAAAATCGGTCCAGGAAAATAAGGTTGCCAGTAGCTGTTCCTGTGTTGAAATTCTAGACAGTCTCCGGAGATAGTGGGGAAAAAAATTCTGCTGTGATTGCAGAAAGAACAGTAACTGACTAAAACCAAAAGTCTGCCTTTGATGTGAATGTCACTTCCTTTCTCCAGCTCATTTTGTACCTGAGTCAGAAATCCTAAATTTCACCTTTATGTCTCTGTTGTATAGAAGAGCACCTCTCATTAAATCTATCTTGGCAGGTACGTAAAATTTATCCACATGATATTGTTCAACATATAAATTTAATTATATCTTGTAATATTTGTGCTTGTTGTAAATTCCATTATGCAGAACACAGACTGAACAATGTACTTATAGGATTTAATTATGTCAGCTATTATCAAATTGTGGAACGGGAAAGGCATGCATAAAGACTTCCTGCATGCCATCAAAGAGACCAGTGATGACAAAGCTGCAAATTTTGCCCCTGCAATGTCTTTGCATTATGTTTGGGTCTAATGGGGTCAATAATTCCTGATAATGTTCAAAATATTCTTTCCTCAACCTTACAATGCTACAGCTGCAGGGAGGAGCAGGCAAACCTTTTGTGAATGAGGGAAACCTAAAAGAAGTGAAGGCATTAGATACGCTCGTGCATTCTGCGTGCGTTAAGAGGAGTTTGGGAAAATATCACAGTTGTGACCTGAATCCCCATCTAGACAGTGAATCAACCACTACTTTTAAGAAGAGGGGGAAAATATATATGTGTATATATATTTATTTGTGGCTGAAGATGAAACAGAGAAGACAAAGATGTAGTCTGGGAAATAGGAACCCACCAAAGAACTGACCATGTCTGTCACATTCCCTGAAGAGGCTGCACTACATGTTTTCTTGGACACCTCTATGTGAATGTGGCTTCATGAGTGCTCTGGAAATAGCTCTCTTGGGCGCCCCTTCTAGTTTGCCAGGAGAATGAATGAAAAGTTTTCTGCCCACCACAGGCAGACAAGGTTTGCTGTCTTCCTGCCTTTTATAGATGCCACATGTCTATTTGTCAACCTTGACATATGTCTCTCATTGGCAGCTACTTCTGTTGATTGTCAGATGCATTCGGGTCAGATGCATCCTAATAGTCAGATGCGGCTATTAGGAATGAAACTGCCTGTCTAAATAGAAAGGTAAATACAACTCCTCCAACTGGTTTGGAAGACACCTCTTCCTAACAGGGTTGAACACCTCTCCAGCACTTGCTAGAGGTGAGTGTCCAACAGCATTCATTCGCTACTCCCAGCGTGAAATTAACTCCATGCTGAAGTTAATTCTAGGTTGAAAAAAACTTCATGCT
The DNA here is from genome assembly GCA_008658365.1 of Alca torda. Lineage (NCBI taxonomy): Eukaryota > Metazoa > Chordata > Aves > Charadriiformes > Alcidae > Alca > Alca torda. The sequence goes on from CM018079.1 coordinate 69,869,384, forward strand.
AAAAAAAATCCAACAAAAAAAACAGTGGGGGAGATCTACCTATAAGAAAAGAAAGAAAAAATTAGGAGAAAAGAGATATTTATAAAGTATGTACCTGAACCCGAGAAAGAAACATATATGAAGAAGAAGGTACAAAGGAAGGTAGATGCAGTGGGAATTCAACAGATCGGTAACATGTAAAAAGCATGATAATCATCTGGGGTGCAAAGCAAAACACCATAATAAAGAACAAATTATTATAAATACTATGTTTCTTCCCCTCTTTGCCAGGATAAGTAAACAAGAATAGATATACCAACTCGTTCCCTCTATATGTTTTCACAAATGCATTTTTGTTTGATATGGAAGAGATGCTTTTCCATGATGTGATCTTATTTTTATATTACAGTATGTGACTTTAATCTAAGATCTGATTATTTCTGGGAAAAGGAAAATGAATCTACCCAACCGTGTCCTTTGTGGAAACTGAGAGGACAGTGTTGTTGGGTTCTTCTGTTACTCCTGTAAAGTGTTTTGCTAATTCTTTGAGGTCCACACCTTCCCTCTGTCACCCCTTGGAACTGTCCTGATCTTTGTTCATCCTTTTAAACGGGGAAGTGGTCTTTTGGCTCACGTGAAAGCTTGTTCTGTGTAGATCACATGTTTCTGCCAGGCCTGTTTAGCTCATTGTAATAATAAACCATAAACGGGTTCCAAAAAAAAAGTGCCTCTGCATTTCAATTTGTTTTCTTTTAGCATAACTTCAGAGATCAGAATGTAAGATGAAACACAAATCTGCTTTTGTTGGCCTGTATCCTCGGTGTATTATGACAAGAGAATTATTGCAGGCTTTGCGGGAATACATTATGGGGTATATTATGGCCCTGAGAGTCTGCAGGGATCTGGAGGAAGAAAGAGATTTAGCTATTTAGTCTATGAGTCGTGTCGGGACACACCGCTTGTGGCGTAGAGTGTCTTCTACGGGGGAGTGCAGGGACCTCAGTGACATACGAGCTCCTTCCTGGCCTCATGCTGCTGACCTGAAATATTAGGATCACGCTAATGAAACCTGTCAGCCGAGTCCTGGTGACACCAACGTCCCCTGCTCTGCCGTGGGTGACAGTCGCCTCCCCAACCAGCGTCTGCTGAATGTGTGGATCACGGTCGCTGTGGCTGATGGTGGCCTGGGAGAGGGGACCTACCCGCGTGCGCAGGGGAGCCTGAGCTTCTGGGTGCAGGTATAGCAGGACCCCACGGCAGGGAGAGGTGCAGTTACCCCACCACCGTAACATGTGATTTCAGGTAGGCTGGTAGCCCTGTTACACAGGGCCGCTCGTTATTTCCCACAGTAAAACTCTGGTTTTCGTTTTTCTGCAACTTTTCCAAAACTTCTTTCAGGCAAATTTTCCATGCCTTGGGCAGGTTTTTATTTCTGAAAGTATCAGTCGGAGTGGTTCTGCTGTTTATGAGAACAAGGCAAAGGGTAAACAATGCTAAAAAAAAGCTAAAAAAGGTTGGGTGACCTTTTCTGTGGGAAGTTCAAGTGCCTTGGAGCTTTGGAGTAGGGGCTCTCGGTTTGGCACAAAAGCTGCCTTTATGTCAGGGATGTGCTTTTTGGTCCTTTAGGGAAAATCCACTCATGCTTTGCCAAGTTATAAACAGTTGAAATATTGCAATTTATTCATGCTCAGAAGAAACTTGTTAGAATTTAGCAATGAAATTCTCTGTGGTGTGTTGGAGCCTCCACAGTTCCTGTGCTGGACAGACTTGGCATCGCGTGCTCCAGGCTCAGGCTACAGGGATGGTGCCAGAAGGACTTTGTGATGGCTGTTTCCCACTGCTTGGTCTGTAGCGTGGTCAGAGGTGATGCACAGCTTGCTTTCTTGTGACTCTTCTGTCCTTTGCACCCAGACAGGTTGGAAGAGGAACAACCGTATAGACGGAGAGACTGTGAAATCGAGTGGGGAGGCTGACCTGCCAGGGTGCAGGGAGAGAAAATGACCATCTGGACATGGACATTAGGATGAAACACTGGGGAAGTGTGGATACTGAGGAGGTACTGGGTCTTGAAGTCAAGTGCTAGGGTGTGTACCTATGGGAGGTGTCTATTGGTACTACCATGCAGATATATTTCTTCAGCAGAGCGAATTGTGCTCATTTATACTCCTTCCAGAAACACCTTCATGTTGCTGTTTGATGTCAGGTTGAAAAGCAATATCTAGATATTATTATTAGTAATTATTATTTTTGTTCTAATACTACTGGTGTTCCGTAAGTACTGACAAAGGTAGAGTAGCTAAGTTATTTTTATTGCTGCTTGTGTCATTGACATACATATGATTTATAAGACAGATGTAACAGCCTCTTGCTTGTTTTGGCCCCTTTTGTGCAGTGGGAGATTACATTCATACATGCCTGTCTTGGCTTATAATTAACCACTGATAATTATCTTATTCACTGTTGCAAGAACATCACCAAAGAGCAAGGTGAATAAGCAGAGTGTACAGGATCTGTGTGTATATGATTTTCACAGGCACACATTGCAGGCCTGAGAGAATGGACAAGACATTGCACATGTTTTCGCAAATTCTTTCGTGGGTTTATAGCAATGTGGATTCTCCTCCCGCCCCCACATTTACTCAGGACACCTGCACACCGATGTCTTTATTTTGTGTGGGTGATGCAACTTCAGATCCTCTACTCAGTGCTGGACCTTGGTCTTTGGAAGGACATATCCCCTCCAGTCTCTTCTCCTTTGCCGTGGTAAGCATTTTATAGCTCTTAATGTCTGTTTCTCAGCCTTCTCTCGGCTACCAGCAGCCCACAGTCCCAGGTCCTGGTGATGCTTGGCTGGTCTGGCAGGGCTCTCCCCATGGGAGAAGCATTGACTGGCTGCTGGGGAGCAGGACCAGACACAAGAGTGAAGCGCGGACCTCAGCGGCACCGAGGGAAACTGGCTGTGGGCAAACAGTGCTGGCACGTTGCTTAAACGTCTGTGGGGCCTTGTTCAGTCAAAACAGAGCCACTGCCAAACTGCTAATTGCAGCTCCATTTTTTCCCTCCTGCCTTCACAGGTTAAGAATGGAACTTCATCCCTTTGCAGAGCGCCCTGCCTCCCGTAGCTCTGGGGGGAATGGAATCTGCCACCACCTCCTGCGGTGCGTGGCTAGCTGTCTGACAGTTTTCAGCATCACTTTTTAAGGCAGTTTTCTTTTTTTCAAATGCTTCCCTTACCTTGGCCTGACATATGGTTTTGCTTTAAGAGCAAAATGGTTTTCCATAGGCAGCTGGTGAGGTCCCTGAACACATGCTTCTCCAAAACACAAAACCCTAGAAGACATCAATTCCCAGTAGAAAGGTTACTTACATACAGCTGCAGAGCACTGCTTTAAAGTTTTGGAGAATAATATTGTAGTCAGCTGATATCATTTAGTCACTTTGATTAGTTTCTTGTGCCTGATTGCTGAATGTCCTGAATAATGACAAATGAGGCTCCTTCAAGATCACATCTCTATGCACTTAAGTAACAACCAGAAAATAAATCATCATTTGTTTCAGAGCTAAAACCAGGGAAAATGGCCCTGGGATATAACCAGATTAGCTGGACAGCATTTAAAACAAATGTAATTACAAAATACATGTATTGCAGCCAAAAGTATTGTTTGAAAAGAGGGTTCTCCTATGCTTTCCAGTCTTAAATAAGGTGGGGGAAATGTTCCTTCTAAAAAGGAAACAAGGGAAATAAAGAGACAAAGACCAGCTTAAGAAAAAAAACCACATCCATTCACCCACAAGTTTTCTCTTTTTCGAATGCATGCGGAAGAACGGGCAGGTTGTAAAGTCAGAAGAAAAGAACGTTTTTCTTCCTGAGAACAGGCGCTGGATTTGGGTGAGTTGATCCGATCTGTGTGTTCATAGACAGAAACTTGCTCTTTCCTCCAGGAGTTCTGTCGCTGCCACTTGCACCCTACCCTGCTGAGGAGCCCATGGGCCCCAGCAGGACGAGCTGCTCTTTGCCAGGCGCTGAGCCGAGCTTGAGCAGTAAAGGCTGGAGAGGCAGCACCGGCTCCGCGCTGGCGTTTGGCATGGGGCATCTCGGGAGCACGCCGTGGGTTCTCGTCTGTAAGGGAATGTCTGACCTGGCTATTTTAGAAACCTCTATTTTTGGTTCTTCCCCTGCGTTAAATAGAGCCATTCATGACAGTCTGCTCACATGCTGTGTCTTTCCTGTCACAGTTGTATTTTTAAGTGGCTGCTTGGGCCAGCCAGTGCTGTTCCTTTTCAAGTGTAGGACTCCTGGTTTTCCTGTACAGTTTCTTGTGGTATATGGCTGAGTCCCTAACTAAAGTCATAAAAAAAAAAGAAAGAAAAAAAGAGAAGTGCTCCATGGATGGCAGGAGGTCACTCTAGGGGTGCCCACTCTTCCTGCCTGCAAGTTGGATGTACCTTCTAATAACCTAAATTTCCACACTGGTGAAGGAGCCCAGCCCAACACATGACAGCCACAGTGCCTGTGGGAAGGCCTCACGACAGCATGATTTGCTCCTTTTCTTTCTCCTGCATTCTTGGGTGGAAGAGAATGTGGGAGGTACGTGGCTGTGCTTTGGTGGTGGGTCATGGTCGGTACTGCTGCAGCTGCGCTGGGCCATCAGGGAATCCCACCATGCACGGTTTCCTCCCTTCTTTTCCTCTTTTCTGGGCTACCTTGGACGGAGAGCAGAAGTCATTCATAAGTTAATGCATTTGAATTTCTGTCCCGCTCTCTCCAGGGTCTTCTCAGTAACTCTTGGATTGTAACTTGCTTGGCAAGTTACTATCCAAGCAACAACAAAGCTATGCCTACTTTTTTGTTGTCATGGGTTTTTCCACCTACTTTTTTTCATCAGGTTGCTGCTGGTGAGGCGCCAAAGAGCAGCCCTAGCTCAGATCGGAACTGCAGTGAGAACATACTTTCAGTCTGTGACTAAATTGTAACCTGGAAGCCAACGCACCCAGCAGTGAGAGCTCATAAATGCTGGCTGGTACCATTGGGATAGTACCTTATGCTTGGAGCTAGAGGGTTTGCTCAAGGGACCGTGCCCGTTGATAGAAACAAGTGCTTAGGAGTCTCTATGAAGGTGTCATTTCATTGTTTTGGATTGCGGTAAGGCTGATGTGAATTAAAAAAAAAGATATAAGAAAGCAGATTGGTATTTTTCTTAGTCTTTCGCTACTGAGCTTCTTATCTTTTAAAGCACTCCTTTGAGATGAACTGAATGTTGTTTGCTTTTAGCTGAAGGCAATTTAGAGGTATTAGTAAAGGCTTACTTTGTATTTTGGTATTAGCAATTTGATATTAAAGTGTATGGGGCCATTTTCCTTTCAATGCCAAACGTTCATGTATTTATCTTTATCATGTCTACGTGTTGGATGGTGATTTTTGCCATGGGCACATGGAACATGTCAAAAACCTGACGATACATTTCACAGAAACAGAATTTCTGCCTTTATTTTTAACAAGAATATGGACTGCCTCAGCTCCTTCCATTAAATAGAAGGATTCATTTTTCTGAAATACCTAAACCTTATTGTTGAAAATTGTGGTGGAGATAGCTAGCGGTTTAGCATTTTAAAATATTCGATTATGCTAATCCAATGACAGTTTATCTTAAAATTGGAACAAATCACAACAAATCTCTTCTACAAAATGGCAGTTACTGATTAATTCTAGAGCAGCATTTCTGTTTAATGGTATCAGACTTTAAGGATAAAGTCTATTCTTGCCAAAAGCATTGAATGACGTAAGGAAAAATAACAGGAAAAATGTACCACGATTTCTCAAAGTGAAAATCTCCAAAGAATGCCTCAATGGCTCTTCAAGCCTCTGTAAGGAAAAACAGCCAGCCACACTGGACTGAATACTTGTGTTTTACACTTATAAATGGGATTGCAAGGTGACAAAATCTGCAGAATGATTTTTGGACAGGAAGCTGAAGCTGCTTGCATCCGAAGTGCTAAATTGTGACAGCCATTGCATGTATTTTTGAAACGGGCGTGAAAAATCACAGCTATCTGCTTTCAATAAAGAAAGAACAGGAAATTCACAATAAAACAATAAAACCATAAACCTTAAAATATGCACATGCAACAGGTGCTGATATGTACAACAATATTAGAATGCAATAAGATGTCTCACTATTGTCCAAAAAGAACTACAGCCAGGATACGGAATTTGACTATGTTCTGCCCTTGACATGAATTAGTTCTGATATCCGAAGCTAACATGTGCTAGATAAAGAGAGGGAATTTCTTTGGGAAAGAGAATAGGAAGCGTGTTCTGGTTCAAATCACTTGCTTTACTTGAGAGGTCTCTGTGACTTTGGGGTTTTTTAGCTCTTTTTTTGCTAGTGGATGATTCACCTGGGATGTGGATTTCTCACCCTTTCATTCCCGACATTTCTGTAATTACGATTAGCTCCCAGGGATGTTATTGAGGCGAGGACTGTACGCACCTTGCCCACTGTACGAAGCAGTGGAAGCAAACAGGCTGTGGGTTCCTTGTCTGTGTGAGCTCTGTCCTTCTGCCCTGCTCGCCATGTCTTGTGGCCTCCTTTTTTGGGACAGAGCATGAGTGGTGTGAGAGTGGAGAGGAGGTCCACTCAGTGAGCATCCAGGTCAGTGACCATCCAGCTGCTGAGAGCTGGGCTTGGAGGGGTGAAGATCCATGTCCCTGGATCTTCCCTGGACCCAAACCCCTGTCTGTCTCTCTGAGTTTGGTGTAGTATGTAGCTGAAGGGGATTTATTAGATACGGACGCCTAGTAAGACTCAAAGGAAGACTGGGAAAGGAAGATAGTACAACCTAGACAATTTATGATTCTATGCGGTCTGTTCCTATCCATGCTGATAAACTACCACAGAAGCACTGTTAAAAGCATGACTCCGATCTTCCAACTGTCCTTGACACTTTATCTTCATGGCATCACTCACTGAAAGAACAAGTTCTCTGCCCAAACCCTCATTTTCTGGGCTGACTGTGAAAATCTATGGAAACGTCTTTGGTTTTAGAAATAGCGCTGGTCTCACCAGTTGTTCTCTCGCAGATCTCCGATCTAGACTGCTCCTTTGCTCAGATTTATCAGCTGGTGCAAGGTTATAGGTTAGGTGAACAGCAGCCTGGAATCAGACCCATTTTTGGTGCAATGTGCAGCTCTACGCACGGGGTGGGAACAGTTGGAAAGCTTTTGTTTGTAGATTTATATGTATTTACTGCATATTTATTTTTAGAAAACCTCAGTTGTGTTTTAGGCTGTGGGATCACCTAGATCCCCTAGACATAGCGGAAGCTATGGGTCAAATCCCTTTCTCTACAACTTATTCTTCTTTTGTAGGCTTGCCTTCTGGGCTATACCAGGAGGAGGTACCCGCACCTTAAGTATAAGCAGATACCATATAATAATTCGCAACAGCCCCTTTTGTGAACATTGTGTTTTATAGTGATCATGGCCAAGACATTACAAATTCCCTTTGTAATGAAAGAAGTTAATGGAACATGCTTAAATAGATCCAATATTCTAGTAAATGGAAACTGAGTAAAGGAAACTGCTTCTAAAATCATGTATACAAGTCTTTATGTTTACCCTGTATACCTTTACCCTGTATACATTTTAGTGAAGTAATTAGAATCAAACACAGTAGGAACTGAGTAGCTGGGTCCACTTCCTTGAAGGATGCCCACAGTTTCAGGTCCTGCCCATGAGAGCTAGGCTTTGCATTAGAGACGTTTTTTATCGTAGCTGAAATGGTCGTAATTATGACTTAGATATTTTTTCAGTTTTAAATTTAAGTCTGTTGGCTTTGAAAGTATAGTGTGCATGTTCACCTGAAATAAAGGTATGCAAAGAGGTTAATGATGAAAGAGGCGCTAACAGGCTGTTTCCTGCACACGGGTTTATATTCACGTAGTGGCCAATCCACTGTTCGCTGAGGTCCATAGAAGAGCTCCCAGGACCCTAACTCCTCGGTTATGAAGTCTGAAGGGATGACGGAGAAAAAAGTGACTTTGACTTGATACAAAACATTTGCAAGGAAAATGAAGTAAGTTCAGAAGATGAGGGGTGAGTGGTTTTGCCTTTTCAAGATGCTTTTTTAACTGAAGGAGACTTCAGCCTTTGAATCTCTGTCACAAACTGCTGAAAAAAAAGGCTGGTTGAAAATATTTGGTTTACGTTTCAGATGTTTTTTCTTTCTTTATCTGAATTACATACTCATGATCATAATTTCAAGATGGAGGCAGTGCAAAAGTGTGCCTGTGGGTACTTCACTGCATGTCCTACGTGCACATGAGACTCCTCCATGCCACTTGTCACCCCGTACCTGCATCCTCAGTTTCCCTTGACCCCGAGTGAATCAAGGCTTTCAGACACTTCACACTCTATTGTTTTGGTGGCATGTGGCTAAAGCAGCTTACGAGGATGCAGCTATAAAAGCTCTTATGCCTTCTCACAGTTTTTGGTGGGATGCCATGCTCGTCTGAGCACTAGTACTGTGATAAAACAGCTTCTACACTGGAAACTTTTGCCAGCGTAATTATGGAAGGCAACGAGATCTGTCTGCTGCACGCTGTAAATAAGACCCAACAAGTATTCTATATTACAAACAGATTGAGGACCACCACAGATGCACCGCCCCCCCCTCCCCCCCCCATGGATTTGTTCATTGTTTCTATGCTACAATTGCCAAACCACTGGCTGTAAAACTTCCTTCAGTCCCTGCTTTATTTTCACGGTGGGTGCCACAGCCTTATCAACATGCAGCACGCACAATGGCAGTCACTACTGCTTTTTTGCCTTTCCCTGCTCTTCTGCTACTGAAATCCAGCAGTGTCACCCCCCGTACAGGAGCAGATCTGTCAGTTTTTTCCGATCAGCAAAAAGCAAGGATTTTTCATGAGAAAATCTGTGTGAGAAGGAAGGGAAGGGATGTGACACCTTATTAAGAAAAGAGCTTGAGCTGAGGAAAAGAGTCTCAAATTTCTATTATTCCCTAAATACATCCAAAACTGTCTCCGCTAGGCTTTGTTGGCAGTGAAACACAACATCACTCATTGCACTGGGCTCCGCTCCGAAGGCTGCAAGAAATTTGTTTGCCTTTTCCTGTAAAACGTGAACGTAACCGATACTTTATTTTACAAGAGCTAGAGTGGCATTGCGGAGGCTCGCTCTTTTGGAGCACCAGGCTGGGAAGTGCCCCAGTGTGAAACAACCGCCGGTGCCTCTGCCGTGGGGCGGGCTTTGGCGAGAGGGTGTGATGCACATCTGGTCGGCAGCTCCTTTCGCTGGGAACGGCTCTAGTCACACTTTTTTACACTTGGCCAGTGTTGACTTAGAAGCCCATTTGACATGCACATTTGAAGGGCAAAACTGATGAAAAGGGCAGCGCATGCTTTAGTTATTTAAAAAAAAAAAAAACCAACAAACCAAAAACAGAAGGAAGCTTTCTTGTCTGTTTTATTCAGTACATTGCGAAAGAACATGTATGTTGGCTGACCAAATTGAAATTCATGCATCAGGAAAGCTGATGCAGGGCAAATCAATGGAGGTAATAGCAAAAGATAATACTTACGGCTTTCAGAAATTGGCAAGAGGAGGCAATACATTATGAGAAACCAGATATATGATGTTCATATCTCGTATTTCATATTTTCTTCATTTGTCTTCTTATCACTCCTGGGATGCTAGTTTTGACACCTGTTTAATTCCTTCTCACAAACATCTGCTGCTTTCTATGCTATTTTTGTCGCAAATTTCTCACACATATAGCTCTCACAAAGTAAAGGTTAATTCCTTGGCATAGGGGAGCAGGCTTCCTTCCCTTGGTTATAGACCAGGATGCCCTCACTTCAAGGGGTACTGCCAAAGTGTTTAGAGCTCCTGGTCTCTGATGTTAGAACTTGGGAAAAGTATGTTGAGCTAAATAACACCAGTGAGGGCATGAAACTGTAATTTTATATATAAGCTTTATGTGTTTGTGGGTGGAGGTTTTTTACTAGGAAAGGGGGAATCTGTTTTTAACCAAATTGCAGATTTGGCAGTTTGGGAAACTTGGATTACATAAATTTTTGCTGTATTCCTCTCTTAAAGAAGAGGAAAAGCATCAAGAATGTTACCCAGAAACATCACATTATCTTTTGATCTGAACACTCAGACAAAAATCAAGACATTCCCTTATGTGTAATTACTGAAAAGCTGAACTTCGCCATCAGCTTGTCAGCCTTCATGCACCACAGCGAGTCCTAAGTCCTATTCACCAGGTCAGTCTCTTCCAACCATAATGATTCCATGATTCTCTGACCTTTCTGACCTTGCTGAATGTCTGCTCTGGGCAGAGGGTATTTGCTACAGAGCCACTGAATTACTGGCATTTGTTTTACGAAGTATAAGAACTGCTGAGTCGCATGTAGTATTCTTTTAGATGACACCATCCTTTTATCCAGTTAATCTTGCCTGTCAGTGTTGTGTGGCATTACAAGAATGACCACATAATGGAAATGTGAGGACGGTTTCTGACTTCATGCATTTAGAGAATCTGACACTTGAGAACTACTGGGTTTCTCCTGAGAAATAATTTGCCATGGTGGTCTGTCTTAGACAAAAAGGATGAAGGAATCTGCTGGACAAGTGCAGCTTTTTTTGCTCCCTGTACTATTTTTAGGTCTTGCATTTCCAGTGGTCTCTGGCGTACTTCCCTGTGAACACTTGTGCCGAGCACTGACAGGATGAAAACTGACCCTGAGTTTTGTCTGCTGGTTCTGATGCCTCTGCCCTAACTTTGGCTTGGAATATCAAGTGGTGGCAAACAATGCCCTTTGGCTGGTGCAGTACTCCCCCTTGCTGCCTCTTGCTCCCCTGCATCTCTGCTCCTCTTAGCTCCAGCTCTGGCTCCCGCTCACGTTGTCCACCAGGTTCAGTCTTGTTCTCCCAGGGGCTCTGGGGCACCTCTTTTCCCACTCCCACTTCGGACCTTCTCTCTTCCTCTTCACCCAGCACTGCCTTTGCTCTCACCCGCATCTCATCCTTTGCTCTGCCCAATCTCAGAATCATCCCATCTTCCACACAGTCCCAAATTCTCACACAGTGACCTCTGTGCTGGGGTTCCCCATCCCTCTTTTGCTGCATATTATTCCCAACATACACTTCTTCCTGGCAGGTGTGGTATTGTTAATTACCATAAATTAGTAGTCTGGGCATATGCTGTATTTAAGTGAGTCTGATTTCTAATGGATTTGAACTTCCTGCTTGATCCATGATTTCAGTGGGATTATGCTAAAACTGTAACAGGACTATGCATCTGTGCGCTCTTATGGATCAAGACTTTATGAATACTGCAACACATTGGAAAAGCTTCAGTCTGGCTTTTTAGGCACCAGAAAATCCATAAGGGTGAGAAACTCGAAGAACTGGATTCTCTGATAATTTATAATAGTAATTTGTTAGTAATTTGTAAAATCTAAGTCCCAGTTGAAGACGTTACTGAACTTAGGTTGCTTGTGACCATCCTCTTTTTATTGGGATGCTCTGGGTTACGCTGAGGATTGTCCTCACAGCATTGTTCTGTCCATGAGAGGTCAGAAAGGGACTCTGTCCTCTGGGTGGCTTCCACCTCTCACCAGCTACCAACTGCTTCTTTCTTGTATTGGCTAATGGGGTCAAATCCATTGGAATGAGATGAGGTGAAAGGGTCACCTATTATAAACAGGCACACAAGCAAACAGAACAGGATTCTTTAGGAAAACAGGCTGAAAAAATAAGAATTAGAATGGCAACGAAGTGACCCAACTCCAGCACTTTGGTTTGTGTACAATATTTTCTGTGCTGCCTTCTTACTGTAAACTTCCTGGAACAGAAATGTCCACTTATAATTCCACAGAGCATAGCAGAGACTTTGCATTCATTAAACAAACAGAAACACAGCAAAGTTAATTACTCGCCATTTTTAAGTATGAGCATTTCTAGCTTAAATGAGAGGGACACCAAGCGTTTTAAGGCTAAAGCCAACATGAAATCCATTTGTCTATAGTACCTAACACTGACTCCTTAAAACCATTATTTATAGTTTAGAACTACATTTGAGTTGAATGCCAGCTTCTAATTTGGTGAAGGTTTTCTGCATTCCAGATCTTGGACTTTTGGGTATCTCACTTTCATTAATTACCAATGTTACTTTGAAACATACTTTTTCCACTTTCATCTTCTGTCAGTTTTATCAAATCTTTACAGCTGGTAAATGCAGGGCTTGATACCTTCAAATTGAAAATATTTAAAATGCCTGGTGTAGTAGCAAAAATGCACAGCCATTTACCGGATCTGGTGCAATACTCAAACTCAGAAAGAGCAACTTTCAAAGTCTTCAATCATCTAAAAATATCTACTTGATTGAAATGATTGATGGTGCTTGCCTTAGAAAGTGTTTCGTGTCTCAGTCCCACTGAGTTCAAAACTTTACAGCCAGCTACCTCCCAGCTGGAGAAGGCCTTGAACAACAGTGGAATAAATCATGGGGAAAGGACCACTTTTCTGGAGGATTTTTGTGTTGTTTTGTTTAGGTGCTTTTTCCTTGTGGTACAGAATGAAGAAGCAGTTGTAGGACCAGGACATACTTGACTGGGTGGCAGGATCGCACCCTGCAGGCCAGTTGGATTTTCTCGTTGAAAAGGTTGGCTCTCCTTGTTCGAACTCGGTTCTTCCTGGGTTTCAAATGCACGGTACAGCCGGTGGCAGGGTTTCCCTCTGTGAAATACCTCTTACTGAGGAACACTGCGGAAGAAAAGCAACAGTTTCCTAATGACTGTTTTAAACCAGATAAAACCTGTGAACAGCAAGGATCCTGCTGAGATTAAATTGCAAATTAGTCATCAAAACTAATGGTCTTTTTTAGTAATCTACTGAAAAGAAAAGCCTTAAAAAATTTATGTCATAACAGTCAGAATGTATACAAACATCCCAGAGGTTATTTCATATGATGGACAGAAAACCAGTCAAATCCTGCTTGTTTTGCAAACAGTTTATATCACTGGGATAGACTCTAATAGCAGAATAGGGAGAAACCGCCATGTACCATGATTCACGTCTTAAAATTATATTTGGAGGATTTTGCCTTTGAGAAAAAAGGACAAAATTGTTTTCTTTCACTTAAGAGGAGTTCTTTACTTCCAGTAAATCAGAAAGATAATTTATACAGAATTGCAGTATGTTTCCGCGTTCCTAATTCTGATATAAATAGGGAGTAGCTGCACTTGTTTCAGGCTTGCACCAAGGTGAATGAGAGCAGCATAATATTGCTTTTCTGTTTGGTCATTATTAGACATAGAGCCGTCTTTTTATATTGATTTTGTAATACATCCTCATATGCAACACTAGTGCTAGCCTGAATCTAAGGGTTTGGATCCTTCTTTCAGGCTTAAAGAATTGTCATGCTATTCTCAGTTTACTACATCTGTTTGCCTGGGTTTTAAGCCTTAGGTTACTTCAACCTTTTAAAGACCGTTTTAATTTTGAGAAAATCCATTGATAAAACAGTCGCTGTTGATTACAAAATCGCAAGTGAAAATGATGTCATGAAAAGTAATAATTTCAGATCGAATCCTGCATCACTTAGACATGCAAACGGTCCCCTTTTTTGCATGCTCTATTTTACCAAAACTACTGATGTAAAGGTATGAATCTTCAATTAGAAAACTGTGAACCTTCTACAACTGACTCTATTTGGTATTATCACAATGCACCAAACTACCCAACTAAAACTACCAAGAAAAAAACATAGCACATATAAACTATACCACTACAGACTAACACCACAGAGACGTGTGAGTCTCCTGTTCAGAACAGTGCGAGGGAAAGGGTATATGGCAGGTCAGGGAGGTATGTGAATGAAATTGCCACTAAATTAGGTGATTAGTACTTTTATCACTACCTTTTCCTGCCCATCGTGTCTCTGCCCGTCAAATCTAGTCTTTGAATTCCGATCTGCAGGCATGAAATGGATACTTCCTCTGCCAGTAAATCCTTTTGTATTCAAACAAAACAGAGCCTGAATGGGGAGACGCAACCAGGGCTCTTTCAAGAATAAAACCGTTAGCCCTGCCATATTTCTGCTGGCTCAACAAACAGCTGAGTGGGATTTATTTGCTGGCAGATGGAGGTGACTAACGATGTAAGCACAACTTTTTTTGCATGGGCGACCTCCAAATGTTTAGCTAAATGATCTCTAGCAGGAAAGACAGCAAGCGTCAGATCCATTTTTAAAAAGGAATGTTCTCACATTTAGTACTTAACTCAGTATCTTTTGTTTTGCTTTTGTTTTAGTCTTTCTTTCCCTCCACTCCCCCACCCCCCCCCCCCATTATTTTTTTTCCAGAATGGGACCTAGACATCTCCCTTTAGCCAAAGTGCCTGCTTAATACAAATTCAGTGGCACGTATCCACCACCAGCTATAGCTGCACACAGTTACTCTGTTTGAGAACAAAAGGGAGAGTGTTTTGATGAAATTGCCCTGACTCGGTTTGGCTGAAAGATCCAGAATACATTACAGAGACCACCAAGTTTTATTGACTGTACTAATCCTCCTTAATTAAACCCCTTGCATAAGACTGGGGTCTCCAAATTTGTGAGTGTGTCAATCAAAACAGAACAAAATGAGATTTCCTGTGGAGATCAGACATCTCCACCCAGGACTTGAACCCACTAAAATGAGCTGAGCTCCACAAATTGTGCTGTTTGAACCCATTTTGATGCCTCCACAGCCTTCTTATCCTGCATCTGACTCTGAGGCATGAGCTGGCTCTGCTTTATAATTATTTTTGGAGACTTCGGAGGCTTTTAGTCTTTTATCCAGAAACTTTATCCCTTCCATCAGCAGAAGCTGAGTACTTTCCTCAGGGCTGTGCTATATTCTCCCATAATGAAACCTCCTTTTGGAGGTTCTCATGGAGAACCCCATTTTTCTGAGACACTGCCCAGGTCCTCTGGAATAACGTGTGCAGTTGACTTGTCACTGTTTAAAGACCACCTCATTGGAATAAGTCCCAGGGCGTGCAGGACACCCTTTGGGGCTGGGGAGGCCACTCCACCCCTGGCTGGGTGAATCTGCAACACTGGGGCAAGGGAAATGAGAGGTCCTGAACCCAAGCCCCATGGCAGGATTGTGGCTCGTCATTGCCTGGTTGTGAGCAGCCACCTTGCTCTGTACCTTGACCGGTGTAATAACCCAGAAATGGTTAAGGATTTTTTGGAAACAGAAAAATGAAGTTGTTCAAACCTGAGATGTGACCACGTATTGCTTACCGTGGGGATTATCAGAACTGCAGTTAGTTTCAGCGGGACCGAGATCAATGGTGCACATGTACTTTATTTCTGTCCTGATTTCTGCCCTGACTTCTTGAATGTGAGCACAATGTCTTTTATTGAGGCTCCACAGGCAGTACAAAACCATTACTTTCCTTGGTTCTGACCTTCTCTTTCACTAGTTTCCTCATTTTTGAGCTCTCCTTTTACGCAGCTTAAGACAACCCTAATCAGTTTGATGAATATGTTGAAAGCATTTATGCTGCAGTGGGTTTGGCTTTGTGGCTCAGCTCTTGTGTGTCCTGAACTCACTTTGGTGTGCTGCTAACGAGTCCCTCAGTAGCAGCTGCTCTGTGGGACTGTCCCCGTATTCGCAGCACCTATGCGTGTGCTTGAAGCCAGTTATATCTATGCTTTGATATTCTGCAATTTTGTGCACTCAGTATTTTCTTGATTAGGAGAATAGGGAACATAAATCTAGGGGTATATTTGTATTTTTATAACATCTTTACACGGAAATAAATCCTCCCTGCACAGCCTGGTGGTAGATTTTTAAATATCCCTCTGTTCTTCATCCTCCCACCATTTATCAGGATGCCTGTCATCTCAAAGTCCTGTCATCGTTAGATATTTTATTCTCTGAATGTTAATTTTGATTCGGATGTTATTTGAAGGGTAATTCGGCAGATTATTTTTAACTGTTTTTGTTCTTATTGCACTTTGAGCTGGCATTCAAATCAGTCTAATTTTCTCTGCCCAAATCCCCCTGAAGTTTACCCAAGTACTTCCCTCCCTCAGTTCTCCTTCACAATTCACTTGTAGTGACTCTTAATCACTGGCTGAATAGGTTTAGCCAAGCTGAAACAGCATTAGGTTTTTTTTGCCCTATATTTTTCTTTCATCAAGCTGTCTTTCAAGTTCTGCAGTAAGTTCTGCCCTGAAATGATGGAAGAACTTTGTTCAATTATACAAATTTGCATCCATATCTAGATAAAATATACAGGCTTATATCAAAGCCTATTGAATTTGATAAGTATCTTTCCATTTCCATTGCATTTTTGGTCCAGCTGTGACAGATGGGAATCTTTCATTCCATTTTCCCAAGTATTTGCATTTTCTCTTTAGGCTTATAAGCCTAAAGCCTTCCTTAGGGAAATAAGGTCCTATCTATCTTGTGTATTTTTTGTTTACAGAAAACAATTGAAAATCATAGAATCATGGAACCATAGAATCATAGAATCTGTTGGGTTGGAAGGGACCTCCAAAGGCCATTTAGTCCAACCCCCCTGCAGTAAGCGGGGACATCTTTAACTAGATCAGGTTGCTCAGAGCCTCATCAAGCCTGGCCTTGAATGTCTCCAGGGATGGGGCCTCCACCACCTCTCTGGGCAACCTGGGCCAGTGTCTCACCACCCTCAGTGTAAAGAACTTCTTCCTAATGTCTAATCTAAACCTACCCTGCTCTAGTTTAAAGCCATTGCCCCTCGTCCTGTCGTTACATGCCCTTGCAAACAGCCCCTCCCCAACTTTCCTGTAGGCCCCCTTCAGGTACTGGAAGGGGCTATGAGGTCTCCCCAGAGCCTTCTCTTTGACTTGTTTATACCTCTAACTCATGGACTGACCCTGTTGTGTGTCATCTGAAAGGGAACTTCCCCCACAACAAATCCCCCCCAGTGATGACTTTGGAGAAATAAACATATGGCAACACAATGACATTTCCGCGAATTTTATTTACCCAAGAATGCAAGTTCCTAATGAGTCAGAAACCTTCTTCCCAATTTATTTCTTTAGACGTTTGTGGTATTCCTAGAATGGCACTGGCTGACAAACTGTTTAGCTTTCTTGCTCAAAGCTGGATGAATGGACTTAAATTAGAGCAAAATCCTGTCTATTTGTAAGCAAACATAGCCCAGTCAGCAGACATGTCACACACCAGCCTTTTAGTGTAGCCCCAGGCTGCTACCTCATTAGCTCTGGCTGTGATGAGAGGAGAACCCATCAGTCTGTCTCAGGAAAGATTTCTTATTGACAAGTTGGAGGGCAGCACTGATGCACTTTCTGGGGAATGTTGCAAATCGTGCTGGGCTCAGTGTGACGGATGAGGTAATGAGGGAAACAATATTTCTGAGCTAAACGAGGAGATAAAATACCCCGTGCTGTTGGAAGCAACCTTTTGCTGTACTAAAAGCAGTGGCTACCTTCTCTATCTGGTGTGTGTGGCGTTTTCTTCTTTTCTTTCAAGGCAAGTGGAAAAGCACCACGGGGCGAGCGTGCCTAGCACTCTAATAATACTCTAATTTAATTTTTATGTGAAATCTTCAGCTGGCTCCAATGATACTACTGGCCCCAGCCCAAAATTTTGCATAAAAATTAAATGCAGAGAGAACAGTTCAAGCCGCCGCTCTACCATTGCACGGCTTCAAGTATCCTGAAGGTCCTGAGAGCAGCAGGAATAATTCAGTGATGCACAGTAATGCTGGGAGCACCCTGGCAG
This sequence comes from Alca torda, assembly GCA_008658365.1. Classification (NCBI taxonomy): domain Eukaryota; kingdom Metazoa; phylum Chordata; class Aves; order Charadriiformes; family Alcidae; genus Alca; species Alca torda. Next base: position 69,887,177 of record CM018079.1, read on the forward strand.
CCCTGATGTGGCCAGGGAAGAGCTGCATGGCTCCAGCTGCATAATGAAATGTAAGTGTGCATTTTGCTCTGGCTACTGTTTTGGGGTAGAGAGATGGACCTAAACGTCTGCTGCACCCCGTGCTCTGGTTAATGCATTTTGGCTCATGCTTGTGTGAAATAAGTAAGCCTTACAGTACAGAAATAGTTTTGGGTGTTTGTAATGTGCGTCTGCTACTTGTTTGCAAATGCACATAGGGCGAGTGCAATAGGGCTGTCCATTTGTGATGGACACTGCTCTGGTGGGAGCTCCCTCACCAGAGCAGGAGATGCAGAGGTCCTTTACAGCCCTGAAACACAAAATTCTAAATTAAACCACTTGCTTTTTCCTTAGAGAGAAGAGTGACTCAGATCCAAGTCCTCAGCTGGAGAAAGGCTGTGAGATCCATGTGCTTGCAGGACAGTGGAGTGATCACTGATGTCAACAAGGGTTCCAGGCCCAAACGGCACGTGTCCAGCTCTGCTGGTGCCTCCAGCCACAGAGATCAGCTTTGGTGAGTGCCATGGGCCCCAAAATGATAGCTTTGGTCCCATATTGCTTTGAGGCAGAGATATCTCACACCCACTTGATCCTACAGAAAGCAGATGGCGAAGACCAGCTCCTGTCGTCTGCTATAGGTACAACAGAGGGTTTAAATGCGTGAAGGTGAGAGATACCTTCCTTCACTCCTTGCCATTTCCTTCGTTCCTTTCAGTGCACCTCACTGAAACATGAGTGAGAGGTTTATTCTTAAAATACTCTTCCATGTGAAAAATGGAATAGGTACATAATGGATGATGTCTGGCAGCTGACCAACAAAAAAGCCCAGCTGGTTCCAGAGCTGAGGCCAGCTGAGCTCTGGGCACAAGGGGAAAAAGTAGTGAGCCAGAATATATGGCTGAATGAAATAGGGATAAAATTTGCCTGCCTTTGGGCCTCAAGTAAAACATCTTAGGACCCAAGGGCCCAAGTATCAAACATAGACTTTCAGATATATATGCATGCGTGAGGATTTAGATCTTCAGAGTTAAACTAGAAGATATCCCTGACAACAAAAAAGAAAATCAATGCTTATTCAGTGGATACTGGCAAAACATAAAGAATGATTCCTCAGCTTGTATTGATTTTACCTTTTTCCCATTGCACGCTGTGGCTGCAGGTGATGCCTTTGCTCTGTCATGTATGCTCAATGTTCAGATGTGCTTGGTTCTTGTGGTTGCCACCCCAGTCACTGTATTGCCAGGAATTTCTACATTTCTTTTGCATGTTTTGCAGCTTGAGGAGCTTATACACCTATGTGGGAGTAGAACTTTTTTTAAAATTTTAGATGTAATTTAAACAAATGTCTTGTGCACTAAGAAGTCTAAACAGTATATTGTTTGAGCTCCAGGTGTTTCCCGGGAGAGGCAGTGAAGAACCTAGCAATGTGAGATGGCATACAACTACCCTGAAGGACTGTATCTGGACACAATCTCTACGTGATGGTAAGTGTATTTTAATTCTATTTTAAAATCAGTCCTTCATAGCTGCTTCTTACTCTAAACACATGCCTGGCCTTACAAATAAAATGTAGTGCTGGGGTGATGCATAATAAACATGCAAATTGCCAAAGTGAGGAAGAAATAGAGGTAAAGCTGATGTAGATATTATGAGAAAAAAAACGAACAGAAATCTCATCACAGAATAGGCTAGAAGTCCCAGATCATCTTCATTTGGAGCATTCACAGTATCACTGGAAATTTATAAAAATAAACCATCAAAATTTAAATTACTAAATTCAGTGATTAAGCCGTATAAACCGTAATAATACAGTGTGTCTGCCTCATAAAATGGTTACAACTTCCTGCAGTAGGAGCTGAATATTTGAAATCTTTGAACTGAGAGAAGGGGCTCTCATTTTTTTCCCACTGACTTTAGGCCCCTGCTCCATGTTCGTGACAAAACTAAAGATTTAGGGCAGGAATCTGAAAGCGTCCTACTGAAGGGTCAGTATTTCCCCCTCACAGCTGCGGGAGGCAGGGATGTGGAGGAGTTGAGTCACTTGGCCAGGATCTCAGAGGTTGTTGCTAGGAATAGAAATGAGATCTTCTGGTTCTACTCACTTTTATGGATTTCTATGTTGCTGTTTCAGAAGGGGTTTAGCGATGTTTTCACTGCTCTCACAGCAGTGGAATATGCTGAGAGAGCAGCCAAGAAAACTTTATTCCACATCACCTCTTAGCTGTGGCGCACCTGTGTTTAAGCCAATATAAACCCAAAAATAATAAAACCTAAATTTTGGGTGCTTGACCTGAGATGTTTCAGTACTTTTTTATCTTTATGAGCCTGGAAGCGTCTCAGCTTGTGCACCCAAAAGGATAACTGAAAAGAGGTGGGGAAATGATGCAGAATGAAATCCTATCACCTGCACTAAGAGCTTTCACAAGCCGAGTTTTCACGTTCAATGAATGGTAGGACTGGCGAGTAGGATAACAGGAGCAAATTGCAGACACTGAGCTAAGAAAGCTCTGCTGAGGAAGGATATGAAAACAGTGGCAGGTATGAGCCTTAAAGATTACAGTTTACTAACATCAATTTTTTGCACTAATCAGAGTTAAGTAGTGGAATCCGCCACGTTTACTTTACGTGTGACAAGCTGTAGCTGAGCTGCAGAGCCTCGAGCACTGTACAGAAGAATAATTGATATTTTTGCTTCCAAAAAACATAGTGCAAACCTGAACCCTTTGGGAATCCAACATCTGTTTTGAAAAGGGGCTGAGGAGGTTACCCCCCACCCCTGTCCCCTGCAGGTTGGGATAGGAGAGGAAAACAGGAAGTTTTATTCATCTTACTTTCTCCATTTTCCAAGTTACAGTCTCCAGCTGTTTCCACCAACTTTGTTTTCTGAAAAAAAAAAAAAAAAAAAGAAAAAGAAGGGACCTCTATAGAGCTCTTTAACTTCCTTTAAAGTGTCTCTTTGTTGAAACCTGCATTGCGTTTTTTTTAACAATTCCAGAGTAGTCTTCTTTCTTCTTTTCCCAAAACAAACATTTCTTACCCAGCTTCTGCTCAGCCTGAAAGAAGAGAAACAAAAGCAAAATGAAAGCAGCAGGCTGGGGGCGAAGGGAGAGGAATGGTGTCTACAGCAAGAAATGTGACCATGCGATGTCAGACCTCGAGCGTCTATCACAGGTGACCAGGGAAAGCCTACCAGCAGGCAAACAACAAGGGTGCCTTCCACTTTGCCGAAAATCAACAACATTTTACAGAACATTCCCAGATAAAGACTGACCATAGCAGTTAGCATTTAGGGACTGGTATTTAAAGTGGCATTTATCACATATTCTGCATCCCACTTGCAGGGCAAGTTCTCCCAAGTATCTCCCATCTCAGAAGTACATGGATGTGTAGAAACTGGCTGCTATCTTCCTTGCCTCCTTTTGTATAGCAGCAGCGCCAGAACCCCCTGCAAATGCTGGGGATCGATTAGCCGTCTTTGATGAGGCGGTTGAAATAGCTGTCACGGCTGTTCCTTCCTCTTTTTCTTTGCAGCTCGGGGAAGGGAGATTATTGGGTGTTTTTCATAAGGTGTCTGGAAGCAGCTGTCTGAAGCAGAGAGGGATACTCTGTAGAGCTGCCTTTTTGTTTTGCAAGTCCAGCTCATGTGGGGCTGTGTGGCAGGAGGTAAAGCAGAAAATGATATTTACGGGCAACTAATTCTCCAGTATTAAGGCCAAATTATGAGTACCCTTGGGTGAGAATTTTAATACAGTCTTTAATGCTCTATCTTAGCATATCTATCATCAGCACAGGGTGTTTAAACCATTAGACATCTAATGCAAAGTTTTATACAACCAACTTCTGTTCATATTGGAGATATACTTATTCTTGTCTCCTGAAACATTTCCTGTCTTTCAGTCACTTGTTATTTTGTGAAACATTTACCATTCTGATGTTAAGGGTCTGCTTTGGACTAATTTCTTTTGGAAATTTTCTGTAAAGCTGTCAGGTGTTGCTAAGAATGAAGCAATGGGGGAAAAAAAAAAGATTCTTTTGTTGACTAAAGGTTTTCTAAAGGAGAAGAGACAAGTTTCAAATCAGAACCCACAACTGGAACTTGAGGGGAGAAACTACGACTGGCTGAGTAGCTCTAGATCTGCCAAGAGTAATATATCTATATGAGGAGCAATAGTGCTGGCTGAGGGAAAAAATAAGGATATGGACCCTGCAAGGCTGAGAGGATTAAGAAGAGGCTGGTGGAGAAATGAGCCAGGCAGTCAAGGTGCGTGTCCCAGCTCGCTTGTGGTGGTCTCTGACACTTATCATCATTTGCTATCATGCCATTAGCCAAACAGCAGAGATTTGTGCAGTGGTTTTAAAGGCCCCGTTTACTTCCTGGTAGCCCTTGTGAATGGCAGCACAATGCCACACAAGGGAATTTGTTCATTTTTTTGAAAAACAAGTGAAACACATGCCAACCCAAGAACATATTATTAAGGCTGAAAACTTTGCTACTTCTTGCATTTGTGCAGGTTGTCTTTCATGACAAGGTTCATTCTATAAGCAGTATGGAAAGTTCCAGGAACTGATCATGGTTATACAGTTAAAGACACTATAAGACCCCTTCCCACTTCCTAGAAACGGAAAGCAGTATAGAGAACAAGACAGAATTTGGGAAGAAAGCATATGGCAAGGGAGTGATGTTCTACCCTGGAGAATTGGATACTGTCCCTTTTTCTGTCATACAGCTCCCATGTGATGATAACTGAGTCACTCGAGCCAGTCTTTTCAGAAACTGTCAATAATTTTACATTGCTTTTATTCTTGGTGCACGACTTGTAGGCGTGATGAACTTTCGCAGCTGCAGCTGAAGTCGGTGGGAGCTGTGCTCAGAACACAAAACAGTATTCCAAAAACCTGATTTGGGGAATTTAAAATCGTGTCCAACATGGTTATGTTTGGCCTTAATCTTCCTGAGACCCACCACCTATCTGCGTGAACGGATACTGCCAAACCCCCTCACTTGGAAGTGATGCTGTGCGGGAAGTTCGCTGCGAAGCTCTCCGTTACCAGGGAGTTGTGTGCTCACAGAAAACCCCGTATGGAAATGAGGATACCATCTTCAGAGCAGGTTTTGAACAGCACACAGGAAATTAGGCAAGTGTAAGTCATGTTGAACTGCAAGAACAAAACGAACTGCGGAATAACCTGCTTATTTCGTTGGAGTACCATCCTCTCTGTGCGGTGTGGGTACACTAAAGGCATGTACGTATTTGTCTTGCCATCTATGAATTCTTCCAAATTCTCGTCTCACTAGCTCTAGTCCGTGGACTTAGAGTAGGTTATGTGTAAATGAGGAAACAGTTTCCCCAGTTTAGTCCACTTCCCAAATAGGAAGCACCTTTCTCACTTTCATTGCAAAAAGTCAGACTGTCAGCATTGCAGCAAACGGGCTCGGCCCTTTTCCAGGTCTGACTGTGCCAGCGTTTCCTCAGGACTCGCTCGGACAAAACCAAGACAAGCACAAGATGAGGAGGAAGCCACTCAAAAGCGTACCCACCAGCGTTCTGCCCTGCATTGTTGATTCCTGCCCCGTTATCTGACAGTTTCGCTAGTTTGCCCGAAACCTCCCTGAACTGCCCCTCTTCCAGCCTTACAGCAATAGGCACGTTAGAAACTCAGCTGACTGACTCCTGAGCTGGGTGCGCTGTTTTGGGGGTAAATAGAGCAATACTGTCACTTTCCTAGGTGAAACTTCTGTGAGCTGGATAAATAAATAAAAAACCTGGGTCATAAGGATTGTTCCAGCTAGGAAGGGAAATCGACGTTTTCTGAAATGAGGTTTCTCTGATGCGATCCCATTTAATTGCGAAGAAAATACAAAGCCCTTTTTCTCTTCACACAGCAAGGGTGGCAGAAGAGGCATGGCCTCTGTTTACAGCTCAAGTCTATTTTCCACTGAACACTTAGTATAAAAGCTTTTTTCCCCTTTTCTCTCAGCTTTTCTCGGAGGCACATTCCTGGCCCTTGTTATGTCTGTGTTGTTGGCTTTTTCCCTGCCACCATCTGTCTCTTCCTTTGATCTTTTTGTCTCTCTCTCATAGACACCCAACTGGTCACAAAACAATGGCCAGAAAAGCCCTTCCACCCATGTGTCTCGCAGGTGCCCTTGTTTTGGACAGTGACGTGTGCTGGTGGTTGGAAGGAAAGCTACGGGAGTTTCAGCTATCTGCTCCCATAATGAACTTAACTGTTTCTTACAACTGAGGGTTATAAGGGCAATGTTCGCCCTGATTTAGAGAGATTTTACCCCAAGTGCTAACGAAACTGTTGATGAGAAATTGCACTGTTTCTCAGCAGCATTGAGAAACACTGAAAGCACAGCACTTGAGGCTGTACCAGAGAACAAAGGACCTTTCATCTTCTGGTTACAGTCTCTGTGCTTCATCTAGCCATAAACTTGATGCTCTTCCTTAAAGGTCTTGCGACTTAGAAGTTCAAAGAAGTGTGTTTAATGCATTTGAGCATTACCATACTTCTTAATTTATTGCAAAGTTGTATTTAATTGGCTAAGTATGAGTTGCCTGAGAAAATAATACCTAGGCCTAATATGTTGCTTCTCATCAGCACTGCTTCTCATAGGTGGCTCTTGAAGTTTATCCAGTGAATTATGGAATCACAGAAGTGCTGGCTGGAACATCTCCTGGAGGTCTCCAGTCCCAGCCTCCCACTCGCAGCAGGATTATTGCTGAAAGTAAAGCAGGTCAGCCACCCATTTGTCTACCGAGCCCAGAAAACTGTCAAGGGTGGAGAATCCTCAGCCTCCCTGGGTACCCTTTTCCAGTACTGCACTGCCCTCCTCCTGGTGAAGCTTCGTCTAAGGTCAAGCCTGAACTTCCCAAGGTCCAATATGTCCCTCTTCTTACACCATCTGCCACTATGAAGAAGAGTTTCTCTCTCATCTTTGTAGCTCCCTTTTAAGTAATAGTATGCTACTGTTAGATTCCCTTTTAGTCTCCCAGGCTAAACAAGCCAGCTTTCCTGACCTGCCCTTGTATAACCTGCAGCCTTGGCCCCTGAACAACTTGGTCAGCCTTCTGCTGGCTTCTCTTCAGTTTTGCAGTATCCCTTTTGAACTGGGAGTCCCCAGACAGGTCACAGGGTACCAAGTGCAGCCTGACCAATGCTGAGTAGGGAGAGGAATAATAACTTACCTCTGTTTCCCAGAAACTCTACTGAACTCTACTGTTCATAATTCTAAATTTAGTATTGTCTGAAAATTTGCTGTGGGTGGATTCAGTCTCATCATCCAGGTTGCTGAAGCAGCCACTGAGCAATATCAGTCCCAGTGCTGACCTCTGAGGGACCCTTATTCCCAGCTGCCAACCAGCCACCGTGCCATTGATCACTACCCCTTAAGCCTGGCAGTTCGGTCAATTTTCAACCCAGCTGACAGTCTATTTTTCAGTGTCAGAAGCATATTCAATAGTTGATTACTCTATTCCTTGTTTATTTGAATAACACTTTAGTCACCATACCATCTTTATCCATTCCAGTTGTGAATTAAGTAATATGCCTGTTGTGTATAGGTAATTTTTGAGAAGTTCCTCACTGGGGTAAGAAGAGAGTAACCTGCACATGGCACTGTTTTGTTAATTCTTAAAATACAAGTATGAAATGGTCAGGTCACTGTAGCAATGGTCATGACTGAAGACAAGTAAATAGTGAAAGGAAGTTTTGTCTAAAGTTCACTGCAGTCTTTACTTCAAACACCCTTGAGTGTTAAAATTTTTCTATAGTAAATAAATAGCAAAATGTGAGATCCTTTCAAAGACAAGACACACAAAAAGTATTCTGTTGCAGCATTAAGACAAATTAGTAATGTGAAAAGGAAGTCTGTATTCCATGTACAAAGACCATGTGGCAATCACCAAAATTAAGACTTCTTCACTTCCTCAAAATAGAAAAGTCAGTCTGTTAATAATCAGATTTATTTTTTTCTTTGGACTAGCCTAGCATCCGAAACTTTCATCTGAGTAGATTTAGATGATTCTTTCTTTCCATTTAAGTTTGAAAGTTTCAGCAGGCTTAGGTTTCTTATTTGAGACCAAAGCAATCCTGGCATTTATCTGCTTATGTAAGAATCGTGCCTTTGATTGGAAAGTGCAACGCAAAACATAAAGATGATGAAGGTTTCAAAATATCTCTTTTGAATAACAGCTTTAATCCCACCATGAACTGATTCCTCATGTACAAATAGATTGACAGTCAGAGGTAAGTCTGTACTCCAGCACCCTTCTACAAGCTCAGTGCTTAGGGGTGTGCTGGATATTGGGCTTTTAGGCCAAACTCAGGATATTTTAGGGCACAATAGGTTTTATTATTTTTCTGGATCAGCAAATTTGAGTTCTTCTGGAGTCCATGCTTTTCAAAAAGACAAATTGGAAGCTTTTTGGAAGAAAATTACCGGAATGATTCAATGTGGAAAATTTTCCTTATAGTGAGAGATTGAAGAAGTAGTTAACAGATCTCTATCTTGGTCTCAAAATACTTCTGTAAGGAAATTATTTTTTCTGAGAATCGATGAGTCAAGATTTATAACAGCAGAAGGAGATTTCAGCTCTGGAATCCAAACCCAGACAAAATTATGCTGGAAATATGGTGCATATTTTTAATAGCAACTTTCATATGATGAATCCTTATTCTGGGATGTCTAGAAGTCAAGAATGAATGTCTTTCCAACCATTGCACTTGAGCAGCAGTGAGTAGGGCCAGGTGCAGGAACGACTGACAGAGATGTTGGCCTGGACCATGTAGAAAATCTAACTAATAAGGTAGTTGCCAACAGCTTCTTCAGCCCGACTTTCCTGCTGCTGCCTTCTCTTGTCCTTCCTCTTGCTTCTCCCTGCCTGAGTTCTCCTCCTCTGCCAGCTCCAACTGATGCCTCTTGTCCTCCTTGCATTGCTTCTTCACCAAGCTTCCTCATCTCCCACACCTCCAGTAGACCCACAATCGACTTGGGCAACGCTATTGGCTTTTATTAGTTTGGGTGCTACTCAGTAATGCCTCCTCAAGCTGCGCTGTGAGATGTCTCACCTGGCAGGAACACGCTTGCTGTCAGGAACAGGCAGCCCAGGGCATCACAAACAAGCTCTTCCCTCTCCACCCGAAAGCACAGAGTCCTAATGGCAGGATATGAACTCTTGTAGCTCTTTTCTACCATCAGTTTCAGACAGCATCTGAACTATGTGCAGAAAATTGACTCTTGTTTGGTTCTGAGTTAGATACAAACAGAAAGATTATGACACGTAGATGGCAATGGTACGTGTGGCTGAAGATCAAGGGAGGTGGTTTAGGGTTACTGCTATTTTTTGCATCTCTCCATGGCCATTTAAAAAACTTTATAACATTACCTTTCAGAAATCCGTTTGTGGAAAAGAGGAGGAGTATCCAGGCACAGAAACACAACGTGTTCTGGCATATCTAGTGCAAAGTAAAATTTTTTCTCTTTTATTTTAAACAATGACATTGAAAACAAATGGATAGATGAAAAGAAACAGTACCCTCCATGAGGTTTCAGCTTTGATAAACCACGTTACAGAATCCAGGTCTTTCACCATATGGTGGGACCCGACACATCTTCAACATTTCCACTGTCTTTTTGGAAAAAAATCAAGAGTTAAGGACCTGGCAAAACAAATGCGTGACTGAAAATGTGCGTGTTATTAGCGGGAGAGTGCTTTTGGCAGGCATGTTTTTGGTATGCCTGCACTAGTGTTTTACTGGCTCGCTGCTGCTGTAAACAAATCTGAAAGAGGAGGAAGATTTAGAAGCTAACTAATGAGCGTGAACACTACAGAAAGGAAATGAAGATGAATGGCCGCTGACCCTGCGCTCGCTTATTAGGCAGCAATTAATTTTTCAACTGATAAAACCACTTCATCCTATCAGATCCCTGTGGTGGAATTAGACAGTTGATATTTGGGGGCCTGTGTTTCCCAATAACACCCACAGGGCAAGCCTTTTCCAGCCATCCAGGAGACTCGTCTGGCTTTCTCCATGTTGGATTCCTCTGCAGTGGCCTTAGGATCAGCCTTTCCCTTAATTGCCCATCTGGGTGACATAGAAGGATGTTGGCACTTTTTGTTGGCTCTGCTTGATTTTGAAATAGAGAAAGTGGAAGGCTGGGCCTCAGAGCCAAAATTCTATGAAAAGCGGATTTCCACCTCCAGAACGGCATTACAACTGATTTCCACTATATAATGGAGGGCAATTATAACATCGTGTATGCTTGGTCTGGAGTTGATTCTCCAGCTGTTGAAACAGTATCTCTTTAGGTTAAATTAAACCAAACTGCAGCCAGCATCAACATCAAGCTCCAAAAATGTAATGGCTTAAATCTTTTAGGCCAGATGCTGATCTCTGAAACGCTGGTGTGCATCTAGAGAAATTCCAGTTTTACACTTATGTATTTGAGATTGAGGAGCTGATTTTGGGGCAGTGATCTGCTTTCACAGGTGTGTCCTATTTTAAGGTGCCATCTAACTAGCTTCTCCCCATCGCTCTAAAGCTGTTAAAGATTAAAGATAAACATTATTGGTAAACAAAGAAACAAAAAAGGTGGGTAAAAAAGGTACACACTTCTTTCTCAGTTAAATTGTAGTTAAAGAAAAAAACCTTTCTGGGATGTATCCTTTTTATCAATCACAGCAAAACTCAAACTAAGATGGCAGAGTACAATTTTTAAAAATGTTGTTTCTTAAACAGAAAAAGATTCACATGGGCTTTATAGTGGAAACTTAGTGAACTGAGATTTGTTCATTCTCTTTTTTTTGCCATCATGTGTAAATCTTCAGTTTTTATTAAAGACAACTGATATAAAAATTGTTCCATCACACTCCCTATTATCTTAGCCTGGCTTTGCTACAGGACATCCTTGGGGGACTTGGTGAGAAACTGTTGTTTTGGTGGGTTTTTTCAGTGCCAGACGCCCAGCAATTGAGGGGAAGGGAATGGAATTAAAATAAAATTCCTTAAACTGAAAAAACATGTATATGTGGATGGGAGGAGTGGGGGGTTCTATTTCACACTGCTCTACCTCAAAAATAGCTGAAGGGAATTTTCCAGCAACTTCCACGTACCATGCACAGTTCATCCCTGGACTGGGACCAAACATGGAAAGGATCATTCCCCAGAGGAGAATTTGGGAGGGTTTTACATAATATGTGAAAACAGAGAGCGATAATGGAAATCTGCCCCTAAAGAGAACTTTTCCAGCCTATGTTGAATGAAATACTGCCTTAAGGAAGCGTTTTTCAGTGTGCAACAGCATTTAAAGTGAAGTACCCAGGTAACGTTTTTTAAGGTAAGGGTGGTAAGACACTGGCACAGGTTGCCCAGCAAGGTGGTCGATGGTCCATCCCTGGAAACATTCTAGATAAGGGTGGTTAGACACTGGCACAGGTTGCCCAGAGAGGTGGTCGATGGTCCATCCCTGGAAACATTCCGGGTCAGGTTGGACGGGCCTCTGAGCACCCTGATCTAGGTGAAGATGTCCCTGCTCATTGCAGGGGGTTGGACTAGATGAACTTTAAACATCTCTTCCAACCCAAACTGCTCTATGATTCTAACATTGTACCTCCCTCATGTCCTCTGTGTTCGCACCCAGCCTGGAGCCCCTGCATGCCATGTTTGCAGGCAGAGCTGCTCCAACCCAGTTGCGCTTCCCAGGCGTGCGCTGGCTGCCGGAGCCGTGCTGGGGAGACACGTTTGAAGCATGATACAGCCCCAGGAAAAAGCCTTGGCTCGCATTCGCCACACAAACTGGAGTTCACTGGCCAAGAGTCTTGCTCCTTTCTTGCTGTCCAACATCACACTTGGGCGTTGCACGTGGGGACGGCGATGCTCCAAGTGATAATCACCTTTTGTGACAGGCGATTAGAGCTTCGCTGCCAGTTTACCCAGGCATGGTGAAAGGAGCATAAATCCCACGCACAAAACAGTACCGGGGCAAGACAAGTAGAAGTACATTCATCTGTCCCCCACCTTAAAATAAACTGATCCACCTCAGCTGGCGGGGGGGGGAGGGGGGGGGGGCGGGCGGAGAAGGGAAAATACCTTTATTTTGTTACTATTTTCCTTATAGAAGAAAATCTCCCATTTTCCTGTTAGGTTTTCATCAGTACACTCTATGTAATATGGTTATGTATTTATGCATCAGCTTTTCCATTTTCTGTCATTTCAACAAAAACAAGCAAACAATGGGATCACTTAAGCCTTTAGTATTTGTATTTTAGCAACTCTTCCAAACAAGCTCCAGCATGTTGCCAGACAGCTTCATGTTTTGCCTTGGTGATTTGCTTTGCTTCTTAAGTGGTGAGATTCTTATCTATTTCATAATGTGAAAAAAAGAGGAACTTATCCTCCCTCCTCATTCCTTTCCACCCCAAAATCTTTTCTTATCTTTTAATTTAGCAACATGATATGAAATACACGAGACTTGAATCCTCAAGCATGGCCTCAGTGGTTTCAGCATGAATTATGCTTTGCAGGTTTGTATGTATAAATAGCAACACTAAAGCCAAAATGATTTCTGGGCCAAAACCCCTTAAGCAACAGAATGGATACGGTGGTTGTAAAGCAGTCCAGGTTGACATGGTATGAGAAATGCAAGCTGCAGTGCCCTAAATAAATGTTAAAATAAATGACCCACTCACTCATCTATATTCTGTTTTATTGCCCTTCTGGTAATGCCATACATAGATACCTTGGCTAACCTCATTCTTATTTTGTAGAGGTGCACATGCCAAGAAAAGAGCTGGCCAAGAGTAAAGTCTGCAGAGCAACTTACTTTCATTCACAGGGAATACCCAGCCAGGCAGTCATCCGAGCGATTCCTGTGCGAATGTGAATGACTCTGCCCAGGACTAGCGCTCTCTTCGCAATATTCTTTTGCAAATGCTCAGCTGCTGCATAATTTTCATACAGGGTCCCTCTTGCCTGGGATAAACAAACACAACAGCAAGCTCCAGAAGAAATCGGAAACCCAAACTGAAGAATGAGACCACACATAAAATAAACTCTAACAGTAAGTTACACGTCAAGGTAGTATTTATTCTTCAAATGTTTATTATTAATTTGTGTTGTAGCAGTGCTTAAAGGCCAGGGCTACTTTGTGCTAACCATTATGCACGCTTCATAAAAAGCCTGAGCTCCAGCGGCGGGCCTGTCTGCCTCTACATTTACATTTGTTGGTTTTATATCACTCATTTGGCTTTGGATATCAAAGCTTTAGAGGAAATCTCATCCACCTCCCTTCCTTTCAGACCTGAAATCCCAAGACCTCCAATTCAAATCTTCTCTTGTATATTTATTGCTTACTAAATGAGATACAGGAAAGGATTATAGTTCAGGCTGCAAAATTCTACCTTCAAAAGCTAGGAAATGCCAAATTAAATATGTAATAGCAATTCAGTCCTCTTAGGTATTATATACGTTATGATACAAGACATAATTTTTCCTTTCCCCTGGCAACGTTGCCTCATTCAGTGCTGGCAAATGAATCAATGAGCCTCAATATTCTAGTCATCACTAGGGTGAAAACCGAATATTTAGTTCCTTAGTCTTTCTGTGGTGCTCCTTATTGTTGTATTTGAAGTTGTATTGTTGTATTTTCATGAACATTTATAAGTTTTTATTCAGAAATTCTCTGGGGTGATTCTCTTTTTACATTACAGGCAAAAAATTGAGGGTGGGGGGGTGGGGGTGGTTTGGACCTCTTGCCAAATGATGTCATGCATGTTTGCTCATTTCAGAGAAATAAAGAGATTGGGGAAACTGAGGTAGCTTTCCAGGGTCTGGAGGCAAGTGTACCCTCAGAACACACTCCTTTTGCTGTTCCCTGAAGCTTCTTCACCAGTCTTCTCCAGTCTGTCTGATCTTCCTCCCTTTGCTTCCTCAGTTTCCCTTCCTCAGGCATCTCATCATGGTCCGAGCTCCTTCATTTTTTAAGTTCTCCTCTCTGAGCTCACAGCCCAAGTGACAAATCCTCCTCCTCATGAACCAATCTCTCCCTCTCCCATTGTCATGGATGCACTTGACATCTGCAGGAAAAAAAATATGAAAAATATGACTGGGATTTTGACAGGAGGACTCCAGCGCCTCAAGGGCTAGACCAGATTTTCTCTAGTGCTTTTAAAACCAAGGTCCAGGACTGAAAGTGTATTTCACTGGCATCCAGCTAACGCTCCAGGACAGGAATGGCCTCCTTGCAGATATTCTTTCTTCCTTGTAAAATTCCCACCATTTCCGAGGGATGTCTGAGAGAACTAACTGCCAAGGGACCTTTTTTACTCTTTGTTGTAAAAAAAAAAAAAAGAAATTCCTTGCCCTAAACCCCTTTACACAATTTGCGGTGTTGACTCCAAGTTCTGGGAACAAAAAAACAGCTTCCTAGACTATTGCATAAGACTTGGAGATTCATCGCCTCTGCTTGAGAGCGTTTTAGGTATTTGGTGGTCTGTGGGTGCTGCTGTAAGATTCACTTATTTCCCAGTGCCTTTGCCACAGTAAGACACACTGGCTGGAGGTGGGATATGTGATAGAGGAACAACGGTGGGAAGTCTGTCAGGGAGAGTCTTCAACGCCTCCTGGGCATGCGGTAGCTCTAGTTACAGCTCAGTTCTAACATGGCTTTTTACCCAGAAAAACCTTGATGCAATCAAGTTGCAGATGAAAATAAAGCTCCATTACAGCTGTATTTACACCGAGACTTTCAGTGCTACCTGTATCCTCTGAGGGACAGGCTGGCTGCACAGTGTTTTGTGATACGAGTAACAGAGCATGCGTCAAAATGAACATTTAAAGAAACCCAAATCTTCTTGTGGAGTACCCCAGCTCTTCCTCCAAGTGCTTGTTAAAGGAGCATGAAGAAAGTGGTGCCTGAAATAAAAGCGAGGGGATAAACCAACAGCGGGGTCTGGTTGTGGTTGCCCTGAGGTGGCTTCCTCTGTGTCTCGGTGCCTGCTGGGTGCTGCTGAGCACCTTGGTGGCATGACTCCCGGGAGCAGCATGGGCTGGCCAGAGTGGCAAGAGATCTCACATCGCTTCCATAGGTGTTCAGCTGGTAGTCTCTGAGCAGTTTCAAATGCATTTAGAAAGTGTTTGAGAAGTATCCCCGAAGTATCCCTTGTTGCTGTAGAAAGAGGGCATTTTTGGAAAAAGGTGGCTGACTCAAGAAATTCAGCACGCTGAGTTAAAGCAATTGTCAGATTGCCTTTGATTACAGTTGCTAAAGGTGAAAGTAACATGACCTGAATTTGTTGGATTCGCTTATATTTCTTAGATTCAGTTATATTTGCTGTGTTAAAAACCTTTGAAACCATTACAGTTGTGACGTACGATTTTTATATGAACAGCCAAGAGCTGCTCCCCTGGCTCACGTGTGCTCTTCCTTCCCACATCACTTCACAGGGTCAATCCCATGCGTTGTGTTGCTTCCACATCCCATCCAGCGTCCCATGTCCCACACCAGCGAAGCGTGAGTAAATTCCCACGCAGGAGAACTTTGGACTTGTGCAGAGCAATCGGGTTTTCAAACCCTATGGCTTGCTTCTCCTGTCTGCATGGCTGGACTTCAGCTGTGGATTTTTTTTTTTTCCCTAGGGGCAGATTTTTACGCCTGGGAGTGCCCATCCTTCCTGCGGCTCCTGGTCGCAGGCAGCTCCTCCAGCCCTGCAGCTCCACTGCTGGCAGCCCTCTCCGAGCCACCCGGGCTTGTGACAGCAGAGGGCAGCAAGAGACAGAGAAGATCATTTCAATAAATTGGGTCAAGTTCCACTTTCTGACATTTATCCTTCGGATACAGTGGCTGCAAAAATTGCCGGCGGTTCCTCCGCCTGCTCCCCCGTTTAGGGGCTGGGATGCTGCGCCGGCATCTCAACTTGTCCCCGGCAGGGCGATGCTCTTCGCGGGGCCATGGCAAGCAGGAATATGGCCTTGCATGGCCCTGCATCACCAAGTGGGTTAGAAAGGGAATCATGCTGATTTCGGAGAATTTGCCCAGTTACAAGAGCGCCATATGGCATTTTATCATGCTCGTGTTGAAAAACTATAAAAATCTGAAGTTTGCTATGGTTAGCTTTCACCGCGCAGCAAAATGTATTGCTTACTTTAACTATGAATAAATAATTTCTTATATAATGATGAGAGCTGCTGGGTTACATTCCTTTTCTCCTCTGCTCTGCACGTCTCTGAAGGGAGATGTGTGTTTGGAAAATGTTTTGCGCTGAAGGACAAAGAAAACGGGTCACAGCTACTATGTGATTTTTAACAAGTCGTATTTTTTCCTCTACAGACTCACGAAAATGGATCTTTTTTTGCTTGCTTAGCTACTGTTAGATAAACAAAACCTGGGATAATGCAACTTTCCCTTGACTCTCCTGCCAATGTGTACCCTAAAGGGGTCGTGTTGGTGCAGGGTGGAATCCCAGCTGCTGGTGTCTTCTCAGGTGACAGCACTAAGAAAACTGTTTCCTGGAGGTGAGGGTGGCTGCCTAAAAATGTAGGAACTGAAACTGCCCTCACAGTTGGTCTTCATGCCAAAGCACCATGTTGGGAACATGTAAGCAGTAGTGTGTGTGACTTTAGGCAGGTACAAATCAGCTCTGGGATGTGGCAGGAGCAAGCGCAGTGGGGTGGTTCCTCTCCTTGCTCGCCCTTGCAGCCACAGCAGCCACGTCCAGCTTGTACATCGTCTTCATTATCTGAAAGGTGAGTGGCCTTAAGCTCTTCACATCATTAAACTTGCCTGGTCAGATGAGTTATTTCCAAGCTGAACAACCATTTGCAAAATACAGCACAATCTTCATGTTAGAGAGACTTCATACACCAACAGAAATATTGTGGAGGTTCCCTCCTGCATAATGGAAAGAGCAACTGGGCTCATGGCCTTCTAAAAATCTGTTTCTCCACGGTAGGGAAAGAGATGCTTAAAGAAACATGACAAGTGGTTTGGATGGATTTGAGAACTGTGCACGGGGGGTGATAGAGGAGGAGATAGAATATGAAAAACAATCTGAAGGGACCACCACTTTGAATAAAAATATTTTTTGGAAGAGGAGAGTACTTTTGACCTGTTTGTGGTTGCAATTTCTTTTTAATATTGTAAACTGAGACAGAGCACTGTCATGTAAGCATGTAGCAGGGTGAAGCTGCCTGGTCTAGTTTCACTGAAACTCAAGAAGTTCATCCTAGTTCAACTGATTCTCAATCAGTTACTACTAAACATTGCTCCTTCTAAGTAGTCACAAGCGTGCTATAGTACATGGTTTTTTTTTACAGCTACCAGTAAGCAGGGTGCCCCTCCGCCGAGCGTGGGGTCAAACCCTGGCATTTCTTCCTGCTGTCATTGCCTGGCAACGTGATAAGGTCGTACTCAGCATGACAGAGCACCTTTTGATGACATGCAGCAGATGAGACAGACCTCCAGTTTCGTCCGGTGAAACTATTCTTATGTTCTTATATAATGTACTCCTAACGCTTGCTGATTTTTCATTTAAACATCTTCAGTTTGCACCATCTTCCACATTATTTCCATATTTCAATGTTAAGTGAAATTCTTTGATAAAATTAATCGTATTCAGTGCTGTTATAACCCGAGAGCTGTAAAATGTAGAAGAGGGCCAGTTTATGTCTAAAAGGTCTTCTAATTTTATTTGGGTTTTTTTTCTAATTCAATAGGAGCAGGATTTGGGCCTAAAATCCAGGGCAGGCTTTATGTTGAAGTCAAAGCAGCCACAATCTTTTCATAACCAGGCTGCTTTTGGAGGCTGTGGTCGCTTATATTCCATGGGAATGAGCACAGTACAAAAATCTCAGATGGACACCTCTTAACTTCAAGTGACAAAGGTAATGAAATGCTGGGTGACACACCCTTCTATTTATTTTAGACCTACCTTCAGTACCGCTGAGTGTTGTGGACCAAACCAGTGCCTTCCCAACCTAATGGAGCTGCTGCTGGCACTGGGGAGACAGCCGTGCAGAGCATCCCATGATTCCTCTCTAGGAGCTCTTCTTAGAAGTTTTTACGTAATGGTCCGCTAAAAAATGCCACGTATGCTGATGTATTGTGATTTCATTATTGCTCTCAACTGAGAATTCTTCAAGTGGATTTTAGAAACTCTTTTAGAAACTCCCCCTTCCAAGGGGGAAAAAACCCAACTGTAGTGTTTGTTGACCCAAACCCCACATCATGGAAGCACGCTCCACTTTACAATATCCATTGTAGTTGTGATTTTCCAAAGATTTCTAATACCTAAAATAAATAGTGGAAATGAAATTTAATTTTAAATTCAAAGAGAATTTCTAATATTAAAAATTCTAAGTTTTATTCCTTCATCTTAGACAGTAGAAAGTCAATGCTTTTCATAAATTTGGAAAGAGATTTGTGGGTTAAATTACATATCTGGTGAACAAAACACGTGTAGAGTCTAAGGATGAAAATTTCACTCCTTCTCCCAGTCTTGCTACTGAATAGAAATCTGGCCCTAGGTGAATTTTCACAGAATTTAACCCATTCTAATATTCTGTAGAAATTAATGAAAATTACCGCAGGGTGTACTTTGCCAAACCGCCTTGTTTCTCTGTTGTTATTTTCCTTAATTGCTTTCATCCCTGTTTCCTCCCTGGGTTGTTGCTGCGTAGTGAAAGGCCCTACATGCTTGTTAGTGAGCTGGAAGGAGCGCGGTGTGCCCTTGCCTTCAGGCATAACACTGTAACATCATCCCGTATACAATTATCTGCTTACAAAATGTTTCTTTCTCTCACTGTTCATGGCACTTATTATGGATTACTTGCTGAAATTTGTCTTCTCACCTAGGGCAGGAATCTGCCACTTGGTAAATTTCCAGAACATGTCACCCAGGTGTCGAGCTAGGCTCACACCCCTTTGCAGGAAAAATCCTTCTCCCCACCTGGAATTTCACAGTGATTGATTTCCTACAGAGCATCTCACTCCTAAGGGAGTTAAGGATTGGGCTCACCTGCTTCCCACTTCAGGAACCAGGAGCATTTTAATAGCCGAATCCTTGTGCTAGGCTAGGTTTCTCCCAAAAGGGCCTGGCTGAGCCACTGGGCATGGCATGGTGGAGGTGCAGTCATGAGCTCTGGTTTTAACCCTTTGCTCACTCCTGCACTGTGTGGGCTTGATCAAATCATTTGGGGTAACGTTTTTAAGCATTCCCTCATTTTGACATTTCCCACAATTGCATTTACTCAGTAACCCTTTTCTTTTTTCCTCCCACCTCCCTGTGCAGGGCTGTTTTCAGAAGTGGCCAGTGAATCTTGTGTGTGTGGATCAACAGCTCTGAAAACCAGGTCATAATTCCCTGTTAATCCCCCCTTCCAAGCAAGGCTGAAAGCCTCTTTCCTATGCTAGCCCCACTGGCCCAACCAGTGCGTTTTTTTTTTTCCAATATCAGCTATAATCTGTCTCCTAGCAAGTTAAGTTGATTTCTACAATAAAACTGTCCCAGTGATGTTTTTTTTTTCCTGCAATCTGTTAACATCATGAGAACAGAAATTTCCAAACATTTGTCAGAGAAGCACGTTCTCCTGATAGCTATTTACCTAAGAAAAAATGAATTAACTCTCCTAGATTTATTTTGTTAATGGTGCCTAGATACAGCGCTGTTGGGTACATTGGAAATTAGCCTAAATAGAACTGTCCTGGAGAATTCATTTGGAAAAAACCTGAATCCTACTAAAAACCTTTAGAGATGAAGATGTAACTTTATCATCACAAACACTTCTTAATGGGTTCCATTTCAAGTATAAAGCATTTGACATTTGGGCTCACACCTTTATCATGGAATCACGGAATTTTTCAGAGCTGGAAGGGACCTCTGGAGATCATCTAGTCCAACTCCCCTGCTAAAGCAGGACTGCCCAGAGCACATTACTCAGGACTGCATCCAGGCGGGTCTTGAAAGTCTCCAGAGAAGGGGACTCCACAGCCTCCCTGGGCAGCCTGTTCCAGTGCTCTCTCACTCTCACCGTAAAGAAGTTTTTTTTCTCATATTTGATTGGAACTTCCCATGTTCCAGCTTGTGCCTGCTACCCCTTGTCTTGTTACTGGGAATCACTGAAAAGAGTCTGGCTCCATCCTCCTTAAACCCACCCTTTAGATACTTATAAACATTAATAAGGTCTCCTCTCAGCCTTCTCTTCTCCAGGCTAAAGAGTCCCAGCTCTCTCAGCCTTTTGTCATAAGGGAGATGCTCCAATCACTCAGTCATCTTTGTTGCCCTACGCTGGACTCTCTCCAGTAGTTCCCTGTCTCTCTTGAACTGGGGAGCCCAGAACTGGACACAGTATTCCAGTTGTGGCCTCACCAGTGCAGAGTAGAGGGGGAGAATGACCTCCCTTGACCTGCTGGCCACACTGTTCCCTATCCAGCCCAGAATTCCGTTGGCCTTCTTGGCAACAAGGGCACATTGCTTGCTCATGGATAATTTACTGTCTACCAAGACTCTCAGATCCTTTTCTTCAGAGCTGCTTTCCAGCAGGTCCATCCCTAACTTTTACTGGTGCCTGACATTCTTCCTCCCCAGGTGCAGGACCCTATACTTGTCCTTGTTGAACCTCATTATGTTCTTCTCTGCCCAGCTCTCCAGCCTGTCTAGGTCCTGCTGGATGGCAGCACGGCCCTCTGGGGTGTCAGCCACCCCACCCAGTTTGGTATCATCAGTGAACTCACTGAGGATACACTCTGTCCCCTTGTCCAGGTTGTTGATGAATACGTTAAACAATACTAGTCCAAGTATTGACCCCTGGGGGATACCACTGGTTACAGGCCTCCAACTCGACCCTGCTCCATTAATCACAACCCTCTGAGTCCTGTCACACAGCCAGCTCTCAATCCACCTCACTGTCCCCTCGTCTAGTCCACACTTCCTCAGTTTCCTAAGGAGGATGTTATGAGCGACAGTGTCAAAAGCCTTGCTGAAGTCAAGGTAGATGACATCTGCTGCTCTGCCCTCATCTAGACAACCAGTTATAGCATCATAGAAGGCCATGAGATTGGTCAAGCATGATTTACCCGTGGTAAATCCATGTTGACTGCTTCCAATAACTTCCTGCTCTTTTATACTTTTATTTCACTACATTTTATACTACAATTTATACTACATTTCAGTTTGATCTTATTTAAAAGCAAACAGAAAATGCTTGAATAAAACTTTACAGTGGGAATTGATCAATTATTTAATGCATTTATTTATGTTAGGAGGTGAAGGGAATTTGACGCTTAAGAATACACGTGCAGACGGCAAAGGAGGGGCAATTAGTAAAATGGTCTGGCATATGGGAGAGGCATACAATACTTGAAAAGCATTCCCAAAACCTCAGTATTACAAATTTTCACACTGTTTTTTGACCCAGGTGCCTAGCCGATAATGAGTCCCTTAAGATGTTCCTCTTGGGATGGGAAGATGATGTGGGATCTAGACAGCTTCTCTGATGCTGAACCTACAAACTGAGCATGGCAGAGAAAAAATAAGGGAATATTTCTTTACCCAGAAAATTCCTTGTCTGTTCAGCCAGCGATGGAAACTCAGCCAAGCTGCTGTGTTTGGGGCCTGAACTGTGGACCTATCCTTTGCTATGCTGCCTTTCTTTGTCCCACCAGACACCAATATGGACTTTTTCTTGGACCTTTCCAACATTCTTCCTGGTCATTCCTGTGTGCCCACTTTAACGTACGTGCTTGTTTATGATTTATAGCATTTGTGATACGTGTTTCTAAAGCAGGTTTTTATTTCAACAGCCTGAGATCTGTAAGGATCTAGACAAAACAGTAGGCTAACTGCATGTCTGGCCCCATTTTTCTCAAAACACGAGGTGGCTCTTCGGATTAAAGCTGTCCCCCTTCACCATGGAAATCAGGTTCAGCAAAGGTCCTGCCTGGGTGATCTGGCAGCTGGTCACCATCTTACCAGCGCTCAGTTTTTTCTTTTCTGTCCTCCCTCCTTGTTCTTTCCATAGGAAAAGGAAATTATCAGAGTTTCTGTGAGTCTCCGTTACTGACTTAGTTCTGGGTTGTGTAATTTTTCTTGGCATTTCTTGGGTGTTACAGAACAGCCTGGAGCTATTTCACAATCAGCACCATCTAAAAAAACCCTAACTGTAGGAATACATTGACTTTCACAAATCAATCACAGCTAGCCCTTAATCCTAAAGCTCTCTATCAGCATTTTTACTGTCTGACATCCTGCACCTGTTTGTGTCTGGTGTGTCTTTGCTGCCTTCGTTCTCTGGTATTTCTGACTCTTTTCATGGACGCCTGAAAGTCTTCAGAAGAAGAGCCATGGGTTTTCCTTGGGTGACCCATGTCTGCTTTGTGCTTTTTGGGGAATGCTGAGATGTGCCTGGTTTGGGCAAACTCCTGTTGTTTCAACTGACTGGTTTTGAAGTGGAGTTTCATGGCTCCTAGAAGTTTTTGCAGTTATAATTACAGCAGCAGTCTCTCCTATAATGAGATTTCTTTCCATTTTTTCAAATCCCATCTACTCTTATACAAGCAGGTGTGAATCAAGGGGCTGAGTGCTGAGGGTTACAAGCATTGCTTTGTATATTTTGCAGTTAACAGTGCACAGTTCAGTGTAGAAGCAGTTATTTTTGGATATCCCCTCAACTGGATTGTTTAATCACTGCAGTGTGCCCTAAATTCTACTGATGCAAAATGGTACTTCAGGGTTTGCCATCTGTTGCTCTGTCAGCATCTCAAAGAAGCCAGAAACTGGAAAGAGAAAACTATTAGGAAAATGTACTTTTCCTGCATTGAAATACATGCAATTCACATTGCATGTTGCAATAAAAAGAAATTCTTGATCAATGTTTTGAAAAATCTAAAGATTAAGTATTAAATATTGAATTTTCTTTCTTCCCTCCCTCTGGAAATACGTATTGCATTCTACTTTGCTCTACCAAAAAGGCCAAAGAGCTGGGGATCAGTGTGCTCTTTGGGATGCAACACCATTGTTTTGGGAAATAAAACACTGGGGCAATTCACGAGGCATTAAACGAAGCTCTTTGGCTCCTGCATGGCATTCCAGCGCAGGCAGTGAGCTGTGGGGAACATACCAGGTAATTCATACCCAAAAGAATTCAAAAGAGAGGCAGAAAAAGCTATTTTTCTGAAGAGCAGAAGTTCTAATCCTAAAATAAAAGAAGGAAACTATGCAAACAGGATTTGCCTGTAAGAAAATCACATGCCTTGGGTGTGCTATGGGGTTTGCCCCATGGCCTATCTGCGTTACAAGGCAGTGCAATGCCCAGATTATGGCATGCATTCATAGGCTTTTTCAAATACTCAAACGTCCTCGATGCTGTAACAATGAGACAAATGCACAGACATACCTCTCACACTGTTCCGTGTCATTTAGGTGAAGCTAATCCTTTTACAGTCAAGATT
Organism: Alca torda; assembly: GCA_008658365.1. Lineage (NCBI taxonomy): Eukaryota > Metazoa > Chordata > Aves > Charadriiformes > Alcidae > Alca > Alca torda. The sequence goes on from CM018079.1 coordinate 69,910,644, forward strand.
GTAAATAGCTTCCAACCAAAAGCCTAATTTAGGTATCAACATTTCATTCCGTGTTTATACAGAGCCTGGTGCAATGAGATCCTAATCCCTGAGTAGGCTTCTTTAGCAGTACTGCAATATGATTAAGAGATTTTTCCTTTTGTGCCAAGAGTGGTATGGGGCCAAAGGAAAATGGCAGAATACAAGAAATAAAATGCCTATGGAGAAAGAAGAGGAATCCAGAGTGTGCCTACTCTTTGCTTTGTGGTGATTAGGTTTCCACTGATGTCAGTGGTTTTGAATTAAGCTGTTGGTGGTCAATATAAAAATGTACTCAGAGAGATGGAAATAATCATTTTAAGATCCTAGATGGTTATGCTGTAAGATGATTTCTCTTACAAGCCTCTGCATTTATGCATTTCTGAATGCATGAAGGAAAGTTCTCCTTTCACATCTGAACTTTACAAGCTCAGCAGTTGTGCTGATGAAGTCTTGACTTCACATCTGCAGGTAGTCCTACTGCACTGAGTGGATTCACTTCTGGGAGTGGGGATATATGGCGCTGGACCAAGTGAAAATATCTATATTTAGTAGAGAGCACTCCAGATGTACTAGAACTGTCTTAATCTGTCCTTTCCACATCCAGCGTCCTCTCTGCTGAAAATTCAAAATGATGTATTTATTTATTTGCTTTGCATCCTGGGGGTGCACATGGCTGACGTTATTCTCTTTATAGTTTTAAATTGTGAATCGTCACTTACTGATTCCATAGAGATCAAGGTGAAGTAGAAAAAGTCGCTCAACAGTTTATGACTGGCTTTATATAAGGAACTTCAAAATTTTCACCTGTTTGTTTTCATATTAGGCCAAAGACTTTAGAATGAAGCTTTTTAGACCTTGAAGATTAAATTGTGTGCCCCGGGGTGAAAGCAGATGAGCTCTCTGATCCTTGTCAGTATAAGCTGAAGCAAATGCCTTTCTGATCCCAAATCTAACACAACGGCTCTCTGAGCAGATAAGTAAGACGTACTGCAGGCTTTATCTGCCAGTGCTGCTCTATCACATCCTTTGGAGTGAGGGGAGATGGTCTGTCACACTGAGCCATGTTCATGGCATTTGCAATCCATCCTATACCAAGCCCAATGTGATGGGATCTTGGCCTATATCTGGGCCTCTTTAACAAGTGGCCCAGTCATCGTGCACCACAAAAACACCTTCCTGAGCCCCTCAGGAGGCCAGCAGAGGCCCTGAACCTTGAGCTATTATTTTGACTGCTGTTTGAGTGTATCGCCAGGAGCGCGGTGAGTATGTCCAAGCTGGGCATGGTGAGGGGGGTCTGTAACGGAGGGAGTCCTGGCCACACGGAGGGTGAGTGCACTGTCCCTCCAGTCTTCACCTCCATCCACTGGGGTTTCGCCTCAGAGCCTCCTCCTCTGGAGCAGTGTCTGATTTGTGCACTTGGTAATCAGTTCCCTGTTCCCCTTAAAGGCTGTTTCAAAGTATAAATAGTCTCATATGTCCAAGCTCAACTCTCAAACCTTAAGTCTTTTCCAGCATGAGTAAACCTGTACTTTCTTTCTCCCCAGACTATCATAAATCTTTTACGTGGTGTGTCATGTCTCTTTAAGAAGCTGGATAAGTTCAAAACATTTTTGTGACCTTCTTGTGCTCCCTCTTGTATTCCCACATCCTTTCAGTGCACAAGCAGAGGCAAAGAATGAATTTCTCCGTAGCAGCTTTACGGAGGCTGTGCACAGGAGCGGGTTCCCTTTGCTGCCTTTCTTTGATATTTCTGTTTGTATTTATCGAAGGGTTATGGCAGCCTCTAGTAGCAGCATTGATGGTTACTTTCAACGATGAGTCAGTCGTGGCTGTTATCACAAGTCTGAGTCTCCCAGTCTGCGGCTGTCATCTGTGTCCCCGAGTCCCAGGTGCAGGCTGGATGGCGACCGTCTGACATTGCAGTTCAGATCACTCTGCCTCCACAGTCTGCTGTTCTACCATTTTTATTTTGATCTGTGGTGAATGCCACCAGCAAATAGTTCATGTTTCTCAATGCTTGATAAACTATTAGTGTTGGCTCAGGGACTGGTCCCTATGGAGCAGGCTGGAATGGCCTCAGTGACAGATACATCTCTGTTAAGACATGATGAGATTCACCAATGGGGCAGGTTTTAGTTATTTTAGTGTGTACTCTGTTATTTCTGCATAAAATTCTTTTAAACAAAATATCACCTGCTCCTAAATCAAATGCCTTGCAGAAATCCAAACAGACTATATCAATACACATGACCTTGTCAGCTATGCCTGAGATTCCCTCGAAAAAAGGTAATATTTAATGCCTTGATTTTCTGGTATATGGGACAGCATGAGTGCCATTTCATCAAGCATATGATGTACAGCCTGAGGCATTCATAGCTAATGGTGTGTGAAGCTAATGCACTGCTCTTAAAACTTTTTTCTAACCCTGACTAAAGAGCAATATTAGTGTTTTGATGAATGACTGGAAGTAACTGGGCTTCTGAGTAGGCTGAAATTATCTTTGCATGCCATGATTTGCATTTTGGAAGGGCGATAGATGAAAACAGGCCACTCATTTACAAATTAATTTGGCTGTTAAATCAAAAAAGGCAAAACTGAAACCAATACTGTGACATGTCGGGTCTGGCCAACTTTGCTCAGACATTGTATTTAGGACTGGCTGGCATCTTTTCCCATGCTAAGTAACGATGACCCCATAGTCAGAAAATATATAGAGAATTATTCTTCATTGTTCCTGGTTTCTTGTATCTGATTTCTATTTTTATTGCTAGCTGTTCTCTAGCAAAGTGTCAGCTTGGAGGCAACGGGGCTAATGTTGCAGTCCTTCAGGCGTAAATGCCAATACACTTTAATAAAGTGTACAGCAGGTTTCAGTATAGATTAGTGAGCCAAATTCCACTTGTATAACGCTGTCTCCCAGAGACCCGCAGTCTGGACCATTACCCAATTGTCAATTAAAATTCCAGCGAGGCAGTGGACTCTTGTTCTTAGGACTGTGGCTGTAATATATTACTGTGTGTCTTTTTGGAGGGGATCTTTGAAATTAGAATAAGCTTTATCCTAAGTAGATCTAAAGATTTTAGCCCAGAAGATATAAACCAGATGATGATATGTCTTAGTTTTTCTTATTCTATTACCATTCCATTCCATTTTTATCCCAGACAGAATTTGTGTAGAGACAATGTAAGGGAACTAAAATGGGATCAAAGAAGAGTCAAATGGAAGGTAATCGAATTGGTGAGACCTCAAACCTATTTATCAACTGTTTGCATTTTAAGCAGTTCTCTAGCATCCTTTTTATTTCTTTCTTATACCTGTTTCTGTAGGGTGGCATTTAATCAAGCACAGCAAACACTGGGGTAGGCTTGATCCCATTTCTCTTCATCTCGGACCTGGAGAAGCTCAGCTAAAAGACCTATTGCTAACAAATCGATTCAAGTCTCTCTTCAGAGTGACTCCTTACGATTTGTAGTTCATAGAGTATCCTCCTTTCTGCTCATATCTCAGGGTCATAAAAACATACAGCTGCTCTAAGGGGGAGGTTGGCAGGAGTGTTCACGGCTGCTCCCTTGTAGGCAGGCTTTACCTGTGAGGCACACACACTTACCTTAAAAATTACAGTTTCTGCCAATAGCTTGAATATTGGTTATGAAATGAATTATTATTTTGTGTGTGTGTGTGATGTTAACACCCTTGAGCCTGTTCTGTTGTGATCCAAACCAAGGATGGCTCCTGCTGCCTGAGTGAGGCTTGGCTGGTCAGCGAGAGCCAAGAGCCAGGCTGGCAGCTGGCAGTGTTACGTGAGGAACTGGATCACCTGCCAAATAAACAGTCTGCCCATCCCATGTGCAGGGTTACACTACCCTAACCGTCAAGAGACCGAGAAACTACTGTAGGGTTACAGAAGACTGCGATAGGAAGAAGAAAGCCAGTGAAAGTTAGAGGCTGAAAGGTAAGACTGAGGGTTTTTTCCTTTGTTTACTCAATGCTATTAAAATAAATTGGCAGGTTAACTCATTCTTTTAAAGGCACATTTGAATAGCTAACAAAGACTTCAGACTCTGCAGAAAGCATTTATCAACACCTTTACTAAGTAGGTTGTTTGCCCACTCTTTTGCTGGATTTTGTTGCTGCATTCCTTGCGATCACTCAGTAGTTTCACAGCAAGAAGCCACCGAATCGCTGCATGTGAAGGCTAAGGCAGCACAAGGAATTTAGCGATGCCTCTGTGCCTACGGACCGTGCAGGGAATTTGGTCACCTAAAGCTCCTATGAGGTCTCTGGAAAATACCACTTTCAATGGGCCAGGCCTGCAGTTTTGTGCCCAGATAGCTCTAAGGGGGATGCTGCTGCTTCCTCGCCCACGGGGCTTCTCATAATGTTAGCAGCCTGGAGAGATTTACTTGCCTAACAGCTAATGAAATCACACCGGAGTTAGAAACCAGAGAGGAGCAACTGACGGCACTACCCTGCTTCCCCAGCTGGAATGAAAGGGATTAACCAGAGAAATACAGCAGACAGCATATTTAATAACATGAGCAGGCTCACGGAGTTTCCCTCGGCATTCTGGCTTGACCAGCTCTGGGCCTGGCCAACGGAAGCCACGTGTCAGATGACAAATGTGGCAAAACATAGCGTTGTTTGCTCTGGGCTGTGTGTTTCCTGGATGTGATTATGTCTCTGTGGGAAACAGGTTCCTTCAGCCTTCCTGGCCGATTATGGGCAAACACGGATGGGATGCTGAATGTTATTTGTGCTGTGGGGTTGCTGGTTCAAATATCATCCCAGGTGGCCTGTAACTAAATATTGTTACCACTTGATTAGAGCTCTCTCTTTAGTATCGACTAGCCAGAGAGAAAGGAACCTGTGGTTTTACCTTGATTCTTAGCAGACAGATACCCACGTCATAACAAGTAAGCCCCCCAGAGCTCGTCTGTCATTGTGGGAAGCCCCAGATGAGGTACCCAGGCTGGAATGGACGAGTGAGGCATTTGGGAAAGCAGCTAACCATAATCCTGGGAGAAGTCTTTTGAAATCAAGATGATTGAGCATTGCTGTATTCTTTGTGGTAGAAGACTTTATTTTCAATTTCTTTCTGCTTTCATGTATGATCAATTCCCTTTAACTACTTGCTTCTAATTAAGAAAGGAAAGAAAACACAGTTTTAGTAAAAGACTGATTGATCATACAGTAAAACCCAAATCCTCCACTGGTATAAACTGTCATTGCTCTAATGGCTCAAGGGGAGCTTCAGTCATCTGAAGCTCTTCCCCATCAATTTGGACAAGTTAAATCCATAAGCTTGTTGCAGTTCACAATAATGATTAGCATGTGAGAAAACTGGCTTTGGCCTCTTGGCAGCGATGCTTGATTAAATTATTTGAAGCCAAAGTTCAAGGAATGGAGGTCAGTCATAGAGGAGAACAAGTGTGATTCCCATTCTCTGGGTGTTTTCTTATAGATGTTCCAGGGTGTCCTACTGAAAAAAAAAGATATCATATCTTAACTTGGGTGATGAGATAGATAACACTATGAAGAATAATTCCTGAAAAGACTTTTGTTTCTTTGCCTTGCCCTGTATAATCCTAAGCTTCATGGCAGGAACTGTGATCGGAGATCTACTGCCTTGAACTAAATACTGTATAAACGGAGTTTAAAAGGAATACAAGAAAAACAGGAGCCTTCCTCCACAGTGTTAATCCATCATTTAAGTGGAGGGTGTTTCCAACATTCACCTTGGGTAAGAGACCACCTCCGAGACACTGAGCTGAAAAGCTGAACACTCTCCGGAGTTGTGAACGTCGAAGGCCACAGTGGAAGTTTTTGAGTATTTACTCATATGTTTTAAATTCATGCTGCAGACTAGAAGCTGACAGGAGGAAAAAAACCTCCATAGAACCCAAACCGCTTAGTAGCTGGTTGCAGCAAAACCCATCAAAGTTTATTTTTATCCTGTCCCAAACTTTTCATTAGTCAGAGTCCCTAAAATCATTTTATATGCTGGAGAGAAAGATGATTATATAAACATGGGAAGAAATCTTTCCCTTCCTAAGTAGAAAAATATGGTCTTTTATAAATGTTGACTTTTCTTTAGGTAGTCTATAATAAATTAGTGTTGATAACAAAAGTAACTGAAATCCAGTACAAAGAGTAAGTGGGTGGTCTGGAAATGAAAGAAAAGCAATATGGATTGATTTAAATTTTTTGTGGAGTCTCTGACAGAGTGAGACTCCGCGAGACATTTTAGCTACATGACAGTTTGACTTTTTTACCTCTCTGATTATTCAGTATAGGATAGTAACAATGGTTGAGATATCTTTGAAAGCTTTGCTGCAGAAAAAGGTCTGAGACATCCCAATAAGCTCAGTTGCCCAGTGTTTGTCAGAACAGCAAACATATTCATGGAACTGGGCCAGTTATAATGCAGGAAAAGAGTACAGGAGGTTTTTGAAGACATACTGAAGATTTTGCAGGTGGAGGAAGATCTGACTATTGATTTCCATTTTGCATATTTAGCAGTTGATGTGAACTCACAAGAGCTACAACAGCACCGAAAGAAGCAGCGAGGTACGAATCACACAAAATAGGAGTTGAAATTGGCTGTTTTGAAGCATTGATCTTAGTTAAACAAAACTGTGCAGAAAGAAGGAAGGGGAAAATAGCTCCTTATCTGTGGCTGGGTGCTTCCAAGGGGTTGGTCTTGCCACAGCTGGTAATGCTGCAACTGCTGGGGGAAGGACACTGGGGAGTCCCGCAGGGCCATTGGAGGCAGGAGCTGCTCAGGTCCCCTCCAGTGGCGCTGGGAGATGCTGTTTATCAAAGAACAGAACAACAATGTTGTTGGTTAGTTGGTGTTTGTTTTTTTTCCTCAGGGAAATGCAACTTATTGATAAGATAAATACGAAGGTAACTCTTCCCTAACCTAGGAAAATGGGAATAACAACGATCGCATAATCTATGTATTCTTGCTTATATCTCATTGAGGAGCTGTCTGCAATCTTGGCTGTTGAACTTTACTGGGTAGGAAGTAGTAAGGAAGAAAAAGTGACGGTATCGAGTTACTGCCTGTCCTAAAAAAAGCATGTGCAAAAAAGTTGTCTGGTAAACAATACTATTGTTTGAGTGTTAACTATTAGACTGTTTGATAAAATGTTTGATATATAATTCGATGAGAGCTGTGGAAAATCAAATGTTTCTTTCCATATTCATTATTTATGTTATTAATAACCCATTATAAGTGTTATTCAAAGAAGATAAAGCAATTTGGTGACTGATAGGTTTAGTGTAGACATTTCTTTGGTGGAGCTGGATCCATAAAGATAAACTGAACCAAGCATTAGTCAGAATCCACTGATGCTAATGAACAAGGGCAATCTATATATGAATAAATTCATGGACACCAGCCTGATTAGTCACATGAGGCAAATTCACAGGATCAGTCCGTATTTTGCAAGGAACTTCGAATTAGATGATTGATGTTCTTTTTGATCTACGGTATATTATGGACACGGACTGAGACATTCCAGATCTGAAGACTCCTGAGGGAAATGTTTTGCTGTTTGAACACAGGCTTTCATGTAAATATCACAGCTTACCATGACACCTTGTTTACAGCTGGGACCAAAATCTTAAGCTATTGGGCTTCCCCAGAGCTGAAAAGGAAATTGAAATCCAGTTCTGTAAAGTTCAGGTTCATCTCTAAAAATAAGCACCATGTATAACTTTCAAATCACAGCAGTTCACAAAATCTCCAAGCAATCAAACAAGGTAGCAGGCTAGTGTTTGAAACTGATCATTTATTGTCAGGTGTTGTAGGGCTGGTGCAAAGCTGGGGGTATACCTGTGTGTGGGGGGGTACCTTACAAACCCATTGAGCATCTTACCCCTATATTTGGGCATCAAAAGACTAAACACATTCTGCAGACAAAGGAATGGCTGGAGATGACTCCATCTCTGATGTTTTTTTTCTCTGCCCTGACTACTTGCTAAAAGACTCCCATTTCCATACGTTTGCGAAGCATATGACCAGGGCATTCCCCCTGGTATACCTGCCCTGGATCAGTTCTCCCAGGACTAGAAAATGTTTGCATGGAGGCATGAGGGCAAGCGTCTTCCTCCAGGTGGATGATGAGGGATGCTGGTGGGGTGAGGAATGGTGTCAGGTCCCTACAAGGCACAGCAAGTCTCATGGGCAGCCTTTGTCGGCAAGGCAAGACACGAGCTTGCCACTGTGTCCTGTGGCTCAGCCATTCAGGCTGGTGCAGTGAATGTCCCTTGTACCACCAGCTTTTCTATATTTGCTGTGATTTAACACTGCAAAATAGAGAGAACAAGAGACTTAGCTATTCTATCCAAAGCCATCAGGAGCTAGCCCAGGAAGGAAATGTTGTGGGGATTCTCCCAGCATCTTTAATATTGTCCATGGTATAATAAAAAAAAGTCAAGTAGCATCATGGGCATCAAAATTTAGTGCTTATTTTCACTACATTATGCAGGGATGCTGGGAATTGAATTAGTTGGACAAAAATGCGGACCTTCGAAAAAAGCAGGACAGTTACATAAATCCCCAGAATTTCAGTAATAAAATCAAGCTAGAGTGTTAAGCAGATGCCATCGGCTCCCTTTTAAGGCTTAACAGACCAGATATATTTTTTAATCCCTTTAAGTTTTATTTGAATGCTGAGTAAACATCTGAGCTCTACAGCATATGTAGGCTGTGTGAAAGATTAATGTGGAAAAAATCAGCCCCATTTACATACATCTGGACATAATTATTGCGCACTTAGTGCTGGGTACAGATATTGTCGTAATTCCAACCTCAGTGACACAGGAGGCATGGGAGCTCATTAGCTTTTCCCCTTTAGAGAGACAGGTTCAAAACTTACTTTCCAGCTGGAAAGCAAATAAGTTTGTTGGGTTTTGCTTATTTACCATGTGCTTGAGGAGTCCCAGAAACCTCATCAGTCTCTGCTGTTACAATGAGACCTCTGTGACCATGGGCCTGAGAACATCATATTTTGGTATTTTGGGAGGTACAAATGTCCTTTCCTACAGCTTTGCAGTTCAGTCTGGCAGCACCCCCGTCCATCACACCAGTCTGCTGGCACCCCGCTGTCTGTGAGGGGAGAGCGTGTAGGAGGGTTCTCCTAGGATTTGGGTAATTTTCATAGTGGCCAAATCAGTGACCTGAGTGCTGCAATTCAGACTTTCCCAGCAAAATTTCTGCCATTTTCTCCCGAGGAGCTGATGGGGGAATGGTGGGAGCACCTGTGGAGAGTGTGTTGGTGGCTCACACTGACCTCAAGGCTTGGGCAGCAGCACCCAGAGAGGAGACCTACACAAGAGGCTGAACTGGGGTAGCGTGCAGACATCAAGGGGGGAAAAAGGGTGGCTGCATTTTGGCCAGGACACATTGCCTTGGGACCACTCAATGCCAGGCTATTTTTGCAAGAGACTAATGATAAAGCAAAAAGGGATGGGATCATCTCTGTGTCTTCCAATAGTTTAGAACAGTGAAAAACAATGCTTGCAGTAGATTTCAAAAATCAATAAGAAAAGCACCATTGACATAGTGGGAGCAAGATATGGTCTCCTTGTTATCCAGACATTTAAATCTTAAGTACATGCTTACGTGCAAACAGCACAATAAATGAACGCTTTGTATCGATTATGCAGTAGGCAGTTTAGAACAAGTTGGTTCGAAGGGTATGTTCTGTATTTCAGCTGCACTTGACATGACAAATCTTCCTCTTGTTTTCAAACGCAGCACTGGCAAGGACATGCTTTGAGCTCATTTACTTCCCTCAAGAAGCAAAAGCAATTTTGGTTTCTTGATCCTGCTGCAATCTATCAAAACCAACAGATATGCTGTGGTCTTTCAGGAAGAGACATGAATGTTTTCCCCTCGAGGCATTTGAAAGCTTGGTTCAAATTTTAAATGAGCAGAATGCTAGCTCGTGAAATAAAATAAAACACCAGGAAAGACACATGAAGGGGTTAAGTGGTAGGGTCAGAAGTAAGATGAGAGTCAATGTATTGATTTCATGATAACAAAATGATGGGTTTCACAGAAAGGATTAATCACTCTGAACTTCACAATCTTGGACAATAAAGGCTTGACTTTAATCTCAGCTGCAAAATTAAGATATAAATTCATAATTTCCCCTCCTTCTTCCCCCAGAGTTGTTGACTTTAGTCTGGATTTTGATTTATCCTGTAATAGGAATGGAATCTAGCATTGAAATTTGGATCTTGACCCAAATATGGTGCAGAACTGGACATACTGGAAAAGATGAGATTGTGATATTCTTGCCTCATATTCTGTGGTCAGGTTTTCTATTACATGTAAAAAATGGGAACAGATCCTTCTGTGTGCTGGTTGCTAATACCCCACGAGAGAAGAGAGTGGTCATTTGATCGTGTATGGGCGATCTCAAATGTCTGTGCCGCAAAATCCCCACACTGGCCTCACAGCCCCTTGTAGTCCATTACATCAAATTTCACCTGGCCATACTTATGGAAAACTGCATGTACCAATAAATCAAGTCTTTCATTTGGGAATGCTCATTATGCCTATCTGCCATGCCATCATTTCCCCATTTTATTCTTTCAGTTGTTCTAAACTGAGGAGAGAAAATGCCCTGGGTGAAAGAGAGGGGTTTTTTGCATCATGGAGTAATTTGACCCTGATATGAGCCTAAACTGCGTGTCCCACTCCTTCCCTTCCCATGATGCGTACCAAACCCACCCCACTGCACTGTGTGAAGTTCAGCATGTGTAGCTCCAGACTGTGGAGCAGTTTGGTGAATGTAAGATCAGGTTCCCTTCAGCGGTAACTGGATTGGAGGCTCTTGCCAAGGTGCACACCCATGTCCTTCCACCCCTCATAAGAATATTAGACTCTCAAGAAATCTTTGGTCCAACCAGACACATACTGGGAATATTTGGCTCAGGAAACCAGTCTACAGTAAAGCCCTTGAACTGCGTACATCCATCATAGCTCCAGCTGCTTCCTTCTGCTGATCCACTCCTCCTGGGCAATATTGCTTGTAGAGTTCATGTAGAGTTACCACAGAAGCCTTAAAAGTGCAATCACTCCTGACTTTGTGAATGCCCAGGCAAGCAATCCGCTGCAAAATCATATCATGGAAGTGGATGGTCTGATTGCTGTTGCCAAAACATAGTGCATGGCAAATATTTTCCTTCATGTGGCTGTGCTTCTCTGGCCAAACTTTTGAGTACAGAGAGGTCATGGTGGGGAGACCAACAAGGGAGGAAACAACAGTTCTGTGCAAGAATGAGCTCTGCAAATGATCTGCAACCGTCTGCAGGGCAAGGAGACCAAATGTTGTGCAGGAGGTAGAGTTGTACAAAAGCAGATAGGATACAGAAATGAAACTGTAGGACTCTTGTCGGAGTCCTGAAACCGGACTTTGTAGCTTAGGTTACATTCCAAAGAGGCTACAGATAGGTGGCAAGGAAGGTATTCTCACACCCAACAGGTCAACAGAGCTCACGGTCTTCTGCTGCATCTACAGATGGGTGGTGAGGAAGCTGTCCTCACATCCAACAGGCTAGCAGAGCTCATGGCCTTCTGCTGCAATTGCCTTAGGGCATGGCTGCATGTATTTTCAGTGTAGACAAAAGTATGACATGAACATGGACATTTCAGGCATGTGCATAGCCAAAATTTAGGTCATCTATTCTTTCTGAGGGCTGAACGAATAAGCTTTTCAGTCTCCTGTGGGGCCATACTTCACCACATCCCCAGATTCTAAGTGCTGTAATTATGCACGTGCAACACACAGTAGCAAATCTCATGAACCTTGGTTTCAATCTGAATCTGTCCCCAGGGTGCAGGTTTCCCAGTTCCTGGGATAAATATACCTTTGGACACATTTTTTGCAGTGCTTTGTGGATAAGACCATAAATGGTAATTACGAGAGTAACTTGAAACATTTTTCTCATGAGCAAAGAGTTAATTTACTAGGACTATGGCTGGTGTGTATGAGGACATCCCTGCTGGTCATTTAACAGTAGCAATTCGTGTCAACTGTGTGGGTGTTTATCTAGCAGGGGAAGATTTTATGTTAAATGCTCCTTCATAAAATAAATGTTTTTTTCATAAAATGCACGTGTATATGCACATGGATGGTGTTTATTCATCTCCTCCAACAATTGCATGTGGTGAAGAAATGGCTGTTGAAGCTTTCTTTGCTGAAGTCTCAATTTTTCCCTTTAAATTTTTAGATTGAGAAGAGCTGGTGACTGTGCCCTCTCCAATAAGAACAGCTCCTGGCAACAACATGTATGGGATTAATTATTTGTTAATCTTCTGAAAGAACGAGAACAAGGGGGATATGATGGAGGCACAATGACACGAGGGCCAAGATTTCACCACCAGGGAGTGTAATTCTACTATGTAATTTGACCTTTCCTGCTCCCCGAGAAACTGATCCAAGGTGGGGAACTCAGAAATATCCAACAGCTTGCACAGCGTTGCCTGAAGTACTTTCTTTAGGTCTTTAATCAAAAGGCACATCAAGGGTGTACTGTATCCTTGGAAGATAAATGCATTGCTTCCTCTGTGCATTCCTTAGCACGAGTTTCAGGAGGCATTTTGCAAAGTAAGATGTACGTAAATTGGAATAAGAGTTTATATCAAACTTATCCTTGAGACAGATGGTTATGCATTCAAATTTAAATTTCAAGCATTTTAATAAAAGAAGCCAGCTGAGATGCATTTATATGTATTTTTTAGCTTTGTCTTCAACTATGTGTGTTCTATCACTGTGCATTTCCCTTGGGCTGATGCTACAATTTCTACTGTAAAGGTGGTTGTTTGAAACAAATTTGCCTTTGCTTCTGCTGATGTGGCTCCAAAACTGCGCTGCTGAAGTCGCTGCTGTGCCACGGTGTAATGGTAAGCAAAACAGGTGTCTAATGGTTGGAGAAATGGGGGAAAATTCTCACTTACATGCAATGTCACTTCTGTTTATATCTATGTATCTTTGTCATGAGGTTCTCATGGGGATTCTTCACTTGACCGCCGCAGCCTGCCTGTGTTGGCATCCACACGTAGCTTTAGGTCTCTTTCAGAGGTCACACACTCAGGCCTGTCATACCCCACTCTCTGTGGCCGGGACTTCCCTGCCTCGCCACAGCCTCACTCCTCCTTGCTGAACAGAGGAGTGAAGCTGTAGCTGGTGACAAGAAGCAAGAAGCTATTGGCACCTGCAGTGCCTGCTGGAGGGCATGAGCCCTGAGGGGGCCCTGGGAGCCCACAGTGTGGGTCTAGTAACAGCCCGGTGCTGGTGGAGCAAATAAGGGGTCTCAGGTCATCTCCTACTGCCACCAGTAGATGATGTGAGGAGCCTGTGAAGTGCAGAGTCACTGCTGTCAGGGGCTGCAGACAAGGAAAAAAATGCAGCTTGACATCATGCCTATGTACAACTTTGTAGCCTTTGTTCAAACTAATCTCCAGCTGAGCTGGAACCACCAGAACGAACACTGAATCTGGGGAAGAATAAGGCTACTAAGTATATTGCAAGGATGTACTGGCAAGGGATTTTTAATGGCTCCTCCATATGTATACAAAACATACAGCACTGGTGCCTGGAATTTCACAGGTTTAGGAAAAGGCTGGCTGAATTGTGTATCTGTTTCTTACCACTCATCTCTCATAAAGTATTTTGGGAAAGAGTTCATATGACAAGATCCATCAAGCACTTAAATGCTGTCCTTGGGAATCTGGGAAAGGGTCATCACATACCCTGAAACCTGGGCCAGACTGTGAATGTGGTCGTGCCTCTAAGAGCATCCTTGAAAATATGTCTTAGTTCTGAAGGTAGTGAGAGAAATTAATTTTGAATGTATATAAGCTGAAGCTGACCAAATCTTTCTCTGCTGGAATTTTAAAACTTTGCAGTGGAATTGAGATATATGTAATCCAGAACATCCATTGGTGTTTTGAAAGTTTTGTTCCGTTCTGTCGCAGCAAAGCTGGTATAAACTTGCATCTCACATACAGTAAATGCAGCAATTATCTCAGTTATAGCATGTTCCAAAGGACATGCCGTTCCGTGATTGACCATTAAAATACCAAACCAATTATGCTCAATTCATGTATCATTTAGGCAACACAAAGCGTTTAAGAAAGAATGGATATTAAAAGTGAGTTTTATATAGTTTCCATGGTGACTGTACTAAAAGCAGTAACAATAAGCTTAAATATGTTTTCATTTAGAATATCTTTAAAGGAACTTGTTTGGTTCAGACACGCTGTGTTTACTCTACAATTTGTCCCAAATCAGCGATTATTATAACATGTAGCTAAATTGACATGGCAGTATTGTTCAAACACTTCAACAGAGCACCAAAATAGTTCAAAGCTTGTTTCTCAATATTTTTATCACAGCTGACATGCACATTAGAATGGGAAAAGGTTCCAAAAAGGCAGTAACATTATGATTTAAAATTGATGCCACAGTTTTGCATTAGGCCATCTTCCAGAGTACATTTTGCTCTCGCTGTTTTATTACAGAATTCAGGAGCTTATTGAGAGACAGCTAAACTTTGTACAAACAAAGGCGATGCGTTGGCAGCTTCTCAGGAACCCCACAGCAGATCAGGATTGTGAGTATTCGCATACTGGCAAGTGCTGGAGGGACTAATCGATATACAGGATTGTACTGCTAGCTCTTACTTCGGCCTTTAAAAATAGTACAGAAATTGTTTCATCTTTCTAGTCCCCCTGCAACAAACAGCATTAAGGGACTGTGTGGTAGTGCGACGAGTATAAAGTAAGGCACAAAGATTTGGGGGGGGGTTGTGTCATATGAGATTTGAGGGCTGAACTTCACAACCTTCAGACTTATTCAACTATTTCAGTTACTTCTAGCAGATGGAAGCCCCTTGAAAGGCTTTATTGCCTCTCGGAGCGAGGTAACCGAGCCAGTGCTTGTTATGCCTGCCCGGTATAACCAGCACAGATTTATATTCAAAGCTATGCTTTCATTTAAGCGTAGTGATGTTTTGCTCTAGTGCTTGCTTTCTGAATTTGGACCAACACGTTGGTGAAAGTTCTACTTTGCAGTAAAATTGTCCTTCTCTCACTTTCGCGTGACCAAAGTTAACGCTGTATCTCTGAGAGGATCTGCTGTCTCCACTGAGCTGGGAAGCAGCGAGTGTGAGTGATTTAGATAAGGGAGGTAATTTCTGAATTGCCCTCTGGCAGGCCTAATCCCTTCCATGGCAGGGGAGAGCGTGGCCTGAGGAAGTGTATCTTTCTGAGCTCCCTCTTTGCTAAAGGGATAGAAATAAGCTCGCCCAGGAGACAGCCAGGAGCACGTAAAGCTTGGTTTCTGTGTGGGATGGCCCTGCAGAGGAGCTCATCTGACTCCTCCAGCTACGAGAGGTGCTGTGGAGATGAGCCATACCATGCTAAAATAACATTTGTGACTACAACCCTTCCATCCACACATGCTTCAAACCAGAGCCAGAGCTGCGTCTCTGGGCTTAGCTGAAGAGGGGAACAAGGTACCTCTGAAAAGCAATTTGGGGTGAGCATTGAACAACCTAGTCTTGGCCTCTCAACTGGGGAATGAGGTGGGTTAAGGCTTTCTGAAGCTTTGCCTGTCACTAACTAGCAAAAAGTCACAGCATGAGCATAAAATTCTTGTATACTTTTAAAAAGTCAGACAAAACTAAATTGCAGTGTTCTTCTGTGAATTATAAATGCCGCAGCCACCGTTAGCTTCCAAGACACGGATCAAGCCAAATGACATCTGGACTCTGAGGTAACTTTAGATGAAAATGCTGCTTCTGTACTCGACCCAGTCTTCTTGGAAGCTGCTCTTCCATAAATGTTTAATAACGCACAGTAACTGCAGATACCCACCAGCTGGGATATGGATGCTTTTGTTCATGTGCAACTACTTATTTTGCAAGGTTGAGACAATGCTAGGACGGCAACGGTGCTTGAACTGAGAAATATTCATGGATGTTTCTCTTTGACTCCCGCTCCCACACTTGACTTTTGGCTGTCTTTCCTCAAGTCTGCGTGAAAATCTGCTTTCCAACGGAGCTGAGTACAACTGTGTGCGGTCATGTGCAAAACGCTCAAGGACGGTGGTTCAGGAAAACGTCTGCATATGTTCTGAGACAGCACAAAGGGGAAGCAGAAGCAACATTGATTTAGCAGTTGCTACCGCAGCCCCAGCCTCCTTGCCAGAAGGAAGCTTTGGTTTAGGGGAGCTCTGAGGTAGGAGTTCGATTCTCCTGTTCCAAAGTTGTCTCTTGCTCAAAGCACATTTACTGAGGGTTTTCCAGAGAGGGACGTGGCTTTGCTTTTACATGGGATGTTGGATTTTGGCTGATGCGTTTCAACTGACTGTGGTGGGATCGTGTATGCGGAAACTTACTACAGCTCATACGGGAGGATTGCAACCTACTCGAGAGAGTGAGCTGCTGTTACTGGGTGAAGTTCTCCATTCCCACCCTGTAGAGGTCAAACAGCCAAATCAGATGATTTTTGCCAAAATTTTTTTTCTGGATTTTTTTTTAGCTTGGAAAAAAGAACCAATGATCACACAGCGATTTCAAGCCCTTTTTAGTTCTTTGTAGCTCCCTGGCCTCGGCCACAGTCTCTGTGTAAGACACTGACACCCTGGCTCAGGTTTTCCAGGCAGTATGTCCTTCCTTTAGGCAAAGTCCCCCACTCTTTTCACATCTAGGTTTGTCTCATGCCACCTTTGCCGTGCAGAAGGCAGCTGTTGCTCATTTCCCCTAGTTGATGGTGACCCCATCTCTGCCTTGTACAGGGACAAAGAATTCCTAAGCTTAGTAAAATTGCTGAAGGGAGCTGTTGAGGAAAAAAGAAGACAGGATTTTGACTCTCTCAGAAGCACATGATGTTTCCCTATACCAGGGCAAATGGCCTCAGTTCGGGACAGACTTGACTCAGAACAATGCTTATCTGCAGCTCTAGCTGCTTCACCATTCAGCAAAACACAAAGATCATCAAGAAAACTGTCTACTAAACGTCAGAGGGTTGCGGTGACCCAAATGAGAGCCTGATAATTGGTTTATACTTATACCAACTAATAATTGGTTTAAGTGAGGAGGGTTTGAGGAGTTGCAAACAGCCTTTGTTTCTTTTATAGGGGGAGAAAAAAGGAAACTTGTAATACTTCATGTGCTGGGGTGTGTGTGGTCTTTTCCTCATGCAAGCTTACCTGAAAAGTCATTTCTGTGTTCATAAGCAGTCTGCAGTTATTTTAACTTCTTTTTCTTGGCTGTCATTCTAATATACCTTCTGCCCAGGTATCAAAGTGTGCCACACACATGTAACTACTCAAACAGCAAACATGGGTTATCTCAGACCACATAGCCAGCAGCACACATGCTGTTTTGCACTCCCATCTCTAATACAGACAGCCTTTGCCTGACATAATATACCTTTGTTGTAGAAAAAAAAATACATACCTTTAATAACCGACAGTGATTTGCAATTAACTGTAAAGTGCAAACAACTGTCCTAATTAAAACACAGGAAAAAAGGGCTTTTAGATTTTTACATAGCATTATATGTACCCTGAAAGTCCTTGAATTAGATATTCCTTGGAAATTACTTGCTGTCTAATTACAAGCAGCAGAACATCTTATAATGATATATCCTTGTTTTCTTACCATCTCCATAACTACATGGTGATAGGGTCTTCTGCTTTGGTTTGCTCTGACAGCTTCAAATAAAGCAAACACAGGTGCCTCTGGGCTTTATTTTTCTCTATTTCAGTTTAATGCAGATTTTTATTACTGGATAACATCACAGTGTGGTACTTTGTGTGTGAATGCTGAAAGTGAACATCTAGTAAATGAAAGTAACAAGCCAAAAGTTAAAAGTGCAGTTTTGGTTTTTTCACCATCTTTTTAAAATACATTAAGTTTTACACTAAAAAATACCATCACTCTTCCTTTCTATTTTACTTCTCTTTGTACCAGGGGAAGAGGGAAGATTAGACTCTAGATTAGAGTTGTGAAATTTCTGAGTTTGCCAAGAAGCCATTGCAATGATTCCCAAATGACACAGGACGAACCCCCGACCTGATACATTGCCACCGACCTCGGTGAGGCTGCGAGTGCCCCCACCACTGTGCAGATGGGATTTGGGCTGTGTAGATACTTGGTTTAACCTGCCACATGCAAGGAAAGAGCCTGTGACCATCCAGAAGCTTGTTGAGTACCAGAGGCGTGAACCATTACCAGTCCAGTTCCTCTTGCAAAGATTTTGCGAGATTAATATCTCGCTGGTACACGCTGGTACAGAAGGGGAAGAAATGGGCGCTTGCAAAAGTTCCTCTTGCAAAGTTCTTGCAAGATTAATAAGCAAACATGCTGGTACAGAAGGGGAAGAAATGGGCTCTTGGAGCCCAAGGCTGCCTGCCATTTTATTTGTCCACTTTCCTTGGTTTTCATTCCAGGCAGACAATACAGAAGAGGCAACACTGCCATACGCAAAAAAATAAGTTTACCTTTCATAAGGTAGCCTGGTTCAATAAGACCATATCAGTTTAGACCAGCAGAGAATTTTACATATTTCTTCTCACTGAGGCTGTTATCAGCCCTCCAGAGCACTGTGTTATTACTTTTTTTCAATATAAAGCACAGATTGCTTTTGAAATGCTGCTGCAGTTTGTCAAGCAATGAAGTTGGTTCTCATTTATGAAAAGACTTCTTTCTATAACCAGAGTAGTGCAGAGGAAGCTTTCAGAACGCAATAACTGGAGTTCAGTGCCTTTAATGTGCCTGTAATTTTTTAAGATGAGCATACATTACTGTCAGCAACTTTTATAGCCAAGCCACCAGACAAAATATTGCACGTAAACACACTAAAGCCTTTAAGGAGAGGGTAATAAATGTAAACTATGATGGTTATAGGCTTTTTGATGGTCTATTTTTAAGAAAAATCCCCTTTGTGACAACTGTATCCCTACCGATAGTCCCAGGCAGGCAGGCTGGTTTTGTCTATTAATCAGCAATACCTGCACTAAAAGTATTGACTCCTTTGATAACAAAGCAAAAATCAATGAAGCTGAAGTCAGGAATAGTTTGATTTCTATTAGAGTTTCAGTATTATGTAAGACGAGTTTTCCTCTACTGATTAGCACATCTGAGTCTGAAATATTGGTGATTTTTGTGAGGGGAAGATTTATCGGTTTAATAATCATGCTAGGTATTTAGTCTTCCTATGTCTCCAGGCTAATTTCAGAGAAAACAATGGTGAGATAGGAGACGTGCGGCTGCCTAATGCTGCAAGCAGATGTGGTTAGTTTTATACTAATTTTTCAAGTGGTACATCGTGGTATTAAACTTGCTGAACACCCTTGAGAACAGGACACAGGGCAAAAAAGGCTTGTGAAACCACTCACACACTTTAAAGTGGCGTTGTCAAAATTCCAGCTCCAGCCATTGAACTCCCTGAAAACAATAAAATATTATTGGAAAATTATCTTCACAATTCTACAGACCTTCAGATAATAAAAAGTACCATCTTCCTACTATAGTAGCAGCTTATACCACTGGAGGACATGTCCCCTGTGTTGTGAACCAAACCATCAGACTTCTCAAGAAGTTCAAGCAGCTTGCTGGTTAGAGGGGGACTCTGAAGTCGTGGGCACAACATGGTAAGTCCCTGTTAAATTCAAGCTCTGTTGTGTGTGCTCACTTACCGGAAAACCCGAAATCACTTAACGTTTCTTATCTGGCTTCTTTCTCTTCTTTCTGAGCAATAATGCCACCGACTAATTATTCCCGAAGAGAGGTCCCTCGAGAGAAGGCTGCCATCTGTGTCACACACTGGCTGCTCTATTAGGAGTCTACTGTTATATGCAGTCAGTGTCTGATCAGATTTCATGTGCCTCGAAAGCCAGACAGCCTGCAATGGGATACTCTTAGGCAGTTAAAACACATTAAATATTTAAACATAGAATTTGACATCATCCATTGGGTCTATTAAAGAATCTCACTTCTCGCTGCCAGAACTAACCACACAGCTTACATGACTTTTAAAATGACTAAATCTTTATGCTTCTTATGCCCTCCGTGAACAAGTTTCCATGGTAGCTTCCAGTGTTTCCACAATACTGCCGGTAGTTTCTGTGAAAGTTTCTAATCCCGTTTCCACAATACTGCTGGTAGTTTCTGTGAAAGTTTCTAATCCCGTTTCCACTGAAGACAATGGCATTTAATTAGTTTTGTACTGTATGGGAGAATGGAAATAGTAATATATGGGAGAGAAATTAATGAGCAAAACTGGATGAAGGGAATCAAAACTTTTCTTAATTTGTCAGTAAAATTTGAGTTCATCATCCAAAATTTTTTATAACAAGACCTCTTTGGTCTTGTACCAAATCACTGAGAACCCCAAAAGAGAGGCAAGCATTGCATTGCCAGTTCTTGCAATGAACTCCAGGACGAAGAAATTAAATAACTTCCCTGTGGCCTGATTGACCCCTTGACACTGATTACAGTGTCAAGCTGAGGATTACAGCTAGGTTTTGTGACTGTCAACGCTGTCTTTATATCGGTAAGGATGTCCTCTGTCTTTGGAAAATGCCACAGTGTTCTTGCTCAAAGGACTCAGCATCGCTCCAGATCTGCTCCATCTGAAATCAGTTAATATTAAAGCCCATACTCCACACATAAAGTAATGATACGATTTTGAAATTGTATTTTACTTTCCTAGAAAGATTGGCAGCACTCTAATAATAGTGAAAGCCCTCCGCATTGTGGATTTCTTTTCCCCTTAAAATATTTGGGGTTTATCTCTAGATAAATGTCTTTGCTGCTCCTTGGATCACCAATTCTTTCTGTGGCTTTCATCAGAAAGAGGACTTTGTTCCTGTTTTGTCTGATTTATTGATTCAAGAAAAAAGATTGCTTTATGTTCACCCCATTTCTGTTTTTGAAGGCTGTTTTCTTCTTAGTTTTTGCAAGACTCTGGAAAAGAAACTTTTGTAGTGTTTACCTACACAGTGTTCTTGAATTTAGTATTTCCTCTATCTTAATGTCCTGAGAAATTATTCCACTTAAGAAATTCTTCAACTTTCTTTATTTTGTTATTATTTAGACCATTTTCAATGTGTGATTTCAATAGGAGATTTCAAGAAAGCAGAGCAAAATACCACAATACTATAATTTTTTGCTGAATCTGCAGTAGATGGCTGATGTGACATTGTGATAACTTTGAAGCAACAGTAATGCTGAAGTTAAAAAATGCTGCTTTCAGGGAATGTTGACATAGAACATTTGTATACAAAATGATGCTATGTCAGAAAGTGTGGTGTTACAAAGTGACAGCAAAAAAAGATGAGAAATTATATTTAGGAAAACACAAACAATAAGTTTGGGGTTTTTCAAGGTGAGAAAAATTGGTATGTTTTGGTTTTTTAAAAAGCATTTGTCTGAAGAAATGTAGTTTTATGATTTATTTCAAAGAGGTGGGCAGTATTGCTCATACATTAATCACTGTCATAGTTCTAACTTCATGGTGACTTCTAACCTAAAGGTAACTGCAGCTGGCAATGTAACTTCTAAGAGCAAGTGTAGGAGGAGAGAGACGTGACAGGAGGGTATGAAAGTGATGACAACGGATATTTGGTCCAGTAAAAACAACCTACTGCTTCAGCTACGTGGTCTGACATAGGAACCTCTTTGGGATGAGCTCTGACGTGACTTTGCCAGCATATCCGGGAGGAAGCAGAGTGTATCTACTGCTTAGCGTACTCCCCAAGGGACACTTAACCTTCTCTGGGGTGGACCTTGCTAACTTCACTTCAGTTTTTCTTGAAAGGGCTGTAGCACCTGTCCTCAGAGAGCTTTGACACTGGACGTGTGTGGCTGAGTAGCCTTAGAGTAAAAAGAACTCCACCTGCTCACAGGACATAACAGCGGTGGTGGCTACCAGCTCCTGTGAGCAACCTGGAATTCAGTGTGCTCTTGGGATAGCTCTAGAAGGTACCATGGGTACCATTGGTCTGCAAGTCTTCATAATACACTGTCCTCCCTGCTCTATAGAGTAACTGCTGTGAGAGCAGGAGTCCTTCTGTACAAATTAGTCTGGGGGGTTGTCGCCATGTCTATGCTTCCAGTTGAAATCAACTCAAGTCTTTGCCTCATCATTTGGTAAAAAGTTTTTTCCTTTTTTTTCTCCAACATATTAACCGGAGACTTGACTGATTTTTCCTCCCAAAGGGAAGATGTCTGTGGTTTCTCACATACGCAAAGCTGATGGCGATAAACAGAAAGAAATATAGCACTGATGCATTTATTCAGGGAGAAAAAAAATGTCTTCAATTGTACAAAACTGACTATTGGAATCAGATACTTAAAAAATAGGTTGAGCTTGAGATCTTCTGAAGCTGGCCTTTTCAAAGCTAAGAAGAACCTTCTGGACATAGGCTAGGGATAAGGTAGTAAGGTCAAGGGGAGACAGAGAAATATCTTTGGTCAATATAATCACCACAAGGAACTGAACTGAACCAGGTTCCTTCTTCAGAAGTTCGCCTCTGCCCTCTTTACCTCGACCCTTTGCAGCTTTCTCACCTCTCTCTTGTATCCCCAGCTCCACTCTCTTGCCTGCAAACCTCCCACCTTTGCCATCTGGGCTCTCCTTTTCTCTTCAGCCTGCCTCGGTGCTTATTAAAAACTTCTAACATGTTTCAGATGTATATGAAATATAAGAAATATCGAGATAGTTCACTCCAAGAGTGAACTTTACAGTATATTTTGTATCATTCTGTCTTCTCCCAACTATAAACCATTATTCGTAGAAGTAATTCCATCTCAGTTGCATTGCTGTGCTTTGTAATAGAGATTTTCTTTTTTTCCTGTTTTTTTTTTTTTTCTGTTTGGTTTTGCCTAAACTTTTCCAGACTTCCAGTTTTGCTCCACTTTTGCTTCTCTGAAAAATTTTCTTTTATCTTTTCTTTGCTTTTGAAGCTTTTCTGCTAGTGCCCTGCTTCATGATCTGAACAAAAATGACCTTTGAGGAGGCAGACGATCTTGCAGTCTTTGCTTAGTAAAGAACCGATTGAAAAATGGTATCCCATTTCCTCTGAAAATGCCTGCTTTTTTCCTCTGCTAAGCTTATGCCAAAAGAAGGGGAACACTTCTTACATTTCTAGCACTTTCCAGTTTCTTGACGTGTTTGTGCTGTTTGCTGCTGCCGCATCCAATCTGATGGGATTTCATGTTATACGCTAAAGAGAGAACCAGCAAATACAGTAACAGCTTCAAATACATTGAAACGGTGAAAAAGCACAGAAGGAAATAATTACCACTTTATTTGTGTTATTAGGCTAGACTGACACAGCCCCTTTCAGCAAGCCATCTGTCTTCAATTAAAATGGAAAGGTTTCTTATGAAATGGTGCATTTGCAAGGGGTTCACAGCTGCAGAACCAACCAAATCTTTTAACATCTGTTCAGTCCAAAGAGATCTGGACCTTTGAATGAATATTCTTGAAGTGGTGCTTTACTTCAGGTATTCTTCTGTGCTCTCAGTGCTTAATAGCACTGTCACTGGTGAGCAACATACTTTTTGTCTCTTGGAAAGGTCAGGAAGGAGGCTAATGCGAGCCTGGCCAACTGCCTGGAAAAATGGCCTTTTAAAGCAAGGCCGGAATGGATTGTGTGTTATTTTTTGTGCTCTTGTTCTAAATTTACTAATGGGGTTATCAAATGGGACTGTGAGAGGAACACCTGGTGGAGAGAGGGGGTTTGTATCACCTGAGAAGGCCTGCTGTCCAAATATATCCGTGCTTTTTACCTTCCCAAGCCCATCCCAGGTTTTCAAATCTACACGATGTGAGAGCTTGAGATTTTTACAGCTGTAAGAAGACTATGACTATGCACAGAGAAGGGCATTATGTGAATCACTGACATCGCTTAGTCATGGCTCTTGCTTTGCCACCAGGCAGTGACAAACAGTAGTAACAATCATGTTCAGTTAGTAATGAATGTGTTTCAGACTCAACAGTTTTGTCCTTGTCACGTTTCCACTGTGTTTGTTCACTGAAGAGAATGATGAGTTTACTCTTACTTGAGCATTCATCTCAAATGTGTTTGTGTTTAGTAATATCTTTGTTTGAAGCACAGGAAATGACGGGCTGCCAAAAAAAAGGACTAAATATTTATACAGCAGTCCAGAAAGTTCATGGCGTTGTGCACAGGGATAAAGATAATCCATTTGTGATCAACTGTCTTATTTAAAAGGCAAACAAAATGGCTACCTCCAGAGATGATTAATATGTCTGTGCAGCTAGATCATGTGCACATTGTCGCTCCAGAACTAGGACATAGCAAAGCTGCGGCTGCTGTGCCATGCGTTTACACATACACAATTAATCCAGCAGGACCAGCACATGTCCTAATTGGAATGTATGCACAGATCAATATCATGTACATGCATAACAATACCAGCACATCTGGATCTATGTCTTCTGCTAGCCAAAAAAGCCTGGCTGCTCTCACTGTGGGTTTTAAACCAGTCAGTGAGACCCACTCTGGCGTGAAGACACCTTTGGCATCAAGCTGGTGGGAGCAGCAGCAAAACCACCTCAGTCCCATGGGACTGAATCTAGATTGCTATGGAAGGTGGACCAAGCTGAGTGGGGAAGGACAGTCGCATTGCTCATCAGGGACAGAGATTCACCTACCCAGCCAAAGGCCCTGCAGCAGCAGAAACAGCCAACCCATGTCACCCAAGCTCTTCGTGCCCTGGCTATGTCTCCATTCTTCCCCTCTCTTCATCTTTCCAAGGAATATGACAGGCACAGCTTGGTGTTGGACCATCATCCCTGGGGCAGCACAACTAAATTTGTGCTGTAATGTTAAGAAGCTGTAAGTTTGCTGGTAGGTCACATCCTTCTACTGTAGAGGTCTGGTCTTTGGTCTGATGCAAAGAAGAGGGGAAAGGGCTCATTCTTGCAAGGCATGATCAACTAGATATATATGAGCAGTCCTGCTAAAACCAGCAGACTTGTAGAGAAAAGATAAGCACATGCAGTAGGGTTTGCAGAACCTGAGATTGCCTTTTTAAACACCTATTTAATGTAAGGATTGGTACCCGGTTGCTCCGTCAGAAGGGTTTCCCTCATCTCCAGGTAAAAGAGGTGGAAGATCCTGTTAGCTCTTGTTCTCTACCTGAAAGCCTTAAGTTAGTTTTGGAGCTGAATCCTGCTGCAAGAATAGTCCCAGATATGAAGATCTCAGGGCTGCCATGCTTTGAGGTCACCTGAGTCTCTCATTCTTACAGCTTCAGGTGCTCTCACCGACAGCCTGAAAGGTCGGGTGTCACTGGCCTTTGAGCAGTCTTTCTGATGGGGTATGGGCCCATATACAGCTTGCCTGGGCAAGCTGGAATGCCAGCTAGCAGACTAGACCCCTGACAGAAATATGAAGAAAATATAGTGCAATGGGTACGTTCCCATCAGATGCTTTGGCCCTCACAAGCCATATTGTCCGGTGACGAAGTGTGCTGTCAGAATTCCCACATTTCTAGCAAACCCTGCTTCCCTCCGGCCCTGAGTTGTGACTGAAGACAATAGATGACATTTCATGCGGAAGTGTGATGAGCCTGAAAGTAAAAGATCTAAATAAATAACACATAACCAGTCCAGTTGCTGGAAAGTGAAAATGTAGTGATAAATGATACTTCGGCATCGGCTATCACTCATTCTGATGAAAGTCAGTGGACCATGTTGCTTGACTTAGATGGGCATTGAGAGGGACCGTTAAAATTTAACGGTCCTTAATTGAATCATCCTATCACATATAAACCAACCTTCCTGCACACTAATTTCTTAATATGTTTTTCTGGTGCATGTTTCTATATTTCTTTTTCCTTGTTCATTGACAAGGAAATGAGAATAAATGGATTATTCAAACAGTTTCTGCCAGCTTCCCCAATGTAATGCACTCACCATCATCCCATTAATTAACAGTCATATAAACACAAATAGAATACAATCTTGGTCAGCATGTGAGTTGATCTTGAATTTTGAAATGCTGCAGAAAAGAACTAGAGGGAAAATCACCTTGGATCTTGTGTTTCCATTTCCTGGTATTACTTGTTTCCTAAAGAACAGCATTTACAACATACTAGCCATCCTTTTCCATTTAAATAATTAAATTTAATCTTCCTAGAATTCTGAAAACAAGGTGAGGCAATGCCTTTGTTAATGGAGAAATGGTGTCTATTTCTTGCGTATTCCCATCCTTTATTCAGGAATTGTGACTACTTCCTACATTACACTCGATGACGTTAACACTGCTTTATGTTGTTAGCTAGATTTTTCTTTTTAATTTGAACATTTGTGTTACCCAGATCGTGTTTAAAAATCAAATCTTACTTTCCCGACCCCATAATAGAGAAAGGGTTCAACTTCAAGGATAATTTCAGTAAAAATATACGAATGATGTTAAGGTTCTTGTGGGGAAAAGTAGTGATGAGCACGAGAGGTGATAAGTTCATTAAACTGGCGGAGAGCAAATCCCAGAGCAGGTTGCAATGAATCAAGGGTAGCCCTGAATATGGTTGCTCTGAGTACCAAAGGGACGATGAGGAATAGTTAAAAGTGGATTTTGAAGGGGAAACCAAACCCTGACACGTGTGTTACAACATTTTCACGTCTCAGCCTGTGTTTTATGACTTAATACAAGTGAGGTATAAGGAACTGGGTAAGACTGAATAAACAGAGGGTGCTTCTCACTTCAGTACATATCAGATATGGCCCAGACAACAGCTTGACAGAGTAGGTGTTTTAGGTCAAAATCAAACTCACGGTACAGTAAGAACAAGGATGTATATAAAGCTATTTGTGATTTTGAGGTATAATGTAGAAAATGCAGTAATAAACACTTTTTATATGGAGACAGATGAGTGTTTAAAAATGGGCCTAATACTTGGCAGCTTTGGCTGGAAGAGAAGTAATGAGGCAGGAAGACATGGTGTGTATGATCTACAATGCCTTTTTATAGTGCACTTTGTGACCCTACTGTTTGGGTCTCCTGATTACTAAACACTTCACATAGCCCTGACCAGACATCTGGAAGCCATTCATGAAGAGCTAAGCAACATGATGTGGACTGCGGTTCCTGGTGTACAAAGGAGGATGATTTCAAGGCTCCGCAAGGGAGACAAAATTGAAAGGAAAGAATGAGTTCTTATTTAAGCTATATTAGGTGTAGTATGTTTGCTTTTGTTCACCAAAGCCTGGAGTATGTTTTTATGCACCCTGGCCATAGGACCAGGAACATTGTCCTTGGTCTCTCAGGAAACAGGTCATCCCAGCCTGAATCCCCTGCGTGGTGGGGAAACAGAGTCTTCCCGACCAGGGAGACACATTTTATAACTTCTTATTCTATGCTATACTCAGCAACTATAACCAGGAAACTACTGTTTCCATAGCAGTAATGCTAACTAGGTATTTGTCACTCACACATATGAGATGTTCATATTCCATCAGAGCTGGAAAGAAAAGATCCTCCATGCTTGATGGAAACATTTTTCACTCAAAGTACTGGCAAAAACATTTCTGCCAAAAGATGCAGTACTCCCTATGCTACAGAAACACCACCCCCATGTCTCCGTTGAGGTCCGTTGCATAAAAGGACTGGGAAGCTGGCGAGAACTTGGCTTCCATGAGTAGCAGGGAAAGTGCAGGAGAGGACAGTGACTATTCCAGCCTGGCACATCTGGTGTTGGGTGAAGAGAGCTATAGGGCACTGGGAATCAAGTGTGGGAGTCTGGAGATCCCTGGGGAGTGGGATTTTCTCTCCTTTTTTTTTTTTTTTTTTCTCATGAATGACTCCAACAACAGAGCACCAGGACAAAATGAATAATCACGACGACACTGAAAGCTGTTAAACATCTCTAGCCACTGTCTGAAGGAACCAAAGGTAGAGTATGCGACACTGATAGAAGAGGCAGCTCCTGATAAGACCAAGAGTGGTGCTTGAGGCCACTTGCAACAGAAAGTGCATTCTTCCAAATAGCAAAGCGTGATACACTCTGTCTGACCTCAGCCTGCTGTCAGTCACAGATGCTCTTGCAATATAACACACTGTTGGTGACAGTTTGAAAAATTAAAGAATGATTGAAAACCCAAAAATTGTCATCTGGAAATAAGTGTGTCAAAGCACACGGACCAGGGCTTAGCACTGAAATTACTCCGTAATATGTCGTATGTGGCATGCACTAACCTACACTGTTAATTAACTATTGCTCGCTTGCCCTTGTGGCACAGAAGTTTATGTGAAATCCTAGGGCCTGGTTTGGGCTTTTCTCAGTGAACACCTCGCGCACCAGCTGCTTCGCTGTTTTGAATGTTCCCTGCAAAAGGACGGTTTCTTGATTGATGCAGAGGAAACAGCCACTGCCAAACTGTCAGCAGCCCTCATTGCTCCCTGCCTCCTTCCTGAACCGTGGCGTGTGCTCGTTGGCTCAAGCTAAAATTTGCATTATTCATTATGTTCTTATTTATTTTTCATATTTGCAGAAACCTGGTAAGAGGTTTTATTTCCCTGGCTGCCATCTCCCCAGTGTGGGCTAGGCTAAGTAGGAAAACGAAATGAGTGCAAAAAACAGGGCAGTGGGTAAAAGCCGTGCCTCAATGGAGACTGCCCAGCTACCAGCGATGGCAAAATACAACGGACTTTGTCTCAGAGAAGTGTTTCCAGTGTAGTGTCTTGCTTACTGGAGGAGGATGGAAGAGAGTCTTTGCTGTGGTTAGAAAATGCTGCAGTTTGCACAGGTTTCACTAAGAAGGAGAGGGGATGCTGTGGTACTTTTTCACAAGCACGGAATGGCTACTTAGGCTTGAGCAAAATTTAAGGCGTACGTGCATAGCTGTGAAAACTGAAGTTCCTAAGTAAAACTGCTGTTGACTTTCATTACCCAGGTATTTGAAATCTGCTCTGTACTTGAAAGCCCAAGGATGACTAATATAGGCTGGTTTATTTAAATTTTCTCATTCCAGAGTTTATGACGCTTTTATACGATAACAACCGAGAAAAGCTCTAATGAATATCTTTAGAATAAAATCATAACAATACACTTACAAGAAAGTAGGTCTTTTAACCAAGCACTTTTTTTTTTATTTTTATCACAGTGCATTACAAAGCCGCTTTTAAAATCCACAAAAATTCTTTAGTGTCTAAAATAACCATCTGGAAACACTGTGGTAGAGTAGTATTGACTGGGAACAAAAGGCAAAGTGGAATGGTTTTTATTCTAAAAATTTCCAGACACAAACCAGAATTATCAGGTTTTGCCACTAGATTAATCCTCATGCAGCACTAACCACGCAGCAGGAATTAAACCTGTTACTTGACAGTGCACGGTATGTGAAGAGCTTTATTTACAAAAATTCGTTGACCAATGCTACGTCTTAGACTCCCCATGGTGGCCACTGCTTCAAAGAAGAAAGGAAGTGCAGGTCTTGCTCTACTTGCTCTACATAGTCTCCTTTCAGAAAAGTCAAGTAGACTTGACTGTGAATGAACCCAGGCAAGAGCTGCCTGCCAAACAAGAAGAAAAAACCTTAGAAAAAGATGAGTCAAGAACTGGAGCAGCAAGCTCAGAATCTTGAAACCCTCCTTAGATCAACACTCTTTCTGTAAAAGCCTTCCTTGTCAGTCTCCCTGGCTCCAAATTATGTTTCATGGGGACCTACTCACCAGAGCACATCATCAGCACTCTTTTTGAAGTGGAACTGAAAATTTCCACCACTCTGGTTATCAGTCAGAAAACGCCGCTTCATAATTAGGCTTGTTTTTTAGTGCTTGTTTATGTGAAATATCACTCTAAAAGAAGTCAGTGAGGTATTCCAATAATGGTGAAATGTTCCCTTTTCCATTTCCTAAATGTAACTCCTCTGTTTATCATTTAGAATTGACTTTCTTTCTAACAGTTTTAATTTTGTAAATGTTTAAAAATTGTAATCTTTTAAAGTCAAAATAAAAAGCTATCATTCAGATAAATGTTACTCAGTCCAAAACAGAATCCCTAAAATACTTTCAATATATGGCAAACATATTTTGTTTCAAACTTTGATTCACAACAAAAATGAACTTGAAACGTCAAAAGCTCCTCACAGTACACAAGTTCTGAATTTCAATCAGTTCTGTTCATTCCAAAATCCGGGGCTGATGTCTCATTTGCTGTCTTGTTATACCTACTGGAGTGCACATTAAGAGGAACCAAACAGGGGACACCAAGAAGGACACCATGGCCAGTGAGCTCCTGAACTGGCCTCATTGCAGTATCTCCAGACCTGGTAAGTATCTCAGGCAGTGAATCGTGATGAGAGGTAGGACTTTTGGCTTGTCTGCATTTTAGCATCCACAGTAGTGTCTGGACACAGTGCTACACTGTCCTTGTTCTGATCAGAGCCACCTTTGAGAGGCACAGACGTTCTTAAAGCCTCAGAGAGAACTAAAATCTATGATGACGTGTGACATTTGGGAGCTTTTCTGAGTTCCCACTCCCAGGTGTTGTCCCGGGCAGCCTGAAACCATATGTTGAGAAGAACAGCCTTGGTGGGGAAATGAGCTCTTGTTGGCCATTACAGCTGGCAGACCCCTTTTTGGCTGGCAGGTGTGGAAGTTGTTCACTGCTCATGTTTGCAAAATGAAAAAGGCAGAATATTTACAGACCTATAAAGGAGGAAGCTGGTGGTAGGAATGACACCTGGGAAGATGGTTAATGCTTTCTTTGCCCGAGAGCCCTTGTTATCTAAAGGATCAGTAACTTGGTTTCCACGACATGTCGTCATAGCTAGAAATACCTTGGTCTCAGATACGCTGGCCTGGGAAGCAGCTTGCAGACACCCTGTAGTTTTTGCAGTGGCTTTGAATCATGTAAGTCAGAAGCAGCTGGTTTTGTGCCACGTCTCACTGTAACACTGAGCTTGATGAAACTCTGAGCATCGATGCATCCTCTGCTTCCAATTCAGGATGATCCTTAAGCTTGGGCTTTGAAATGTCATCCTGGAAGAAGGCAAGAACAAACACCAGAAAATTTCTTGAGAAGCTTTTAATTGTTTGTCATTCCTGAATTTGCCTTCTCCTCCTTTCCCACTCAGAAACAATAATTGCTTGTTTTTCCTTTTTAACTAAAAACAAACTGTGAGAAAAGCAGGTATTATCCTGCTCCAAAAGCTGTATGCGATTTACAGCACATACTGAGGACACTGTTTCCATTTTCATCACTTGTCTCACTCAGAGCACACTTAGCTGCCTGCAAGAATCCTAGGAAACTGCACGGCACAAAAGCACTGGCAGCCTCACACAGTAGAGTCAGGTCAGGCTGGGAACCTGCTCTATTATTGCTGCTTGTGTGTGTTATCGGAGAAAATGCTAGCCCTGTGGCTGGTGGATAATAGCCGAGCTCTGCTGATTGCTGGAGGCCAAGACCTCCTGCTTATGGAAACAGCCGCTATTTGTCTTGGTTTAATCTGATCGGCTCCTCAGTGCCTGCTAATTTCCAGTGGAAAACAAAGTCTGAATGTCTAGCATTGCCCCGCGATTTACACTGAATTATTGCTGGGATTTGCCAGTCCCAGCTCCTCCACCTATGCGGATCTGGACCAGGGTTTCGTGACTGTTGAAGCACACCGTGCCCCCAGATAGCACAAGTCCATGACCCAAGGAAACTTTCCCCATTTCATTCCCAGCTCTACTTTTTCATGTTGTTTACCTAACAGGGCTGACCTGCAGTCGTTCCCGTTGCAGTTGGAAGGTATCGGTGTGTCCGTGTCTAATCAGGCAGCAACTCCCGGTAATGCATTACCTACTTGGGACTTAAAAGTTTGCCTTTTCCTTACCCTAGTTCTCATAAGGCATCAGTACTGCAATGCTTTATTTTATGAGGCTAATAAATTAAAACTTTCTTTCCGTGTTCTGTGGAAAGACAAAAAGTTGATATTATTCTTGCAAAACCACATTAAACAGAAAGCAACAGCAACCAGAGTATTGCTGACATTACTTAATGAAAACCAGAGCATTGCAGTGGAAAACACGCTGGGAAGGACAGCTTCAATTAGAGGAAAGGCGAGATTAAAGACCTCTCTTTTATACAACCTAGGGAAGGAATGTGAAAGAATGGGTCTGAAGAAGGGTCTAATTGAAGGATAAAATGGAAACAGTAAATGGCTTACGATAAGATCAGTAAGCAGAGACAGCGAAGTCAGTATTGATAGGAATATGTGTAGAAGTTCA
Source organism: Alca torda (assembly GCA_008658365.1). Lineage (NCBI taxonomy): Eukaryota > Metazoa > Chordata > Aves > Charadriiformes > Alcidae > Alca > Alca torda. The sequence goes on from CM018079.1 coordinate 69,942,944, forward strand.
TAAAAACCCCAAAAGTCAACTCAGTCTGGAACAGACAGATACAGAGGAAATATCCTAGGAACTGTGAGCATGTAGAAATCCTATTGGACAAAGACGAAAAGTTTGAAAGGGAAGAATGTAAATAGGTTGAAAATCAAGCATTTTTCACATAAAAAAAAAAATTCACCGAAATGGGAGGATGCTCAGGAAGATCAAAGTCTTTTCCTGAAGGGGGAATGAATGAAATTTAGTGACAATTACACCCTGAATATACCCCTGTAATCACAGAAAATTGGTCAATTTCTCAATAGGGAAAATCTGAAGAGCTTGAAAAAGTAAAAACTGTTAAACTTGAAACTGCCATAACCATGTGTCATATTTCTTCTTAGCACTTTGTATAAAAGAGTTTTGACTTAGACAAGTATGTTTTTACTTAATTTAAATTGTTAATTCAACCAGACTAAGAACAAGGTCGAGGGGGAGGAAAGCAGGATGAAGGAAATTATTCCAGCTTCAAAGAGTGTTCAACTGCCTTAACAACAGCAAAAGAAACAGGATACCCAAAAGAGGAGGTTTTCTACAAACAAGTCCTTGCTCTCCCAAGGTTTTCTCTAACAGCTCAAAAAATATGGCCTTTTTGTTTGCTGCGTCTCTGATTTTAAGGCAAGACTAACCACTATTGGGTTTGTTCACCTATGGAAGTCCTCTCTCTACCCATGGCCTTGCTGTCCTCGCTGGGTCCTCCGGTTGTTCCTGATGGTGCCAGGTGCCTGTTGCTTTGGAAAGCGGCTCTACCTGAGCAATCTGCCACGTCTTCCAGAGCAATGTTTTTTTCCCACCTCTCGCTGGTTAGCAGCACAAGTTAAGTGTTGTTATCTCTTGTAGCTAATAGTACCATCTGATGCCACTGGCCATTTTATTTATCCCATGAAATGTCTGCCCTCTTGAGACGCCATACATGTCCCATTTCTACTTGTTCTTAACAGCCGCCTGCCCTATCTTCGTACCATGGACTTGTTCTTGTCCACCATCTTTCTCCCTCAGCTATTACAAGCCCTAAGGCTAGTACGGTATACGTGCACAGGTAGGTATGTATATGCATGTGTCTATCTTTATATTTCATCTATTCAGGCTATGCCAGCTCCCTGCTCCTTTCTGATGGCAGGTGTTTTGGGGACGGTTGCCTGGCCACACGCAGACACGTGCGGTGGTGGAAAGAGGGGAAGCTGCCCCTGGAAAAGAAGGGTATTGCAGGTCAGGGCTTAGAGACATAAGGAGAAGTATGTGTGGAAGCTTGGCTGGCATCTGCCTGGACCACGTCTAGCTCTTTCCGATGCCCAGAGTCCGCTTATTTCACTAGTACTTAAAACCTCTTTGGAGTATTTATAATTTTTTATTGGGCGTTTCTAAGAGACACACATAATATAATTGGTCTCCCAGTAAATCTGTTATGATGTGTTTATAAATGCAGGCTTTAGCTTCTCTGGAAAGTTCAGAATTTCCCATTGCAAGTTTACACAGAGGTAGAAATGTGAACCAGAACAAGTGGGTCATTTTGGCAGAGTTTCTATTTTTAGCCGAAGTAGATGAACATTGATTGATATGCTTACGAAAGGGTGACACTGTTTTCTCATTGACTTATTGGCACTGTGTTTTCTCTTTGGTTTAAACTCTGCCCTGGTGAAGCACCAGGGAATGTTCCTGTTGCAGTCACAGAGCTGCTGTCTGAATTAATTGATCCTGTTAATCAACAAGATGCATTCGCCCAGGCAGAACAGTACACTGATGGGATTTTTAACTTACTGCTTGGTTTCCTCCGCACAGCTCTGTATCATGTGGACTTGTTCAGCTTGACCTACATGATATGCCATTTTCTTCCTCAGCGTGACAAACCAATGTCAGAGGTTCACAAGTGGAATTCACGATCCTGGACATGAAGTAGGGCAGGATATATGAAGTTGATAGCAGCTCGCTATCAACAACTGCCTCTGGTTAGCTGTGGTACGCTAACAGGGCATGCCGTCCCTTACACACACTCCAGGCAGGTGATTTCTACCCCCTTTCTTCTTCAATACAAAGAGCTTGGTTAATGTTCTAAAAGGAGAATTACTGCAGTGGATAATGATGATTTAAATTTAAAATTGCTGCAGCTGCTGCAGTCACTCTCTGTTCAGGTGGGTAGGTCCATCTACCACCAGGAAAGGGATGTGGGCAAAGGTTGGACTTTTGCCCACTGCTATGGCTGAGCAAGGGCAGGGAGGTGAGTGGTATGTGCCTGTTGGTATAGCGACTAGCAGTAAGATTGGTTGAGCCTTCCCAGAAACACCTTTTGTGCTTTTTTTACTGCTTTACAAACTAGAAAAACTTCAAAAGTTATTTGGCAAGGAACAGGAGAATGTCTCCAATCTTAAACTGCCATTTCCCAGGGAACTCTGATCAGATGGATGTCATCGTGCCCTTTCCATCACCTCCCCCTATGCCACACCATATCCTAGAGAATCATGGTTCCCTAGTGCAAGATTCTGCGTGGGTAAGTGCTGCTTTGCTCAGGACTGGGTCTGGGGTCACAAAATAGTTGCCGTAGTGGTGGGCTGTTGTGATGCCAGCCATCTGACATATCTAAACAACTGTGCGGGGAATTTGAAAGGCTATTGCCGTGTGCCCATGCTCCTCTGGGACCTTTCTCTTCAATAGCCTTCAATTGCACCCTGTGCATTTTTGAAATATTTTATGTTGAATTTGTCCTCTGGTCAAATAAATCTCAAAAATTAAATTAGACTGTAAGAGAGTTAATTTATGCTTCTCCTTTCCTTAGTCATTCTGAAGATGCAAATTCTGCAGAAGAGAGGCAGATACTACTATTTTATACAATACATGATGCATGTATCTGTGCTTTCTTACTCACTTAAAACGACAGCTCCACCTCCTGTGAGGAGGGGCTTCGTTGTGATATATGTTTTATATATACGCCCTTTAGAAGCCATGGTTTGAACATTTGACTTTGAAACTGCAACGAACCAGATTCTGCCTCTGTTATAGGAAATGATCCTTCAGCTTGGACTTTGTTTAGACAAGGCACTGCTGAAAGTACCTTTTAACATAAAATAAAGTAGTGAAAATGGTCTGCTGCTTCAAATGCATCAGCATGGCCCAGCTTCCCAAAGATATTTTGATGCCTAATTGCCACTGACATGGCCTCTGAGATAATCATTACACCAGTCATTTCACAGAAATGAGACTCAGCAATTTTTCTAAAGCTCTTAGGAAAAAAAAGGGTCTAGGGAAGGCATTTAGCAAAACAAGAAACTGAGCTGGTCAGAGGTAGGTGTATTTGCTCCCATGGAAAGTATGGCATTTGAGGCAATTAGAGTCACAGTGGTTTTGCTATTTCTTATCCTTAAGTCTTTTGAAGTATATTTGAACACAACTGAAATTTTAAGAACTCGGTGTGTTGTGCATGATGTTAGAAAATGTAGTCTGAAATTTAAATGGAGAATAATCTGTGTTTGAGATGAAAACTAAGTAGAAACCAATGAAAACTTCAACAGATGTGTAATAAGGTCCTACAGAAAGGAGGAGAATGATCTGTGATGTGCATTTTGAGCCGAGTGGATGGGATATGGTAAAGATGACAGTAGCATGTCTGTGTATTTTATTACCTAGTGGGGGCAGAATAGTAAAGACCATAAAATCTGAGACTAGTGTGACTCTGGGCCTCCCACAGAGAACCAAAGTCCTGCTTTTGAGGAATGAGCAGAAATAAAATCCTGTGAAGCACTATGGCAACCATCACCAGGGATACCATCACAGATCTGAAACATGTTTATCCAGAAGAATTATAAGTCACGGAGTGGGATGATAAACTTGAAAATGGTATTTCGAAAGTAAAAACACTGTCACCTGATAATTGCAGTGGTATAGAAATGTGACACTTGGACTTCTTAATAAAACAAAACTGTTTTTAAAAGACACTGCAGTGAGTGTCTCCTAGAAATAGCTACAGAGGGTTGTATTTGCAAAATATCCATACCCAAGAGAACTGGGACATTGTGCACGAAGGGAAACCAGACCAGCAAAGTCACTGCAGTAGAACTAGGTAAAGATCTTTAAACAAACAAACAAAAAAAGATAAATCAATGAAATGAATAATCACAAAAATATTTTATGGTCATATGTAAGACCAATACGTACTGACATTTACAGCTAATCATGTTTGTAGGTGAAGCAAATTCCATCGGGTGTAGTGTGGTCCTCACAGATAGGGTTCCCCTGAGCAATACTTGCATTTGGCAAAGGTGAAAACCCCAACCAATTCTTGGCTCTATTTTCTTTTAAAGAGGAAAGTTGGAATTGTCACATTCTGTTCCTGGATGTATCATTGACTGGATCTATCACACCAGGCAATTCATCTACTTGCTTCAAATTTCTGCCTTTCAAGGGACGACAAAAGCTTGCTAGAGTATCATGAAGATGAGCTACTTACCATTTATACAGATGTTTAAACATGTGAAGTGTTGGTTTACAAAATGCTTTATGACGTAATTTGTTGGCATTCCTCACAATTGGCATTTTTCATCATGAGTCTTGAATGCTTTTATCTTCCACCTATACTGCCCACGAGTCATCCTGTTTCTCCACAAGTTTTCCAGTTTCATGTAGTTCTTGTTGGCACTGCCTGCTCACATCTTCTGCAGCGACACAGAAAAAGACAGTGTTATCCTTTACTCCTGCTGAATTTATGAGGGATCCTGTAAGAACAATAGCTAATAGTAGCAGTCTGTGTCAACAGATGTTTCCAAATCTCGCTGCCAGGCCTGGTTCGAATGTGAAGCTCAACTGTCTCTGACGGCCGTTAGATGCTTCCAGCCTCCTGGCCCACCCCTCTGGGTGTATAAATGTCTACCAACTTTTGCAGATCCCTCAGTTAATTAAAAAAAAAAAAAAAATCCTGTATCCCACAAGTCCCTCAGCCCCTGCGGAGGTCCCCAGCTGGTGCTACTTGGCTCCCCAATGAAGGAGGCTGGTGTCCAGGAGCAAGACTGGGTCACCCTGACAGCGCATCCGCATGTCTGCTTGTACCCTGCGCCACCCGACAGAGGAAAACGAGCAAGGTTGCAGTCTAAATCGCTGACGAGCAGGCAAGGAGAAAGCACCCTAAATCAGAAAAATATTTCTAATGTTTGAGATTTGAGAGAAACTAGTAACGTTGTTGTAGTAGCAGCCTAGACCTGATCTTGAATAACAACAAGCTGTTTCTGAGTAACAGGGAAGACAAAAGAAAAAGACAAAGAAAAATTATCACAGACACATTTCTTCTCAGTCTCAAAAATCCTGTTACCTCTGTATTTTCTTACATGCTTTTTTGCTTTGATACGGTCAGGGCAATGTTTGCCTCCCATTATGACATCAAACCATTACTTAATACTTACGTATTGGCTTATGACTTATGGAAGGAGCACTTTGTTCTGCTGCGTTGTTTAACATTACTCTTTGCTATTATGGGCAAAAATATGTTACCGACACTCGCCCACTGACACAAATTCAATCATCCTTTCAGTGGACGCCTTACCCAGATTAAATTAACCCCCATGCATTGCATAAAAGCATTTCAAGTTGAAATGGTTCAAGTCAGTCCAATAACCAAGAAGCCCAATGATTCATTACAGCTGATATCTTTAGTTATATTAGTATCGCATCCTTCCCTTTTTTGAAGGCAAATAATTTTTTGCAGCCCAGATTTTCTCACTGCTGAACGCACAGGCCTTTATGATTGAATTTGCTCGGAGTGGGGAGCTGTATGACTGTGGTTTTTTTTTTCCCTCTAACTTTTTTGTCCTGGGTTTCAAGGGTGGCAGAACAGTTGCTTGACCCGATGCGGGCAGCAGCGGCAGCCGCTGTGTGGGTGATGCACAGAAGCATCCCTGCATGGCACCCGCCCTCTGCTTCTCGCCGGGACGCTTGGCTCCTTTCCACTTGTGGCATTGTTCTGCCCACACTTTTCAAACCACAAGACCACATCCTTGTGGAGCAGTTTGCTCTGAGTGATGAACAATTCGGGTGTGTTTTCCCTAGTTTATGACGGTTAGGAAAGATAACAAAGCCTCTCCTGATGATTCAGTGTAACAGTTAAAGAAGCCAAAGGTTATTTCTAGAGCGATGTGGTCATAGTTTTCCCTTTATAAGTGGATATACCACATAGAGCTCGACTATACTGCCGTATGAATCAGAAGAAGTGCCTATACAGAAAGTCTGATGTGGGAGTTTCAAGCACGTGTTAGTGAAGGGAAGCTGTGACTCTACCTTAAGTGCTTTTTGAAAGTGCATCTCATCCTCTATTGTAAATAGAAGAAAGAACTGTCTGATTTAGGCACACAGCACAGATACCCTTTGCATCATCTAATCATGAAGATGGGGGTAAGGTGGAATCTTATTTCACTTTGTACGAGTTCCTGTGAGAAAACCACGGAGCTACAGCTTTCTCCTTGGTTGTGAAAGCATAATTTAGGTACTTGGATCTATCTCTTCCTGGTAATTCTGTAATCCATTTTTATAGCAAACTAAATAGGAAAGGCATAGATGAATTTTCCATGGTATTACGTATCAGAACAGTCCAGGGGTAACTCACTGGAGTTTCATATAGCAGCTCCCCCATGCCCCCAAGGCTACACGTCTGAAATCAGAACCACTTGGTTCAGAAAAGACAGCAGCAATTAAGGATGGAGGGTGGTTTCCATGTGGTGAAAATCAGGAAGTTTTCACAGCTCCCAGTAGAGCCACCCAGCCTATTTCATCCTGAGAACTTGGCTCCTCGCGTGGCTTTTTGTCAAAGATGACTCTGTTCTTGGAGACGCACGCCAGAGTTAGCGAGCTGCCCGGCAGCCCCAGCGCAAAAGAGACAAAGCTAAAAACTCTGGACTCAGCACCCTCAGGAGAGGAAAAACCTCTCAATTTTCTAGTGCCTTCTTCCTTGCTCCAAGAACTCGATAACACCGACGAAATGCCTTGATGGAAACATTCCACAGCAAATTTCAAATAGAAGAGGTTGGAATTTGAGACTTCTGAATTTAGGGCATTATAATGGAATATAAGGAGCATAAGCTGGCCTATCTTTTTAATAGGCTTCAAGCTGTAGGATCCGCATGTAATCTTTTAGCTACCTGATTATTTGATCTTGTAGGCTGATGTGATTTATTTCCTTTATGATGAGTCTGTCAGCTAAGATACAACGGGACTGCAAAAGAACTCTTTGATTTAATGGTTTTCATTAGATTATGAGGTTCTCATTTTAATGAATAAGGAATTATGAACAATTTAACTCATGAAGGGCAGCAATGATTACAGACTGAATTTGAATTTATGGAGAGCGCAAAGAGGAGCAAGAAATACGACGAACTTTAAACTGCTGTTAAAATCCACATGGGATAGAGAAGAAATACAGAATCTGAACACCCTGATTTTTTTTTAAACTATAAATGCTTATTAACCAATCATAACATTCAGACATTTAAACAAACAGCTATATTAAAATGTAGCATTTGAGTAAAGCAGCTTTTGTCTAGTACGTTAAATTTAGTGCTATTCCCACTGAAATAAACTGAAATCAGGGGTGGACATAATATATGAGTTGTGTAAGACCAAACGAGCGTCTATTCAATTTTCCCACCTCCAGCACTGACCAGGTCCAGGCCCAAAACTTTATTAATGCAGCCTTAATGCAAAATCTATTTAATTCAAGGGAAGTATTTCCCTGTTGACTTCAGAAGGAGCAAGAGCAAGCCATATAAGTGGCAATTATATATTATTTGCCTATTTTCAAGCCAAAAAGCAGAACAAAATATTTTGAATAATCAAAAAATAGTTGAAGTTTATTGCATTAATCTCAGTTACTCTGAAAATAGCCAAAAGTTGAAAAAATTATAATAAGGATATTCTCAGTTTTGCTTGTAAAAGCCCCCAACATAAAAAGGACATGGACCTGTTGGAATGGGTCCACAGGAGGGTCACAAAGATGATCAGAGGGCTGGAGCACTTCTGCTATGAGGCCAGGCTGAGAGAGTTGGGGTTGTTCAGCCTGGAGAAGAGAAGGCTCCAGGGAGACCTTATGGACCCTTCCAGTACCTAAAGGGGACCTACAGGAGAGATGGGGAGGGACTCTTGATCAGGGAGTGGAGTGATAGGATGAGGGGTAACAGTTTTAAACTGAAAGAGGGGAGATTTAGATTAGATATTAGGAAGAAATTATTTACTGTGAGGGTGGTGAGGCACTGGAACAGGTTGCCCAAAGAAGCTGTGGCTGCCCCATCCCTGGAGGTGTTGAAGGCCAGGCTGGATGGGGCTTTGAGCAACCTGATCTAGTGGGAGGTGTCCCTGCACGTGGCAGGGGGTTGGAACTAGATGATCTTCAAGGTTACTTCTAACCCGAACCATTCTGTGATTCTATCATCACCACGACATTTGTCTTTCTGGTGCTGTGCTCCATGTGAGACACTTTAGTGGTGTTATTTAGGTGAGTCCCAGCCCTCATCAGAGCCAGGTGACTTGCTGCCCTTTGTTGTAGTAACAGCAGATAGTTTATTGGTGAAACAAGCAACCTGGATAAATACCTCAGGGTCCTGTTGGCCAGCAGGCATGGGAAGAAGGACAAATGGTCCAGGATGTGGATGGGAGTGAGGGTGGCCTTGATGAGTCTAGGGAGATGGAATTAGGAACTCCAGGGTCTATTGCCCATGGGTCACTGGGGTGTTGTCTTACTCCTGTCAAGGACTTTACCCAGATAAACACTTGTAAAAGGCTTTTGGGTCCTTGCAAATGAGCGTGCTCATGTATTTCCAGAGGCAACCTCAAGGGTCCTAAGGAGAGGATGAAAGACTCACATTTCCTCAATGTGCTTTTGTAGAGGTTTCCTGCCCTTTACGCGGTCCTGAAATGGAGACTAGGACTTGCCCCCTCTCTCGTTCCAAAGAACATACCAGTCTTTTAAAAAATAAAAAAGCTAATTGAGGAATTAATGACTACATATTATGCCAGAATCTGTAAAATGTGGGTTTATATTTTATGTACACAGTAAAACAAAAACTTTTGCTCCTTTATGTGTTGCTATAGAGATGCACACAAAAGATGTTTGTAGGAGAGAATTTAGGTGGTTTAAGTGCAAGTGATTTATGTGAAAGGAGTCATAAAATAACTAAAGAATAAACATAATTTTCAATTTAACTGTTCCCTCTGTCTGCTGTGGTACTGAGACTGAAAATTTACTGCTGCAGAGACAAAATACACACTTATGAGAGACTCAGACAGCAAAGAGTTACTGTTTATCAAAAGAAAGGCAGAATCAGAATATTTTTGAGTATTTTTTTTTAAGGTTTAGCACATGCTTGTTCTAAATTCCCTTTGCTCCCAAAACCAAAGAGAGGTCTCTGTCAAACAGACCCTTGATCAAACAGCTTAGAAGTTGCTTTTATTCAGGCTCCTTGTGTACAAGTTGTTCTTGCATGAGTCCTTAGATTACAGCCAGGTACTAAAAGGGAGGAGAAAAAAATCACCGACCTCCAATCCCCGCTGTTTCATGATGAGCCACACTCCTGGAGCTGACATTTCCTCCAGAAACCTGGCTCTATTTTGTCTTTTCAGACTCAGGTAGTCTGGACATTGTCCTGGAAAGCACAGGCAAAACTGCCAGAGCGCTTGTAACTTGAGGAAATTCATCACAGACTGCCAAGGTCCAACATCTCTACTCAACATTTTCAAGTATAGCAACACGCACCTAGTTACGAGTACTATATGTGTACTTCCAATTAACAGACACCTAGTTACCGGCTGTTCTGGCCAGTTTTCTGACCCAACAGGATAAAAACTGCTCCCATTGACTTCAGTGAGCGCCCCAAGGCCCATCGAGTTGTACCATGCGAAAGGCAGGATTTCTTTCCCATCTGTTTCCGTGTATCAAATATTGCATGGCTGTAGATGATGATAATTCATGCCATTTGGGGGTTGTTTGGATGTGGTGTTCTGTTTTGAGCTCATCTTTCATCAGACCGCACTCAACAGTGCTTGGGTCTGTTTCATCCACTGGCAGTTAGGATTTTTTGAGGCACAGGGGGGTTGTGTTGTTTGGCTTTTTATTAAATTCCTGTTACAGAAGGATAGCAGGTAGGATTTGGGAGGAAGAAAAGCAGTACTTTTTCACAGAAGTAGGAAAATACAGTTTCAGCGTGAATGAGATGAGTGTCAAAAGACGTCTGCTGCCAAGGAAATACACTGTATTAGAGAAATAAGATCACAGTTTTCTCCTAGAGCAGCTTCTCTATTTTGATTAATATCTGCATTACAGTCCAGAGGAAACAGCAACACGAGAAGAAGCTGCTGTTGCAAAACAATTGTGCACACGTGGTATTAAAACAATCTTTTTAAAGAGGTGACAAGTAGGATGGCACTTGATGCCCCCATTAGCACTGCAGGACACTGGAGCGCAAGGATGCCCATGCCCCGAGGCTCACGCCTGAGGCAGTCACCCACCGCTTCTCCCATCACTTTCTCAAGCAGACCTCAGATCTGGGAGCCAGAATATTCTTAGTGTGTGAAACTGTGTTGACTGAGAAGCAAGTAAAAGTGGATGATGATTTAACTGTTTAGAAAAAAAATCCTTGTCACTTACAAGTTCCTGTGTTACCCACTTGTGTTAGTTATCTAAGCCACCGCATCACCCATCAGGAGGTTAGGAACAAGCTCTCCAGACTTCGCCACTTGTAAATGGAGTTGAACCATATGGTTTGTAAACCCCACAGCAGTCCTAATGTGAGTTTATTTGGGTCCCATGTGCTGCTTCTGAAAACAAGTATTACTAATGTTTTTACATCAAACTCATAAAACTTGGAACTGGTTTTAGGCCTGGATCTGACCTTTCCCAAAGTCTGGGAATGCTGAGATGATTATTATAAGGCTGTGAAGCCAAAGAGTAAAGGCAACACCCAGTAAACGTCCACAGAGAAAAGCACTAAGAAGCACAAAACTTGTTCGTGTCACATAGCTGATATGGCCCAAACCCTTGACTCTTCTTATGTGTTCTGTGAAGTATTTCTCTGGTAAGCAGAGAAGCCGCACAGTCAAACTGGTTCGCTTTATTTGTTCGAAGGAGTTGAAAAGGTTAGGCAGAGTCCCTTCCTGGCCGTGCGTGGGTTGGGTGTGGGGAGGAAACAAAAGCAAATTATTCCCCTGCAGTTAGACCGCATTATAAAATTAACATTCAGCCAAATGCAAATTTTCTTCTACAAAAGATCTTATCAGCTTTTGGAAGAGAGTAGCTGCCTTTTCTTTGCTCGCTGCCCAGTAGAAAGGGTCTGATGGGAACGGACATGGAGAATGAACGGCAGCTCTTTAAACCACCAGTCCGTCCCTGTAACAGCTGAGGATGGTTCACTTCTGCATATTTGCTAGTGTTTGTTCCAGCCTCAAAACGTGGATTTTTTGGAAACCTGATCCTTATGAGCTCCAAATGCCCATGTGGGCGAGGAATTGCCCTTTATGAAAGGAACACAGCATTTCTTGCTCCCCTTCATGAATATTAACCATTTCCTTCTCAGAACATTGCAATGATTTAGCTGACTCCTCTGCTTTGTAGGTGGGAAAAAATGAGGTTAAAATGAAGAGCACAAAACCCAGGAGAGAAATAATTTTAGGACAGAGTTCTGGAAAAAAAATGTTGTTTGCCTTTTCAATATTTAACTTCATAAAACCATTGATGGGTTGGTTTGAGGATTTTTTTTGGGTGTATTATCTTATCCTTGTTAGATCAGTTTTGTTGATGATCTTGTAACCATCCTAAAATCTTTCCAAGGGCCCAAGATATAATAAGTAACACTGTAAATAACATGATAGCATCTTATTATCTAAAGCATAAATGGAAAACTATTATGGGTGACAAAACATTTTTTAGGGGGCAAATGAGCTAAGCAAATACATAAAGAACCAGGCAGTGCGTGTTGCGCAGCCCATTAGCCTAATTCCTATCTGTAAAAAAAGCAACAATTAACTGAGTAAGTTTGGAGAGAAAGTTTATTTCCCTTGGAAACTTTCCTTTCTTTTCTTTCTAAGGAAATGATCTTCCTTAATGGGTCATTTATTTCATAGCTGTCTGCGATAGGGTTTTACCCCTTTCCTTTGAAATCTCTAGATACAGTCATTGTGAGAGACAGGGAGCCGAAAGGAACATGCAGCAGCTCTCTTGTTAGATCACCTATTACTCACTCTGGACCCGATCTTTGCCCACTGAATGATTCGGGTTATGATGGCGTATGTGGCTTGGAAATAAAATTCAATAATACTGACCTTTCAGGACAAACTTGGAGTATATTTGTATCACTGAATTAATTCCTGCCACTTCTGGATGGTTGTTTGATCTCCTTGTAAAGATCTTTACCTGTCAAATAAAGGTCAGCTAGTCTTACTGTCTGCAAATCTCCCCCCTTGAAGGGAGTGCTGCAGTTATTAAAGGACTGCCTGAAAAGGAAAACACAGACTGTTATAACCTGATTATTGTGCATATGAGAGTAATTGAAATTGCAGCCTCTACTCCTCTGACCTAAGCTCCATAGTTCTCTGAGGTAGATAAATAGTGGCATACCCATTTTCTAGGTGGGAAATAGAGGAAGAGAGAGGTTGCATTATTTGCCCCATGTAATACAATGAGTTCTTGGTAGGGATGAGGTTGGAAATCACGGACTCTCGTGTTCAGTCTGTAGACATTGCTGCTCTCCTGAACATCCTTTCCTGAAGGGTGAGTCCTGTGAATGTGCCCTATAACATTGGATATTAAACGGTTGCAAAATTCACGGCAGCTGGTGAACTGATATTGCAAATCTTAGAATCATTTTGGTTGGAAGAAACCTTTAAGACCACCAAGTCCAACTGTTAACCTAACACTGCCATGTCCACCACTAAACCAGGTCCCTCAGCACTACGTCAACACATCTTTTAAATACCTCCAGGGATGGTGACTCCACCACTTCCCTGGGCAGCCTGTTCCAATGCTTGACAACCTTCTCAGTGAAGAAATTTTTCCTCATATCCAATCTAAACCTCCTCTGGTGCAACTTGAGGCCATTTCTTGTCCTATCACCTGTTACTTGGGAGAAGAGACCATCCCCACGTCACTACAACCTCCTTGGGCACACTGCTGGCTCACATTCAGCCGGCAGTCGACCACCACCCCCAGGTCCTTTTCCGCCAGGCAGTTCTCCAGCCACTCCTCCCCAAGCCTGTAGCGCTGCATGGGGTTGTTGTGACCGAAGTGCAGGAGTCAGCAGTTGGCCTTGTTGAACGTCATACCATTGTCCTCAGCCCATTGATCCAGCCTGTCCAGACCCCTCTGTAGAGACTTCCCACCCTCAAGCATATCAAAACTCCCGCCCAACTTGGTGTCACTACAAACTTACTGAGAGTGCACTTGATCCCCTTGTCCAGTCATTGATAAGGATATTAAAGAGAACTGGCCAATACTGAGCCCTGGGGAATACCACTCGTGACTGGCCGCCAACTGGATTTAATTCCATTCATCATAACTCTCTGGGCCTGGCCCTCCAGCCAGTTTTTAAGCCAGCGAAGCGTATACCCACCCAAGCCATGAGCCGCCAGTTTCTCCAGGAGAGCGCTGTGGGAAACGGTGTCAAAGGCGTTACTAAAGTCTAAGTAGACAACACCCCCAGCCTTTCCTTTGTCCACTAAATGGGACGCCTTGTCATAGAAGGAGATCAGGTCTGTCAGGCAGGACCTGCCTTTCATGAACCCACGCTGTCTGGGCCTTATCGCCTGGTTGCAAAGTACCATGGCTTATGGGGAAAAAAATAAACCCAAACCAATAAAAAGGGGGCAGAGTGTCATTTGGAATTATGCCAGGGAACCTACATCTTGGTTTTTTTCATTAAGAAAGCTGCATGAATTCAGGTTTAACAGAGGTTCAAGGTAAGAAATGTTTTGCCTGGGGTATACGGCTCATTTTCATATTACAGGGATTTTGAGTAAAATATCTTCGGATAAATAAAGTTCCATTGTATGTAGAGCACGGTGAATGGAGTGCTTTGTTTTCAGCTCAGTATCTGGAGGCTGGGATTGACTGCACAGGAGTGAGGGCAAGAGATTGAGTATATTAAGGAAACATAGTCTCTAGGTACATTTCTTCTACAAGTGTCATGGCAACAAAACAGACCTACTAAACAGCGAGCATTTATTCACTGCTGTTATTGCACTGCATGCTGGCTGTGCACCGTCTGTATTCTGCAGTACCGCTTACTTTACGATAAACTGATCGTCTTTCCTCATCCTCTGTAAATGCATTTGCGATCAATACATGAGTATGAATGTGTAACATTGCCATAAAATAAAGCTTTTAGATTTCATGCATCACCTCCTCTAAGCTATGGTAAAAATAGAGTTTAATATAAATATTGAACGCTGCTCTGAAGCATGTTATTGCAAAAGTGTGTTTAATTCACTGTTGGTTGAAACCACTTCGCCGGATAGTGATGCAGTATGCCCAGAAACATCCCATATATGTCAACAACGGAATTAGCAACCTATGCCTGAGCATTTAAAATCATCGTAGTTGTAAAGGTTAGGGGGAAGAATTTTGCTAACCTTTTGGGGGTTTTTTGTCTTCAAGGCCAGTTTCTGAGGGGCAACTGTGCCATTCTGGTGTCTTAGCCAATTGGTCTCTGCCTGAACTACTCATCTTGCAGAATTAAAAGAGTCAAAACTTCAATGCCCTTGCCTCAAAATACCTTTGTTCCTTTGAAAATGTAACTGGAAATACCCCGAGTGAAGAAAGAGAAATAAACCAATTAAATCACATCATCCTTGCTTTGCCTAATATTTCCTGCTAGGGCATAATAACAATTACTAGGGAGCGAAAGAAAGCTAATCCATTCCTTGGAAAGCAAAGCGCTGTTGTGACAAACTTCCCGTGTAACCTCAGCTGCCCCACTGCATTCCAGGCAAGACAAGCTGTTTCGGAGATAGCAAGAGATCAGGTTATACTGCAGCAATGTGCTACAAGATCTGCACTTTGAACCGCATCCAGAAGTGAATAGATCACCAAGGCAGCTGCTGAGGAGCTGGTGAAAATGTTCCTACCAGTTAAACTGGTCTAGCTGAAGGGCAGCCAGATTTAGCTGAAGTTATAGTTATCTAAAATACGCAGGGATTTTGGTACATATTACCCAATTTCTACAATTTTCACCAAGTTAAGAACTGGAAATTTATTAAGTTTTCTGGTAAACCATTTTGAGAATGAAAAAATGCTTCATAAATGACAGTGAGAATTATATGATTAGTGACTAAATAAAGGGTAAGATTTTGTGTTTTCAGAGAGCGGAGATAATCCCATTTGTAGTTCTTCTCCAGTGATTACAGTAGTACACACATTGAATCATAGAATGGTTAGAGTTGGAAGGGACCCTAAAGATCATCTAGTTCCAACCCTGTGCCACAGGCAGGGACACCTTCCACTAGACCAGGCTGCTCAAAGCCCCATCCAGCCTGGCCTTGAACACCTCCAGGGATGGGGCAGCCACAGCTTCTCTGGGCAACCTGTTCCAGTGCCTCACCACCCTCACAGTAAAGAATTTCTTCCTGATATCCAATCTAAATCTCCCCTCTTTCAGTTTAAAACCATCACCCCTCGTCCTATCGCTACACTCCCTGATCAAGAGCCCGTCCCCATCTTTCCTGTAGGCCCCCTTTAGGTACTGAAAGGCCGCTATTAGGTCTCCCCGGAGCCTTCTCTTCTCCAGGCTGAACAACCCCAACTCTCTCAGGCTGTCCTCAGTTGCTCCAGCCCTCTGATCATCTTCGTGGCCCTCCTCTGGACCCATTCCAACAGGTCCATGTCCTTATGTTGGGGGCCCCAAAGTTGGACGCAGTACTCCAGGTGGGGTCTCACCAGAGCGGAGTAGAGGGGCAGAATCACCTCCCTTGACCTGCTGTCCACCCTTCTTTTGATGAAGCCCAGGATGCAGTTGGCTTTCTGGGCTGTGAGTGTGAATTGCCTTCTCATGTTGAGCTTCTCATCTACCAAAACCCCCAAGTCCTTCTCCTCAGGGCTGCTCTAAAGCCATTCTCTGCGCAGCCTGTATTTGTCCTTGGGACATGCAAGACCCTGCACTTGGCCTGGTTGAACCTCATGAGGTTCACACAGGCCCACCTCTCAAGCCTGTCCAGGTCCGTCTGGATGGCATCCCTTCCCTCCAGCATGTCGGCTGCATCACACAGCCACGTCTTACAGCTGCACGAAAAACACAGCTCTGCACACCAAAAGTTTTATGAGGATGTTGTAAGAAACTTTATTCCAGTTTATGTTATTACTGGAAAACTGCAAACCTGTGTGGAGCTTCCCTACAGCTACACTGAAGTGGTTGACAGTAGAATTTGGCTCTATCAAGTAGCCTCTTGGTTGACAGCTAAGCATTTGTGATGTCTAGTTTGCAATGTTGGGTGAAATCTGTATCTTTTGTTTCAACATCTTTGCTGTTCTGGAACATGACATGACTATTTTTCCTCATATATGTGTGAAATGAAATCCAAAGGATAATGTTTCACTCTGGCTTATTTCAAATTTCATTATGGTATTAACCTCTTTATTTTACCCTGCAGTGATTTGGCAAAAAATGTCTATCAGTCTCACCTCCTGAACTATGTTTGGTCCTGGTAGGTCTCTCCATGCATCCTGGGGCAACCTGCAAACTCCAGGTTGTTGCCTCCTCTGCTGTTTCTGTATTTGTGGTGAGATGAAACTCACTGCTAGCACCAGGTGAAGCGTTTGTGGCTGGCTAAACTGATGTAGGCAAAGAGTACGTTCACTTTGATAATGATCACTCTTTACCGTGGTGAATGCCACCAATGGCTTCCTTCTCAGCAAGCCCATCCTTCACATCGAACCCTAACGTTGTGCTCAGAGCAGTAGATACCTGCTGTGAAAAAGTGGACTGGGAGTGCCTCCCCCCAACAGTATAAGAATATGGGGAAGGGCACCGTATGGAAAAAAAGGGAAAATCATAGGATTGTCTAGGTTGGAAGGGACCTTTCAGATCATCGAGTCCAACCATAAATGTTTATGGTTCAGAAAGGTCTTGAATTGATTCGTTAAAGGAACCTTCTTAGATTGAGGCCACATGAGCAAACTGAAGCAGGAGAGTACGTACGGTTGTTTATCTTTTCTCTTGATCTGCTAATGTGTTTTCCTACGTAAAGCAAAGTGTTTCTGTGCTGGCAAGAACACGAAACTTCTGCACCGTGTGTTCCTGGAAAGATGCGCTTCAGGAAAATGCGTATTGAAGCTGCTTAGGTGTGGAGTGGAGAGATCCATCACTGATCTGGTCTGGTGTGCCCTGGGAGAAAAGATCCAGGAAGATCCAGGTCTCCAGAGGGTTGGTGGCCCCACAGCCTGTGCCACAGAAGTGTCCCAGAGACAGCAAGGAGACGTGGCTACAATCTCTTTAGGCTGAGGAAAGCCTGAAGCTCCTGGGTGACAGCAGGGCAGCCAAATGAGTCCTGCAGTGAGGGTCAGTGAGCTTAAACAAGGCGATGGAGAAATCTTCTACTATTTGATAAAAAATTAATAAGTGAAGAGGAACACTTTTCAGAACAGACAATTGAAATGTTCTGTTACCATGTTTATATTTATATGTCTTGAAAATGGCTGTCCTATTTTTATTCTTTAAAAATTTTTACTTGGTTTTTAAATTGCACACAGACATTCAAGGAAAGTAACATCTCCAGAAACACGGTCTTCCATGTCATAAATTTAGTCATGTCTAATAAATGTTGTTTCAAGTCTGCTGAGCATATTTAAATGAGGAGTCTTATAATTTTCTCCTACCATACCTGAGTTTTCAATCAAGGTGAAATTATATTTTTAGCATTTCTCTGTTTATCTGGTACACAGAACACAACCCAGTCTAATTAGAAATGATTAATCTAACTCATACCAAAAAATACAGAACAGAGACGTAGGTAAACATCATTCCGCTTCTGGGAAAGTGCATTTCTGAAGTGGGAGCAATTCTAGCGGAGCCCACATACAGTGATTGTGAACCCTGCTCTTGAAAACATTTCCTTGGTTTCTTTAAATGTATGCTATAAATTTTATTTCTTTAAAATGCTTTAAAAGTATGGATTTGTGATTTATTAATTTCAGTCATCTCCTGTGTTTTAAATTTCTGTCTCCATCCTGCAGTTAAAAGCTTATGTTCTAATAACCTAGCAATAAATTTGGAGGTGCTTCAAGGTTTTTAATTTGAGAGGAAATCTGCAGTGTAAGATGTGTTTTTCAACCTAGTCCTTTGATAGTCTGATGTGTCATAAATCTTATAGCATGAGAGCTATAAATTTAACATGCAGTTTGACAGCTATGTTTCATTTTGGTTCTTTAGATGATTCTGAAGGAATAACAAGAATCCATTTAGATGAGAGTAAGAAACTCCAGCCTTTTATTTACCTCACTTTTGAGAAAGTAAATTGTGTTTGCTAATGAATAACTTCAGGAAAATGAGCGGACTACAGGAACCTTTCAGTTCTCTGACAGAATTTTAAACCTCATTAGCAAAACCCTTTCCCATTCCGGTAGTCACAGGTAAAAATCCCAGGCTTGGGAATCTTGCTGAGGAATCCCAAGCCTGCAAAAGGTAGTTCAGTTCTGGCTGCTTTTTGTTCTCTTCAGTTTTAGCTGTTCTCAATAACATTGGCAAGGTCAGCGATGTGCGTTAGCCAGGTACAGCTCACTCACGCGGTTGTGTGTATATTCCACCAAGACGACTCACGAACTGCGTGCAAAATTTGTTCCCTTGAGATGCTTCGGAGGCAATTAGCCCAGGTGGTGAAATATTCTCTGAAGCCGCTTAAAATGCAATGACTCCATTAAATGAAATAAAAAGTGAGCCTCGGCAGCCTTGCCATCTGTAAGGATGCAGGCACCTGCCATTCGGAAGCCTGTTGTGTAACAACCCACGCGCAGCCTTAGTCTGGCTCCGGCTGAATTCAAAGCAAGTTGAATGGAAGCAAGGTCAGCCAGGGAGTTTATTTTATGTAAAATATAAACATGTTAACAGGAGAAAATACTGTTTTCTTATGTTACAACCTTAATAACCGACATGAGATTTATCTTACAGTTCGGCAGGTAGTGCAGGGTTTAATTACATGTACATGATTAAAAAGAGCAGATACTCAACTGTACACATACACCGTGTATTGTACGCTTTACTAGAAATTCAGTATTTTTATGTATCCCCAATTGTGTGCCTAATAATTTTACTACCTCTTACTCCATTTAAAAAGCTAGCACAAAATATTTAAGTTGTTTTATTATGATTGTATCATTTTGACAAGGTAGAGAGGGACTATATATTTACAAACAGATATACATATTCAAAGCCTCCAAAAACCCAAGCCTTTCCGTATTTCTTCCTCTTCTCTTTCTTTTTCCCTCTACCCTACACAAATATTTGAACAGCGTGTGGTGACTTTACTCCTAAAGAGTCATGGATAAGTTATGGGCCTTGTGTTATCTTTTCTTTAACAAAAGCCACTGAAGCTAGAAAATTGTCTCCAGGAAAAGCACTTGAACCTGCAACGTGGCTGCCCTGACGTTGCTCTTGCTGTTAGGAGAGTTGAGGTGACTAGGAAACAATTTAGAATGTGGACACAGTCTGCCGTGGGACGTCTGCAAATACGAACACCTTTGCAAATACAAAGCTGATGTATAGGCTCAGTCTCTTCAAGGAATGTACACCTGTTAATGAGGTTTTGGGGAGCGGGCAGAGAGGGTTTGCAAAGATTCATTAATTATCTGCTGTGGCAAGCAAGATGTTTTGGTGAACTGCAAGGTGTCTTCGCAAAGGTCTCCTGCCACTTTGGAACCCCTAGGAGAAGGGTTAGGATTACCTAGAGGATGGAGCATCACCTTCAGCGGGGTACAAGCTGCGGGTCAGGAAGCTGTGTGACACCCCAGCTCCTCCTACAGACCTACCGCACTATCACAGAACAGTCACTTACTCTGTAACATTCTTACGTATAGCAAAGTTGCCACCTGCGCCAGGAGCTCTAGGCTGTTAAATTGACCTCTACAAATGGCACACACAAGCTAATTTATTTTACATTGTGCAATAGTCCCAGTCTTGACAACAAAATGAAGCAAAGTTATTAAAGAATTACAGCAACTCTGAGACCATGAATAAAGGGAGTTATGTGTGGTTTCATATAAAATCATTCAGGCCAGACCAGCAAGCAAATCTCCTAGGGGTAAAGAATCATTAGTGTGTAAAAAGGTGTGGGCTTAGCCCAGATGGTCCCATCAGGTGGGCACATACCTCCTGATAGGTGTTATTTGACCTTGTGTGCAAAAGGAGGGTGTTAGTCTGAATAAGTCTTGTGGACAGGTTCAAGCAATCTCTTTGAAGTAATGCATGTTAACTGGAAAGAAATTAAAAGGGTGTCTTCCCAAGGGCTGTTTAAATATTAAGTGCTATGTTAAACTGAGAAGAAATACCTCAGCAACAGAACTGATGCAACAGGAAAAAGCCCTTGTTTTTTTCATTGATCAAAGAGAATACAAAGTCTAAAAAACTAACAATAAACTTTACAGTAACAACACGGAAACTCAGTGACTTTCTGATATGATACCACAGATGTTGGCGTCTAAGAAACATCCAGTGTCTTTGATAGATGGTGTAGGTTTTTTTTACACCAGCACTGATCCTACTTCATTATCTATTCCCTTTATATGAGCCCAAGTGGAGAGAAGGAGGATGCAAAAAGATTGCTCTCCTTGCTAGCACTCACACAAGGGCCAAGAATAAATGCAGCTCTTAAGATTATTCATACTTGAGACCGTACAGAGCACAGATAAAATGGCAAAGAGTGCAGTATCTGTATCGTCAGCTGATTGACAGCTCACTCTGTGTTTGGTAAAAGAGAATTCTCCTGTGAGAAATGGAGATTTTCTAAATTATGGTCATTGGTAACTGTGCCATGGATTAAAGTACTACAGCAATTCTCGGCTGGGTTAGCAGGTAGAGTGCAAAGCAGCCTGTGAAACGTGCACTGTGAGTGCAACTCGTCAGGTACATACTGCTGTGTGTAGCAGAGACATAGTAAATACTACACCCTTGTTATGTACGAACAAACCTGGGCTTCCCAAATTTACAACCCAACCAGGACTACAAGGCTAAAAATGGAAACTGGGTTGTAACTCGAGCGGTTGGATCACAAGCAAACAGCTGCAAAAGCAATAAGACAAAGGCGAAATGTTAAGCTGATTGGAATTTCACAAGATTGACGTTGTTGCTTAAAGTGCTTGGGTTGATTACATTTAAAAAAAAAAACAAAGTACATAAAAATTAAAACAGAAAACTAATAATATTAACTACACAAATTATTATACAAATACAATAACAGAGCAACAAATAAATTAAAACACACACCGATAAACGGTACTAGCAAAGAGCAGGTACGCAGCCAGACCTTGTTACAATCTCTAGCACACGTTCAGCTGTAAGATGTTGCTCCCACTTGTCAGCCACGAGCAGCAAAAGAAGAGACAAAACAAGAAGGGTTTGCTGCTGAGAGGCATCACATCCCTGGCAGCTGGAAGCTGTCGGCTCAGGTCCCAGGTGAGTGATGCTGTGGCCGATGGGTGAATGCAATGTCATGTCTGAAGATAAAAGACAGGTTGTGGCAGCACTTTAGGACCCACCATGTAATGTAAATTTCAGTTTCGGCTTAGTTAGGGCTTTAATACATTTATTAAGCTTAATGCAAAGGAAACACCTACAGCTTTATTTTCTTTACTCCAACTGCTAAAGGAACAAGACTTTTAAGATGTAATCTAATGCTCTGAGGTAACTGTAAATTATTAAAATAAAATTGACAGGAGTAATTTGGGGACTTAATTTCAACAAGGTGTTATGCTTCACTGGTATGGTTTCTCCATCACTCCCCTCTTCTGCCTCCCTCTGCTACATCCCAAAAATAGAAATTACATAAAATCCTGACAGCCTGTTCTGTGAAACATAAAAGTTGAGGTCTGAGCTCATCCTCTAAGATAACTGATTCATCAGCACTGCAGTGCTTCATTGGCTTCGGTAGAAAAACAACGCAGGACAAAAATGTTCATTTTTACAAGTAAGAACACAGTAATGAGATTTATAAATGGACAAATGCATCTCAGCAACTGTGTGTGAAAGAAGTAGAAAACTTCAGATGTCATTAGGGCCAATATACTCACAACCCAACACCACAAAAATAGTCATTTTAGGGAAGCACAGAATACTATTAGACATCTGTGCTACAATTTTGTTTTCTAGCTGCTGGCTGAAAAGCTTTTATTGTCCTAGATATTTTTCCATTCTTTCATAAGGGAGTGGAAATCTCTACATAAGCAAAGGGAAAAAGGATTATGTTTTATTTAATCAACTAAAATACATTAAATCATATGATTGTTCCTATGAGGATCCCAGTCCTGCAAAACCCGTGTGAATGTGCTTAATTTGACAGAGAAGGGAAGTTCTGCTGCCTAGACTGGCACTCTTCATCCAGCCGTGATGGAAAGCTTTTGCTGGACCGAAGTCAAGAAATTCAGCACACTGTAGATTAAATATAATTTATAGAATTGTGACTGCAATTTTATTTTTTTCATTAAAAGAAAACTCTCCTTCGTTTAGCTGGTGTTACCATAAAGTGAGTATTCTACAGTTTTTCAGAGTTGATGTCAGACCACTGATGCTGGGTTGGTGTGATACCAGTGCTGCGATCTTCTCATCGGCTACCATGAATTTAAAATGGTTTTTCATCTTTTATGAAAAGACTTGTTCTAGTAATTTTACTCTCATTAACATACTGCAGTTATCTGTATGTTTTACAACCTAGAGCTGTCTTGAAGCTGAGGAAAACCAAAGATTATTATCCTGTACTTTAGCATTTAAATATTGATTCATAATCCTAGCATAAAAAAATCCATTTTCAGATAAGTCAATTGAAATATGGAAAACATTTCCTAAAACTGAACTGATTTAAAAATTACTTTTATGAAAAATTAATTTTCATATAAACATGAGCCCTAAACATACAAATGATACCTCAAGAATATCTTTTTTGTCGCTTGTTTTAAAATTGAAGAACGCCTTAAGAATGTTCAGCGGTAAACTGTGAAGTACAGACCTTTGGACCAGCATTGGTTAATGCTGATCTAGAAAGTGTCTTTATTCACGAGGAAACCATACCCATCTTAAAAGGCAAATGATTATTACATGGAAATTCTGAATGCTTGTAAATAAATCCATTTAAGAGTGATTTGCAGGTTTAGCTTTTCAGTGGAAAAGCTCCTGGGCCTCAGTGAGAGTTGAAGCCTCCTGTAAGATGTCTGTCTTCTGTCTCAGAGACAGAACATTTCATTCTAACATCTATAAAAGAACTGGAGCTACATCCCAATTATGCTTGTCTTGAGCCTGCACACCAGCCTTCATTCACGTGAGTGATCTCTGTAGACCACTACTGGTTTTCACCTAAGTAAATACTCTAAGGTTACATTCTACGTCTGTTTTCTTGTACCGGGATTATAACAGGATAAATCACAAACAATGTTTGATGAAAAGCCCACTTCTGTTTCTCATTCAGTTTAAAGTGCTACAGTTCCTTAGTTTACAAAATGGCCATTGATAAATCCAACCAAACTTCAACTGAGGTTACACTAGAAGCTAGTACTTCATTTTCACCATTATTTAACATAAGTTATTTCACATTCACAGTAGATTACAATGAAAAAAAAAAGTTATTCTGTTTCCTACACAAGACTAAAATACAAGACTTAGCTGCACTTCAAAAGCCATTTCTTGAAATGGAGTGTCGGCCATAAAGTGGCAGGCAGGATTCTTAAAGAAAAGAAGGACCAAAAGCAACATTGTCTAATAAATACTTAACAAGAGTGAATGAAATATAATGGGTAGAAATAAATTTTGTAAGACGAGAATATTTCCTTGTAAATACTAGAACCAACTGTCAGTCCCCCTGAAGACAACAAGAGTGGTTTTGATGTTGATTTCATTGAAATAGCAATTTGGCTACCGAAGAACCGTATGATGGAGTGAAAGTGTCAAACCAAGCAAGGTGGTTACCCAGCGTTACCACTGCCTCAACCTGCTGTCAATCCCTTCTCATACCCTATTGATACTTTCTTCTACATTCATTCTTTGCCGATATGTGAGCTCAGCAGTTTTATTTGCCAGTGCATGACTAGTGCCAGCCAAATTCACCCAGTAAAATCACAAACTAAGCTTTATGATGTTTTTAAAATCAGATACTCCAGAGCCCTATCTGTTTCTGTGGTGACCCAAATGCTGTCAAACATGGCCAAAATGTTAGAGATGATCTATACATGACACTGTGTGTAAACTAATGGTTGTTATGTATTATGTTATGCTGCTAAGAAGTGGACTCTGTCTTGAGAAATGAAAATGGGACCTACAGATATTCCGAAAATTGCAGGATCAAGCCATGCCTTATGCATTGTATGAACAACACTTATTAAAATGAACTGTGTAATTTCAGTCCTGATGGATATGTTATACGCGAGCAGTGTTGCAATCTCTGCAAACTCAATTAAGTAAACAACCTATGATATCGTTTTAACGGAAAGATAAGCTCAATGTCTATAAATATGATTTATCTCTTTGTCGTATGTGTCATCTCACTCCCTTTATTCCAGTGCTCTGTAAATTCTGAAATCTCACCTCATCTGTACTATCTCATGATAAACAAAGTGACTGGACATACAGAATTATTTAGATCCACTATAACTTAAACCCCTCTATGTGAATTTTAGGCCTGAGGTTAGGCACTGAAAGTTTTTAACAACCCAAAGCTTAAATGATTTTGGAAGAATATCATCTTTTGCAGCAGAGAGTAGCATGTAAAAAAATCCCCTATACAACCACAATTCCAATCATCATGAAATAGATTTTTTTTCCTTACACGTAAAATGGGTAAGTATACGTCAGGATGTATGTAAAGGAATGCTTTGTAAATCAACACACCCCAAAGCCATTTAGAAAGTTTTAAACAATTTTGCCCTAAATGCAATGAACACTTCCATATAAAATACGACTCCAGCTGGATTGGGTTTAACAGTTGACATCCAAATCTTATTATCTGTAAATGTTAGTCCATATAAATTCCACTAAAATCTGACTGCAATTAATTCTTCAATCAGACTTAAAAACTACAAACAACCCCCCCTTCCCCAAAACAAAGTTCTGTATGTCAAAAATGGACAGTTATAGTCAATATCACATAGATCATTTAATAGGAGACAGAGCGTATCGTTGTTCAACCATACAAGATGTGGTCAGTGTAAAAGTCAGTTAAGGGGGGCCATCACCTTCTTTTGCGTGCAGCATCGTTTTGCGCAATTGTCACAGTTTGCCAAGTCACTCTCTTGACTGATAGAATAAAATATAGCCAGACTCGGAATTTTTTGATATATCAGAGGTCAGACCATAGAATTCTTCAATAGCTTGAGCATCTATTTTCTGCAAAATAAATAAAAAAATTTAATGTGCTGTTAGCTAAAAGAAATACCAAACATGGATTAAATGACTGTATAAACACAAAAGACAAATTCAGTTATTTGTTTCAGGGTAGTAACTAGTAAATCCTGTTTGCAATTTGAGCAGTGAAAGGATAATGTTCAGGAGCTAAGCCCTACTGGTCTCGCTCATGGAAGTCAATAGGAATGTTCGTCTCAGTGAACCTAACTGAATCTGGCTTTTTCCAATAACAGGGAGACTCCTTGGAATACAGAGGTGAACACGGTTAAAATACATATGTGACCCCATCTTTCTGAAATTTCCAAAAACCCTTTTGAAGACATGCCCCATCCAGTGTCCCGGTGCTTACTTTCCTCCTTTGGATTTACTGCTGGGAAATCAGACTCGAGACCTCAATTTTGCCAAGGTGGCACAATGACATAGAGGATTTGCTTAGGAATGAATTGCAGAATGCTTAGACAGAATCTGTAATAGATTTTGGCCAGATCCTACTCTAATTTACATTCAGACAAACCCAGATTGACTACAGAATCCAGACTTTCTTGTAACTTCCCAGTTGTTCAAAAATTAAAATTCTACAGCAACGCTAGCTTTCCCAAGACTAATTTTGCCAAGTGATATTGCCAAGGATTGCAACATAGTTCCTGGATATTTTAGGGTTTAATGAATTAAATTGATTTTATTAGATACAGAAAACATTCCAAATTTAACCCTTGAAGTCTGATATTAAAAATGTCTGAAATAAAACACCCCCTCTGACATTGGCAGAGTAAGAACTACAGGATTAATAATTTTGGTTGTAATCTTACTTTTTAACAGAGTTGAGCTAAATGTCACATTACAACCCAACTGTGGCTTTGCAGACTAATAATCTATACCTAGATCTGGATCAGAATTTTAACCCCAAGTAGACACGAGAACATAAACACAGAAAGTTGTGCTCAAGACCTTCAGTATACTGACCTCTACAATGTCATCATCAAACAAGAGCCAAAATCCATGACTTTTCACAATAGTAATATAATGCCCCCGATTCGGTCCACTAGAAAGCAAAACAAAAACACAACCGGCAAAATATTAGAAGATACTATTGAGTGTATTTTAATAAGTCACATTTCTATATGCAAGCAGACTGAATTATAACTAGATGTTACGAAAAACATAGTAAACCCACCCCTGGTAGTACAGTAGACATTTACTCCTTTCACGTTTTTACAGACGTGTTGCAAAGATTTCATCAACTGAAAGCTAAATATCTTGTTTTCATGTGTGCCATGACCGTTTGCAAATTAACTTGTAGAACACTTAACCTATAGAACATGCTCATGGCATGACTATTGCAAATATTTTAAAAACATTATGAGCTGAATTTAAGGGGGCAAATTGTTTGGTATCAACCCTGAATACTTAGTTACATACAGTCTTTGAGAATCCTAGAGAACTGAGGATTTTTCTGTTTGTTTCATATTTGACAATACCCCATATGTGAGAAGCTTTATTAAAGCTATCATTTTCATTGCCTTGACAGGAGACCAGGGTGATCTGTTGTAAGGCCTACATGCTAGTAGCGTCTGGCACTCACAGTATCCTGGCTCCCAAGCTCTCTCAGTGGGCTGATGAGGAAGGAGACAGCTCCATTAATTTAAGACAGTCTTGTGAATTTAGAGGCCTGAGATGTTATTTTTTAAACAAGTACAGATTTACTATAAGTGGGGGTGGATAAGAGGTTCAGGCCAAGACACAGGCAAGCTGGTGCAGCAGGAGGCTTTATGTCCTCCCTCCCACGCTCCCCATATTTTGTCAGGCATGCCTCTGCCCTTGGCAAATGTCTGGCAATAGCTCAAGATATACATGAAAGTATCTTACCTTCCACAGTGAACAACAACAGCTACCAAGTCATACATCCGATCTAAGTTGACTGCATCGCCAGATGTGTTGAAGAGACGTAACTCCAGAGGAAATACTACACGGTAAGACAGCTTAGTATACCTGTGCAATTGCTCCATATACTTGAATCTCTTGAGGTGTAAGGCAAGAATCATTGGCAGTTTTTTTACTCTCATCCTGTGAAACCATTAGAGCACACAGGGTAAAGACTTGACCAGTTCAAAGCCATTCTGTCTTTCCTTAATGACTAAACATTTGCATTATAAAAGCATTTTGTGAGTAACAGTAGTCAACTAGCAGTAGCTTCTAGATCGAGACACATGTAATAGCTTTCAATCTATCTGTAGGTTCTTTGGCCCACACAGAGAATGCAGCTGGGGCGTAAGGCTTCTAGGTATCTAAACACAGTAAGCATCAAGGAAGAGGTTTGTCAAAGCCCAGGGGGGACATGGTGAAATAGCCTGGCCTTTGCTTACCTTTTCTGTGCCTCTTGTTTACTGCAGCAAGTTTCACAGTAGTATTTCTGTTCACTACATAATGTCTCTGTGTTACTGAAGTCTCTGCAAATAAATACAATTGTCAGTTCTTAAAGGATCTTAACACTTTTGCCCCATTTGGTTGATGAACTGGAACCCTAAAAAGACACACAGGATGAAATCCCCTCTCCACTGAGTCCTGTTTTCTAAAACACGTAAAGCAACCGTACGGGGTTTGCAAAAGGACTTAAGGTATCTGGCTGCTATGACAGCCCTGTATTAGGAGGTACAGGTCAGGTATCTCAAAATCGGGCTTATATCCTGGTCTCTTACGTGTCAAGAGGCTGACTAGACTTGGGTGTATTCACTCAATCCATCCAGTCCCTTTTAAATTATTTGCAGAAAGGAAGAGCTTCAAGTGTACTTGTATCATCCCTAAATAGCTCCCATTTGGGCTGTTCTTCTGTAAAATAGGTTTGAATCCTCTTACACAGAAGAAATAAATTGAACTCAGTTTTCTGCATCCTCTAACCTCTTGAACTGTCATCCAGCAGTTATTTGATTATACCTTCTTGTTGTCGAAAAAGGAAAGTGTCAGCTAGTATAAAAGATTTTGTAAATCCTGATCAAGTAAATACACTTGGAAACGTTTCTGGACTGAGCTTTTGCAGTGAGAGGCAGAGGAAGGCTGGTTTGATAGTGTCTTTCAGTTCACAAAAGATTTGTCGTAAGTCAAAGTGCTGATATGCTTTGGAACAGAATTTTAGGTACCTAAAAAAAACTTAACTGTAAAAAAAATACAGTAATTTTTTGTCACCTCTAGTGTCACATTGCAGCTGAGCAGGTGTTTTCAGAACTGTAAATGCAGACATAAGCACCTGTCTTCCACTTTGAGCACGCAGGTTTTCTTGTGAGTTAGGGCCTTAAATAATAGATATATCTGAAGTACAGAACTGTTCTGTTGAACACCCAAGTTGTACCTAACAGACTTCTGAACTCCAGGCAAATTCAGACCCATTCAGACCAAATAAACTCCATTCTTCCATTGCAGTTCACACACGCAGAGGCTGAAGCTGCACTGTCTGCAATTTCAGCCTGCTCTCACAGTAGGCAGCACCAGAATCATCTTACAAAGGCAAAGGGAGGATTCTGGACAATTATTTCTTCCTGGCATCATCACCACAGGGGTAGATGGGAGAGTTGAAGATGATGTAGATTCCCAGGGCAATTGCCAGGTATTAGAACTTATTTACGTAGCTTCATAAAGGGTGAGGATTTTCCATTTTCAAGTTTTAAGATCTTTAAGGTTGACAAAGCATGACAGAGAGGCACTTCATATGAATGAATAATATTTATACTAACTGAGAATGCTTTTAGTTGGGTTTTTTCTTTAAATAATTTGATCAGAATGTTCTAAAATTTAGGACAAAATACACCTCTTGAAAGGTAAGTTGCAACAAAACTTTGATCCTAAGTATAATTTTTTAACTAAAATCAAAATAAAGCATGATCACTGGAAAGAATTTGCTTCAGTGGTAAACATGGACCTCAAATATCTGATTTCACATTTGAATTTAAAGACAAAATGAACTGAATTCAGCCAATTCCTCCGAAAAACATGGTAACCTTTCAGGGAATCATAAGTGAAGAGATGAAACATTGGAAAATATTAGAGACGGGTTATATGTGTGGGGAACATAACGGTACAAGATTCAGTAGAATGTCCTTGTGTAGGTTTTAGGTCTTCTGTTAAGGAAAGAGTCTGATGTTTATTTTAAAAGCCTAAAGTCTCAACTTAAAAAAAAAACAACACAAACAAACTGTGGAATTTATTAGTTTTCTTCCCACCTCAAAGTGAAGCAATGGAAATAATGTTTTTCTACCATAAAGAAACATGTACAGATGGTAGAAATTTGATAGATATCAGTTTGTTCTATGCCAAGCCTCCCATGAAAATGAATTAATCTCACAGAGTTTCTGAATTCCTTCTAAAATGTAGTAATTATTCTGAAACCAATAACATCTAACATTTTAAATGATAAATTGACTGCTACGGGAATTACGTCTGTGAAAACCAGAGAAATATGCAAATACTTGATAAGCCGAGGGGCACTCCCTTACGTGTCCCTTAGTGTTTGTTCTTTTATTCCTTTGTCTTCTACTTCCACCTGACAGGCTGTTACCCTGTTCTACCAAAGCATGGAATTTAGAGGTGCTCCTAATTAACTTATTCAGCACATACTAATTCCTTTTTCTGTACCAGGAACAGAACCGGTGGCATAATCCTAAGCAATAACTCTTCCCCTGGGGGAAGGGAGGTATGTGGGTGAGAATGAGATGCTTTTGCTGCCCTTTACAACTGTAACTTCAGTAGCTGTTTCATCACTTGAGAATTTTCAGCATGGCACTTATAATAGATGTTGAACAGTTAAAAACAACAGATCATTGACTGGAGTTCACGCAAAGTCTGAATGTACAAGAGCTATAGGCTTGAGGGACTTTTCTCTGTACCTGCAGAGCTAGTTTGAAGACATTTCTAACTCTTTCCCGTTCCATTAACAGGCCAATCAGCATTCTGTTTATATGGTATTTTAACAGGAGAATGGAATTTTTAAATACACCCTAATATTAATTTATCATTGACCTCCAGTGCTTCCACAGTCCGTCTCTCTACAGCTTCTATGCTACAGTGTGAAAGATGCTTTCTATTGTTTATATGCATAAATAATAAAAATTTTCTGGTTTAAGAGATGAGAGAATTCTTAGTGGAATGGAAAAAACATAGGTGGACTAGTTAAAAGTCAGGATCAAATGGACTGGTAAAGTTTGCAACTCCTAGTGGAAATAAAAATAATGGATATGTACTATATTTGTTACTAGATTTCTATTGCTTCAGGCTCGATTGTCTAACCTGTGAAGTTAGACTCTGCCAGAGGCTTCTATTCTTTGGACTTCTTATGTACAAAAGGACCTTTTCAATGTGAAAAGCTACAGAAATAACTAAAAATAACATTCATCTATAGTGGCAAAGAAATTAATTCTACTTAAATGTTATCTTGCAGAGTTTTTCTTTAATTTACCTTTTCGATGCAGTAGCACTTAAAGCTGTAAAGACACAGCAAAGCACTTATTAAAAAAAAAAAGAAACAGCAAAGTTTACAAAAAGAGTAATAACTTACGTGGCCGTTCCTATTAACAGAAACCACAAAAGCACTTACGCTTTGTTTAATAATGCATAATTATGCACCACAGAGCGAGAGGAAATCCATATTCTAACTGGATATATGTTTTCTAAACAGAAGTAGACATGCTGCTAGTGTAAAAGACAATCAGAACAGATGACAGGTGATGACTCTCTTCCTGTTCAATCTGTAAACAGCAACCTGCACCTCCCACTCCAAGAAAAGGGAAACTGGGGGTTTGCTTCCCTTTATTTCCAAAAAGAACAATGGGTGGACTTCAAAATGCACATCATTCTACTGGAGTAAAGGCAGATCCTGTACTGGGATGTATAAATAAACTTTTAGAGCATCCATTCTTCACAGGGTTGTGTAGATCTCTGCTGGAATACTGTGCCTAATTTTAGGCAACTGCACTTCAAGAAAGATAGAATTTGAGAGAGAGGTTCAATTGGAGAGAAGGCTGAAGAGTAAAGAACATGAGCAGAGATCTAGAGAAGATAGCCTGTGAAGGAAAGGTTGGATGACCTTAGGCTGTTCAACTTAATAAGAAAGTGATGACATTCTTCCTGTATGTAAACGGCTGCTGTAAGAGGAAGGGGAGCAACCCCCGGTTTATGTCCAGAGTACACAGAGCAAGTAGAAATCGGCTTCAACTGAAACAAGGAAGATTCAAGTTACATGGTGGGGAAAACTTGTTTGTAGTAAGAACAGGAAGGACTGGGATAGGCAATCAAGCTACTACTGCTAAAAGATCTTTTGGAACAGGTTGGACAAACATCCTAGGTGGAGATAGGGGCTACCCTCTTGGCGTCCCTTTCAACTCCACCATTCCCCTGGTGGTTGCAGTAGTGCAGATGCAGTTCTTCCACATCTTAAGCTACAGCCACTGGCTGTCCAGTAACAGAAATGCTATTGGTACATTTACTGAAGCACTCTACACCTTTGCATAAATGGCCTTTCCAAACAAAACATTTCCAGGAAGCTTAACAACTAAGAAATTAAATTAAAAAATTGAAGCTGAAGGACAGATGGTAACACCAGAGGTTTCCAACAAGGTAACCAGGGTAAGCTGTAAGAAAAAGTCAGTGCTCAGTCTCCAGTAATTGTGTATCACAAAACCAAATAACAACTCAGGTTAGAAATGACCTCAGAAGATACACACTTCAGCCTCCTTGCATGTCAGTGTGATTTCAAACTGACTTTGAACACCATAGGGAAAGGTAAGTAATGCTGATAAAAACAAGTTCAAAGTAGTGGCTACAATGAAGAACTTAAAAGCATGCAAACAATAGCCTGTAGTACCAATACTGGTTCAATTATTGCTGACCATGAACAGACAAAGAGACAATGGGGCAAAAGAGAAAATAATTCACTCCTTTCCAAAGCTGCTTTTCAGTTTGCTCACCTTTTAATATGAGTCTGGTTACTGTGGTGTGGACTACTTGAGGGCTAAGGACTGCTATAGTATCCTACAGGACACCAAACAGAAATTGAGAAGGAAAAAACTTACTGGATCTAGCACTTAAAAATGTAAGAGAAGTTACTTAGTACAGCTGTGGTATCCACAGAGAAATCACTGCTTTCTGACTCAGGAAATGGTTAGTACCTCAGATGCTTTCTCTTTCTGTAACTCTCAGCTTGGGGTGAGATGCCAGGCAACCCTTCCTAGGCATTCCAGAATAACTGCTAAATGCAATATCAAACCTAGTAGCAATTTTGGAACTTGAAAGAGCAATTTGACCAATTGATAATCATTACATTAGAGCAGCAACATATTGTATTAAATCTAGGTACCGGTTTATTTTATTGATGCCAACACTCCGGATATTTTAAATCTCTCAGAATAATCATCCATGCAAGTCTGAAAATTATTTTGATCTTTGGAGTATTTATTTTATAGTTAAGAGTGTACTAGGAGCAGAACTGAAACTTAGAATAAAAGACTTGACCCCGTAATTTTAGGATGAGACACAGAATAAGAAACTTATATGTCAGAAAAGTAGGTTTTTGAAATCTTATGCCCTCTAGGGAATCTAGCACTTGTTCTGCAAAGCACACACTTAACTTTTAATATGCACATAAGTCCTAATCAACAAAGCACTTGAGTAGAAGCTTAAAGATAAGCACACTTAAATCCCTTTGAAGCCAATTATTATTCTGCAGCAATTCTTCCTGATGACAAGGCAATCGATTATTTTCCCCAAGAGATGATTTTTTTCTCTTTCAAACACATACATTGAAAGAGAAAGTCAGTAAAACAAAATACTTGAATGTATATTTTGTCATTAGAGGAAACATCCAGTTTACAGTCTTTTTCTTCTCCTTAGGAAAATCTCAAAACCCAATGTTATTCGACTTCTCTTTTCTGTACCTATTAGCCTTGGAAAATTTAGCAAAGTCAGACAGAACTATCTGCCAAAAAGATGCATTCATTTACCTTAGACAGTGTGTAATTGATGTGTTCTGCTCCACATCAACAGAAAGGTCAAGAAAATCTTCATCTTTGCTACTAACCTGTTGCAAAAAATATACATGTGAAACAGAGACTTAGTAAAACGCCATACGTCTAAATGTGGTTCATATCTATGCAGAAATAAATGACACAAAAATAATTAGTTTCAATGGTTTTAAATTTTTTTCCAGTTCAGCATGACTATATTTATTAGTAACTCTACCAATCCAGCTTTCATACAATCTGACTTCCGTCTGTTCTGCTTATCCAAGCCTACCAACCATGGGCCAGTGACCGCAGTCTACCGTTCATTAAAGGGAGAGCATCATCCCCTATATCAGCTGTGACTGGTGCATTACGCGTGTTCTCTTGTTATGCAACACAGCCTAGTTTCTTATTTTACTGAAATTTTCTTTACCCTTTGTATAATACATACACTATATAATTACAGTTTATGCCCTACATAATTATTTCCAGAATGATGGATGCAATGAAGATATTTTCCAAACAAGCATCTGTCAAGAAATATCATATTTAACCATGTTATGTTTTCTCTCCAGTGAGCATTCAAAAGACTGGCTTTATATTTCTGGTTGACACAGCTGGATTTCCCCATAGAATATTGTTCCTGGTCACTAATTTTCATTTAAAAATTAAAAGATTAAAGGTAAAAATGGCAAAGTAATAATATTTTGCAAAATCATTTCAATTTTACTGATTTTTTTTAGATGGAACAAGAGGAGAAAAATTCTAATAAAGATTTTTTATTTTAAAAAAGTAACCTCAAACATTTTCAGAATGACAAATCTTGGTTTTTGCTTTGAAAATGATTTTTCACTTAGACTGTTTAATCTTGAAGACAAAGTAATGTAAAAAAAGCAGTCATGCAAATGGATAATTGCTGTAATACTTCAACTGAGTCAAAAAGACTGCAGAGTTACTTACTGAACATGAATTTAGTCACCTTTATAACAACTAATTCTGTTTATAATATGCTGCAGGAACATTCCATATTTTGCCTCCTATGACTGCATTTTCTTGGAATAACTAAATCTAACTAAATCTAATAACTAAATAGGATAGTGAAGTTCAAATCAAGAACTTCAGTGAGGGGTTGAATCCATTGTTCTGGTGCAAGTCCCTCGTGCTCAGATTTCTGCAATTCTATGGATGTGAAAGTTATGTACTGCTTTCAGCTCATCTTTGTGTTATGTCAACAATATATAAACACGGTGAATGCAGCCCATATCAGTCCAGATGAACACTTTTAGCAGGATGAATTTTGATATCATCAAAGATGTACAGAGGCACAACGTGCACCCAATTAAAACGAACAGCAGTTCTTCAAACAAAAACCCTCCCTGTGACATGATTGGACCCACAGGGGACAGGAAACCGCAAAACTGGCAGCAATCAGCTGCAGTATAAACACACAGCAAGAATTCAAAAGATAGAGCAACAAAGCTACAGAGAACATTGTGTCTCTAATGGCTGGAACTAGAGTTCTGTCGGACACACTGCGTATCAAGAAAAAGCTTAAATACTTGGAAAAGTCTTTGGCAAGTATAGTGTTTCGTCTGAGTACCACAAAGCAGCTCAGAATTTTGTTATTGATTTCAGCACATCAAATATTTACTGAAAGCCGAAGATGAACTAGTTGGAGCTAGAATAACACTGACCAAAACTCAAGGCAGCTGGAAAATCAAACTGCGCTCTTTGTAAGTGAGAGTAAGAACTGCTGGAATATGAATGACTTTTCCATGCACTACATATGAATATTTTAGCAAAGGAACATCTTTTAATCCATTTCATTATCTCCCAAAGATTTCAAGATAAAATAATACAAGAAAAAGAAACTGGAAAAAGTATCCTGAGGAGTATACAGTATTTCTGCATTCACAGGAAGCTAGGGACAAGTCTTCCTACAGCAGCAATATCTAGGAATATTTTTTCCATAAAGCTTGGTCACTTTGAGTTACAAATAGGGTATTGTGCAGTTTTGCTGTTACCCAAGGATACATCCTGACTTACGTACAGTTTGTCTGAGTAAACACCGGATATTAATTTAGAATTAGGCCATATCATTTAAAGAATCTTGTCAGTTAAAAAATAATTTTACCCTTTCATTATTTTAACTTGTTATTATTACTTGTGGTTTTATAATTGAATTAGATTAAAGAATTAATTTTCAATCTCTCTCTCATGTTTTCACTTATATAAGCTTATTCCAAACTTGGTTTAACCCCTTTTTTCATGTCGACTGTCACTGTAGCTCTTTTTCCCCCCTGTCTGACACAAATCCCTGGAGAAGTCATATTTTCTTGGAGAACAGAGAAATTCTTTATGATTAGAAATATCAAAATATGTTCTTTTACTCATGTGGTAGGACCTGGGTAGGGTTCATCTCACCTAACCTCGGTTGTCTAAAGTTAGATATTTAACCTCAGCTTGCTGTCTGAAGATACCTTCTCTGGGCACCTTCTCCCATCTTAATGCAGATAACCTAAAGCTGCATTTTCTTTAGAGAAAGTCCTTGGTAGCAGTGCTGGGCTGAGTAAAAAACACATCAGATCAGTTTGCTGTCCCAATTCACAGCATTGCTGCACCAACAATTGCAACAGCTCAGTAACACCCTGAAGCCAGGATAAGCCGTATGGAGCAGAATACCTGATACTGCTAAAAGCATTCTGTTTCATGAAACAGCCTAGAGACAGATGGAGAGAACTTCCTGTAGGAGCCCCTTTGCAATCTCCGTTGTCTACAGAAGGAGCTGAGAAAACTAGTTCATCCTTGACACCTGCCTTTTTACAAAGCAAATGTTCGGTGAGGTTAATTCCAACCTTTTTGGAAAGTCAGTGTTGCTGTTCTCACCAGAACAGATTTTTTCCTCTCTGTGTTACTCTTTCACATAGCAACCTCACAAAGAGAAACTTTTTTCATTGTTATTATTTCTTTTTCCTTTAAGTAGGAGCATGTGATTGAAAACCACAGAACTAGATAGGAGATTTGCAGGTTTCCTAACTAAAACTGATTTTACTTATACTTCAAACATAAGAGACTTCACGCTAACAGCATCCTCTAGAAAATATTAGGGAGATAAAAGAAAATGCAAGGTTTGTTAATAACAAACCTTCTGTATGCCAGTCACATTCTTAGGATTGAATTAACACAAATTCATCTTAACATTTCACTTATTCATGGAATAACAGTATGAGTATCTTCTCCCAAAGATACAGTAATAAGGAAGTGTAGTGATTAACTAGAAAGAATTTTAACTGTAGAGGTATGTATTAGGACAGCAAGACTTGGCATAGGTTAGCCAAGTAATGCTTAGAAAAATAAATTTTTAGAAAAGAATATACTCACTTCAAGAAGTAAAGTCTACAGGAATATCCACAATTCTCAGATGTCTGAAAAGATTCATATATTTATATATATAAAATGTATCTATCTATTAATGGGCAACAACCAAAAAAAAATCTATCCCAATGCTTACGGTTTCACAGTTCAAACATCTAGTTTCGTTAGTCAGTGTTCCCTGAAAAATCTCATGCACCCAGGTGAGTTCTTGTTTATTGTTCTCTTCAGCTTCATTCATGTTGCCATTTTTCAGTTTGCCATTTTGCTTTTCCTGTTTCTTCTCCTCCTGCAAAATGTCTGCGATGGTGTTGAGCAGGTAATTTAAAAACTCATGTGCATCCTGCTGCATGTAGTTGTCAAAGAGATCTGTGAAGAAGAGAGTAGAGGTTTCTAAAGCTGAGCACATCCTTTCCTTCAAGAAAGCAAACTAAATTCATTATTTCTTTCCACATACATGTACTGGCCCTTGTTTAGCAAAGCATTTAGAATCATGCTGAAGAAGAACAGTTCTGCAGTCACACTGGCTTCAGGGAAGCTACTTGGGGGGAAGGCTTCATCTCATCTAACTTTAGCTGTATGAAAGGTTACACTTTTCTTTGGAGTTGGTTGTGTAGGCTCCCACTACAGTCAATGAAGAAAGCAAGAGGGTGACTTATCCTAAATAAATTCCTTAGACTAACTTTAGGCAGCACTGACTCCCACCCGTATATTCCAAGTCCCTCAGACACTTAGGAACATCACAGAGTTTGGCCAGTAAGACACATGGCTGGGGAAACTGAAGACACTGGATGGAGTTACCTTTCCTCATAGCAGCCCATACAGTGCTGTGTTTCGTACGTGTGGCTAGAACGGTGTTGATAATGCACCAACATTTTGGCTATTGCTGAACAGTGCTCATACATCAGGGCTGTCTCTCCATCATGGTCCCCACCAAAGGCTGGTAGGCGGGGGCTGGGCAAGAGGTTGGGAGGGACACAGCTGGCCCAAACTGGACAAAGGGATATTCCATGCCGTATGACTTTGTGTTCAGCAATGAAAGATAAGAGAAAGGAGGGCAAGTGCTGGGGGAAGGTATTCATTATTAAGATGTTTGTCTTCCAAAGCAACTCCTATGCATACCAAGGCCCTGCTTCCCAGGATTGGCTGGAAATCGCCTGATGATGGGAAGTAGAGAATAAATCTCCTTTGGTTTTGCTTTGCTTCCACTTGTGTCCTTTGTTTTTTTTTATTAAGATGCCTTTATCTCAACACACAAGTTTTTTTCATCTTATTTTCTCCCCCTGTCCTGCTGAGGAAGGGAGTGAGAGAAAGCCTTGGTGGGCACTTGGAAGCCAGCCAAGGTTAACCCACCACAAATAATAATAATAACACCATCTAAGAAAGCTCATTTTTCACACACAAGTCTGATGAGCAGAGACTTGTCCTCTTCAATAAGAAATGCTTGCAGGAGGAGGGGAGAATATCTCAGTGGTGATTTAGTACAGACTTCTCTGGTGAAGGCTTAATTTGCCCACCATGTTGAAGAAAAAAGAATCTGTGTTCCCAAGAAATGTGTGCTTTTATCCTCCTGCTCCTGAAAAAGCTCATGTGGATTTCCTCAGAAAATATTGCACAGATCCTTCAGCTTTGCAATGTCTAGCCTGGACACATAAGCAGGTTAATACACACCGAGTCTGGCCCTAATTTAAAAAAGCTGAAAACATAAGATCCAGGCCCTAAAAGTGATCCCCAACAGTGTGGGGGCATTTATCACTAGGTGACTCAGAGCTAACTTTGTCATACTTTCAAACGCCTGCTCTGGAATGAACAGTCTGCTCATTTATATGCTGTCACCAGGAAGCAATTTTTTCCAGGTGTTTCACTCGTACTTTGTCTCTTCATTCAAAGCTCCCCTGTTTCTAAGCATACCACCCACATTGATATGAATCCAGGCCAAAATTGAGCTGTATGGCAGGTTTCCTTATTTCAAGATGTTCCTCATATCCCTTAGACAGAACTGCTACAAGATTAGGCATATGCTGTTGCCAACCTAATGCTCAAAAAAGGCCTGATGCTTCACAAAATAAGACTGTGCCCACCACTATAAGAACAAGAGCAGCAGTTGATATGTGGTCCACTGAATACCCCCACATACATACAGTTACCTGTCCTGCAGGGTGGTTTGGACTAGTGGTGCCTGTAACACTCTTAGGTCACACGGTTTCTGCATTGCCAACTGCCCTTGATTTTCTCTCTACCGTACTCCACAAAAAAATAACTAAAAAATTACAGCAGAGTGTCACCCTATTCCCAGCCCTAGCTCACTGTACAGTGCAGTCTGTCCAGCCACCCTGTGAAAACATCATTAATTCATGCACTTCTGGGAACTGGTACGGTTATTTCAAGATACTAAAATATTAATATCTAAACCCCAAAAAGTAGTAAAAGACATTTACAAATCTAACCTGAACATCTGATTAATATGACCACATTGTCCAATATTTATTTATACTTTCCTGATCAACGTATAAATGTTTAAGAGGATTCCAGTTTTACACTTACCGTTCTCTTTTCGTAACCTTGATATGAACTTCTTTGGTGGAATAACTCCAACTTTCTTCTTCTGAGTAGCAATACTGTGGAAAAGGTCTGCCAGGCAAGTCAAGAGATTTTCCTTCTTTTTCTGTTGGGCCTTGTATGATAATACATTTTCCCGAAACGGCCGGCAAAAATACAATGCCTGCAGCACGGAGTTACAGTAGCAGGTGTTCCCAAACTGCCATGTAAAATAAAAGACAATCTTAATCCCTGTACATCACAATAAAACTAGTTGCTTCACTCAACTTCTGGCTTCTGTGCCCCTGTCACGTACCAGCCATTTTGTTGTGCAGCTGCTGTGGGAATATATTTCCACACCCACCTCTGACAATTCACAGAAAAAACCCTATGGTGTTCTAAATTAACCAGGATACAAAGTAAAAGTTTCCACTTGCAAGAGATATATCTGTTGTAGTGGATCTCATTAAGCTTGTTTCCATGTATTAATATACTCTTGCTGGGCTCTGTCTTACTGCTCAATAGCAGAATGATTGATGTTTTCAATGGAAAGAATTACTATATCTGTTTTATTTATATGGGAATAAACAAGTGATTAAACAGCCTTCTCACTCATTCTTTCCTTAGTCAGATAAAAAAGCTCCTCCGAAGAGAGTCCCAAGTGCAGACTGCTCTACCTAAGCTTGTCCATACTTCCATCACTTCCTCCCTCATATTTC
Organism: Alca torda; assembly: GCA_008658365.1. NCBI lineage: Eukaryota > Metazoa > Chordata > Aves > Charadriiformes > Alcidae > Alca > Alca torda. Next base: position 69,983,117 of record CM018079.1, read on the forward strand.
ATAGCTAAAATAGACTTTTAACTTTATTGAAGTGTAAGTTCTAATTCCTGGAAACATTCATAGAACAGTAAACTGTTTTCTCTGGGGGCGTATGAAGCTATCTTCAAACATCTGATACAGCTTTGCAACCCACTTTGCCTAAAATTGGAAAATGAGCAGCACTTTTTAAAAAAAAAAAGACAATCTTACCTTAAAACAAGATTGGAGGGGGAAAAAAAAAAAGAAGAAACCAAAGTTCAAGTAACATCAAAGCTACAGTTCTGCATTTGGTTTGCCTACTGAAAATGGTACTTACATTGACCAATCCAAAGTAGTGTTCATTGATTGGAAACTGCTCTGGGCCAATGTCTTTTTCCAGAGCAGAGGCATTGGTGCCCTATGAAAAAAGAGGGAAGAAATTATTTAGAATATTAGGATTCTAAAATAAAGTTATGGACAGCATCAAGACAGAAACTCATTTTTTCCTTTCAGCTGCAATTAGCCAAGCTAACTCTGTCTTATTAATGAGCAAGCACGACAGTCACACAAGCCAATAAAAATATCTGCAGTTCTAGGTAGTGGAGCTGGCCTGACCTGGACACTCTAGTAATGGCTGGTTAGAAGTGAACAGGTCACAACAATGGTCATTCTCCTCACACCCACCTCCTCCTTATTTTTACTGTGTATGTGAACAGCTGGACCCCATTACCCTCTTGCCACATAAAGATACTTGGTGATCGTAAGCAAACCCCTTAAAGTTATCTTGGATATATCAGTTTTTAAACGTGAGGCGGGTTTTCTAAGCATTACTGAAACTTCTCTGAATCCCTTCTAATTCATCAGCATTAGATGACCTGGGCTCCAGAATGGCACCCAGTTCTAGTAACAACATCACGAATGTTAAAATCAGGTGTATTGTATCTGCTATTTTGCCCTGTTTAACATCAAAGGGTACGTAAGCCCAAGCACTGTTACATCCCTAAATCACTGCCTCGGTGTGGCAAGTTACGTTCAGCTGTATCTTCACTCCAACAGTAAAGTTGTTTTCACAACCACTGGTCTGTGAAGTGCAACCACTAATTTTGTATGTTACCTGTAGTTTTGTTATATTGAAATGCCCATTTTTAAACAAGCTGAGATTACCAAGCAAGCAAGCAAGCTAGATTGCTGCCACAGCCAATGTCATCGCTCCTATCTGCTCTATAAGCGTATGGATCCCTGTGGGACCTCACAAAAAATGTTCTATTGGGACAAGTATTCTCTACCTACATTTATGCAAGACCTTTCAGTTAGACAATTTCTAATTTGCGTGATAATTGCTTTTCTGACATCATACATTTATTTCTTTACCGAGCATGCTCTGCAACGTAAAGCATTAATATATTATGCCTTAGAATTTCCATCGAACAAGAACAGTACAGTTGCTTGACCTTCATAAAACCACGTAAAATGCCCCTGTAAACACGCTAACACGTAAAACACCTGAAAATTTATTTCCTGTATTCCTGAGGCTTGTTCAATATATCATTTGCTCAGAGACTTCATCAGCTAAAATTTTCAAAGTTACTAGTAATCAAATTCAACAATTCTGGTCTCCCCTCCCCATCTTCTCCCCAAAGCCTGATTTGTGTTTCTTCACTGCACCTACCATCACCACTGCTTGCTATATTAGATTATTATTTCATGCCAATTCATCAAAAGAAAATTATTTTTGTCAACAGAATCAGTGGTGTGAAACGCAGCACAGGTACTCTTTGAGAATTTGCAAGCCTTGAAAGTAAAACAGCTTCAAGTTAGCAGCTTCCAGAAATCTCCAAAGATTTTGTATTTTGCATCCCCTTAGCAAATCTCTTTGCAGTCTCTCCCTTTCTCTCACATACACATAGCTGGTTGCCAAAACCAAGTGTATGTGATTTCCCAGACATTCCCTTTGAGACTGAAGTACTTTACCTGCACAAGGCTCCATGCAAAGCTTAAGGGATACATTATACGTCCTCATCGGGCTCTGCTGAGCCTCAGCGAGAAGCTTGGAAAAAGGAATGATCTATACAAATCAATTATTGGCTACCTTTCAACAGAGATGACAGTGTGATACCTGCTTTGGCAGGGGAGTTGGACTAGATGATCTCCGAAGGCCCCTTCCAACCCCTACCATTCTGTGATATGTATGTAAGTTCCATATGAAGATTAGTTCCTTTCCTTGAAAAGCCAGCCTTGCCAAAGATGTACAGATTCAGCAAAGCATCCGACTTCCCGAGAGGGAGGAAACTGTTAGACATTTGTCTATCTGATATTAACAGTGAAGCAAACAGCCGTTGTTACTCTCAAAACCTTGTCTGATAAAAGAAAAAACATGACTACAGAAGATGAATGCAGCTTCTGAGAAAGCCGTCTTCATGTTAATACTCATTGTACAGCATTCAGATCAAAGCAAAGGTTTTCTTCAATTACACTTTGAGTGTTCAAATCAAGTTTCCTATCATAAGAATGAAATGGGTGTTTTTCCAGTTTTGCAGGAAGTATTTTCCACACTGAAAAAAAATCTCCCTCTAGAATTCATGGAAAATAATATCTCTGAAAAGTAACCTCCTACTCTTTCATAAACTACAGTTTTGTGTATGCTGTTACACAAGCAGAATGCAAGTGCTCTGCTAACTAGTTGCTCCTACATTACTCATTTGCCTTTCCTCCAGGGCCAGGGTTTTTTACTTCAGAGGATGCCAGATGGTTTGACAAATCCTTCTAGTATTTAAATTGTCTTGTAAATATTGTGAGAAAGAGCAAGAATCAGGATTTACCAAACAAAATTATCACTGAAAACCAAACAAATCCATGATGTGCACTAACTGATCTTCATATAAAAACTATACATTACATGGAAATCTCCAAAGTACATGCTGTTGAAACAATATAAGCTTAGTAACAGCTCCTCATAGAGCTTTTCCTCGCCAAAACCAGGTCTTGGTTGTTGCAAATATAAAACTAAACACTGTGTGCTGGTTTCCCAATAAAACGGAGCAGTTAAATTCAGTCTTTGAGTGAGCTGACATAACTCCCATGGACTTCATTAGGAGTTGTGCCTTCTTATATCAAGGGCAATTTCAGTCAGGTTTATTTTAAGGTCTCCAAAAAGATACTGTTAAATTCACAGAAAATGAAGAGTAGGAAAACAGAAGCACAGAGACCTAATACTTCAAGGCAGGATATATTTCTTACATGGAGAAAAAAAAATGTAGACAGACTATTTTGTAAACTCAAACCATGCCATGTTGCATATATGTTACATGTTTTGCATAAGAAGTCTCCTCAAGAAGGAGTTGACATGATGGCAGAAGAAATGATTGGAAATTCTTCCAACCAAACTGTACCAGGAACTGTACACCCAAGCCAGGTTCAAACTGGAAAAAATATGTTATTAGAGATGTGTTAAAGATGATTCAGAACTCAGTTTAAACCAACCTTATCAAATATAGAAAACATGTTAGCCTATTGAGGTTAATCTACATCAAAAATCAACCCTGACTATTTAACATGGCTTTAAGCATGGTTGTGTTTGTTCCCACCCCCAGCAAGTCATTTTGGTCACTTCTGCAGTGAAAATCTGCTCAAACATTTTTAATGCGATCCATTCCCTATGGTTTTATCAATGGTCCTGTGCTTCACCTGGGAGAAATAGCCTACCACAGCTAAATCGACTGCAGTTTCATAAAAACCAGCAAGAGTGGCAGTGTGGCCATAGAGCCTGAAGTGAGGAGAGACCACATAAGTCAGTGAGCTGGGATCTGGGACTATTAAATAAATTCATATCAGGGTATAGAGACAATAAAGGAGGCGGCTCATTCATAAAAGAGTACACTAATGAAGGAAATGCAACAAAGTGACTGTGGTGGCCAGACCTCATGAGAACTAGGTCAATGTGGAAACTCCTACTATGTATTCTGTGGTGTTGGTGAACCTTGATTTCTCTGAAGTTTTACCACTTAATTCAACAATCAGTATTCAGCCCCTATAAAATGGCAAAGACATACAGTCGGAGACATAGCCAAGCATGGGTCAGTTCAGGCTAAGACAAGATTTCTACCACACCATCGCTCCAAAAACATTCTGGCCATATGACCTATATTTTTTCCTCTTGTTATTTTGCTCCAGGCCTTCCAATGGAGAAGGCTGCCAGTTCTCTTTTCAGCTGAAATTTCTGTTAATGTTGCTAAGAGTTTAATTTGTGCTTTGTATTGCATGAAACAGATTAAGTAAAAAAAAAAAAAACTCCGGTTCCTTTGCACTTTAGCATGGAAACAAATTAACAGTGTAGAGGAAAAACAAAGACATCAGATTAGATCATTAAATCACATGTAGCAAAATAAGCTAAATATAATTATTCTATGGAGGATGAGAAATGGAATAGAGCTAATATGAAAGACACTGCAAACAGAAGACAGCAAATCAGACTAGATTTCTAGTGTAATGGAGCTATAAAAATGGAACTGACTTTCCAGAAACATGCATGTGCTTAATTTAAAGTCAATGAGTGCAGTAAAGAAATTAGGACATTTCGTAAGTCACCTATGGAAAACCTATTAAATAGGTATCGCCAAACAGAAAGAAAGTATGAATAACCATCAAACAATAAAATACAAAATATGAAATAACAAGAAATACCTTGTTCACAAGAAAATCTAAAAAAAAATAAGAAAAAACACATAGAAATTGAATTATGAAAACAGAAATTTAACAGATATATAAAGAACAGAGATCAATGAAGGAAGATTGCTGGTCTTTGACGAAGGGTTTCAGATCATATACGGCTGTGAACTAGATTTTTTTTTCTTAGTATTCAGGGAAAGTGAGAGCAATGCGCTAGAAATAGACTTGTTTCCTGAAGGAACTGAAGACTTAAGACAAACTAAGGGTGACATCTGGGCTAGTAGAAGAGAAATTAGAATAAAAATAGAAATGGCTTCAGGGCCAGGCAGCCTGAGTTTCAGGATTTTGGAAGGCACAGCATAAGGGAAGGAAGGGAAAAAGAAGATAAAGAAAGATATGGAAGGCCTCCTGGCCAACAAATGGCAGTCATGAATAACTCAAAAGAGAGGAAGTGATTGTAAATAAAATCCAAACCTAGCTTCAAGAAGCAACACAAAGAAAACGAGAGTAAGAGCAAGCAATATCCCACCATGCAATAAACATTCAACTGCTTTCAATAGACACATCACCTGTCCTCAGTGTTGGACTTCAACTATCCTCAGGGACAACCTCAGCTTTCAGAGAGGTATGGTGAGCAATTGGAATAGCAGAACCAGCCTTCTTCCAAACTCATAGATATTAAATGTCAAACCTGAAATGTTTTTGCAATTTTTAAAGTGCAAGTCCCACAAGATGGTTGAATTTAACCAGATTAGCTTCTTTTTTTTTCCTTTCTGCAAAGAAATGTTTTACTGTTCCTCCAGCAGAGTTATTTTGGGACTTTGCTGCCACAAGATAAAAGAGGAAAGAGAGGGTGCTATGAAAAACATAGGGGATCATAGTAAACAGCAAGACACACAGTGTACTCATATTTTTGAAGGAAAGGTAATTTAAAACAATGTATCTAAATAAATTATTTTTGTGTCTTTTTTCCAAAGAGTTTTCTGATCATTAAGGCAAATTAAAAGAGCTTGAAAGGAGATGTCTAACTTGCTTTTTGCTGGATGCACTAATCACAGATCTAAGTACTACATGCACCATAAATACGCCTTTTTACTGTGTGGTTACCAAGAAACAGATAGAAATTCGGAGGCCTGAAATCCTGAATCACTTAAAATCTTGGACAAAGATTTTAGGTTTAGGAACTTAGTCTTATATAGCTTGAAGAACCTGGTTTTCTCAAAGCACAAAGCAACATGTGCTGGAAGTGAGGTTCTAGTGGTGTGTTACAAGTTCAGTATCTAAATTCGCAAGTCGGTTTTTTAAAATATTGATCTTTAAAGTTTCCATGATTAGACAATCTTTACCAAACTGCAACTTGGTATTCTCTCATGAGTCTGTCTCCATTTCCAGCTTAATTGTTCTTGGATTAGTGGCACTCAGGCTTTTGCTGGAACAAGTAGCAAAAACATTTTTTTTTGGCCAGTTTCCGTCTTCAGAACACATAACCTCAAGATGGCCTCACAAGTGAAAAAAAGACTGAGGTTTGCTTACAGACTATAATTTCTTCAGTGACATTTTTGTCTGGGCCACCCAGAGTGCATACGTGGTGTCTCAGAACACTCTAAAGGCAAGACACCTTCTAGACTTCACCAGAGCTGCACCAGCTGGAGTACTCTTTGATAACATGGAGACAGAAGAAAGAATATCTTCATTAAATCTCAATATAGCGTGAGTTATGAGGGCTGCAGTTATGCTGCAGGACAGGTTTATAATTCAAAATTATTTTTCACAGTCAATTTTTGAGTTGGTTTTTTTTTTATTCTAGAGAAATGCTCTAAAAACTGTTGAAATTCAGCTAAGACAAGTGCAAGATTCTGGACATGAAGAGAAGAATCACCTGTACACGTAGAGAATGGGAAATAGCTGACTAAAGGAGGAGAGAAAAGAAAAAAGTCTGGAGACCATAGTGTAGTGTAAGATGAATAAGCATCAGCTATGTGATGCTATTTCAGAAAAAGAGAACAACAACAACATTTTTAGACAACATAATGAAATTCTTACAGACAGGAGTCTACAGAGTAGCAATTTTCCTGTTTAACTTGTCACTGGTAAGACTTCAGAGAGGACCTTACGTCCAGGTTTGGGTGCTAGGTTTCAAGAAAGATGAAAATAATTGGAGAGAATGAAAAAGAAGGCAGTAAAAATGACAAACACAATTCTAGAGAAAAATGACCTGTAAAAAAGGGTTGAACAGGGTTGTGTTGCATAAGACAGAGAAGTCTGAGGCAGGGCATGACAATATTTTCAAGTATATAGCTTTTTACAGAAAGGAACTAGTCCATTCTTGATCTCAGGGATGGACAGGATGAGAAGTACCAAGCTCAAATTACAGTAATGGAGATTCAGGTAAGAAATTAGAAAACATTCTAGTCATAAGGACAGTGAAGCATGACTGCCTAGAGAGATGACGTAGCCGTCGTCACCCGAAATCTTCAAGTTAGACAGACATACATCAGAAATAACACAGCTTTATGAAATGGAATTCCAGTGGACAGTTGGAGACTTCACCATCATAGGACAGTTGAGATGCAACTATTATTAGGTCATTAATTGTGAAATCAAATTAAATAACCACAACACACAATATCCAATAATGGCTGGCTTGAAAACAGCACAGCAGCCTTCACTGCAAAGGCTGAGCGTACCCAAGAACATGTTTATAATGGAGCATGTTTATAGTGGAGATGCAGGCTCATTTATTCCCCAGAAGTACTGATATACTGTGGCGTTAAGAGTACATAATGTACATAATTGTATATAAGTGTATCTACCAAACAGCCAACCACGGACAGTTTCTTGAGGAAAGGAAGATCAGCAGAAGAGATTTTGCTGTCTGCATCTCTGACCGGCCATGATTTACACTCCAGACTGTGGCTCTTCAAGCCCATCAGAACCTCACCTCCTGCATGGCACTGGCCCACCTCACACAGTTAATCAGGGTCCAGAGTCTCATTTTAATCCCATCTCTTCCGCAATTCAGACTCACTCAGCCTTGCTGAGCTGTAATTAAGAGGTTCCTTTGTAAAGGTGTTTAGCATAACCAGTGGTTTGCTTTTAATTCAGCAACTTGAAGCCAAAGACTGTATGCATCTAAAAGAAACACACTGTATACCACACACTGCATTCATGAATTGTCCTGTTGTGCTTATCTTCTAACCGACTAGTACGTATGTTTAGACATTAAAAAAAAAAAAAAAGTATTCATGCAAGACAAGTCTCAGCCTTTAATTCAGGTTATACATTGGAAATGATATATTAGGATGTTTCTCACTTTGTATATCCTCCTGTATCCGATACAGAACATATCTTTTGTGGACTTTTGTTTGTCTTTTGATGGAATGCACGCTTACTGCTTGTCAGTCCAGTTCCCATTTGCCAGCCATACTCTCAAGTTTCTCATTACTTCAGAAAGGTATTACAATAATTAGACTTCACACTCTCTAATTTTTTCATATTTTTGTTTCTATATTTGCTATATATGTCATACTGAAATTGGGCACTCTTGAGACTATGCTTCTAAAATTGCATTGCCTGAACTGCCTGTAAACTAATCTTTTCAGTTGTAAAAATCTATTTTCCTTTATCAATCTAAATATGCCTTCAGATAGCTCTTTTACTGTCTTGGCATGTATTGTTCTGCCTTAATGGCTGTTCATGAGAAGTGTTAAAAGTCATGAAGAAATGTACGCTGCAGGTTGTCTGAATGAATACATCCAGTTGCTAGTCATAGTGATCAATTCTGTAATCCAATAACACTCTTACTATACGAAACAGTTTGACTATTTTTACAGCATTACAATAGTAATTTTTTTTATATCAAGCATTTCCCAAATCTATGTTTGCACTTTGAGTCCTCATCCTGCCAATGCCCTATATTCAAACAAATCCTACAATGAGTCTCTAAACCCATGACATTAAAAACAAACAACAACAAACAAATAAGAAATCCAACAGATGTTCACATTTGCTTCCTGAAAGTAGAGACTCCCACATTTTTATGTTTTTCTCTATAACTAGTTTCTAGGATGGTTAGAAACTTTTTTTTGTTTTTGAAAGTGAAAGCTGAAATTCACAGGTATTCACATAATTCCTGGTGAATTTTGTGAATGTTTTCCTGAAGAAAAACACCAATTGTTATGAAACTCATAGAGACTATGAGAAGAACAGGTAACATGAAAGCCCAATTAATAAAAACCAAAATTAATCGGAGGAACTGCAACTTTTTTTTCCAAAGGATACAACAACTACAAGGAGCAACTCTGAGGTATCTCAGATGCTTGTATCAGAAGCAATCCAAGCGTGCTCAGAATGCCCCATTTATTAAATTGACAGAGCTCTCTGAAGCGCAGATCAGATTATTTGAAATATTATTACAAAATTATGAAAGGGGGGATTAATACCTGTTCTCAGCAGAATATCAAAAGGTATTTAGGAGAAATACAGTCCACAGAGCTTGCTAGCCATCTCTGTAAAAATATACATCAATACATTGTGAAATGGTTAGATGTCCTTCACTGCACATAACAGTAATATCCCTAGGCCACAGCTGCAGCACAGGCTTAACTCAGAACTCAAGCCAGTACCAAAAGCTCACCCACAGAGAAATATACTGCAGAGGATTTCAGCAAGCAACAATCCTAAAATGCCAGCATGCCTGTCTACCTTTGAACCAGCATTTTGTTCTTGAGTCATCGGGTTATCTCACAGAAACAATACCAAAGAGGATTACAGCATCCTACATCCCTAGTTTGTGTCTACAGCCTACAAGGATTACATGGCACTGGGTGTTAGTATTCCCTCAAACAGGGTTTCTTCAGGATATCTTATGTTTCTTCACATCTATTGTACCTGTCCTACATAAAAGCTGATGATTGACTATTGCATATGTCCTTCTGTGGCAAACCTGGTGTGCAGACAGAGGGGATGAACTTTCCCAGTGTCTGAAAGGCAGGCAAGAGGAACATCTTGGGGACTAGACCTCCCTTTTCCATGAGGGTGGCCACTGTGTCCACATGAGAGTCCCACCGATTCCTTCAGGCACAGTTGCCTTCATCCCCTCCCCCCCAGCAGAACAAGTTTTAGCTCTTCGGTCTCATTAACCAAATCAGTGAATAACAACTAGTACTATTGTTATTATGACTAGGGGGACAAAACTGGTAAAAGACAATAGAGGAATTCTGTTTAATTCTAGGAGTTGTGCATTTGAATATTTACTACAAATAAATGTGCCAAGTGGAAAGTTTGCACCTAACATTTTTTTCTTACTGCTTGGCTCCTACTGTGTCTGCCTGGGCATGTGAGAGCTTATCCAGTGAATATATGGTACTAGATCTCTTTTGCAAGCAAGTTAAATATTGTCCCTGGCTTCCTTGCCTCACTGCACTTGTTTTGATCCTTCCTGGAAAAGACCGAATGTCTACCATCTTCAGGAGACCAAAATTATAACCTGAGATACTAGACCTCAGGCAGTCAATTAAATAGCAAACATACATCCTAAAATGCTGACTAGCCAGGCTCCCTTGAGCTAAATTAATTCAGCTAAATTTCATCTATTTTTCCCCTCCAGGACATAAAAGTATTTGGACAAACAAACACAAAATCTTTGTCAAGAAAGGACTACTATTGAAAACATAATCTATGTTGCATTCAGAGAAGGACAAGTATTTCAGGACCAGTTCCTCCCTCTGTCTCAGTTCTCCTACCCCTTTTCCCTCATCTAAGGGGACACATTTTTGGAGAAACCATAATGCAGTGTTGCCAATACTTCCGAGAATTTATGTTTCTCTTACAGCCCCAAATTCCTGCAGCTTTCTGAAAATCTCAGCTTCTTTTCCTAAAAGAAATTCCAGTCCCTGTGGGTTATCCAAAAAAGATTATGTGTGACTAGTGCAACACAACATCTCTAAAAGCTAAGTACACAGACCCCAAGGAATATGTAGTTTTAAAACATCATTATCGTTAAACCAGCTTCACCTTCTGTCACAGTACTGGTACCATGAGCTAGAATTGCCTTGAACTGTGGGCCCTTGTATGCCTTTTCTGCCTGAGGCTCTAATTCTTCCCTTCAGTCTCTCCATTTCTTGAATGCTACTTTTGCAGGATATACTGGCAGCAGCAGCTGAGCAGCTCACCATTAGAACACAGCAAAACAGGTTTTGCTGTGAACCGGTTCAGCCTTTGGGAGAAGCGTAGTGTATACAGGTGCATCTGTCTGAAGCACAAGAAAGAAATCATGGAGTTCTTAGTACTTTATGTCAATGCTAAAGTCTTACAACCACGTAAGAGTCTCCAGCTCCCCTTCATGCAGTGCTCACTTGTGCATTCTGCAGGGCATCACACCCACCATTCATCAGCAACAAAAAACGGAGCCTGCCCAGAAGGAAGATACATGTGCCCAGGTTTTTTCCTCAGTCCTGTACTGTTTCCTAAACCTTTCTTTGCAGTATCCCTGGCCCACTGGCCCACAGGACTGGAAGTTATCAAGAACAATGAAAAGTTTAGAAAACTACTTACTGTTGGTGAAGAAAGGTGAGCACGCAGACTATTTTACCCCAAGTCTGGATTTTGTATTAAATTGTTTTAACCCCAAAATTCAACCCTCCCTTTCCGCATTTCAGAGCAGACTTTTCAAAGGGAGGACTGAGGCTTAAGTCAGAACTATGTGTGGGATGCCCTGGGCACCTGGTTGGAAGCAAAAGAGCAAGCCCACTTAAGTGGAAGCGTGAACATGTGGAAGGGGAGCAGGCTCACAATCCGCACTCCCACTGAGCCTGCAGTAGCCAGGCCTCTGGGGCTGTGCCTGTTGCCTTACCCTGGAGGTAAGCTCCATTCTCTAGGGCGGATGAATGGTATGCGTGGCATCACCAGCACAAGGCATGCTGGGGCACCACATGGAGGGAAGCTGGCAACTGCGTGTAGCTGCTCTTGAAGAACCTGGAAATAAGGGGGAAAAATACAGACTAAAACAACAAAATGTGCAGAAATAGGCTTCTCTTCTGTTCGCATCGGCGTGCTTAGCACACACCCATTTCTTTGGTGAGTTTATTACTGCCTCACTGTATTCATAAACCTTTGACAAAGTTTGAGCTCTCCCTGCCCCCACTAACAAGTTTCAAAAATCTGAACCCAATTAAATGCTCCAAGTTTATTAGGATTAAAATTAGACCCAAGCACAGTGCTGAAAGTGTCCTTTCAGCTGTTCCTGAGGAGGAAAGTGGCAAAGCCTGAACATAACAAACAAAAATATTAACGTTTCCTTATTCCTTCCTAATTGCCTAGTCTGATTTAAAGAAAGTGAAGTGATTCAAGAGCACTTAACTCTGAGTGGCATGCAGTGCAAGCTAAACCCTGATGTTGCCTCTAAAGCCAAGACTTCCTAGAGCAGGTACCTGGCATCGGGATCCAAAAGCATATTATCAGGCATCTAAACATCCTCATTTTCTGAGTAACCTGGAGAGCTCCTGGCCCCGTGAGACTGATGTACCGTCGACTGGGACAAGACCACAGGGTACCTGCCCGAGAGGGTTATGTGGGTTTCACTGACTTAATGTGGATTCAGAACTCAACTTTGGGGTCCTTTCGCAGGATTATTAGGGCAGGAGGAAGGGCAGGGGGAGGAAGGGCAGGGGGAGGGAGGGCAGGGGGAGGAAGGGTAGGAGGAGGAAGGGCTGGCTCCGGCTCCGTCTGCAGCTCGTATCGGCCGGGACCAGCCCCGCTCCGGAGGGCCCCGCACCGGCTTAGCATCTCCGTCCCTCACCGGCCCGCTCCCGGAAAACTCTTCGGGACATCGCCACTCTCCGGCGACCAACTCTATCCCGGCCATGTCCCGGCGCAGCCTGCCCGGCTCCCCCACCGCCGGGGACAGGGATGCAGTCGCTTCCTTTGCCCGGCGCCCCCGGGGGACCCCCCCCTCCCCTGGCCGGGCCTGCCCCCGGAGGGGCTGCTGTGCCGCCCCCGCCGGCGCGCCTGCCCACCAGCACTCACCATATTACAGATGGAGGCGATGTTTCTGACAGTCATTAGTCTAAAGGTTGCAGCGATCCCACACCGCCATCTTTATAAGGTGAAAACAGCCCCGCTCATGGTGGGAAGAGCGCAGGAAGAGAGAGGGGGCGGCGGCGGCGGCTTCTGCTCCGGGGCTGTGATAAAAGCAAGAGGAGGGGACAGCACAGGCACCCTCTGAGCCCGCAGAGCAGCGAGAAGGACGGACCTTCCTACCCTGCCTCCTCCGGGCGAGTGACCGGGAGGTTTAGCGGCGCGGGGAGAGCAGTCGCATCCCCGCTCCTTCCGCCTCCGACTCTCGCACCGTGCGCAGGGCCCCGGGCTCCCGCTGGAGCGCTCAGCCGCGCCTCTGCGCCAGCCGGCACCGCGCTAATCTCTGCCTTCCTCCTCCTCCTCTTCCTCCTCCTCCTCCTCCTCTCCTGGCGGCTGCCGCTCGCCGCTCCATCGCAGCGCCGCGCCCGCTGATCCGCTCTGACAGGGCCGGGGAAGGGAAGGTCGGAGGCGGTGACGGGCAGCCGGCGGTCCCGGCCGTGGAGGGGAGGAGGGGGGCAGAGCGGATCCCTCCAAAAGGAGCGGGGGGGTCCAAATCGCCAGGCCTAGAACGGCCACAGGGCCGCGAAACTCGGGTTTCAGTTTGTGCGACATGGTATTGGCAGGCGGCGGGGTGAAGGACAGGAAGGCAGAGTGCAGGCAGGGCGACAGGGATGTGTGGCAGCGACGGCAGGACTGTCCTTTGGGACATGCTGTCTACACCTCATTTGAGGTACACAGGAGCCCAGGGGCTCGCAAACCCCAGAACAGTAGGCTGGGATGTAATTTACTGCCCACAGCAGCTGCTTTGCATTGCCACTCGTGCAGACAACGTTTTTCCTCACAAATGCTGTTTGGGGACCATGCCCACAGCGCACATCTTAGTGCCAAAGTGCTCACTCACAAGTTTACAACACGTGGCACCGTTAATGCAATAATCTCAGTTCCTCTTCAAACACAAATAAGCCGAGGACCATGCCTTTCTCCAAGGTAGAGCACTATGAGTGTATTAAATTTACACACGTGATAACACGCACAAGGATGTTAAATAGCTGACTTGAGGCCATACACCATCTCTTTGAGAGAAGCAAGAACAGAGTTCAACTAGGGCAATGCCTCATCTTAGAACTCTCCTTTCCCTTAGCAGATGTTGTGGTTTTCAGCAGACGCTTAAGGCCCATATATTGTTCCTCTGCTATGCTGAGGAAATAATTCAAATGAAGAGAGCAAGCTGCTAACATTTCTATAGGCACCTCTGCTCCTGGAAGTATGGCACACTCATGCTTGGCCACGCTTTTCACTTCATGATGCTAGAATATAACCATTTCAGCCTATAGAGCCTGGCCCCACGGGCTTTATTTACAGGAAACATTCTGAAGTCAGTATTTATTTTTATTTCAAGAGAAGGTCTACGATTATTAATAAAAATCTGGCATCAGCAGTAGCATCTAAAGATAAATTCCTGCCCTGTGAATACTGTCAGGTAAGTGGCCTCAATCCAGCTCATTATGGACAAGTGCCCACTTTGTAAAAATGGTATCAAATTTAGCATTAGTTGGCATCCTGTTGCAAGTTCAGCAAAGAAACTCAAAATGGAGTTGTCACAGAGACAGAACTTTCTTTCCTCAGTAAGTTGGATTAGTTATATTAAATCATTGCAGGTATTTGAAATACCGGATGGAGAAAGACTTTTGGACATTACAGAGTGAAATCATCACAGCTACTAAACCACTTCACAAATCCACAAATCACTATGTAAAAGAGCCACCAAATAATGTAACATTGAGTAATAAATAATCTTTGGTATAATTCTATTAAGTTCATGGTCTTACATTATGTGTGAATTTGATTCCAAGTGTTTAATTCACTTAAACTCTGAGGACTGGATTATATGTAATATCACAGGTTTTCTTGACATAACCGAGGGAAATGGGAGTTAAGCGGAGGTGTCATTGCGGGATGGGCCATGCTCAGGCTCAGTTCGGAAGCAGTCAAGGCCCGACTGGTCCCCAGTGCATTTCTAAGTAGCCTACAGAGACTGACAGTACTGCACGATAGGTGTTTTTTAATCCCAGATCCCTTTTATTCCGGAAGCCTAATTGTATACTCTTCGCTACAGCCCATTTATTTCAATTTGCTGTAGAGAATTGTGCTTGCTGTCAGTGAAAAGTTATGAAGAAAATGAATGTGTTTGATGGGTGATTAAAAATTTAAATGGAACAAAATGTCGTAACTAATAAAGTCATTTACCTCACATACACTTTAATGTCAAGGACATTATTCCCATAATATGAACCCCACAGAAATCATACAAAATAGGAACAAAAAAAGTAAGAAAAAGGTAAGTGGCATTTTCATACTTTTGCTTTGTCACCGATTCACTGATGCTAATTAATTGACTTCAGGGTAAGGTTTCAAGTGGTTTCTGTTTGTTGAACTTTTTTTATTTTTAACAGAAAATTAAATTGCTATTAGCTAAGCATTTATTGGTCATTCAAGGAAATGATTACTGCTGAAAATAAGCATATTTGGAAACATGCACATGGATACATACACCCACATCATTCTGTGAAGAATTCAGTATCATTACCCTTAATGCTACTAAAAATACTTTCATTGAAGGGTGGACAGATTTCATGTCCTATTTCTGAGGTTTCATAATAAAAATAGGAAATAATACAGAAGTGTTCATGTGCCAGTTTAACAATAGTTTAGCACTGGCTTTTTTGCTCTTCAGTCCATATCAAACTGGGAAAGAGGAAAGAAACTTTCACACTTGAAATGGGCTGGTGAGTGTTTTGATTTTCTTCTGGTGTTGCCATTTTCATGACTAGAAAGTTTATTTCTGTAGCTTTTTGAAGATAAAAAAGTGCTAAGAAAAGCAACAAATGTTAGTTACAAACATTATAGGAACTGTATAAATAAAGAACAGTGAACAATTGTTTCCACTCTAAAGCATTGCCCTATCTCTTCATAACAAACAACTAACCCTGTGTTTCTTCGGAGAGTTAGACAAAGAGAAGGAAAACAAAGGACTATTTATAACCTAAGAGTGCTTATATAATTTCTGTTGAAAGGTCAAAAAAATGCCTCCTGCATTTAATTTTAGATCAGTCTTGGTCTCATCTGGTTATACGCTTCAACATTTTTATTTCACTACATAAAATAGGAACCTACTGTAAATATACTTTTTGGCTAGCAGAGGCTTGGACTTTCATAACATTTTCCATCTGACTTTCTCAGAGTACTTTGCAAACATTCACTCAGACTTGTCAAGTTATTGGGTGGCAAGTTAATATTAGCTTCTTTTACAAAGCAAGAAAACAGGCAGAAGAAATTTAGCAACTTGTCCAGATTTACACAGGAAAGTTAGTAGCAAAGCTGGGACTAGAATATCTGCCCACTCTGTGCTACAAAGACGATATTGCATTTCCTCTCCAGAAAACTTGGAAAATTCCACAGGAGGTTCATTTATGTTTTTCTTGTAATAAACTCCGGTACAGAAATGGGTAACCGTCGGTCAGTTTTGTTGAACAAGTGTTTGGAACAGAATCAAATTTAGGATAGATTTCCAGACAATTAAAAGGGCATTTTAATGGAAAAGGCAGTTAAACCAATACCTAGGCTTTCTGGAAGGTGGGAGAATTTTATAAACACTTTTCTATATTTTGTATCTCACATTAAATTACATTCTACAAAAAAAAATCAATATGTCTTTAACAGAGTGGAAAATACGTAGACACAAGCATGAGGACTAAGAATTTTCCATGAGGCTTGGCCCCCCACTGCAGAACAGATTGGGAGCTTTAGTACAGTGCCAAATGCCAACTTGCAGCCCATGGGCTGAGACTGTAGCGCACGGCTCATAACAGGTCTACGGAAACCACTCTATTTATACCTGAAATTCTAATGGTAAGAGTGAGTTGCAGTCTGTGAAAAAAACATGGCAATCCACAGAAAACGTGTGGAGTCTCCTGAGGGCCCCTTAGGCTAACACCCCCCCCCCCCCCCCCCTCCCCCCCCCCCCCCGCCTCAATACACACACTTTGGAATCACCATTCTTCCTTAAGACTGTCAGTTTCAAAGCAACACCTACCCAACATTTTCAAATTATCTGAGAAATTATTTCTCTTGATTTAAAATATGGTAAAACTTTATCTTTAGAATACTAACAAGTCATACTATCACCTACCAAATATGAAACACAGAAAATAAAACTTTGCATTAAATTAATCTCTGAATCTTGCCTATCTTTGCTAATGTAAACTTTACACTAGTTGGCAGAGATGTAATAACATGTCTTCCTTTTTCTCAAAAATTGCTATTTTACAGAAGAAAGCAAAATATTCTTACAGCGTCTGACTTCAGGGTTTTGGTTGTGTTTTGGTTTGTTTTTTTGGTTTGGGTTTTTCTTTTTCTTTTTTTTTTTTTTGGCCAGACATCAGATTTGAAAGCCCAAAGACAGCAAAATAAGACAAATGGAAACACAATGATGTCAAATACACCAAGAGCTGACTGAGTAGATAAAAGTGGCTATTAGTTCTATATTGATAATCATTAAACAGTTTATTCTATGAAGAGGTTGTTTAGGCCTCTACAGACAGTTTGATGCTCGATAATGGCCTAGAGCTGTGATTGTTTTGTAATATCTTACTCTTGCTCTTTTTCTTCTGTGTAGTTGTTTTTCAAAAAAATTAGGAGCTTTGAACAGTGACAATAAGAGAACTTCTGCACATTGCAGTGTGGCAGTTATTCAAAAGGCAGTTATTCAACTGAAAATATTCCCACATTTCCATAAGGTAGAAGCTTGGAGAATGGCCTCTTTATCAGGTATTTTATTCAGCAAGGAAGTTCACCAGCAAATTTTACTGGTATTTTTCTTACCTATACAAAATGTACTTTCAGTTGGAAAGATACTATTTAAGTTCTAATCATACATACTGGCTAGAAAGAGATAACCAAAATTTTTAGCCATGGAAGTGATTTATCAAATAAGAAAAGACTCACTGAGCAAAAATAACAGAAAACTTCAGTTTCTAACAGAAATGTATTGCTATTTCTGCCTATGGAAAGGAAATAACGATTCTGGCTTGCCCTCCTCTTCTTCTCCAAAGATTTTATTTATTATTTTTTGTATTCTACAGGCTCTAATTTTAACTAACATACACTCTGAGAACAAAACACAAAGGATATTTTGACAGCAGACAGGCTGTAAGTGGCATTTAGTCTATTTTCAGCACGAATTTAAAATAGCCTTTTCATTTTATGTAAATTGTGGCATAAATTAATCAAATAACATTTTTATTACATTAGCATCTCAAAGTTTTAATCAAGACAGTCTTATTGCATTGGATATATAGTAAAAAAAAAAAAAAAAAAAGGCTTGTAAGGTCCCAAACCTGCTAACCATTTAATGCAGATAGTTACTGTCATCCATCTGCAAAAACTGATGGTCACATCAAGACTTTACTTGCCTGGTTTTCCTTCATATCAGTGTGGAGAAAGACAGTAAAATTGAAATTAATCTTTAATGAACATTGGGCATTGTAGTGAACCCAACACGATGTTCTTAAACAAATGTCTTTTAAAAGTCTTTCAGCTGAGACAGGTGACTTTAAGATTAAATTCATGCATCCCACAAAGACAGACTTGGCTGATTAGAGCATTGCTCTTCAAGATTTGAACAACTGAGTTTAGATTACCAGAGACTCCTTAAAAAGCTCAACATTATATCCACAAAATAACCCATCTGCCACTAAGCTAGCGCACAACTTCACATATTCTTCTCCATGACTACCCAAAGTGGAAGTGCCCTAGTGTAAACAGACCTACCACCACCTACTTGCATGGTTGATCAGGTGCCTGACTGTTTTTCCTGGGCATGTGTAGAACCTGCTAATTGCACACTGGAAAGAAGCAAAGGCTTTTCTTTGACATGAGATCACCCATGTAGAACAAAGGTAGCACATTAAGTATCTAATTCTTAAGTGTAGTTCTTGTAACAACTGTCCATACTCCCCCCTCAAATATTTTCATGTTCACTAGTCAAGCTCCCATGATAACTGAAGTTCCTGAAAATTCTGCTTGTGACAAGACCTGCATCTCTCCTGGTTAGTGGCCCAGGATCTATTTCAAAATTGAGCCGGAGAGAAGGTAAACAATGCAAAGTTTTTATGGGGAGGACAGAAGAAAGCTTGTGCAGGGGAAGAAAAAGGGGTAGGATTTTATCCGAATGATTAAAATGCTCATCTGGGATGGATATTGATCACTATTTTCCTGTACTACAGAGATGCCAGTTTACATTCTGTACTGGTAAAGAAGAAACTGAACTTGAGGTACATCCCACTGGCACAGGTGGTAAAAACGTAAAGGTTGGATGTCACTTAATCTTGTTGGCTACATTACAAGAAAGGGCTGATCTGACTTATGTGTCTAACTGTAGAAAATGGTCATTGCAGAGAACCCCACCTGAAATAACATGACATAACAAGCCTCACAAATTCATATCCAGAGAGTGACTTACCTAGAGCCCTGAGACAGCTTTTGGGTCCTGATGTACTCACGGTAAACATGCTGGCAGAGGGATTACACCTGCAACAATGTTTTAAGCAAGTATCAAGAATTAGACACAGGAGGTAACTAGAAGTGATAAGAAACAATTTCTAGTGTTATCCCTTGATTGCAACTATGTCACTGTTTCCAGGCTCAATTAGATTGGTTTAGATCTGCTGAGGGTAATTTAAATGCAGGGTTCAGAAAATTCTGAGGGACAGTGGGACAACCTGTTATTTTCTTTTCACATGCTTACAGGTGCCGTGGTGGTAGCAACTTAGTAGAAGCCAAGATATGGTCTTTCTCCCCAAGACAGGAAACTGTGAATTATCAGCAATATATTCACCTCTTCGTGAAGCAGGGACTTTCGTTGGATTCAGAACTCCATGGGAACCAAGATGTTGTGGTTCCTACCTACTAGTTTCGCTGGGCAACATTCAAAGTCTCTGCTGCAAATTCCTAGTTTATGCTGATCTGCTTGTACTGACCCTAAAACCTTTTAGTGTTCTCCCCAGTCAGGCAGCACATCTGAGCTGAGGTGGAACAGCAGCTGTGTCTTGCACCCATGTTGTGCAGTAACTCACAGGACACCAAGCCTGGTCCCACCGTGCTGCCCTGTGAGCTGTGGCCCAGGCCTGCTCGAGAGGCGGCTGCATGTGCTGCAACGGCAGCCAGGGTGTTAGCGCAGGCTTGAGGCTTTACTTCACTATCCTTACGGACAGATCCTAAGCCTCCTAAAGCAGGGCTTAGACGGGAGTTTTAGACGGAGATCAGCAGCATTTAGTTCCTCAAAACTGACACACAGCTGCTACTTCACACCGAAGACGCTTGTGTTTCTCTTAAGTTAAAAACCTCCGGGGCAATAGCGTTCGGCCTAGGCAGAGAAGTCCCGCCATGGCCCAGGCCGCGGGTCCGCCCCTGGCTGACGGGGAGAGCGATCGAGCAACCGGGGCGCTCCTCAGTGAGGCAGAGGGGCCGCCCCCTCACCCCCGACGGCAAAGGCCGGGGGGCCACCGGCCGTCCCATCCTGTTCCGGGGGAGGGGCAACATGGCGGCCGCCCCTCAGCGCTTGCCTGTGGTCAACCGCCCTCCCGCCTCAGGAAAGGGTCACGTGCGCCAGCTCCACCAATAGGCGGCGGCACCGTTGCTGCTGGTCTCGCGACAGCGGCGGGGTGGTATATAAGGGGGCATGAGGCAAAGCCCCTCCTCTTTCCCCGCCGGCCGCCACTGAGGTGAGGCGGCACGGTAAGGGCTACCGCAAGGTGCCCTGGCGTCCCGACGGGCGGGGTGTGGGGTTGGGTCGGGACCTCCTCGTGTCTTCCCTTCACATCTTGCCCTCTCGGCGCCTGGCAGTGGCCCGAGGAGTCAACACAGGGGGATAGAGCACATTTCCCTCACAGAAACCCAGCGCGGAGCCCACCCCTCCGCCCTGCATCCTGTCGTGAGGCACAAGCGGGCCCCCTCCCATCCCCGGCCCCGCCTCGCTGCTTCGGGCTGACTTCTCTCTCTCTTTTCCCCCTCGCAGTGCGTGGCCTGGGCCGCACTCGCCCCCATGGCGGCCGCCCGACGGGGAGGGAGGCGGCAAATAGCGCCCCAAGGTACCGTCAAGGCCTTCCAATGCACCCCCCCGCGAAGGCTTTGGCCGCTGGCCTGCCGCAGAAGGCGAAGCACAGTAGGCCTCGCCAGTGGGGAGCGCTGGGGATCGGGAGTCGTGCCTTTAAACGCCCATAGGTAAGGGGGCACACCGACCTTGCCGCATCTCTCACAGCCTGCGGCTGGTTGGATAAGGCTTTGGGCTTCAGAAACGGAGGACTTTGAGTCCTGAGGCTTTGTACCACTTGAAATATATCTGGGGGTACTGTTCTGTATCACCGTGAGACGAAGAAGTATTTGTGTACGTTTTGTACCTTTCTGTTATTTTCTAAATTACGGGCATTGAGCTGCACAGACCTTAGATGTGATTCAGTGCAATGCTTTCTTTTTGTGTAGGCTGCATCAAGAAAATTACAGTTATAACCTGCAATGTTTGAGGTACTGGATGCTGTAGGCACTTATGGTCAAATGGACTTAATCTTCCAAACAAAAGTCACTGATTGCATTAGGCCTTTGGCCCAGCCTTGTAGTATGTCTGTAACAGTGACCTTTGATGTCTCTCTTGGTTGAGTTCTGTATAATTTGTTACAAGGTATATGTAAGTAGGCACAAGGTAGCAATAAAATGACTGGTAAAGATCAGTCAACAGACTAGAAATTTACAGCTTACTTCAGGGTGGCGTCAACACTAAGCAATTAAGGCTTAATAAATTTTCCATTCTTTCTGATTAGTGTATTTTAAAATATGTTCTATGTAGTTTAAAAGGGCTGTTTAGAAAATCTTTTCAACAGCTTGAACCAATTACTACTTTTTGCTCTAGGTCTTGATTTGATAATAAACTTTACGTAAATAACTTCTGCAACTTTGTAGAATATGGCTTTAAGAAGGTCTGTAATTAGACATAATATAAATTACATTATGATTTAGTAATTTTCATCTATTTTGTGCTGTTTAGGGGTCCCACTTAGCAGCTCCACGTTTGAAATATTATAGATATGGATGATCACACTAAATTAGAAGCAATGCTCAGGACTTCTTAGGAATGAATAATACCTGCTGCTAGAAGGTGAGTGTGCTCTAACGTAATGACAAATGCAGATAATTAAAAATCTTAGTTTTTGATTATTCACAAATTTCAAGTAAATTGTAATACCTCTTTTGAGTAAATGGTAAGTTCAGATCATCTTAGTAAGAAAAAACTGGTGCTATAACCTACTCCCCTTTTATGCTTTGCCCTCTTAAGTCTGGCGGTGTCTTAAGTGGCCAACACAGAGGGGTACAAAAGTTCTCTCTCAAACCCAGAGGTGAGATTGAAACTCTTCTTTGGATCATGCTGAGAGGAACACACTGATGAAACTACTGAACTTTGTGAAGTTACCAAATCAACTCTGTTGCATTCAAAATAGCTTGTAGGTAGGTTTTCAACTGTCATCTGATTATCACCTCATAAATAAGAGTCTTAGTATCAGTTTCATGTAAATCTTATTTTCCAGGTTTCTCAAGTGTGTTGATGGTTCATGAACCTTTGTGAAATATCTTGAGTGAAAACAGTTCCTTGTAAATGGATTGATCTCCAGGTATGTAGTGTAAAAAGGATTATCAGATGTTAGTGGTTAGATTGTTTTCTATATCTGAAGAAGTTTAAATTATTCCTTACCTGAAAAATAAAAGAAAAAAAAAAAAGGAAAACCAAACCTAAAATTAGTTTGGGCTAGTGGAAACCTGTGTGGAAATTGTTAGAACTGTTACCTAGATTTAGCCAATCTAAATTGGAAAAGATCTGAGGAAAGTTTATAGCCACAATAGCTATTGGATCCATTTACTCTAATGTGGGTGGACCTCTGGAATGGAATCCATACTAATGATATGGGAAAGGAAAATCCTGTCCTGTGCAAATGAAAAATTTCTATTAAGAAATGGCTGACTTAAGGGTTAGTGTCATGTAGCATGTTCATACAGCTCAACCTTAGGCTAGTTACCTTTCTTGTGTGTGCAACACTGACTGCAAATTTAAATAGAACTTCTTTTACAGGGAGGAAACCAGCATGTGCATGGGGTTGGAACTGATATTAAACATCATCTTATGATTTGATGAGTGCCGTACATATGATTTATGAAGCCGTACTAGATGACTCCAGTTGCCTGTAATGTCTTGAAAGTGAAATTTGAGACAAGCAATGGCTAAAACTACACACCTTCAATGATCATGTTTAAACAGGAACCTCGCTGTTTGTTGAAACTGGGGTTTCTTAACAAAAACTGCTGTAACTTATTTCTATGTCTGTGTGGATTAATTGAAATAAAACATGAGAATGCTACCAGAAGTTTGTGTGTTCTGAAGTTTTCTCATTTAGGTACTTCCTGTGTGAAGGCTTTGTTTCATGGATATGAATACTTTTATATTGTCATGCGGAAACATTCTGTTGCCATATGCAAATTTCATGTTTAATTTACAGATCTATTGAAAATGTCCCTCTTAACCATCATCTTTTATTCTGATTGTCTGGTTGTAGTTTTCTGAAGTTTTTTAGAATGTAGAAGCACTTTAAGATTAACTGGCCAACTTCGAAGTCATTTCGTTAGGCTGTATGTGTTATGTTCATGTTCTCCAACTACTTGAAAGATTGTCTGAAACTTTAAAGACCAAGTACTATTACATCCTTAGCAAGTATCCCATTACCTGTCTGTTTCAAGTAAGCAAAAAGGAAAAGGTTGCAATAGTCCATGTAAAAAAAGATGAGTGTGAAGATCCTTGAAGAGCAAGATCAATATTGTTGAGCAATTGGAAGATTGTATGTGCTTTTCAGTTGCTTGTGTCTAAGTAAATATTTAACATTTATTCCTCAATAGTAGATTCTAACATGAAGTGATTTAAGTGCATCCTATTACTAGCCAGTGCTTCTTTAGAATGCACAAACAAGAATATAAAATACAGTTAGAAGTAACTGCCAGCCAGCCTAGACAGGAAAGTGAGTTAGTGTGGATTTAGGACCAAACCTTGTTTTAAATACTTGGTGAGATTTAACCTCCATCTAGTCAGGAAGTGTTCCTTGTTATCTCTGATTAAACATCTGCTAAACGGGGTGAGTAGTGATTATTATATTTGTAGCCTGCTAGGCTCACCTAAGTGTTTTTTTTTCCCCCTGGACTTTTGTTTTAATAAAAGCTGAAACTAAATTTGAAGGGCATACAAAAGTACTTTATATTAAATCTGACAACTGTCTAGTTCCAGTTATGAGGAACAATGAATCACTTACCCCACAAGCCTTGTCAGTTATTTTGTAGAGCTCTGTTCTCTGCGGTCATGCTCAAGGATGAAGTTTTAGTCTATTCAGTCTTGCCTCACGTGAGTGCGGTTTCAAATCTGATCCATGCTGCCCTGTGCAGGTTTTCTAAATCGCTTCTCGTGTTCAATGCTAGTTGATGGTCTTGAGCACAGATAATTTCTAAATGCTATCTGCTGTTTCCCTGAACTAGTAAGCTTGTTTCCATTTGATAGTTTAGACTGATTTTCTGTGAGATTTCTACACTTCCAGAACTTTCTGAAGGCAGTAGAAGCTATTCTAGAATCAGGGTTGGAGTTTTCCTTCCCAGATTAATTAGTCATGCAATAAATGGCACTAAATTCTCTCTGTGGTTCTGTCTACAAGGATCTACAAGGAACTAAGATTTTCTTCCAAGCATAATGATTCTATGATGCTATGAGATCTTTTGGAGTCTGCATTCATGGTTAGCTTTGAGTATTCTGCTGATGCTGAAAAAGGAGCTTGGAAATCTCTTCACTTCTGAAAACTAGCTACCTGTCCCTCTCCTTTCTGAATTAATGGCCCAGGAGTACACTAAAGGTCCCTTCTATTTCATGGTAGCTATCATGCCCTTGAAGACATTTTGAAAATCAGCGTGTGTGTTTGAGGCATCCTCTGTGACTCCTTCAGACTTGTTTAGGTTTTTTTTTTTTTTTTTGAGGCATTACTACCCCCCAACTTCATGCCATGCAGTTGGTGATAAAAAGTACCATTAGATTCTAATGACTTGGTCCCGATTCAAATATTTGTTCTAAAATGTTTCAGGCAGGTTCATTCATTCCTACTTTTTAAAAACTTTGGGAAAGTAATCTCTATCACAGACAAATCGTTCATCGGGCTGTTGTGAGGTAGCCTTCAAATTCTCGAATGCTCCTTTCCTACTTGTTCACTTCTTGGGCTTGCAAACTCCTTTGCAGACTGCTTACTTCTGATTAATTTGAAGAGACTTTAATATTCTTTCTATCATATTGCTCCTTAAGCATTTCTGCTGCTTCAGTATCATACAGATTTAAACTGTGTTATTCATTTTTACTTTTCTTTGTTCGCAAGCGTGACTTGCAGTTACAGAAAGATAGATCTTCCCTGTGGGAGACATTCACTCTTTAAAAGCGTTATCAGTTCTGTGTGTTCTGATTTGCCCATGAGACTGATTAAAGCTTGTCTTTTAAGCAACCTTTTATCTATTCACCTATCTGCACCTTTTTAACTGGTACTTTTAAGTAGTTTTGTTGCTCATTGCTTTCCTCCTTTTTTTTTCCTTAAAGGGAGAAATTTGCCTTAAATTTCAAGAAGTTCAATATAAAAATGTTTTAGGATGTACTTTCCATTGCTGACAACTGAAGTTTTGTTTCCTATTGGTCTTTCTGTTGCAGAAGATAAGATTTTTCACGTGTATATCTTTTATATATATAATATATATTTAGTTTTTGTAAGTATGTAAGGCTTACACACTTAGACTGTGTACTGGCAGTATGTTGTACAAGTTTCCCAATAAAATTGCAGTGTTGGTGAAGTCCTGATTTCCTATAGCTATTAATGAAATGCCCATGTGCCACTAAGTGATAATGTTGCATCTAAGTCCGGCCTTTGCTGTTCTGTCCTTCTGAAACATCTGGTCAGAAAGGCTGACGAAGAGAGAGGGAATCCATCCTAAACATGATCTACTATTCTGGTTTCACACAGCACAAATGGATTCAGTTTGCAAGAATGAAAAAAGTATACTTGAGACTCTGTGTTGAATACTTAATGTCTCACCTTACCTTGCTCTCCAGGTAACGAGGCAATCTTAAGGCACTATTCTTTAAAAATGGGAAGAGCTTTTTCAGTACAACTGGTTTAATACAAAATCAAAATAGAGTTCGCATTTTAAACTAACGAAGTATCAAATTATTTCATGTGTTTAGAAGGCTTATGACTTTTTACATTTGACTGTTATCACCCAATTGGGGCCGTTATTCTGGGCTGAAGGCTCGTTTTGAAGAAACAGTGGTTGGAAAGATAAGTCACATGAGAGTACTCTGTTCTATGACTTCCCATGAGTAGTTATAATAAGAAATCTCTTATCAATTAACTTTGACTTGTTTCTATTCCATTTTTAGGCTTTTTGGAATATAAATACGTCAGTTCAGGCATCATTCACCTAATTAATTTTATCATATAACATGTTGAAGTAGTGAAGCAAAACAAAGGGATTAGTATTAGTCTAGGAATATGAAGTAAGTCTAAATCTGATAACTTTGTTGTAAATTGGTTTATTCACCCTGACCACCACCCTGTGGGACTGTGTACTTGGGGCTGTGCAGTTCATTAAGAGAGAGCTGGTTTGTATGAATGCTGTCCTCTAAATGAAGTTATAACATCACAATATTCCCTATTATTACTCATTGGAAAAATGAAGACCAACGGAAGAAAAAGAGCCAGGTTTCCTGGAGAATAGTCAAGGGCTAATTAGTTGGCTTACACCATCACGGATCTGTATTAAGTAGCCTTGTTACAGGCTAAATGACATTAAACCAAATTCTGCCATTTTATAAATGTTTGTATGTATGGTTCGTACAACAGGGGTTTATATGAGAGTTTTTGGGGAAATAAGGATGGAATAAAGCTACAATATAGCTCTTAATCTGTACATTTCTGTTTTTTTCTGGCTATTGATTGCAAATTTAGGAATGCTGGTTTGGTTTTTCATTGACTAAATCTGCAAGAATGTTAAATTTGTTCAGCAAGACTGAAGACTGTCAGAGAGAAGGGGGAATATTTTCATATCTTTGTATTTATTCTATGTTTTAGCAGAAACACAGTTGAAAAGCATTCCTTTTAGTAAGTTATAACTGTTCAGATTCAATGATCAAAGGAAATGCAGACAAAAAAGCTGAAGAATGAAATCTACTTCGGCAGTAACGTGCTAAGCCCTGGACTGTTTTCCCCACACAGGTCTACAGGCAACAACATTGTTTTGTGTTCTGAGCAAGGGTCTCGGCAAGACACAAAAATGCTTATTCTTCCCTCTTTTCTGTATTGGGAAGAGTTGTTGGGGGACCACCTTGAAAGTCTGGTACTCCCTGAGAGTTTTAGTTCTGAGGAGCTTGGCAATATCAGAATTTGTGTGACTACTTCTACTTAGTAACACAGATTTGTGACCTCTGAGGTTTGTACTGCTTTAAGAATCTAAAGTGTGGATGCAGGTATTAATTCTTGTTGAAGTTAAGTTTATGACTCTTTGTGGCCTTACGTTAATAAATCATACTTCTTGATCTTCAGTGGGAAGCTTGGAGGCAATACTCAATGATTACTTGTCCTACCTATTCTGTTGAGTTGATGGTTAGTTGCCTGCATCTTCCTTATTTTTCCTCATGCCTTCCCATAATATTACAGTCGTATTTAAGATTCTTGAGTTCATTCAAAGAGCAAAATAGCAGTAGGGTGAGAATATAGGCTGAATGCACTTGTACCTAAGAAACAAAGAGTGTGGATCCCACGTATTCTGGTTTGGATCAATGCATTTCTTAAAAAACTACAGCGTATGAGATGGAATAATCCTCTTTTCATGCTCATTAGATATCAGATCCATAAAGAACACGTGTTCTTAAAACTTTCTACACTTGGTTTCAGATGCATCTCACATTGGGTTTTTTCACACATCAATACTTTTGCTTATCTAAATAAAGCTAAAAGCTGCATGACCTTCACTGACATTCACTGCCGCAAAGAGGACCTTTTCTGTTCAGTGGGCTTTGATGTAAAGATCAGAGATTTCCTCACATGCTTTGATATTCAAGTTCTATAGCTTTGACTCCATGCGTAAATACTGAACACTATAATACTGAAAATATTCATCCTCTTTCAGATTAAAAATGAAGTATAGAACCTGGCAACAATGACTTGCGATCCTCAGATTGTATTGTATGAGTTTACTGTAAGACAAAAAGTTAATTTAATTCCTATTCTAATGAATGTATTTTAACTTAAATGAATTTTATTAAAATCCTGAGCAGGAGGAATTGGAAATAGGCAGAGTCTAGGAAGAGCAATGCGAACAAAACCAGGGGATGAAAAAATGCTGGGAGTTCCTGCTTTTAGCATTGCCTGGGATTGGAGACAACAGGTCATGCAGATCCCTAGTTTGTGTAATGCGGTAGCAGTGAGGTCATTTTATTTCCTTCTTAGTGACATATTGCACACCAAAGCACAGGTGTATGTGGCCTATGTTTCAGAGTGTTTTTCAGGCATTCTCCTGATAAGTGAAGGGATTACGTGAAGGTAAATTGTACAAAGGAATTTGGCTTAGGTTTTATTAGTGCTCCTGCCATTGAGTCTTATTACAGATGACACAGGAAGATGAAATCCCAGCTTCTGTTTGGCTATATCATCATCTATGCCTTAAAAATAGAAAATTACCTCATGCAGTTTGGAAAGGGGAAGAAAATAAATAGCAGCTCTATAGAAAAATTTCTCAGCAAGCCACTTGGAAAGACTGCTAACTGTAATGTTCCCAAGATTTTAGTAATGACTCCTATTAGGTTCATCACTTCACTTTTTTTTCCTCTGAAGTGTAAACATAAAATACATACAACATACTTTATTGGTAAAGTAACCAGAAGGGAATAAAGCCAAGTAAAGCATACAGAAGGATGGAGTCTGTTTCCCGAAATAATGTGTTCTCTCCCACATACCCAGACTCAGGATACTGATTTCAGGTCCAGTATGGCACAAGCTTTTTAGAGTTGCTGGTATGCTGTGACATACCATGGGGTTTTTTTCCAGATGCCCATGGATTTCCTCAAAACTGCTGGTTTAGACCTTGCTGTTTCAATTTGCAGATAGGTTATGGCCTCTCGGTCCTCTGTTGTATGGTATAAAAGAAAAAAAGGGAAAAAAAAAGAGTAAGATAAAAAGAAATCAGTAGAAAATATAAAAAAGAAAAGAAAAAAAATCTCTTCTAGTGCTCTACATGAGATCTGGGATTTTCATCTAGATATATTCCTATGTGACATCAAGAAAAGCTGTTAAAAGAAAAAAGGGTATAATGATAGAACTCATAGGTGCAATAAAAATGTTTTAACTCCATGATGTATTTTTATGGTAACAGTAATGTGAAAATTATTAAAAAGAACTATAAGATGACATTATCACTCCCATTGCTGGTTCTTATACTGCATAATGAGTACATTTGTTGGAATCGTGTATCAGCTGCAATCCTTTCAGTTGTCCACTACTCCTCGTTAGTATATCGTTGATGGCAGGGCATGAATAATTTTTGGGCCTTAGGCAAAAAAGGGGCTGCCAGATCAGTGTTTTCATATCATTTTGTTGTAGGGAGAGCACCCCAGATTTGGGTACCTTAATTGTAGGACGTTTCTTCTGCCTAGTGTTGGAGACGTAACAGCAGTGCTGTCCGATTCCCACCTGTGTAGGGTTAAGGCTGAGAAGTGCCACTGATCCGAGCTAGGTGCCATCTGCTCTCTTGGTCTCAGCTGGGAAACGATGGTTCCATCTGCTGTGGTTCCTCTCCAGCATTGTTTTACCATGTGTTAGTTAAAGGAAAGGGAACTAATTATACAAATAAGTAACAGACTCTCTATACTCCCACTGGGGTGCCGTACCTCTAGCTTTTCTTCCAAGCTTATGTTTTATTGCTCTGTGTGTTTTGATTCACAATGAGTATTTAATCTGTTCTCACCTGACTGAATACAAGACACTGCAGTGCGTCGGTCTCCTGTGAGTCAAAGCAAAAAGAAGATCTCAAGGTACTTCCATAGGTTGGTCCTATTGAGCTCTACACCAAGTTGCTCAGATTGCCGCGTTCTTCCCAGGCTCCTCAGGCTGCAATCTTCCTCCGCAGTAGCCGTGATTTTCTTTCCTCATGGGGCTTCCTCCCTTCAACCAGTTTATGAACACGCACTAGATTTATTATAGAATTTGAGTTTCGTTGTTCCAGTTTCTCAGAGATGCTAAACAAAAAAACATTTTAAACTGACAGAATGAGAAGCAACTGCTGTTAATAAACGCTATGGGATATGAGCGTGTCATTTGAAAGAATTACGAAATTAGACAGGCTAAACAAAGTTTAAGATACGGAAAAATATTAGCTCTGCCTTGTAGCTATCTGTGTAACTGATTAATACTTACAATTTCAGGCAGTATTAAACTGATATTTAAAAATGACAAAAAAATTTATTTTTCTTTCTTGCCTACAGGCAGCATATTTTAGAGGTGAGCAGGAAGAGAAAAATTATTGTCATTGTCATAATTCCGTAATGAATTTAGCACCACCTGGCTTATGCGCTATACACAGTGTAGCCCAGAATTTTTATAAACTCTTTCCTTGAACTCTTTGCTTACTTTCTTTGGAAATTTCTAGGAAGAAGAAAGTGAGCCAAGAATTCTTCATAAAACATTGAGAACTTGAGTGTCTGTATTTATGCCATTAGAGAGGGGCTGAGGGTTTTCCTTTTTGACTAGAATTATGATTATTAACTGAATGCAGCTTCAGCTACCAGATGAGTGCTCTCTCTCTGTATTTGGATATAAGGAAAAAATAGTGACTATATTATATATCCTCTTAAATATCCCATGTATCTCAAACAGCTTCACAGCACTAGGAGTTACAGTGCTACTGTCACTTTGGGAGCTGTAAGCAGATACAGCATTTGTTACGTAGTTATTAACAGCTCCCATGTAACCCTTGGACAGAACTTGATTTATGAGGAAGAAAATATAGATAGAGCACTACCATTGCAGAGTGGGTGGGTTTTTTTTAGAAAATTGTTACATTTTTTAAGTGGAGATGTTATTCCATGTAAACTGTAATGTGATAGAAGAGCTGCTCTCAGCTCTCTCTGACTTGAGACCTATCAATTAGAATTTGAAAAGGCTGCTCAAATCTAGGTAGCTTTAAAACTTCCAAAACTTACTTGGAAGTCACAAGCACCTGTAAATCAGGATGGCAGATGACAAGCATACTAGTACAAATGTAGGGCAGATCTTCAGATGATTTCACCAAAATTCAGTGAAGCTCTGCTTGTTTACTTCAGCAGAGAGTCAGCCCCCCCGACTCCTCTCTACAAACCTTGGTTATCTTTATGAGGTTGCTATTCATAACCAACTGTCTAAAATTATTTGAGGTCCTGTCCTCAGTCTTGCCTCTTTGTTGTCTCAGGAGTTCGCCTCACCATTCCTGTTCTGGGCTGCGCTACCTGGTGCCCTGGCACAGTCTGAAGGTTTGGGGTTATATAAAGTTGGGTTATTTATACCATTTCTCACTAATCCTCATGCTGTTAACCTGAACTCATCTTTGATCTTGTTCAGCAGGGTGTCACAAGTTTCTAGCCTGACTCATACCGTTTCTCATGTACTACCTTTGGTTTTCGCTTTGCGAATGATAATCTTTATTATTCTGTGTAAGTGATCTGTCCTTCCATTGTGGCTTCTGTAGTTTAATCGTGGATTATTCCCATTTCATTGCTTTTTGTTTTTATGCAGGGCAATTATATTGTTACTGACTCTGCCTTAAGAAAGTTATTTAGTAACTTCCCAATATTTTGTGCATGTTTGTGTGAAGACAGAGAGAAAAAATCGCTTGCGATTTGTAATTAGAATCTTTAAAGTAGTTACAGACAGTGATTTAAGTGCCTTTGTTTTTATTCTGTTAGACTTTTACATAGCTTAGATATGTTTTTATTGCCTTGAGATTTGAGTACAAGTTGGACTGCTTGAGAGGGTCTTGCATAAAATCCAGTAGTGCAAAATGCTGTTGCCATTTTCTTGTGGAAAAATAAATTAGAGATGAATATTTCATGTATTGAAAGGGGAGCAGAGAGGAATTTTTTTTTCCTTCCAAGTAAATTATTTTCAGTTGTCAGATTTCAAAGCTTCAGGTTAGAATATCACATGGATCATCTGTTTGCTTATATTCTCAGCTGCCTTTCAGATCCACTCTGGAAGAATTTTTCATGCTAGATTCTATAAATTGCATGTTTCAAAGTAATTGAAAATAAAGATTTTTAGGGTAGGGTTTTTCAAAAGTATTCAGAACTGGATTCTTTCCAGTCTTTCCGAAATTAGAGTTTTCCTGTTGATGTCAAGAGAGCAAAAATTGGCTGGTGCTGAATAGTTTGAAAATCCCTCTGTTGGTTACTAAAAGCAAAATCATTGGTATTCCTTAATCTCTTCAGGAGGCAGGGCATGTTTCGTTCAGCCAAGTAAATTGGATTGGCCACACTGAGACTGTTGATAATGTAATTCCATATTTATATCACGAAGCCAAGAGGAAAAATCAGTTTATTATCCTGTAGGCACTGAGTGAAATATAAAACACACAGATGTAGTTGTATAGACTGTCTTTCAAGAAGTCTTAGTCCGTGCCCTAGGTATCATCAAATAGAGCCCTTGTATGATATAAGCAGTCTTGCAAATATAAACTATTTTAGTAGGCAGGAGCTTGATTTGAGGAAATTGTTTTTGTTACTCACGATGCAGTTCTTCTAAGAACCTGAGCTAGTCCTGTGTAATACTAAACTCCCTGCCTGAATTTTGTTTCTTAAAATACAACTCTAGGGATAGAGTGACTATTTACAGTTCGTACTCATAGTCTGTAACGCATTTCAGGGCCAACCTGTAAATGAAAGCAATCATCGAGGTAAAGAGGTTTAGGAAAAGATGACTTTCATGCGCAGAATGGTATGGAAGACACGACTGAGAATGCACAATCAATCTCAAATTTTTGTGTGCATGCTTTAGTGTCATTGTGGTAGCATCAGTAGGGTAAAAGAAAATCCTATTTAAACTATATGTAATTAATTGTAATTAAAAAGCAGATAGAACATAGACTTAAAATAATGAAACAAATCTGCTTACAAAATGATAGCTTGAGGGAGCACCATGAGATGACTGAAAAAGAGAAGGAAAATAGCCATCACATACAGGGGTGTTGCAATTCCAATTTTATTTTGAAACTGTAAAGCTACTGCAAATTTGATTTACATTTTTTTAGCATGGACTGAAGAAAAGTGTAGGTCTGATCGTGTGAATGCTTCTGAAGACTGAAAGCAGGAAGCGAAGATGCAGTGGTTGGTGTTTCACACATTGGGCAAGAATATTGAGAGCTGGGTTTGGTTGCTCCGTTTGGTGAACGGTTCAATAACCACCGCAAACTGAATGCTGCCTATTGGGGTAAGTCCACTTCTTCAGTCCCCTAAAAGCATTAGCTGGGGGTAAAAATAACCAAAGCCCCATGCTGTAGAGCTGTTCCACCAACGAAGTATTGATGTAAGATAAATTACAAAATCAACGTGATCATCAATGTTGATGCAAAACTTCTGCAGAGTTGATGTAAAATTGTCAAGAACAGAACAAAACATAGAACAAAATGTAGAGATTTTGTAAAACTCAGTATGTCTAGCGCACATCAAAACTAAACTAGTCTTTCTTTTTGTTTGGTTGTTTATAAAGAACAACCAGAAGTTCTTCACACACCTTTCACATTCCTGATCTATAATTTAGCGAGAGGTGGGATATTCAATACAAGTAACTGGTTATTAGTGTCTGTAGGTGAATAGTTTAGGAGTCTGAAATATACCGTGTTCACAATTGTAATCTACTAAAAAGACGTCTAAAACACAAGCCGTATGATTAAGAATGTTACATATCAACTCAGTAATGTTGCTCTAGAAGCTTACTTATCTTTTCAACCTTGGGTTGAAAATTTTCCCCCAATAAATTTTAGGCAGGCAGTTTGTCCAGAAAAGGAATTGTTCATTTAAGTAATTGCTGTTAATTCAGCTGAAAAAAACCCAAGGGTAACATCCGCTCTGCTTGTTGGAAAAGCTGTGCTCAAATTTGGCAAGAACATCTTTGAGTTTCCAAATGAGGTTGGTTTTATTGACTGCATGGTTTTGATCCTTGTCTAACTAGAAACAGAACTGGCTGAGATGGCAGCCTGTGGCTCTTTGCTCCTCGTTCAGCTATGGCTCAGCTGAACGCAGTGCTGGGGGTTTTACCACATTTACTTGCTGCTTTTGATTCCAAGCAGTTTGGAGCAGGTTTGCTAATGTAAATATGCATACAGAAACGGCCTGCACCAGAGATGGATGGTCACCCAAGATTAATCAGAACAAAGACAGAAGACTCATCAAGAATGTAGGTCCCAGCAGGCCCAGCTTCTGTGGGGCATTATGTCTTCAGGAAAGAGTTAGAGAGCAAGGATAAAGCTAATCACAGAATCATAGAATGGTTTGGGTTGGAAGGGACCTTAAAGAGCACCTAGTCCTAGCCCCCTGCCATTGGCAGGGACACCTCCCACTAAACCAGGATGCTCAAAGTCTCATCAACGTGGCCTTGAACACCTCCAGGGATGGGGCAGCCACAGCTTCTCTGGGCAACCTGTTCCAGTGTCTCACCACCCTCACAGTAAAGAATTTCTTCCTAATATCTAATCTAAGTCTCCCCTCTTTCAGTTTAAAACTGTTACCCCTCATCCTATCGCTACGCTCCCTGACAAAGAGTCCTTCCCCCTCTCTCCTGTAGCCCCCTTTAGGTACTGGAAGGGGCTCTAAGGTCTCCCCGGAGCCTTCTTTTCTCCAGGCTGAACAACCCCAACTCTCCTAGCCTGTCTTCACAGAAGAGGTGCTCCAGCCCTCTGATCATCTTCATGGCCCACTGCTGGCCCCGCTCCAACAGGTCCATGTCCTTATGTTGTGGGCTCCAGAGCTGGACGCAGTACTGAGGGTTGAGTCTCACCAGAGCAGAGTAGAGGGGCAGAATCGCCTCCCTCAACCTGCTGGCCACGCCTAATGGAAATGATGGGGCCTCATTACAATTTGCATACCTGCGAAAGTGTACTCTCAGGCAGTTGTAGGGCAGGAGAAGGATACAATTCCCTCACTCAGGAGTCCGTTTTCTGTTCTATCCCTGGAGCTGCAAATCTACAAATGAGCCTAAAGGGACATAATCAGTGCAGTGTAAAAAAGTCCACTGTCATTTATATACAATCAGTCCTTGTTGTGGTAGCAGAAAGGAACGTGGTAAATAAGCCTGTAGGGAACACCATAAAATTGCATTTGGTCTTCTTACAGTATGCAAGTTAATTTATTTAGACCTAATTTTGTGGAGGAGTTTGTGCCAGGGGGTCTGGATATATCCTAAGGGACCTGGTTCTCTATAGTGTTGGGTACCCAGCAGCAGTGCAGGATATATAGCATTAATAATTATATAACAATAATAATTTTGACCTTCTTCAACTGTTTTAAATAGCTGGAATTGTGTGTAAAGTAATGGGAGCAAATATGTCTCCTTCTAATCATATTTCTATAAACAAGGGGTTTTACTATATTGAGAAAATGAGTTCATTCTTGTATTATCCATTACCTCATTGTACCCACTGTACAATGGCCAAACACCTTGGCTACTCAAGGACAAAAGTATAATTTTGTTTAAAGATGTACTCGTGTTCTGTTTATTCAGGGCATCTTAATTGTTAGATTCTCTTCATACGGTAACAGAGGTGCTTTTTGCCAGCTTATAGCAGGTTTATCCTGATTCATAGCAACATGAAAGACGTTTCCATGAGTCAAAGAAATGATAAAATTCTAGTGAAGTGTTATATATAGGTTTTTGAAACCTAATGAATTGTAACAAAAAGGCTTTTTGTCTTGTGAAGGCAATGTTAGTGTATCAAATCCAGGTTATTTTGTATAAGGCAGAGACATTGTCTTGTTCGAGTTGCAAAATTTACAGCACTGGTTGGCTTGAAAGGAGGAAAAGCTAAAATAGAACAAGTGGCAAAACGTTGGAGTATACTGCTGAAGAGAAAAACCACTGCATTGTATCATCAACTAAGGGGAAAAAAAAAACAACCCACAACAAATTACTCTAAATTATTACAAAAATTTATTTTTGAAACCTGGGCTTCATTTTTTCAGTTTTGAAAATCTGAAACTTACGCAAAGCAAGGGGACACGGGAAGAAAATTATCCAGAGGGTTGCACCAAGGTCTCCATGAGGCTGTGTAGGAACCAAACCCACAGTTAAAAGCAGCTGAGGGTTAATAATGAGCACTGAAATAGTGTGGACTTGGTAAGATGGGAGTGGAGAAAAGACTAGGGGCTTTCTCCTCTTTGCCTGTATTTTGTAACTCAAAAAAAAAAAAACAACCCCAACCTGATAGCTGAGACATTTGCTAAATAGTTGCTGTAATAACCACAGCAATCTCATTTTAGAATTACTGCAGATTTATGGCAGATCCTGGTGATTCTTTTATTATAGAGTCAGGCAGCTGTTTTGTACTCATGTAATCTCTCAGCATACTAGGGAAAAGCATACGGGTACATTTTGTTCTGGGAATAATTTTTAAAGAGGTTTTGAAATCATTAGGCCATAATCTTTCACCACTGGTATACAAGACTGTACTGGCCTAACCTCTCACTTATTCTTTTCTATGTATACAACATTTAGCAAAGAAATGGAAAGAACACCACTGCGCTTTCCTTCTTGTTCCAGCATGAGAGCAGGGAATGTAACGCCACCATACTGTAACACTTAGGATGATTTTCAGCTGATATTGGAACACTGACAGACAAAAATAACTGAATGTAAGGTGTCAAAAAATCCTACCTTCAAGGCCTTTTGTTACTGGAAAATGGGTCAATTCGCACTATTTTTAAGGATGCTTGTGACCTTTCTGGTAACGATCTTATTGGCTTAGCAACATTCAAATTACAGTTCTATTTAAAAAATAACACCTGGGTATGTTTGCTGTTAGAATGCCTAGACGGAGGACAAAAATCTTACTGAACGCTTAATTGAATGGAACATGTCTGGTCCGTGTTTGTGTTCCTGATGATCGATTATTCTGGCTTAGCATCTCTGCCGGCTGCATACATATTCAGGGTACCAGAGGCCCTCTTCAATAAGCACGATAATTCAGTTAAGCTGCCTAAACTTCTTGTACCTTTTCCACGTTCCTAATTTAAATTGGCAGTGCTTATGAACGGTATCAGGTTCTCAGCGCTAGAGAAAAGAACCGTTCCTTTTGTTCCCAGAACTAGTACAGCGTGAGCTTTCTCATCCGGCAGCACAGGATGACTGGGATGAAGAAGAGGGAAAAGTTCCCATCCTTTATCTAATGCAAGAGCCACAAAGGACAACTGGTTTTATAACTCAGCACTAGGCTTAACAGAGGGGCTGCTGATGAATCCTGTGGCTACCAGTTCATGCTGGAAATATCTCAATTTTTTGCTGTGAGGACAGTGCACAGTAACAAAACCCTTTCTACTACAGAGCAAAGATTGATACGGTGTTCACTTCGCTTGATCATATGTAGATAATTCTTGACCCTGTGCTCCCTAGAGGAGATAGTAACACCACGTGTATCTTCCTGTACTCGTGCCTTTTTATGAACAAAGCCATCTAATTTATATGTTTATTAAAAATATGGATAGTCCCATAGTACATCTGGAGTACCTTATTCAACTGTTAAAAAGTAATTTATTTCTACTTGAATCATCTTCACATTACTAATGTAATCAATATGAGTGGCCAAACAAGTATGTTCTGAAGTTCTTGCTGTTAGAGCAATCAAATTCCATAAATCTATTATCAAGTTTTCTTTGTCTTACTTACCTAGAAACATTTCAGTCCTACAAATTATCCCATCGCGAAACCTTGCTACCTTGTCATTCAACAATATGCCTTATTCTGGGAGTGGAAAAAAAACCCCAAACCTATCTGCTTCTGATAGGCCAACTAGAAAAAGCTCTGTCCCAAAAGTGCTCCAAACAGCTAGGTGGCCGCAGTGCCCAGGAAGCGTGTGAAGTGAGCGTTTGGTTGCCAGCGTGACGGTTTCAGCACACTGGACGTGGTGTTCTGTCAGGGCTCTTGCAAGCTTCTGGTTGTAGTGCTGGATACAGTTCGCCTGGATAAAAATCCCATTGAGCACCAGTTTGAAGAGGGAGTGGTTTTGGCAACAGCTGCCAAGATAATTAGTCTACTTCTACTTGAAACCATTGTTTGTCCCAGTAACGAAACAGGCTTTCTGCGCCTCCATGCATGAAACCAGTTCTTCGTGCAGGTCCTCCTTAGCTGGCAGGTGACCTCCTCTGTGCCCCAATCTCCCTTCCCAGAGCTGTCTCTGGGAGTGTCTCCCCCCATCCTGGACTTTTAACATGATACTTTACCTCCATCAACATCTTCTCCAGCTTGTGCAAGGCTCCAGCAGAGAAGGGGAGGTGAGTAGCAGACTGAGTTAAAGTCTTTTAATGTTTCATGCCCCTGCCAGGTCTTCTTCCTGCTGCTCACCTTCATCCCTCCTCTTCAGCCGGTGAGACAGGGGAACCCATAATCCTGCTGCTCAAGGGACAGAATGCTTTGAAAATGAGCAGTGTAGTACAAACCCATACATATTTTTAAAAGCATGTACCTATTGCACTTTTTACAAGGCGGTTGTAAATTGTTTCATTGTTTACCGATTCCACTGTGTATTTTTCACACAGGCTCGCTCGGCAAGGGAATGTTTCTGTTTCAGTCTCTGGCAAGGTGAAGTGAAAGCCTGGCTTGCAAAATCACTTCTGCTCGCATTAGAAAACGCTTTTTACTATTATTTGTGGACTTTGGGTCAGAAATCCTCTGTGTTGTATGTGTTCCCCCATGACTGCTGTGTGATTAGGCCCTGGTGTTTCAGCAGAAGAATGCTCCCCAGCCTGCTGCCGGAGCGGCGCGCTCCCCATGCACCTGCACAAAGCTTCCTGATAAGCCTGCTGTAATCGGCACCTGAAGGAATGTGCCGTGGATCAGCAGCAAGTTGCCAGCACAGTGGCTCCACTGTATCCCCAGTTAGGCTGTAACCAATATATAAAGAGAAAAAAAAAAGCCCACCTTTTGTTTACAACAAGCAGTGCATAGAGTTGGAGTGGATTGGATTTGTATTTTGAAAAGAGCAAAATTTCAGTGGCTTTCAAACACTTGGTTCTGGTTCAGATCCTGCAACGCTGGAGAAAGTTTGCAGATCTAAATCCAGGCAATCTTACGATTATTAGATTTTTTTTTTCTCTATAATCTGCAATTCTTCTCATAGATAAGACCAAATTATAGTTTTCCCCTTTTTTAAATTTAAGAAAGAGTTATAACAATTTTTTCAAAAGCCATATATTTTTTATAACACTTTCTTTTGAGTGTGCGTTGTCATTACTTGTCATATATTAACACTTAAGTTATCAGCTAAGATCCAAGCCACATTCTGCTGAATTCCGCACACACTTCTTGTGATCAGGCAGTCTGCATGTTGGTAAGCTATTCAAATAAAACACGCTAATAGAAGGACAGAAGTACTTTCCTCACCCAAATACAGGTCACTGCAGGATCACATGGAGCAATAGTTTGGCCCATGCCATTCAGTGGGATTGAATCACTATCTGCTGCTATTCCCACTCACTGTTATACCATGGATCTTCACCAACTGCTGCAGGTGATAGACCAGCACCTAGGAGGGTAATTGGTATCCATGGCTCCCTTCATTTAGACAACAGGCTGATCAAGACAGATATTTCTAGGAAGACTAGATTATTCCTTGAGGTTATTCTTCTCAGACATCCCATATACTTCTAGCTGAACGGTTATCAAGAAATCAGAACAGAGTAAGAGCCAGAATGGGCCCTGCTGACGGATTTCACAGCGGATGGATGGTGTGGCTCCATTAGCAGGTTGTGTGTGGTGTAATGCTCCTTTCTTTCACGCCCTACAGTACTAAAGAATATGCAGACCAGACCAAGACATTGTCTTGTCATGGCAAAAACCTATACATAAGAGCCTTTTTAAAATCTCAGCCTATAAATTGCTTTTCCCCCACTTCCAATATCTTAAAAGCAGATAAGGTCTTGCTGAATAGCTTTCATACAAACTTCTGCTTCTGCTCTCCAAAGAGACAAAAAACAGAGCACCGGGGCAGTGTCACCGTGAATAAACCGTATCTCCCGGTGACTTGAAGAGCTTTCCCCACTGAAGATGTTTTCCTGACTCAAGTCCAGACGTGTGATAATGCAGCCCCTTTTGCAGCCACTTTTACTGTGACATCTGAGCAGTTTTGGAGTCTTGAATCTGTTTGTCTGCTCTGCACACAATTTACCCAGTTATAGAGAAGAGCTGTGGCAGCAAGGGAATCAGACTAGGCTCTCAGAAATCACAGACTATCAAAGCATTCCTCACCTTGTTAATGTGTTACTAATGGGGTGGATGCATTTTTTCCTTTTTTTTTCCTTTTTTTTTTTGTTGTTTTGTTTTGCTTACATTCCCAGGTGTCTTGGTTTATCACACTTTCTTTGAGAAAGTGTAGACTTAAAATCACAACTCCAGTTAAATCCCTGATCATTTTTAGCTTGCTTGTTGCTGGTACTGAAGTATCATTTGATGCGTTTTGCAATGATTTAATTGTTACTCTCTCCCACGAAGGGAAGGAAGACAACAGAACATGCTGGTTTTGGACTGTTGTTCCCAAGATTTCGCAAGAGTCAGCCTCTGACCCAGGCTGCGCCTCCACCTTGGCAGGATGCACTCTTGTGTGGGGGAACCTATAAAGGGGTCCCACCGTGACATGATCTCGAGGTCACCACCGCTGCGGTCTCAGAACATCCAGTTCTGGATAAATTATAGCCTCGCAAACCTTTCATCTGGCATATACATCACTGCTGCAACAATGGGTTCACAGTGATATCAGCAGCGGAGGAGATGGCCATAAATGTGACATAGCGTGTGTGCTGCACGCCCTTAATGGTGACACCAGTTCCCAGCAGGGATGTTGGTGAGAGTCTTCGGGTTCTTTTAAAAACATTAATGAGGGAAGGGAGGCTCCGGCATTGCAACTGAATTCCTGAGTAACCCCTATCAGATTACTCCTGGTTCTCCTCTTACTGGGGGCATGGGGGTGTAATTGAAGTGTTTCTCCAAGACCAGCTATGTCCTCCTGCATTATTTATAGACACAAACTGGTGTACTTTAGCCTGAAAGACATGTAGGAGGAAAACTCGGTTTGGTCACGGCATGGGACTTACCTTACTTTCTAACGCAGCCAGCATGGCTGCGGAGTAACTGGGGAAAGGCTGTGTGCGGTTCTCAGGGAAGGCTCTCCTGCCGAGTCACTCACATGGGTGTGGGCAGAGCGATGATCGCATATTCTTCCTTTGTGGAAGAGGTGAAATTCAAAATAAAAAAACCCAAGCCTTTAAGTAGGGCCCTGTTTTTAAGGACACAGTGGGACAGGGGAGAGTTGTGTACCAATCATTTTAATTTCTGACGTGAGCAGTTTGAGTTTTCTTTCTTTAAGAAGTATTTATAGCACACATCCTAGCAAGATCCAGTGTCCCTCAGTTTTAAAGACATGCTGTGTTTCCAAGAAACTCAGAGATGGGAAATGCAAGGGCAGATCCAGCTCAGAGCTCTGGCTGATTCGTGTCCAGCCCTGAGACACGGTCCATTTACAGAACCACTACTGCAGCTTGCTTTATTTGAGTCCTCTCTGGAAGCTGGTCCCAGGTGAAGGGGTTATAAAAGAGCAGCTAGAGACAAAGCCAGTTTGAATTTGTGAAAGCTCTGGAAAGATGCTTCAATGGATTTTCTTTCCTGAGTCATCAGGAGCTTGGCTAGAAGAGCCCAGCGAGGAAGGGGGGACATATGCAGCAAGAATGGTCTCTGTCTGGGTTACTAGTAACACCTTTGTGTTGTTAGGCAGAAAAAGGAAAACTGTCTTTTGGTTTACTTGTTATGTTTTACTTGCTTTGTTTACTTATTTGCCCTTCAGCTTCTCAGTCTGAGCAGAGGAAGGAATTTCTCCTTTTTCGTTCACGTTAGTGGTGACAGCATCCTCAGGTGTCCATCTTCAAAGTGTGATATTTATTCATTTAAAAATAGGTGCTTTTAAAATTAAATGGAAATTATTCTTGCCTATTTTTATTTAGCTTAGGGTTTAAATATCAGACAAAGTTGGACTACCTAACACCTTTTAGACAATGA
Organism: Alca torda; assembly: GCA_008658365.1. Taxonomy (NCBI): domain Eukaryota; kingdom Metazoa; phylum Chordata; class Aves; order Charadriiformes; family Alcidae; genus Alca; species Alca torda. The sequence goes on from CM018079.1 coordinate 70,025,257, forward strand.
AACCCCTTCAAATATCTCTTTATATTATGTACTGTTACCCGAAGTCTCAGTGATGTGGCAGTCGATAGATACACATATCTATATCCACTTTCCCTATAGTTAAATAAACTTTTAAAGCAAATGCTCCATTAGCTCCTGACCATCAATCTTAACATAATAATGGGGCTGTTTCAAGCCAGATAGACTTTTCCCCCGTATTCTATTAAAATATTTACATTGTAATAACTCAGTCGTCTTTTTTTTTTTTCCAAATGGACGGCCTGTAAGTGGGTGAAAAGTATTTTAAAGCAGGGTGAGACTGAAGGAACGTGACATGTTATTGAATTAAGGGCCTTAGAAGGTGAGGGCTGTGCAGTCATAAATTCCAGGAATGCGGATGTGACTTTCTGAATGTGTATATGAAGTTGACAGAGTTTGACAGCTACCATCTGTGAACAATAATGTATAGAGAAGCAGGGCTACATGATGCAGGCTGGAATGTACCTATCAGGGTCTGAGGACTATAACAATTTACTACTCATTATCAGCAACCGTGGTCTTGATTAGCTGCAGGGGTTGGAATGAAACTTGGAAATTATGAGAACAAAGTTCCCCTTGTTAAAGCAGAGTAATTAGTTTAATACATACAAGGAGAAAACAGGCAGGAGACTTCCTTTTTTTTTTTTTTTTTTTTCTCTTTTATTAAGTGTTTACCATCCAGGCCCTGCTCAGGAACACTAAAACACTGCACAGCGAAAGTGGATAGACTCTTACTTCTTTCTGCATCACTTGAAATACGAGAAAATGGCTATTTTGTATTCATGCCCTTACTATTCCAGGGCTTTCCTCAACTCTGCAATCTTTGCAGCAGAGAATGGCAGAGACATAATTATGTGATAACTGTGTTTATGCTACATTTGTTGATCAAAGCTAATTTCTTGAGGTCTGTACTTTTCTGTACTCCATCAGAGCATAGCATTTTGGCCAAAATATACCTTTGAGCCACAGCATCTTGTAAGGAAAATCTCTATTTCCAAAAAGCGGTCTTTGCTGTTTTCTCAGTAGTGCTTATTACAGACAAATCTGTGTTTTCTCACAATTTTGTATTTTTTCTTGGTAAACACCATCATGTACAGTGCAACTGGAGCCACAGAGAAATATTGTGAATTCTCATTTGAGGTTGCTCAAGTACACTGTCTGTCATGACCGAGAGCCAGCTTATTGCTTAGCGTAACCTGGCATGGGTCAGTCCTACATGAAATCCTGTTTATACAGGCTGAGAATCTGTCCCAGAAAACCAAGGAAATTATCAGATAAGAAACAGAAAACATACCATCTCCATCATGCATATCTCAATGCCCACAGTAATATATATTCCCATTCTTTTCCTGCAAGCATTTGCTTTTCTTACAAAAATGACATCAATCCTAGTCTACACGCATTAGTCAATAGCAAACTCCGACAGCATCTTTAGCTCCAAAACAAGGTGTCCAGATTTCTAGGAAGGACATTTGACTTTGAAAAACATCCAGCAAAAACAACACGTAGAAAGAGAGAAGCAGCAGGAAGTCTATTGAGCAAGAAAGATACCATCCATCCTCTGTTAGCTGAAAGAGAAAGGTTAAGGTTGGTTTAAGAAGAATGTGTGAGCAGACAAGAAAAGTATAGTAAGCAGTTCCTGTGATAGATGGTTTAAATTTAGTTGTTCCTGCCTGGGGTGGGGGTTGGGGGGGCTGGACTATGTGACCTTGTTGGGTCCCTTTTACTGCTGTTGTAACAGCAAAAGATGAGAGCTTCTCTCAGCTGGAAAGGCTGCATGTTATTTCATTAAATGTTTTAGAAAAACGTACACCCGTGAGGTTATCAAGAGAAAGCCGTTAATATAGAGGTGTTGCGTCCACGTAAAGTGACTGACTTGCACAGGCATGATTTAAAGGTGTGTCTGTTGCAGTCACAGATGTGCACCTTATATCCTGGACAAACCAACCTACCCCGAGTTTGGGGTTGGCACGTTTCTAATATCCAGGTTAGCTTGGTATGTTTTTTCTGCATTGAGATGGCTGTAGGCTGAATGTGCCATTACGATGGCAAAGAGCTGCGACAAGTGGGATAAGGTAAGCCTCTTTTCTTTTGTGTTCCTCAACTGGATTGAAAATTCAACTTACACCAGTCAATGCACACATGGCCTTGCTAGCAGATCAGGACCTTTTTCCTGATCAGATCATGTTCAAGTAAATACAGTGGAAAGAAATCAGTTTAACATGTCCTTCAAGATTATTTTTTTTATTTTTATTTGGACAAGCTGTATCTCAGAAATGGGAGATGGATGTGTAGGTTAGATTTTTAATGGAAACAATTTCTTTTTCAGTGGCAAAAAAATTTTTTTTTCTAACTAGCTCTAATCAGCAGTGCAGAGAAATGCAGTTTCTGAAGGGAATTAACACACAGGTGACTGGTATTGGTGTGGAGAGGGGCAGGAGTGTAATGATTCAGTGCTGTGGTGACCTGTGTTGACAGTGATAAACTTGGGCTGGATCCTGTATAAGTGACAGGTAAGTGGTAGCCACTGGACTGGCAAAGCATGGACATAGCAACCTGCTCTTTCTAGTGCTACTGATGTGCCATTTTGTGCCTTGTTTTCTTGTTCAGAGGCTGTTCAGGTGCCTGCTAACCCAAATTAGTGTTGATCACCTCCCTCCTCCCCTTACACTAGGCTCCCTTCTTGCTTTGCCGTATTTGTACAACATCTGACACAATGCAATTAATAGTCTTAATGACGATTGTTTAAAAACAAGTTAAACAATAGTGAGGAGACATTAACTGGACCTTCTGGTCACTACTTACTAGGCTGGATTTGAGACAGTTTAAAGACAAATAGTTTCACTGACCATTTCTGGTCTTGTATCCAGTCATTCCCCAAAGGGTTTGGTATTTAGACATCACCCATAGAGACACAGGCTGCCAAATATCCAATGACAAATACTAGTCAGGGACCTAGATGGGTCTTAGGGTTGTGAAAACTTTCCTCCCTGCAGATCTTTCTCAACAGGTCCTGTTCTCTTGGTATCACAGTTGAAATGGAAGTGATATGCAAAACGAACCTTCAGCCGACTGTCTGTGATTTGGTGTTGTATGCCATCAGTTTTGTCCCTAGCCTGTTCCGCTTTTAGTTGGGTGAGGGGGAGCTCCATTAATTAGGCATCGTTATCATCTGCGTCTACTGCCTGCAAGACAGAAAGCATTCCTACATGACACAGGATGGACTGACACAGACTGGAGCACAAACTAGCAACCCAAATATAAACCACCCCGGGGCTCTGTACGGATGTTACAGAGACACGCTGCTGTGGAAAACCCTTTCTACCTGCTATGTTTTTGCTGCTATTGTTATCCATATTAGCAAGATAAAAGCTTGTTGAGGTTTATCATGCTATTTTGTGTCCTTTATTTTGCTGTGTAGATGTTTCCAAAGGCATTAAAGCCTTTGAGACTACAGCAGCCTGTAAAAGAGAATCATTTTCTAAGCCTGCCTTTCTAATGCAGGTAATCTACTGCATTCCTTCAAAGCAGTAAAGAAAATAGCAATGGGACTGAAATTGCCTGTAATTTTCCTCCTAGCATTTTGTAACTGGAGTATTACCATGTTATTTTACCTCTCTCTTTTATGTGGGAGCAGTTTCTGAGGCTTCAGGATTACATTTCTCTAAAAAGTCTTTCTTTATATGCTTTAAAACTTCAGTATCACATCAAAGTTGGTAGAGGAGCTACCAAACATTTTACTACCAAGTTACAAGTATTTCTTAGCTTTACCAGCATTTGTTCTTCTCCCTATCCCAACAAGCCAGTAGTGTAGTGGGACTGGGCAGTCTGACCTCATTCCCTACTTTTTGCTCATTTTACAATCTGCTGTCAGCCAGGAATTTATCTTAAAAGTTCCCCCAGCTCCTAGTTCTCCTTTTCATTCAAGCTGTCTTGTAGTGATTAACCAACTTATAAACACAGTAGGAATTGCTACCAATAACGGGTCTAACCTGAAAAGATGGTAATCTCACATGTTTTGTGGCTACTTTGTGCCCGGCAAGTTCAACCTCAACAGCTTCCAGAGTTAACACATTAATTTCTGTAATGTGGTTTTGAGACACTGTTGGGTTGTTGGGATTTTTAACCTGCTTTATTGCTTTTGATTAAGGAATAAGTTTCTGAAGATATTTCCAAAATGTGCAACACTGGTCCAACTCAGCAACTACTAAGTGATAAAATTTTCATTGATTTTCACTGTTCCATGCTTTTCTTTGCCTCTGTATTCCCATGACACAAAACCGTGTATCTTAGAGGACAAAAGGTTCGTTCTAAAGGATCAGCTACCTTATTATCACCTGCCCTCGCAAAACCTATATTTTTAGTTTTACTGGAGAGTAATATTCCTTTCCACTGAACACAGCTTTTTAAAACATTTTTATTTCTGTGTAAGATCTGATATAAACCTTAATCTTTGTGCAGAGTTCTAATATGCTGAGTATGCACCGACGTTTGGAAAGAAGTACAAACACCTTTTATTCTGAGTAACTTTTATCTTGTTTAACTGAATTATTTCTAAGATGGCCTTTCTCGGGTTTCAGGTACGAGGGAGAACTTAGGGTACAAGTGTCGTGGTTCCTTTGGGGTTAATGTCTAGCGACACACCTGGGTAACCAGAAAATGGATTCAAGAGCAAAACCTGATGCTGTCCTTTTGATGAGAAATCTGATCATAAATAAGAAAGTGTCGGCCTACAAATATGGGCTGGAAGAGCATTAAACCTCTCTGGCAGACAGGCCAGCATTAGCAGCGAGCCTGGGGTGCAGGACACACGCGGGCATGTTGCCTTGTCCCCATATCCTGGCTACCGGCTCCCTGCTTATCAATTAAGAGGTAATTGAACTTGACCTGCACTCCCTCTCTGAGCATTTCGGAGGTCTGGATCATTGTCAGTCTCTGTCCCCTGCTGTTCTCAAGAGCAGAGCCAGCAGGGGGGAGAAAATGAACACCATGAAATGCGTGCACTTGCCCATGACCTTAATAAATTCACACCCCCCCGCCCCCCAAGCTGGTTATTGTTAGGCTGCTCCGCTGCTGAGTCGGCAATTTTTGAGCCCTGGTTTAGGAGACTGCAGAGCTTACCTGCGGCTGTAATAGTTAGAGAATGGGACTGGTCTGGGCAGCTGTCTGGTTTTTGGACTGCCCCTTATTTCACCTAGCACAAGAGGGCTCCAGGGGAGGTCTGAACAGTTGCCACAGTGCGTATGGCCCATTATGATAATAAAGGTTGACTCGGGCTTCTTCCACTCTGTGCTCTAATGAGAGATAGGAGGTTGCATTCATCAGCAGCATAACAACCCCTACCTTTCCAGCTAGGAGTATTAATGGATCATCGGTTTGTCTCTGCTGATGTGGGATATGGCATTCTAGCAACAGTCATTGGATCGGTTTTCTCGAGAAACCTTTTATTTTTCAAGAGGGGGGTCTGTTCATGCAAATTATTCTCACAGCTGGGATGGAAGTATATAGACTTAAACTCCTCTTACAATTCAGAGACAGCAATTGCAAATAGTTATCAGGCAAATTGAGACTGAAGGCCTCCATATTTCACTAAATAACAAGTACAGTTTTTTCATTTCCTTCCCCCTCCCTGAATATTTAGTGCTGTAAAAGATGGGATAAAAATATATAAGCTCTTCTGGAAGCAGATTGCAGCTAAAGCCTTCTTCCTTCATCTGAATGCCCATATTAGTGGACAGCATAGAGAGGTGCTTTCTTGCTTGTTCTCTCTCTCTCTGGCCCTCTGAAGCTTGTTTCTTTTCTGCTCTATAACTCTGCTGCAAGAGAAGAGGCAGGGAATGCCCCGTCTCCATAGATGTATGCAGTCCAATGGCTGAAGGAGACTTCTGGAGGGGGCAATATATGTCTTTGAATCATCTCAGGCTGAGGAGAGCACTGAATGTAGGTCTCCTGCTTTCTAGATAAGCACTTGAACCCCTAGGCAGCCATGGGCACTCATAGGCAGTCTCCATCACTCTGCCCTCTGAAGAGAAAAAAAAGAGCTGAACATCTGCACCCAAAGAATCAACCTGTGTCTCTGAGCATGACTATCCCCAAGTCTCTTAGTTAAGAAACTTCACAGCATCAGTGTTCACGCAACCAAGGTCATCACGCCATCCTACATCATTTTGGACATGACGAATGGGCTGGTTTGGTATAAAAGAATCATCCTTCCTACTGACTCTGCTGATAGCAAAGTCCTTATGAAGCTCTGTGGGCCACAGACATTCCTATGGATGTCCTCCTGAAGCTGCTTTGGCCATCTCTCGGGAGAGGAGCACCACCGACACAACACGGCGGGGCAGAGCCCCCAGGCTTTTTACCTCATCCTCGGTTAAGCAGTCGATGGGTGTCTCTGCCATCTTGCCAAGCTGATAGAAGTTAATCCCTGCTAGGGAGTCATGGGACTTCACTCCCAGAAAGCTCCCCCAACTTTCATCCTTTGCCAGCACAACCTGGCCTCCCCTGCATACCGAAAGCACCTGCACAAGTTTTTGCAAGCCACCATTTTACTAACGATGCGTCACACCTTGATAGTGCTCTTCATCCACCCACCTTAGAGCACTTGATGATGATGGGAAACATTATTGCCTCATTCCAGAGATGGGGAAAATGAGGAACCAGGCAATTCAGCTTGCTTTTGATATAATTCAGAACTGGAGGTAATACAGCATTACAGCAAACATCTAGGTGAATGTTTCAATATTTATGGTCCACCGGAGAGGGCCAACTACATGTGTTATAGCTAGGTGAAGAGCAGAGCATGTTTTAGAAATGCACACTCTGTGGCCACAATTTATACACCCCCAAATATCTACCAGCAGGCTTGGAAGATGGGAAGGGAGACGAGAGGGGAAGGAAAATGGGAAAGAAGCTTCCTGAACTGAGCATAAAGTGCTTTCTTGATTTTCCTGCAATTAGGAAATCAGCTACATGTACCTTTTTTTCCCCCCTAATAATATTTTTATTTACAACATGTTTACTCTTGGTAAAACTGACCGAATACTGGGGACTCCAAGAAGCGAGATGTAGAAAGTCATTAGGAGGAGGCTGAAGAAACCTCCCAGAGCAATGGGGCTGATCCAAGAGCTCATATGGTTCTTGTATCAGTGGTCTTGTTTGGGCTTTCTTGCAGAGTCCTGCTAATCTTACTCTGGCTCTCTCAAAAAACCACTATGTACCACAAAACCAGCCTGCTAGTACTTGATACAGCACATACTGCTTCCATTTGTCTCCTTGAAAGATATTGTGTATCTTTACCTGCAGTTTGTCTTTTCCATGGGCTGAAGTATGCCCGAGCTCGGAGGAGCTTGCCTTAGTTGTTGTGACTACAGCATGTGCCGGTTGGGTCTGCTCTTTCTTCCCAAAGGGCTGCAAGGCAGGACAAGTCAGCTGAACTTGGCAGATGAACAAAAGCCGGTCGTTGACTGTAAGGAAAAAAACTGCTCCACGGTTTGGAAGCTGTTCCTGGATCGCACGGTGAATCAGACCGTGTCCCTTGCTGCTTCCTGACAGCTCCACTCCTGAGAGCACAGTCTTGCAGCGAGGCCAAAAACAAACCTCGCAGTGTATGGGTTTTCATCTTGTAATAACAGCTTCATTTTCTAGATGTGAAGTATATGTCCTCCAGTAATATGTGATGAAATGTAAATTGTACGTGTTCTGTATCCAGCCTTGTTGCCCACACTGGCAGTCTCCTCCTGGGAGCCTCCGCAGCCCCCCGCACCCGCGATGCTTATGTTGCCTCATACATCCCCTGACAAAGCTGTGCTTGAAGCCACAAATTTCACCCACAAGCAACGAGCAGTTTCTTGCATGATGACAGACCTTTGTGGCAATTAGCCAGGGGAAAATATGTGAAAAGACGTAGAGGGAAAAAACAAAATAAAACAAACAAAAAAATCAAAACAGAAAAAATCCCTTTTGAGAGTGAACAGACTAACTTGTCCTGAGAGCCAGGGCTTCCTGGCCTCAGACCCAGGCTGCTCCACGTCTCGTACAGCATCACCGCTGCATGCCAGTGCCCATGCCACCGGTGGGACTGTGAGAGGGTGCACACCCAAACTTGGATCTGGCTCTGCTCTCCTCTAGGCACCTCTGGGGCAGCAGCCAGCAGCTGCCTCGGGTGTCCCGTCAGCACAGGCATGGGACGGGGGAGGCTTTGGCTTCTTGCCCAGCAAGCCCTCAGATGCAAGGGTGGCCTGGCACGGAAGCCTGCAGGAGTGTCGCCAACATGGGAGCCGCGCTTTTGGCTCAAGATACCAAAAGACAGCTCGAGGCATGGGGCGGGGGCGAGCAGACACGTGCAAAGGCTGGGCTCGGCCTATGGGTTTGTATGGGACAGGAGGGTGGGGGAAGGCATGGAGCCTGCTAGGACTTGGCTTGGTGCTAGTGTTGGTGTCACAAGGATGGAGCGAGGGGACTGGGACATGCTTTGTCCCGAGGTGTGACCAGAGGCAGGTCCTTGATCACTGCCGTTTGAAGTGTCCGCTGCCTCATTACACTTGGCACCTACTGCTGCCAGTGGTGGCACTCTAACAAGTTGATTTTGGGCACCACAGATCTAGGGAGGCACTCACCTCCTGGTGAGTGCCTCCAAGCCAAAGCCACCAAGCTCCAGAAACCCTGGTGATGTCAGTAAGCTTTGGATCTGGCTGTGCGCTGAAACTGGGCTGAACTGAGCAAAGAGAAAGGTTTCTTACCTCTTCTGATCTCCCGTTCCACCTCCGGCTGCCCATACACCTTGGGGCAACAGCCAGTCTGTTTTCTGAGGCAGGTGAATTGTGTCTGCGTTTCCTTCCGTGGTGCGGACTGCAGGAGTCTGTGGTCGCCGGCAGAGCCGGGAGGTGGGGCTGGCAGCAGGGCTCGGCTCTCAGCGCAGGAATATTGCTGCATATCACTGCTGTAAAACTCCGAGGATGTAACGATGGAAGCAACTCCCTGCAGAACACAGCAGTATGTCATCCTTTAAGAAACCTGTGCCTTATGAACTGCAAAATATTATAGGGTGAATGCATTCTTCCCAGACCCCTCACTTTCCGGAGTACAGCCACAGGCTCTGTGTCCAGCCTGCCCCCAGTGTCTGTCTCTCTCCCCATCACAAGTGCCGTCTGCAATTCACTTTCGCTTCTTTTGCAGAATTTGTTTTCCATTCTCTACTTGTTGCATGCTTCTTTCCTCCTATTTGAAGAGCTTTTCCTTGAAAATATGTTGGGCACTTTTTCAAGTTCAAGTGGAACTGCAAGCCTGAAACACAAACCGAGACTCACATAATTTGCCTTTGTATTTTATTTAAAACAATAAGACATGATAAATAAAATATCCTTGCTTAGTACTACTTCACCAGCTAAAGGACAGTCTGTCCTAGTGTTAGGAAAAACTGTAAGCTAAACTGGCATAAATGAGCTGCTGTACAGCTTCCAGAGAGTCTTGGAAAAAAACATTTCTTTCCGTAAATGCAATGTCTTATTATAACTCCGAATGAAGGCTTCTACTTCTGAAAATTATTTGCTAGTCAAAGAAAGTGGGATATTCATTAATAAATGTAAATGTTGGTTTAGAAAATACTGTATGAGTAGAGTTAGAGAAAATTATGCTCTATTGTAGTCTCAGCCAGTTGTTCTTTTTTTCCCCCAAGAATATTTTTACTGAGCACTGACTTTTTTTCAGGAGTTTTTATCTCAGAGTTAATTATAACATTACAACTACAGCATGGCTTTACTAAGGACAAGTCCTGCCTGACCAGCCTAGTGGCTTTCTACAATGGAGTGACTGCATCAGTGGACATGGGAAGAGCAACGGATATCATCCATCTGGACTTCTGCAAGGCCTTTGACATGGTCCCCCACAGCATCCTTCTCTCAAAGTTGGAGAGATACAGATTTGATGGGTGGACTGTTCGGTGGATAAGGAACTGGCTAGATGGTTGCATCCAGAGGGTAGTTGTCAATGGCTCGATGTCCAGATGGAGGGGAGTGACAAGTGGTGTCTTTCAGGGATCTTTACTGGGACCAGTGCTGCTTAATACCTTCATCAATGATATAGACAGTGGGATCAAGTGCACCCTCAGCAAGTTTGTGGATGACACCAAGCTGAGTGGTGTGGTCGACATGCCAGAGGGATGGGATGTCATCCAGAGGGACCTGGACGAGCTAGAGAGGTGGGACCGTGCAAACCTCATGAAGTTCAACAAGGCCAAGTGCAAGGTCCTGCACTTGGGTCAGGAAAATCCTCATTATCAATACAGGCTGGGGGGTGATGTGATAGGGAGCAGCCCTGTGGAAAAGGACTTGGGGGTACTGGGTGGATGAAAAGCTGGACGTGAGCCAACAATGTGCACTCGCAGCCCAGACGGCCAGTTGCTTCCTGGGTGGCATCAGAAGAACCGTGGCCAGCAGATCAAGAGAGTTGATTCTACCCCTCTACTCTGCTCTTGTGAGACCCCACCTGGAGTACTGTGTCCAGCTCTGGAACCCTCAGCACAAAAAGGATGTGGACCTGTTGGAGCGGGTCCAGAGGAGGGCCATGAAGAGGATCAGAGGGCTGGAGCACCCCTCCTACAAGGACAAGCTGAGAGTTGGGGCTGTGCGGCGTGGAGAAGAGGAGGCTCCAGGGAGACGTTATAGCCCCTTCCAGTACCTGAAGGGGGCCTACAGGAGAGATGGGGAGGGGCTGGTTGCAAGGGCATGTAGCGATAGGACGAGGGGCAATGGCTTTAAACTAGAGCAGGGTAGGGTTAGATTAGACATTAGGAAGAAGGTCTTTACAATGAGGGTGGTGAGATGCTGGAACAGGTTGCCCAGAGAGGTGGTGGAGGCCCCATCCCTGGAGACATTGAAGACCAGGCTTGATGAGGCTCTGAGCAGCCTGATCTAGTTGAAGATGTCCCTGCTTACTGCAGGGGGGTTGGACTAGATGGCCTTTAAAGGTCCCTTCCAACCCAACACATTCCGTGATTCTGTGATTGGTCCCAAGTCAGTAATAATGTCGGGAGAATGAATTGCAACCTCAGTTCTTTCATAGCTGATTCATACACCAGAAGAGAATGAATCTTTTATGTGCAACTGCCTTCTGGTATTTTGAAAGAATACATCTTTTGAAACAGCTGAGATTGCAGTTACTGCTCAGATACAAGTGAAAAACATTCTAGTTAGGTGTTAATGTTTTATTCATGGCTGCGTGTAATATTAATGCAAAGTACCTCTACTTCTCAGTTAGATATCCTATTATCAGTTTGTGATGTTTCAGCTATTTCAGGTGCCAAGACGTGAGAGAATGTGTGATTCTAAGCAGTGAGTCAGCTGTTGTGTACATCTACAGCTAAGTAGTATTGCTGGAATAACACCTCATTTGAGGTTCTCCTAATTATTTTTGTGCGAAACCTATTCCCTTTCATGCCCACGGGAATTCAGGAGAGAGGCTGACAACAACTACTGGGGAGAATTATTGTTGTTTGGAGTTAGACCTGCAGTGATTCTTTGTCTAGAATGCAGTAAAAACCCAATGCGTATTAAATGTCAATGTTGTCTTATTTTCCAGTAATTGATTGTAGTTAGAATTGTTCTTATCACACAAATTCTTCTATACCTTCTCAGCAAGCACATAGCTTGCTTTATAGCTAGCTTATTACTGATTCTTAGTATTGATTTCAGCATTTTGAAATCATATCTTGAGTTACAAGTCTTCGTCAGATTCTTTTTCAAATTAAAAGAAAAAATCTGTTTTACAAATGGAACTGTGAAAAAGCATAAATTTTCCCAGGCTTTCTAGGTACCTTTTTTTTTTTCCCCCTCAACTTCAGACTATGGAAATGCATTTTGTAGTGAGTAATTCTATTCCTTTACCACGAAAATGAACGTAAAGTTTGTTACTAATATCACCAGAGGTGGAACCAAAACTGTAGCAAAATACATATTGCATCAGTAGCACAGTAGCATATAATGGAGCAATTTCTTACATACTTTAGTGAATAAAGGGTAGTATTTAGCATTTAAATGCCCCTTCATCTGAAACGTAAAGTTCAGTGCATTTCAAGTTGACATTTAAAGGAGACTATCGCTCCGGTCCTCCCTTTGCCAGTTAATATAAGATGGCTGGGACATCCTAATGTCAGAGGGAGCCCCCTGGTAGCCAAGCCACACTGAAGTCACCGCTCTGCCACCTGCTCCAAGCACAGGAAAGCATCCCTGAAAAAAAGCAGAGAGAGCTGTCATCGGGTCTAAGCAGCAGCAACATGGAAATGAGGATGAGCCATTGACTATCTATCTCAGTTGTCAGGTTATATTGCAAGGGTTTTAGGTTTTGTAACGGCAAAACCAAGGCCAGTCCTACTTCCTAAATGGTGGCTTGTCCACCGATGAGAGCCTTGGAAAAGCACAGTCACCTGCTGGTATATGTAAGTCTACCTCCAGTCCAAGCCGTCTGTCCCATCCGGACAGGGGACAATCTCTGCACTGCGTTTGCATCCCTTCTGCAGCCGTCCTGTGACAGTGTGACTCCCTGGACATAAGAAATGAAGGAAAGCCCATGTCAAACCTTCTTGCAGCAAAGCCAGATGGGAATTCCCTTTGCCTTTGGCCAGCTGGCTTGCTCCCTTGTCCTCGCACTTCTCCCTCTCGGCAAACCTGCCGCCCTAGCGTGCACCCAGGAGAGGGACCTTTCTCAGTGGAAGTAGCTTAACCACAGTTTTTCTTCCACATTTTCCCCTGTGTCTGGCAAGCATTAGTAGTGACGGGCTTGATTTTGGACAGTGTGAACAGAAACTTCCTCTCAGGGTGTAGTTTCAACCCAGTTTGAATTACAAATTACCAGGTTTCTAGGTGGCTGGGTGAAACCCACCCTGAACTATGGTGCATCAGTGCCCGAGGTGCTCAGACACAGCCTGGCCCAGGCTCTCACCCCTACAGCATCCAGCTAGGAGCTGGAAAATAAGTTCTTCTCTGTTATTATTTTCCTTTCTCATTTGGTGGAGATTTCTGTAAGAAAACATCATGACTAATGGATTCATAAGTTGAGACTTTGCTTGTTTGCTTGGTTGGTTTTGGGAATTCAGTGAGACTGTGTCAAAGGTGAGCTGTTGTTCAGTCACAGAAACCTGTCTTCAGGGTATTTCAGGCAAATGAGAGTATTTGTTTTATATTTTAGGGAATATTTTAGGGAGAAGTGCTCTGGTGTAGGATAAGAAAAGAGTGGAAACACCTTCCTTCTACCTGGAATAGATGCTTTCCTATTATTTACTATTAATAAGATGCCATTAAACCTCAAAATGTGCAAACTGAGGATGCCGCAGCAGCGGTGTCCCCTGCGACTTTGCCAGCGGTGCAATTCCCCCGAATCCTGCTGGCGGGGGAGGCCCTGGCAGGGGTCGGGAGAGGAGGGAAGCTGGCAGCTGCCGGGACCAGGGCCCCATTTCCTTCCTGGCCCGGGGACCCATTCCAGCCATTCCACGACGCTACGCTGCGCTGCAGGTAGCGCAGGGCAAATAACTCTGGGCTCTGAGCGAGAAAGCAAATATAAAAATGACCATGAAAATTGCCCGACCAGTTAAAACTGGTTCCAGCCAGGAGCTGAAGTCCTACCTTGAAATACTTAAATCCCATTTGGACGCCGTAGATTTACATTCCAGATGAAGAATTAATGGCTTTCACACAATATCCTCAGCAGAGATGCCCCAGCATACCAACCTCTGTGTTTTTGGTAGGTGGAATTTGTAATTCCTCCAGGAGCTGCATTCTTCTAAGTGTTACTTCTATTTTTGGTCTGACTACTTGCTTTATTTAGAAAAAAAAAAAAAAAACCAAAACCCCTGTGCCCTTGTCAAACCGTAGAGACTATATGAGTCATCTATACAATAACACTGAAATATCCTTCTCTGTTATGGTGCAGTTCATCATCATCACAAAGGGATTTATGGAAAACAAACATAGCTGACAGAGTCTGCTCTTAAGCTTCCTGTATTTAATCCTTGTACATGTTTAGCCGGCTGAACAGTGTATTGTTGAAAAACGGATTGTTATTAAAATGTTGGGTGTTGCAGTAGCTCCAAAGTCTTGTTTTCTTGCTAATCAAAACGAATGCCATTCCTCTGACAACTTTCGGCTGCCTATCTATAGTCACCTGCCTGCATAATAGTTGTGTGAATGCTAATGACTATCCCGAAACTTGGATGAATAAAATTTTTTTAAGGCCTTAAAACACTTCCTTCACAAAACACCACCAATGGGCTCTAGCCTCAGACAAAACAGAATATAGAAATTTATGGTACAGAAACACAGTGAAGCAAAACATCACCAGCTTCTTGTAGCCTGCATATCTGTGCAGCTATATAACTTATCAGCACTCTTTCCCAAGCAGGAGTCGTTTGCTTCCCAGTTTTCCCCGTTACCTTTTTATTGTTTATCTAGTTTGAATTGTCGGCAAAATATTTTGGATCACCTGGTTTCTTGTGGAAATCTCTATAGTTACAGGTGTTTTTAAAAACTGTTATGAATTGTTAACAATAATTGCATTTTTAAAATAATACGTTGATCCAGTTCCTACTGAAAGGCAGTAGGAGTGGAGCGCCCGGTTCCTTCAGGCATTTAAGGTCTGCAAAACCCACACATAGGGAAAACTCTCTGACAAGCTGCTCCTTGCTCTAAGGAGCTCTTCTCTCCTCCCTGATCCCCCGTGTGAGCTGGCAGCAGGTGATTATCATCTCCCCTCGCAGGCACCATTTGCTAGGTTAAACAAGCTCGTCTTTTCTCCTCTCTCCTTGTAAAACTGGCGTTTCTTCCCCTGATTGCCCTCACAGCCCCTTGCTGCACCAGTTACACCTGGACCATGGGTGGGAAGACCTGTGCCTGGTATTCCTGGGGAGCTCTCACCCATCCCACCATCCTTCCCTGCCAGGAACCTGGCCTGACATGCTCTACTGTCACCCTTGCTTCCGATATATTCAGGCTGCCTTTTTTCTCCCCAGTTCCAAGCAAGCCCTTGGCCCCAGGTCTGTGACATTCGCAGAAGCAAGCCCAGACACCTGGTCTAGCGCGTAGCCTGAGATGTGGCTCTCTTGGTCTTCCCATCAAAGTTGTTCCACGGCCCTGAGGGTTTTGATGTTCACAGAGAGAAGGACTCCTTCCTGGTGGTTCTGGCTCACCTCAGAAACTTCAGGGCTACATTCTGGGCTTCGACGCAGTGTGTCTATGGGACTTTGCTACAGAATATTTGGCTGTATAAAGCACTGAGGTGTTTCAAAATGCGGTAGCAACTGAAAGGAGTTTAGGTGGTAGGTACATGCCAGATTTAGGCAGCCCGGTTGACTTCGAGTTTGAATTTTTCTCATGTACCTTTGCTATACACCCTGAGAAGCCTAGGTAGGAGTTAGTAATTCCTGCACTACGGGAATGCTTCCTGTGTCGCAGGGCTGATTAACTGAGGGTTTAAGAGAATTGCTGAATAACATCCAGATCTTCGAGTATATTTAGGTGCTCTGTTCCCATAGGCAAATAGAAGACAGACTGCCAGTATGACAGGAGACAGGGTAATAGGATGACATTATGCAATTAAGGCTGTAAGGAAATGCATGTGGATGTAGGAGGATGAGTTAAGGTTGCCCAGGCAATCTTATTTCTGGCATTTCCTATATTTTCTGCATTTGACTTTGCAACCTACATGTTCACTCATCACAACTTTCTGCTGTAGTATGTAGGCATGACTTGAATTTACATCCTTCTTGCTAAAGAAGTTGTATTCAAAACGTAAAGCTTTCAGTGTCTTTCCACTTCAGAACAAGGTCAGCTCAAGCCATGTTCGCTGAGGGCTTGTGCCATCCTGGTGACCCCCCGTGAGCAGGGCAGGACACGTACACCCGGGGCATCCCACCAGCAGAGCTGTGGGGCTGGTCGCTGACCCCCCCAGGGGTGACAGCAAAAATCCGGAGAGGTGGTAACCAAAACGCTGCCTTCCCTGGCTGTAGTTTCAGGGATGCGACTTCTGGGTGATGACTCCATGAAATTAAAGGATCTGCAGAGGTTAGACTTGCAGATGGTACGTGCAGAAAGCTCTTCGCTTGCTTAGCGACGGAGAGCAGCTGTACCAGCCCCGGCGCTTCCCGGCCCGTGTGAGCATCGCCCTACAGTTTGCCTGGTGCAGCAGGACTTGCCAGGACCTTTCCTAACGTAACCCGGGTGTTGGGAACCCCAACACGCTAACTCTGTTGTAACACAAGGTGAGATTTAGAAAGCTTTTAGAGGGCTTAATGCAGCTCCTGAGGCATTCCTAAAATGGAGAACAAAAATTCTGCTAAGTTCTCCCACAGACGTTTTTGAATGAAGCATTAGAGCTTGTATTAATTCAAAGGAATCCATCATCGGGGCTTCCCCCCCCCCGGCCCCTTTTCATACCAAACTGGCGTTCTGGGTGCAGAACAACTGCTCGTACTGTGGGGGCACAAACCAACGCAAAAAAATAGTGGTAGCAGATGGGCAGCCCTGAATGGAAAAGAAAACCTTGAACTTTTCACTCCTTGGATTAGAGTTTGGGAGCGTTACATAAAGAGGAAAACAGGGGAAAGAAAAACCCGCAAGCTTAAGAGAAGATAAAATCTGATTAAAATGCAGACTAATATAATTGCAGAACATTACTCAGGCTTTCTTGTGGAGAGAGAAAAATGTCTGCTATTGTGCTGCTATAGAAACCACGTAGGGTCCGTGGGTAGGTGAGGGTGCACGGAGCGTGTCCCTCCCTCCTGTCCCTCCCTCCCCCTTTCTGGAATGAAGATCCTATCTTACTCCCTGAGCTTGGCCTTTGCTGGCCAGGAGATCCTTCCCAGCACAGAGGGAAGTTGTTTTCCTGTTTATGTAGTTTATTTTAACGTCTCTGTTCCCTCCCTCTTTTGTTTTGCTCTTGGAAGGTGATGCAGGCCTTGTCAGAGGGGATAAATTCTGGTCTTCTTGGGTTTTTCACAGGTTTTGGTCAACTTGGCTGCGTATGTTGGGAGCATGGGACGTATGGACTGTGCCATGAACAGAGAGCTTTCTCGTATTTACTCCTATAAAACCAAAGAGAGAATTCACAGTGCTTTGGAAAGTAAATACTTACCCGGAATGAGCAGCCGTTGGCCGTGTTCCTGAACACCGTGTCCACGCCACTTGTTTCTCTGAAGACGCGCGTTAGAAGTTAATTACCAAAGCACTCGATAACAAAGTAAGGTTCATTCCCTGGCTGTCGATGGAAGTGTCTTTACGGAAGGTGCAAACTTACCCTCTGAGCAGTGGCACAAAATAAACTATGGAAATGAGCCCCTGGAGTGTGGAAATGTGCATTTGCATCAGCTCCGACCCACGACCATCCGGGCTCAGACCTTGTCTCTGAGAGCAGTCACTGCTGCGTAACTGAGGGGAAGACATAAGAAATTTTGTGTTAAAGAGGCGGATGGTTGAGAAAGCTGGTCCACACTGTGTTAGAGCTCTTTCTGGTCCGTAATACTTCAGAGACTGGTGCAGAATTTGAGGAGATTAATTTACTGCTGCTTATGAATTTTATGCTGGCACCAAGTACTATAAAAATCCATTTTTCTCATAATTTACAAATGCACACTTCTTTGTGCAGCGATAATGGTAATTTTTGTCCCAGTGCCTTCCTGCAACAATTGACTCAGTGGCTCAACCACGTATTTTGTAAGAACATATTTTGTATCTCAGTTTTTCCAGAAGTTCCACCTTTCAGTCTGGCTGATTGATTGTTTAGCTTTTTGGTGTTCTGAGACAGAGGGAGAATATCCCATTCTCCAGTTACTTTAGCGCTTTCATCCGGTCTCTAATTAATCATCCCTTTTATAAAACCGGTTTATTGAGGTGTCATCTCATTTGCGTTCCCCCTTTCCCATTTCCCCTTTTCTACCATGCCCCTTTACGTGTTGGAGACACCCCTGCGGCACGCGTTGCTGGATGTTAAGCCTAAATATTTACAGGATGGTGTTAGAATATTCTCTGTAGGCCTCCAGAAGGGATCTCTCGGTCATCCGACCTCATTGCCACTGCAGCCAACTGCACCACGTAACCGCTTCCGCAAAGTCCTCCAGCTCCATTTAAAAGAAGTCATGCTTGATCTTGCTCCTGCCACTCTTCTTCCAGTGTTTTGCCATTCCGACTGCAGAGCAGAGCTCCCACCCACTTGTTCTCACGCTGATGCTGGCCCTTAGTTTCAAGTTTCCTGGCTCCCCCATTTCCCAAGCCCCACTTTCTTTGTTTTGCCAAACTGAATACACCAAGTGTTTTCATCCTCCTCTGAAATGGGCTGTCCGGTCCCCGATCATCACCGTGGGTTTTGTCCACGCTTGTTCCACTTCAGTTTACTCTTGACTGGCTGCCAGAATCACACGCTTTACTGCAGATCTTTTCTGAAATTCCTTATTCGACATTGCTGGGTTTACATTTCCCTTTTTACATGACTCCTACTCATCTTGTGATTAACTAGTCTTTCTTTTCCAAGTGCTGATCTCATAGTCAATGGAAGAAGTTTTCGTGATTAATCTCTGCATGTCATTAGTATTACCAAATTTAATTATATTTTCATTCATCCAGTTCTAAGAGGCGTGCAGTTTCCCCAGTATACTATTCCCACCCTTGTCTGAACTGGTGATGTCTCCCGGTCCTGCCAACAGCAGATTTCATGAGCACGCTCGTGTTCTCGATGACACCACTGTAATGAAAATATGATGGACAACAGGAGCCTTGATGAATCCCACAGAGCAGCCTTCCTTCAGCCTGACACTTCCCATACAAACCACCCCTCGGTCGTTGTCTCCTCATCCCCACATTTTCTGCTTAAATAGCTGTTTCCCACCTGGACAGTAGCAGGTATTATTGACCCCAAATAGATTCCATCTACCACATTTCCTTTCTTTAAGGAAAAGGGAAACAAAGTTGTATCAGGACAAGATATCATGCTGAAGCAACGTCTCATTTAATCGCATATGTCATATCTTTAGTTCTTTCCTTCAAAATTTGTCCAAATTATTGTAAATTATTTCTCTCCCTTTCTTTAATGCAGGTATTCCAAAACGATTTGAGGGCTACAGTCAAACCCCTTGCTCCTTCCCCCCTCATTTTCACACACGTGGCCTGCCTGCACTCTGGACGAGATTGTTTGTTTTTCCCCACTGCAGTAATTACCCGCGACTTTCTTCCCGTTACTCATCTTCTTCCTGCTCCCATCTTTCACATAATCACCTTTGTTAAAAATGGAAGCAAAATGCCTATTGGTTTTGGAAATATTGCGAGGCTTCCTTCAATCTCTGTGTCTTTCTCACTGCGTGATAGCCCTGCTTCTTTTCCCCCGGTTGAAGTAACCGCTTCTAGCTGCCATTATTTATCTTCTGCATTTCCTCATCTTGAAGCCACAACTTTCTCAGGAGAGTGACCCTCCTCACCGTTAGCTGTAGGTTTTCTCTTTCCAGTGGCCTCAGTTACCAAGCTGTGGGGAGATCTTCTGTGAAACCGTTGCCCTTTGCTTAAGGTACAACGTCCAGATCGCTTCTGCTGCTCTGGTGTAAAGAAATCCAGTCTTTCCTTTGTATTCAAGTCCTTCAGTCCTTCAGCCCTGTTGATTTTTTGTTTGTCTAATCAGGTCTCTTACTCTTTCCCCTTTTGAATTAGAATGCCTTTTTATTAACCTATGCTTTGCCCATCTATTTAATTTAAACTGCCCAGCCCCAGGCATCATTCGTAGCCTCTGCTCGCACCTTTATACTTGGGAAAGCAGCAGCTATTGCCGGAGCAGCAATTCATTTCATTGTATTCCAGGGATATTTTTTCCATATGCAAACACAGTTTTGCAGCTTACAGAAAGCTCTGCACGAACACTGTGTTTGCTGCGATGGTGATCGTCTTCGGCCAATGTCGCCATCAGGCTCCCAGTCCTACCCCCGACTCCCTTTTAACACTTTCCCTGCTGTGGTTTTGAGCCAAACACTTTGGGTCTATCCCTTCTTTGTGCATCATTAGCGTTTGGTGTTATCCCGTGGCCTTTACTATGAGGCCTGGCTTTCCTGAATACAGGAGAGTGGTTTTATCCTGCTCTGCGGCCTCTCTCCTACTGAGCTTTGTTTCACGCATGGGCAGGTTTTGTTCCTCCATTCTGCTTGCTTACGCGGGGGTTTGGAGTGCTTTACATTGCCCATTCCCTGCTCCAGGGCTGGGACACTCCTCCTGGCGTGGTTTCCGCTGGGATGGGGTCGACTTTCTTGCCAGCAGCTGGTGTACTGCCGTGTTTTGGATTTGGGATGGGAACACTGTTGGTAGCTCACTGATGTTTTTGGTTGTTGCTGAGCAGTCAAGGCCCTTTCTGCTCCTCACAGCGCCCTGCCAGCCAGTGGGCTGGGGGTGCACGAGAAGTTGGGAGGAGGCACAGCTGGGACAGCTGACCCCGACTGACCGCAGGGATATTCCATGCCATGGGACGTCATGCTTAGCATGTAAAGCTGGGGGAAGAAAAAGGAAGAGGGGAACGTTTGGAGTCAAGTCACAGGTTTTTCCTCACTTTTACAATTTTCTCCTCCATCCCAACTGGGGGGAGTGAGCGAGCAGCTGCGTGGTCCTAGCTGCTGGCTGGGGTTAAACCACGACACATGAATTTATATTTCCTCTCCCTTGCCATCACCTTCTGTTGTTTCTTTAACCATTGTCATACCCTTCTTCTACGCAACTGTTTTGCCCATTTCTGTGTATACGACCGAGCAGAGAGGGCACAGACCTCTCCCAGCCTCCCCCCTTGGTCCCAGTTCTTTCCTCTGTGCAGTTCTGATTTCAGCCTGGTTTTCTGAAGGGGAGGGGAAGGGGGAAAGAGGAAGAGGGAAGGGGAAGGGGAAGGAGAAGGGAAGGACAGAGGGAAAGGAAGAGGGAAAGGAGGAGGGAAGGGAAGGGGGAAGGGAAGGGGGAAGGGAAGGGGGAAGGGAAGGGGGAAGGGAAGGGGGAAGGGGGAAGGGAAGGGGGAAGGGGGAAGGGAAGGGGGAAGGGGAAGGGGGAAGGGGGAAGGGGAAGGGGGAAGGGGAAGGGGAAGGGGGAAGGGGAAGGGGGAAGGGGAAGGGGAAGGGGGAAGGGGAAGGGGGAAGGGGAAGGGGAAGGGGAAGGGGGAAGGGGAAGGGGGAAGGGAAGGGGGAAGGGAAGGGGGAAGGGAAGGGGGAAGGGGGAGGGGAAGGGGGAGGGAAGGGGGAAGAGGGAGGGGAAGGGGGAGGGAAGGGGCAAAGGAAGAGAAGGAGAAAGGGGGGAAGGGGGAAAGAAAAGGGGGAGAGGGAAGGGAAGGGCGAAGGGAAAGAGGAAGGGAGAAGGGAGGCGAAGGGGGAAGAGCGAAGGGCAGGCCCAGCTTTCCGCGTTTGCGGGCCGCAGGTGCCCACAGCCCGGCCCCCCCCCCCGCGCTCTGCCCGCCGGGGCGTGTCCGGGGCGTGGCCGGGGCGTGTCCTGGCGCGCGGAGCGGCGGGCGGGAGGCGGGGGCGGGGCTCGGGGCGGGGGCGGGGGCCACAAAAGCGTCGCGCGGCGGCAGCGGGCGGCGTCGGCGGGCGGCGGAGCGGCGGCGATGCGCCTGCGGCAGCCCAGCATGTGCACCATCGCCGAGGCCGCGCCCGGCGGGGAGGGCGGCCCCGCCGCCCCCCTCCGCGCCCGCCTCGTCAAGATCGCGGTGGTGGGGGGCAGCGGCGTGGGCAAGACCGGTGAGGAGGGGGGCGAGGGGGCGGCGGGGGGACGGGGACACCGTGCGGGGCGGCGGAGCGCGGCTAACGGTTGCCTGTGTGTGCTCGCCCGCAGCGCTGGTGGTGCGGTTCCTCACCCGGCGGTTCATCGGCGACTACGAGAGGAACGCAGGTAGGGGAGCGGTGCCGCCGCTTTGCTCCCGCCGGGATCGGGGATCGGGCCCTCCGGGGCTGGGGGTGGGCGTTACCAGGAGGGGAGACCGGCGGGGGTGGGAGGTGGTGGTTACCAGGAGGGGAGACCGGCGGGGGGGAGCCCCCCGACCCCGGGTTTCTCCCCGGGGGTGCCCGGCTGGAAGCGCAAGCCCTGGAAGTCAGCGTGTAAAGCCCAGGGCTCAGCCAAGTCCCAAGCGAAAAAGGGGGAAAAAAAAAAACCAAACCCTTAAAAACGGGGCTGTAGGCGCCTCCAAAGGGTTTCTGGTTTTTTTGTTTTTTTTTTTTACCAATCCGAAGCGCCGAGGTGCTGCGGGCTGGCAGCTTCCCTAAACCCTGTTCCCTTGTGCATCCCGGTCCCGGCAAACACACCGTCTGTGCCCAGCGCCGGGTGTGTGTGCGCTACACGGCCCTCTGCTCCCCCAGAACTGACTTTATATGGTGAGGACGTCCCTCCTTGAAGAAGTCTATTAGCTGAAACAAGGAAACACTCCGTAATCTTGATATTATCCTATTATCCTTTGCAAGCTGAATGCCAGCAGCCAAATTACTTCTTCAGTGCCAGCTTAATGGGGAGAGTGAAGAGGGGATGTTATGTACTTGGTTGAGTGTAGTACAGTGGGAAGCCTAAACTCCTGGGAATGTAGAATACACAGTGTTCCGTTGAAGAAGTGACTTGAAAAAGCCAAAGAAATTAAAAAAATAAAAAAAACAACCAAACCCAAACGACCTGACAAATAGGTCAGGCAGCAGAAAGCTCTTTAGAAAGATGGTTTGTTAAAGTGGAGAAATACTGGATGACAAGAAAATTGCCTTGCTGTAATAGCTGGTTATTTTGCACACTTACCTCTGTCATCTAAGTTAAGACAGTCTTTAAGAAGTGATTTAAGTTCCAAGTTGCACAATATATTAAATGCCAAGCTCCAAAACAAGTCAATGCAAGATTAAATCCCAGGCTTCTAGTAAAGTCATAAATTTACAGGTTGTTACACACAAAAAAACTTACAGCACTGGTCCCTCACCTCATAAATAGCGATACAACTCTTTTTTTTTTTTTTTTCCACAACTAATGGACAGCAAAAGCGTCATTTGTCTGTTTGTGGCATGGTGGCTGCTCTTGTGAACCTGTTGGTGTTCTCGGCAGGTAACCTCTACAGCAGGCACATCCAGATCGATGGGGAGATGCTGGCTATTCAAGTGCAAGACACTCCGGGCGTTCAGGTGAGCCAGACGCAGCCATGCACTTCCCCAGAGCAACTCTAAACCCGTGCGTGCGCCCGTCCCTTGGTGCGCAGCATCTTGTTATGGTCCCTTTCAGAGTCTGGTGCTCTGTGTGGGAGACGTGGTAACTTTTGTTGCCAGCGGTGAAGCCAGGAGCGTTACGTGCCCGTAATACGCTGGCAGTAAAAGAAAACAACTCACGGTTTTGACGAATCATTTATACATTGGAGGCCCATTACTTTTGCGTGGCTGAATTACTTCAGTGTCTTGTGTCTGTATGTTGGGAACGCTTGCACAGAGTTGTTTCCGGTTTTATGTCTAATAAGGTACATGTGGACGAAAATGTTATGACCACACGAGCCCAACCAGCTTCGCGAATGCGTGTGCTAGAAAGCAAAGCCCGCTGTACTGCGGCTGTGCTCATTAGTGTGTCACAAGTTGAAGTTTTGAATGTATAGACCTGAGTAATGCTGGATTGTTGCCTTTTTGAACTGGGCAACACTCCAGGTCTAAATGCTTCCAGCTCGTATCTTTGCTTCCCCAGACTTACTGTCTAGCCAGTTAATTTCCCATTCTGTGGAACTACAAAGTCTTTCTCTGCATGCAGAACTACTCAGCTCAATTTTCCATTCGAGTATAGCAAACTCCAGTGTTAAATTCCAGCTTTTTGCAGCTGAATCAACACGCATTTATTCACCACGCTCAGATTAAGTTTGCACTCACAATGTGAAATGCAAATATATATATGTGTCTGAAGCTGTAAAATGCTATTTGGCTTTACAGGCTCTTAAATTAAAGACAGGTTTCTTTAATCTTTTACGACTTCAGCTATCTAATTTGAGTCCTTTCATTTTTCAGATCCATGAACACAGCCTGGACTGTAACGAGCAGCTGAACAGATGCATTCGCTGGGCAGACGCCCTGGTGATTGTCTTCTCCATCACAGACTATAAGAGCTATGAACTACTCAGTCACCTTTACCATCACGTTCGACAGCTGCATCCAGGAAACGCAGTCCCCGTCGTCATCATAGCAAACAAAGCTGATCTCTTGCACATCAAGGAGGTGGAGCCTCAGCACGGACTTCAGCTGGCCAACATGCTGGGCTGCACGTTCTACGAAGTATCTGTCAGTGAAAACTATAACGACGTCTTCAATGCCTTCCATCTCCTCTGTAAAGAAGTCAGTAAACAGCAAGCGACCAGCACCCCTGAGAGGAGGAGAACCTCCCTCATTCCGCGGCCAAAATCGCCCAACATGCAGGACCTGAAGAGGAGGTTTAAGCAAGCTTTGTCTGCCAAAGTGAGGACTGTCACTTCTGTTTGACAGCAGAGCTGTTGGGTCTTCCCGATGTTTAGCCTGAGATTGAACCCTGGGACGTTTAGCACTGGCGCGTGTAGAGTCCAAGGCGTTGTGGAAAGGAGGATGGTTCAGGTAGCCTTTTGCATGGCTGTGGGAACAAGCAGTTGCATAAAAAAGGAACAGTGGCAGATCGGGAAAGGGGCGGGGGGGGGGGAACCCCGAACTCTTGAAATGGTTCTAGGATGTGACTTGTACAAGTATTTTCATTTGGAAAAGGAACTTTCTGGTAAATGAAACCAAGCCTACAGTTTGCCTTTTCTCCAATGGGACAAATTCGACCTTACGTTTGTGCAGAAACAACTTTTTAGCTGTAACTCTCAACTTGTACTTGAGCAGGGAAGCACCCCGACCTGCAGTTCACTGTTCAGAAGTAACCACTTGAGTCTTGTTTTCACTTGGATGAAGGACAGCATGATGTTACCTGTTTAATTTGATTGCACAGTAGAACTGTTCACTGCCCCATGTATTTCAAAACAAATAGCAAACATGAAATCATTCTGTAAAAATAAGTGTAAAATAAGCGGACACGACTGGGTATCAAGACTGTAAAGAGTGGTCCTTTATTTTCTTTTACTGGCCATGTTCTTTCTGACAACTTGACCAGACTCCTTGTATGCAAAACTATTGTCCACAGGGTGTAAATGTATCTAATTACAAATAACTTGTGGGCTCTTTTTTTACTGTCTGAAAAAAAAATACTGTCCAGACTTAAATGATCCAACATGGAGCTTCTGAGGAATGAGGGTGGAGTTGGAGCGATAGTCCATGATAGCTGTTGGTGTAAGATGCTTCTCTGTGTGATGGGCACAGGAGGAACGTGGCTGTGAAACAGCTGGTGGCTTGTTCTGAGCTGAGCCAGTCCCTGCTCATCCTTAAACACCTGTGGCAGACTTATATAAAACTTTTTTTTTTTTATTACATTGAGCCGATGGAGTTCACAGGCTAAAGGCCTTATACACATGCACTTTAAAAAGCCAGTTGTGCTTTTGTTTAAACTGTAACTTATTTATTTTGTGTACAGTTACTCCTCCTGGGGAGCGGACTTCTCATTCTTACTGCCTGGTTCGACATTAAATTTTTGAACTGCGTGTTTGCTTGTGTGCTCTTTGTGGGTGAGAAACAACGGGCAATAACCCGTGAAATGTTGAGACAAAGTACGAGTTTTCTCAGGGCAGTTAACATACACCGCAGAAAGAGTCCGAAAGCCTTTCCTGCCTCTACTCTTGCTTTATTAGCATAAACCACGGGGGGGGGGGGGGGGGGGTGGCTCTCACAGCTGCTTTACAACTTCCTTCTAAGAAATCGTTTTAGGAGAGGAACTGAATAAGGCAGAGACCTTTCAAATTAAAATGGGATTCTTTATCTCCCCTTGTCAAAAAAGCTCCAGTAAGAAAAGAATGGTGTAAGGTAGGTCAAAATCTGGAAGAAGGCTGAGTCTCTTAAGTGACTTCTTGTTTCTTCTTAAAAAAAAAACAAACCCACCCAACCCCAAAACAGCTTTATATATTGAGTGACGTGACAATGAAGAACTCAATCAAATTTCTACAAGTCTCCAGTCATTTTATTCATTGCTTAAAGTAGCTTTACTGAGAGCCTTCCTGAGGAGGATGTTTGTGCTGGGGCTGGGGTGACTGCCACACGGGCTCACCTGGTCAGCAAGGAAGCCCTGGCACGGTTCTGATGATGATAAGCTTTTTCACCATGAGTTATTAGCCAAGTGACTTAGGACTAGACTTAGGAAGAAAATTGAGCTTGCCCATCCAGCCTGAGCTTATTACCAAACGCTGCTTATCTTATTAATATAGCAGTAAACACATTTGCCAAGGGTGGCCTTGCGTCTTCTCCTCCTCACACCTTTTGAATGTTGCTTAGTGTCACATGCAGGGCTTAGATGCTCCTTGATGTCCTGCACCTGCCCAAGCAAAGTCTTCTCCGGGCCATTCCTGCTCACATGCAACAGGCAGGAGACCTCTCATCCCCTGGCCTTTTCCCCGAGCACACGTTACGTGTAGATACTTCCTACAAATAAGGAGCTAACCATTACACTAGGGTCACTGAAAAGGCTCCACTCCAGTCTTGGTCTAGAAGAGGAGCAGGCTCTTGTGACCATCTCCTTTCAGCTCTTCAGCTACTGAGTCTGAGACAGCAGCTGAGTCCCACCATCCATTGCCACAGCTGTGGCCCCAATGGGCTGGACAGACTCCTCCAAAATGTGTGTTGGGGGGAGGATGATGACTTGAAAAACTAGTCTCTGCCTCGGGAAGAGGAGCTGCTTGACCCGTAGAAAGTGCAAGAGCACCAGTGTCTGCTTAAACTCACCCGCTTCTCGTTATCCTATATAGTATGTCCCCAGATGGCCATGTCAGAGACCTGAGAGCATCTGATGAAAGACAGGTGAGGGAGAGAAGGCCACGACTGCCAGGCTCCATCATCTCAGGAAAGCAGCAGCATCTCAGAGGTGTGAGCACCTGAACCCCCTGGCCAGCAATGGCCACTGGATGCAGGACAGCCTTTCTGCTACCAGCAGCGTGTGGAAACCCCGCTAGGACATCTCC
This sequence comes from Alca torda, assembly GCA_008658365.1. Classification (NCBI taxonomy): domain Eukaryota; kingdom Metazoa; phylum Chordata; class Aves; order Charadriiformes; family Alcidae; genus Alca; species Alca torda. The sequence continues at coordinate 70,052,326 of CM018079.1, forward strand.
CAGGCCAGAAGGTTCTTAGGGGCAACAAATAGTGCAAAAGGAAAGGGCACCTCAGGAATACGCCGTCCTGGCGTGCGTAGCTCCATGTACTGGGAGAGAAGGAGAAGAGGGATGAGGTTCGCCATTGTAAGAGCGTTGCTTTATTGATTACAGAATTTACAAAACTTCCATATTCTGAGATTAAACAGTACAGAAGGACAGAAAAGAAAGCAAGAGACTGGTTATTTGCTTTCCAGTTGCTCTGTTCAAGCTATTTCTTGAGCTTTTAACATTGCAATCTCATAATATTTCTCATTTTTTATAGCACAAAGTTCCATTCTATAGTCATTCTTATAAATCTCACTTCCATAGAGGCAACATTGTCCATGCTTTATAATCGGTCCATTGTTTCCTTCCAGCCACTCAAAAGCGAATTTAAATCGAAATGCACCCTTTTGTGAAGACCATTACAAACATTTAAGAGAACTTACGCTAGCTAGCGATCAAAGGTTAAAAAGCTTCTTCCCATTTAATCTATTCCTTTGGCATAGTAAGGAATGCTATGACAGAGTGAATGTCACTTATGATGTCACATTCTCATCTCAGCGTAAGCAGTAGTCTTAGCATCCCTTGGGTGGAAGCAAGAGGATGCAGTTTCAGAGCTCCACCATTTTAGGCTGCAATTCGGAAGTCTTGGCGCTATACGCAATCGCAATCTCTATTGGCTGCTGCTTTTTTATCACAGATTGTATCAAAGTTTTATAAGGAAAAATTACATAACTGAATTTGATAGCAGCTCTTTCACGATCATAAATTAAAAATAAAAGCTGTTCTCTAATCAGGCTGTTCAGAAACGTAGCTCAAGAAAGAATCTGTCGCTGCGGCCTCTTGAAAATGGGATCGTGCTTTTTTTTTTTCTTTTTTACTTTTTTAAATGCATGAGAGGGGAGGCTTCTTCCAGGGTTATCATCAAACCATCACAGCCCATATGTCCTCCTGCGTAAACCCCCAGAGAAGTGTGCCATCAGAAACAGGCTCTTCTCCTGGGACTGGGGCTGGAGAAACTAGAGCAGGAAAGGGGAAGCTGAGAGAGAAGCAACCGCGGAACCTGGCCCTTGGGCCTGGCGCTCTGCTTCTCTGCCCCTGCCCGTCCCGCTGGGAGACCAGCACCGGGCTGGGAGCTGCTCCCTCACGGCTGTGCTCCGTCACCTCTCCGGGGTGAGGGACAAAGTAAGAGCGGAGGTGGTTCATGCTGTATAAGGCACACGTGCCGCAAGGTGACACCACAGAGAGGGTGGGTTTTGCTGGTCTTTCACTCCCTCAGCGGCATTTCCCACCAGAAGCAATTCCCGAAACCATCGGGAATACTCAAGAGAGAAAAGTACTGCTCAGGGCGTGAAAATTCAGCATCACCTGGTCCTCAGCTGCTCCTTTTCTTGGGAATTATTACAAGCGATCACCCTGGCCATGCAGAGCGGGGCTGGGGTGATCCGGCACTGCACGGTGTTACCATTAAGGAGGGGAAGTTGTCTGGGACATTTTGGAGAGCTGCCTGTGAGCTGCACGTGTTCCCTGTAGCCGGATACCGGGCTGTTTCACCCCGCTGCAGCCAGAACTTCAGCAGGGGATGTGTCGTTTTTTCGGAAGGCTGTTGGGAAGGGTGACAGAACAGGGCCGTGATGTTTCCAGCTGAGGCACGCGCTCATCTTCTCCACAAATCCTCCCTCCTCAGATACCGGTGTCAGGCTGGAGACGGTCTGGGGCAAACAACGACTCAATGGCACTACGTGGTGTAAGGAGCGCAGAGGAGAGCACCATTACCTGAAAGAAGGGGGAGAAGAAACGACGAGTGAAAATGGAGGGGACCGAGGCTGCTCACAGACGAACGAGCCACGGCGAGGAGCTGCCTGCGCCACCCAGCACTTCACTGCTCCACACACAGCCTGCGCGCTTCTGGCGTTTGCTGGCAGGGCAATACAGCTTGCCCAGTGAAACCGTCTGCTCGCTAATAACTGTAGTTAAAGCACTTTAAGGAGCATAATGACTGGTAGCATTGTACTCTTAATGAATGTGTGCTTTGACTCACTTCTACCCACGTCTTACCTGCTGATTTGTTGTGGCTGCCATTGCGTTCACTGCGAGGCAGCAGCTGATGGAGCCGGGGGTTCCTCTCCTGTAGAACAGGTTTGAGTGACGGCTGCTTCCTCTCAGTTGAAGGTTAAGGTGAGCACCACAGAGGCGCTGCCGACCTGCTGCGGTGACCTACAGCCCCTGCTCAGAACACCAGGACCAAGGCTCAACCTCGAGCACTGTCAGGATGCTCTCGCTTTTGTTTGTTCAAATTTTTAACCCCAAGATGGGTCGGATGAATGAAACCGTCGCTTACTTACAGCCACGATACACCCCCTGCTCGAGGCAGGTATCTGTTTTTATTAAGTGAAGTCTTCTCTGCAGGGCAAAGCTATCAGGACGGAGCAAGCGTGTATGGCCTGGCTGCGTGGAGGCAACGCAGGGTCTGTAGGACACTGCTCTGACGCAGCCCCAGGTTCAGCAGTGTCCGTAGGGTCGGGACTGCAGGCAGGGACGTGGGGGCACGTTTATCTTACCAGCCCACTTGAACATGAATTTTATTCTTCGGTGCAAATCCGAAGAGAAGCAGCACAAGCACCAACAAGGGAGTACGTCTGTGTGTCCCTCTCCCGCTGCAGCAATCAAACCGCTTGCGTTTTTCATCGCACGGCTTAAATGTGCGGTGGTGCCGCGCTTCAACTTTTTTTTGTTGTTCTTTCTTTCATCTTTTCGCTTCAAATAATGAAAGGAATCTGGAGTTAAGTTACTACAGATCCCTTCTGTACTGATGATAGTCTCCCCCTCGCTTCTCCCCTTCCCTTGTCCTCCCACACAATCTGCGGCAAACTGACACTGATTATCTCTTCTCCTTCCTATGGATGAAAAACTCTGTAATTTGCAGATGCCAAAGGCTGACACTGTCTTACTTATGTTACGTGAGAATCAGACTACAGCACAGCATGTGCTCATCTTGTTATCACGCAGCTTAATTCTGAAAAACACGAGGGGACACGTTACCAAAGTGGTTTTGGGTGTGCAAGCCAAACATCAACAATAGCCACTGCCAGATAAAAGCAATTTCTTCTTGGAGTCCCACCACTGAGCCCTGAGGCAACTAATAGCAAGCTCAGAAAGAAAAATGAGAGCTGCAACTTTAACATCTGAGAAAGGATGCAGCGAAATACAGTGGGACTGCCCTCTTTTGCCCCCCAATATCTCTGAGGCCTCATTGTTGGGGGGGGGGGGGGGGGGGGATAAACGTGAATATTTGTTCCTTCGTTTTTACAGAGAAGGGGGGAATTGCCCAGAGAAGTAATGTCCATCTCTTCTCCAGGCAGGTCTCTTCAGGACAGCGTTATCTCCTTTGCAGACCGTCTCCTTGTTCACCCAAAGGGCTACCCTTCCCGATGGCAGCCGGAGTGGAGGAGCCAGGAGCTCCCACCCCGACCCACCGCCCTGCAAGGGGTAGTTCCCCCTCTGGAGAGGGCAGGGAAGGATGGAGAGAACATCTGATGGTGCACCTGGAGGGGTTTGTCTGTCTGCTTGCCTCGGCCACAACCACACAGCCGGCTGCGCGTGTTGGGAGGGTGAAACAGCCACTCAGGCTCTTTCCCCTTTTTTAACTCTCCTGATTAAGGTGGGAAAGAAAAAACTACTTTCTTCCACTGAAAGTAGGCTATTTCTCACTTAGGTTAGGGGAGCTATTCGCCCCTATCCAAAAACAAATGATGCGTAGGGAACGCTGTATTCCTTTGTGCTCCTCCATGAGAAATAAATTTGTCATTCATATTGAGATGCAGAGCAGTTCTGTGGATGGAAACACGTGTCTCCTACTCCACATGTAAATGGCATTTGCCTCAACTCCGAACAACTGCTGAAGTAATCAGGGCGTCCTCTCAGTTTTTTTCTGTTACTTTCCTCAATTCTTTATTTTTGCACCCACACGTCTCTCCATTTCTCCAAGCGCCAATAATTCGTATAAATGTCAGGGCTTTGTTTGACTGGAAGGGACTCGGGAGGCCAGTGCTCCCCCGATGCCTGAACCTTGTTGCCTGAACACCACAAAAAAAGCTCTGTTAAATGCTGGCTCCAGTTAGACAAATGCCTGGCTTTTTGAAAAGAGAATAATCCCAAACAGGTGGCACACATTCACAGCTACGGTGCAGAAATCCAGGTAAATCCAACAAACTCATAAACTTTTTTTTGTATCAGAGACTTGCACAACTGCTTCTTTTCTTCTTTCTCTTCCTCCTCCCTCCCCCCTGCCCCGAGTCCTCTCACCTCTCACACAGCACATTCGGACAAAGGGCAAGATGCAGTAAAAGCTTAAAATTCTTTAGGAATCTGCCTCAGAGGGTGACCTGCTGCCGGGGTTAAGCCCAAGCAAAGCAACACCAGATCCCATGTCACCACTGTCAAGCCTCAAGTCCCTCTAGAAAGCCAGTCAAAAGTCTCCCTGCATAGTTCTCAACCAGCTCACGTGTTAACCCCCTGCTTATCTTTCAGGGAGTATTAATACATTTCGGGTGTGGATTAACTTGTCCATCAGTGTGTCACAACTCAGTGCGCCCCTTCAAGATGGGAAAGAATTTTACGCGCTGTTTTGAGGAGGCTAGCAATAGGCTAATCGGGGAGAAACGTGTTATCAGATCAAAAAAACATCGCTAAAAATGGCACTCCGTCTTGCAAAACACTGCTTGAGATGGCCTAGTGAAGACAACTAAATGTGGAAAACACATGTCAGACCCAGGGGCTGCTCGGCCTTTGGTTGGTTCCATTTTGCTAACGATTTCTCACTAATCAAAACTGCATTCCATAGGAATTGAAAACAAGATGTTTATAAGCCACCCTGGAAATTAGATTTATGTTTACGACACAACTGGTTACAGAGCACTTCTTTGCAGTTTTTAGATTACCCTGTGTATCTGCACTACTCAGCAGACACCTGATTGCTCCTCCACAGTTAACATTGATTTTTAACAGCTCGCATGCCACCACAGCCCATCCATCCTCCTCCTCTCCCTCCCCACTCCATTCGGATGACAGCTGCTGTAGTCAAGTTCTGCTGCCAGAGAGTGGAAGAGGCAAAGACCAGCCACATGGACACTATTGAAGCTTCACCATGGGAGCCATCCTCCTTCCAGAAGTCCGACAGCACATCCAAGGGCTGCAGAGACTTGGGGCTTTCTCCGCATCATCTGCTTGAGGCTACTTAAGGCATCTAGCTGTCAGATATCTATCAGAGATACCTGGTCTGGACCAGAAACCAGTGCAGCTGTATCCAGGCCAATTGATCTTGCTCCTCAGCAATGCCAATTGACTTGTCTGCAGGATCACCACTGATACGTCACTAGGTGGTACCCAGACCCTTGGCAGGCTCCTCCTGAGCATCCCTGCACTATGTCCTGTAGATGCGCTGCCAGGGAGCCTGTAGCCTTTTGGACAGCAAATGTTTCTGTTTATAAAGAATACCAAGAAATGAATCTTTTAGGACATGATGAAAGCTCCTTCAGAATAATGCCTGTCTCTTCGGAACTCTCCAGCCCAAGTTTGAACTTTCATTGCTGACTCTAACATGTGAAAAACAGACCCTTGGTGCCTGAGCACTTGTTGCCTACAGATGTTTCAGAGCAAAATCCTACCACTGTTCCTGTACGCGTGTCTGTAGCTTCGTGTAGGTTTGGTACCAGTGCTATAGGGAATATTATCTGATGAATTTTCTTAGTCTTTGTTAAAATAGGAACTGTACATTTAGAGCTGTTTTTACCTGGGTACCGGGTTTGCGTGTTGCTACCAGATCCTTCACCATTTTGACCTCGGAGACTGTCACTCCACCAACCATAAAGATGATCAGAAGAGGATGATCACCAGGGTGAGGGCGATTCACCTGTAGAATGAAGGAAAGCATTATTTGTTGCTCAGTCCAGCTCCAAATCTATGGACTAACACAGATCGGCTCCCTGAGCTGCTGGAGGAAGACTAATGAGGAAGCTCAAGAAAGAAATATTCATGGAATGCTGGTTTCTGTAGCAGCTGAGAGGGAAATCAATGGGGATGACGCTCAGTTAAAACTAATAAACTGTTTCCAGGGAACTCCTAGAGGAGTTTCTCATGATGTCTGAGGGCTTCTCCCTCCTTTCCTTCTTCATTTCTTTCCTCCCTTTCCCAGAGTGGGAGGAGAATACTCGGGTGGGTGCACGGTTTGGACACACGTACACATGGGGCTTTAAGGAATGAGGGGTAAATTACTACCCAGTAGAAGGAAGGAGTCCAGCCTAAACATGCTAGAATCCCTGCCTGAGGTCACCCATGGAAAGAACCATAAGTAATGTGTTTTCACCAGTCCAGCAAATAATCCTTTACAGTTCATCCAATGAAAATAAATCAAGTTCATTATAGTATAAAATCAGTTTCTAGCTTCTTTCACTTCAGAGTATTCAATACTTCTACGACTGGGTTGTAACTAATACAGAGAAACTTTAGCTCAAACAAAATACTTTTTTCATTTTTCCCCAATTATCATTAAAATGGCACAAACATTCCACCCCAGTTAAGACTTTATAAAACTGCGTTTTAATTTTAAACGTGAAGGTGATGCTTTACATCAGTTTCCTCTTAACCACTTCTAGAAGTTTGATTACTCTGCCATTTCCCAGAAAACTCTTTCTTTCTTGTTAAACCACGCTCCTCTGACAGCGCCTTGCTCCAGTCCCTGGGAACGATGTCAATGGAGCCTGTGCCACTGCTCTTGTCACACCACCTTCCAGTATGAAACACTCCAAACGTTTAGCTCCGAAAAGTGACAGTGAGAACAGTTTCGTTTGCTCCTTTTTAGACTCTCCGTCCCCTCTCCTTCCACAAGCATAGGTTTTCGACAGCATTCACTCGACAGAATGAAAGCGGTCATCAACCCGTGTTTGGTGGAGTGCAGTTCCTGTGCTTTCACCACCACGGCAGGTCTTTGA